>JAKSZT010054458.1:17837635-18054514 GCA_026826555.1 Tolypeutes matacus | reverse complement strand
TTGCAAACTCTCTTAGTTTCTGTTTGTTTGTGAATACTTTATATTCATCTTCGTGTTTGAAGGACAGTTTTGCTGGATAAAGAATTCTCGGCTGGCAGTTTTTCTCTTTCAGTTTCCTAATTTCTTCTCGCCTCCATGATTTCTTTCCTTTTTTTTTTTTTTTTTTTTCCCAGGCAGATCGTGACTCCCAGGCATCCCGCAAAGTAGGCGGGTCATCTTAGGGGCAACCTTTACCCGCTCAAAAATTCGTCTCACATTCGCAGTGAGGATTCGGGCGTCACCCCGAATCGTTATTTTCCTTACTCATACGTTTAAGGCATCACCTCCATGATTTCTGAAGAGAAATCTGTACTAAGTCTTACTGAACGTCCTTTGTACATGATCATTTGCTTCTCTCTTGCTGCTCTGAGAATTTTCTCTATCTTTTACATTTGACATTCTGAATAATATGTGTCTTGGTGTAGGTCTATTTGGATTTATTCTCACTGGGGTACGGAGTGCTTCTTGGACATGCAAGATCATTTCTTTCATGAGAGTTGGGAAATTTTCAGGTATTATTTCCTCAAATACTCTTTCTGCCCCTTTTCCTTTCTCTTCCCCTTTGGGAACTCCCATGACACGTATGTTGTTGTGCTTTGTGTTGTCATTCAACTCTCTGATCCCCTGCTCAATTTTTTCCATTCTTTTCTCTCTGTTCTTTTCTCTCTTCAATTTTAGTTGCTCTGTCTTCAGTATCACTTATTCTTTCTTCTATCATTTCAAGTCTGCTGTTGTATGCCTCAAATGTATTTTTGACTTCACCTATTGTGTCTTTATTCCCATGAACTCCATTACTTTTCTGTTCAGGATTTCAAATTCTTCTTTGTGTTCACTCCATGACTTCTTGATGTCATTGATCTCTTTAACTATATTCTCTTTCATCTCATTAATTTGATTTTGGAAATTTGTGCTCATCTCACTGATTAGTTCTCTCAAATTCTGCATCTCTTCTGGGACTTTGCTGTCTTCCTTTTCTTGGAAGATCAATGTGATAGAGCTTCCTGTCTGGGGGCTAAGAGCCCTGTGATTCAAACTTTCTGAGACAGTTCTCCAGATTTCTCTTGTAGCCCCCCCTTTTCCCAGCTAGGAAATAGTTCCACTCCTTTCTGAATCCTCAACAATCAGTCCCTGTTTGTAGAGAAGGATATTGGGAGGTTTGTATATCTTTAGCCCCTTGCAGGCTCCAAGGCAAACAAGGCACAGCCCCACCCAGCCTGGAAGGGCTCTCGGGACAGGGCAGACCAAACCTGGGAGTCAAAAGCCGGGTCAGCCCCAGGCTCTCTCTCCCCTCTCCTGTGGAGTCCTCAACAATTAGTCCAGGCTAGAAGAGAGGGAGGTTGCGAGGGTCGGATTTCTCCTGTCCTTCCTAGGCTCCCAGGGCAAACCACTGTGTGGAAGGGTCAGTGGGGCTCTGCAGCCCAAATTTACAGGTCAGAGCCTGAGTCAGCCTAAGGCTGTGTCCCTCTCTCTCCCCTTTCCGGGAGTGGTAGATCCCTGGAGCCCCCTTTGTCTGTGGTCGCAGGCCCAGAGGCCCAAGAGTTCTAAAGAGTGTGGGAGAGGGTGCTGGCAGCAGCAGAAGCTGCTACTTTCCACTCACGGTTCTGTTGTCGCAATTTCCCTCTTCTGAACCTCTCTCTTCTGGGTGGTGTGCAGCCTTCACCTGCTGTCCTAAACCCTAGAAGATCTTTTTTGGGGCTGTTTCAGCCTGTCCTCTAGCTATTTTTCTGGAGAAGAGATTCCCATGTCTTACTAGTCCGCCATCTTCCCGGAAGTCCCTCACCCTTTTATTTTTAATGAACATTTCCCCCTGAGCATTTGGTGAGTTTTACTTGACTTCTTTTTTCTACTGCACTTTCCTTGAAAATCTTTTCCTAACAGGTACATTTCACTCAATCATTTCAAATAACTGTTTTTTTATACTCCAAGTTATTAATGTTAATTTGTGGATGGAAAGACTCTTTGGTTTGTCATACTGGATCTGGATTTAAGCCAATAGTCTTCCTATAGGTTTTAGATCACCTAGTTGACATTCTTATCTTTTTTAAGGATTCTCACTCTTTGCACATCCTATTGAAAAGAGCTTAATTTATTTTTTTAAGTTCTCAAGGTTTCAGTCACTATGGTAATCAAAAGAAGAGGGCTACCTACTTCCAGAATTTTTCAAGAGGCACACATGATCCTTTTGATAATATTTGTTGTTGCATAATTAAGTTACCTGGGAAGTTTTATAAAAACACAAGTCCAAATACTCCGATTTAATCTATCTAGAGTAAATCCTGGGCATCAATATTTTTAGTAATTCCCCAGGGAAGTCTAAAGGGTATCAGGTTGGAAATTAATGGACTTGTTTCGAAGATGGCTCCCAAGTACACTTCCTGTTTAACATCTTCCCCTTGGGTGTATGTGGGACCTGTGACTTGCTTCTAACCAATAGAATATGGCAAAGGTGTTGGGATGTCACGCCTGTGATTGCATTAATATGTATATTAATACATATATGTACATCCTTCTGGGATACACTAGAGATATTCTCTTTGGCCTTGAAGAAGCAAGCAGTCATGTTGTGAACTACCTCCTGAATAATTCACATTGCAGGGAACTGCTGGCAGGCTCTAGGAGCTAAGGGTAACCTCCAGCCAATAGATAGTAAGATGCCGGGACCCTAATTGTACAGCCCCAGGAAAAGGAATTCTGCCAACAATCTGAATAAGCTTGAAAGCAGAGTTTTCCGTCGGTGAACCTCCAAATGAGAAAACAGCCCAACTAATACCTTGACTGCAGCCTGGTGAGACCTCAAGGAGAGACCAGCTAAGCCGTGCCTAGGCACCTTGCCCACGGCAACTGAGAGAAAAAAAATGTGTGCTGTTCTTAGCTGTCACATTTGTGGTGATTTTTACACACTAATAGAAAACTAATACAGGAGCCACTTTTTAATAATTATGTCAGGGCCATTGGTGTTTCAGTTTTGTTACCTTATGGCATATAGGGTTTGCCTAGAGCAGAAAATATAATAGCCTTAAGCCCTTGAGCAGGCAGGCACACAGGCATGACCTTCATCTCAATCTATCTAATTCACAAGACCCAAAGGGACTGAACAGGAAACATTTCTGTATTCCATTTCATTTGCCTCCTTATTTTCTATTGTTCATTATGGCTTTTAAAACTCCTAACATATTTTTCTTTTATTGTAAAGGCAGAAAAAAGAGCCCATTTGAATTAAAAGTTTAGTTATTTTTAAATTTATGTCTTTGAGCACACCAGGAAAACCAAATAAGCAGAGAAAAAACTGTCAACATTTAATATTAAACACAAAATAATGAGATGCTTTTCACAACTGGGGATTTGTGCAGAAATACAAACCACAGAAAAATCTTTTGAACTGTTAGTTCTTCAGAGACTACGGAAATGCAGCTCAAAGAACTAGTCCATTGAAATAAAAATAGTAATATTGAATTAATGCACACAATTCTATTCAATATTCTTTGTATGAAAGTGACCTATGCCATTTTGACCTCCCTCTCTCCCTTCATCCTCTAAGAGGTATAGAGAGATTGATTTTAGGGTGGCCTTTATTACTTACTCACAGGTTGAAGGACTTTCTGATGTCATTGTGTGTGCACAACTACAATTGTATAGAACTGTGTTAGCATATATATATATATATATATATATATATATATATTTTCTTCCTTTGACAACCCTTTAACAACAGAACTTATCTGCTAACAACAAGAGATTAGAGAGGGAGAGAAACAGATTTATGGCATATTAATTGAGCACTTAACTTATCAGTATCCACTGGAATGAAAGCAAAACTACTCTCTGTTGAGAAAGGAGAAAAAGATGCAAATGAATTCCAAGGTCCTTCAGCCTCCAGCACCCTGCCCTGGTGCCTCTGCATCTCCACATCCCCATCAAAGGTGGTGGGTAGGGTGCTTGCCAGTAGAACTCGGGACCATTCTTACAAGAAGCCATTTTGCACTTGAGAATTGGGATGTTTATCTCTTGTAATGTATTTCTGCCTACTCCTCTGAGCTCCTATTGAAGCACAGGAAATCAAAAGTTTCCATCCTGCTGGATTCATGCACTGGAAGCTAAATGCTTAAAGAGATTTAGCGAATGATAATTCAAGAAACTGGCTAATGGATCAACATTAACTATTTATTTCTAGAGTCTATGGCAATTAGAGTAAAGCTAGCAACAGATGAACAAAAAAGGGAAATGTGCTTTTAAAACCACACACGGAGGAGTGGATGTGACTCAAGCGGTTGAGCATCTGCTTCCCACGTGGAAGGACTTGGGTTCAGCTCCCGGTGCCTCCTAAAAGTGAAAAAAGCAAACAAGTAGACAAATTAATAAAAAACCATTCAGTGGTTAAGCTCTGGCTTCCCCCATATAAGGTCCCAGGTTCAATACCTGGCCTCGGTACTTCAAAACACACACACAATGCAAATATTCTAGCTGTCCTGATTTTGTGACAATCAGGGTAAGCTAAACATTCACTATATTAGAAACCATGCATTGTCCCCAGACCTAGTTTTTCTCCCTAGGTCTGTATTTTTAGAATGCTGGTGATAAACTAAGCCTGATTTATTATATGACCATCCTGTGCATGGGAAAAGACTGTAACTTTGGGTATCTTTGGTCAACCTTAGAGATATAGCAGGGGGACAGATGTGGCTCAAATGGTTGGACATCCGTCTCCCATATGGAAGGACCTGGGTTCGATCCCGGGACCTCCGGTAAAAAGAAAAAAAAGAAAAATATAGAAGGCGCGTGGGCCTGGTGCACAGTCAAGACCCGCAGCAGGTGAGCCCCCCAGGCCCCATGCGAGGGTGCGACGCCGGGCTCCCCAAGAGGGTGCGCCGCCAGTCCCCGTGAGCCCCGCAGCAAGATGGTGATGTAGCAGGAGAGTGACACAAGGGAAAGCCAAGATGACAGGTGCTGAAAAACCAGGAACTAAGGTGGCACAGGCAGTAGGACGCCTCTCTCCCACATCGGAGGTTCTGAGGATTGAATCCCAGTGAAGACAGGAGAAGAGAGGGCAGGAAATGGACACAGAGAGTTGCCCAGTGAATGGACACAAAAACAGCAAAAACGGGGTGGGGGGTAAAAATGGATAAAAGTAAATAAATAAGTAAATAAATCCTTAAAAAAAAAAAAAAGTATAGGGGAGTAAGATACAGACTATAGTTGGTTGTGATACTTTGACAATGCTTTTTCATGTTTTCTTGGCAGATGTTTCACAACAATGCAAAGTATTTATGGTGGGGTGATGTGTGGGAGCCCTGTATGATGTTATGCATGTTTGTTTTGTAAGTTCACAATGTTTACTGAACACTTATACTTTATGTATGTTCATGTATGAATGATATACTTCAATAAATTGCTTTAAATAAACGCAGACACAAACACTCAAGGATGCTATTGTTTCTTAATTCCTGATGTAACACTGGAGGTATATTACTTATCTATACTTCTGACCAAAAAACATAGATTGGATTATTATCTCTTATTTATATGATAAGTAAATAGAAGTATGTGAACATTATTAAAAGAAATATTAAGACCATTGCAGCAATCAATTAAACAAGCATTGAGGTTATTTTTTTTTTTTTTTTTTTTTTTAAGATTTTATTTATTTATTCATTTATCCCCCCTTGCTGCTTGTGCTCGCTGGATCAGCCAACCACGCCGTGCGGGCGGGCCCGCCCCCACCAGGAGGCCCCGGGAACCGAACCCAGGGCCTCCCATATGGTAAACGGGAGCCCTACTGATTGAGCCACAGCCGCTTCCCATGCATTGAGGTTATTTATTTGCCAGGCAAGGGAACACACACCATGAAAAAAAGTCAGAGTGGTTCACTGAAGGGGTGAAGGCAGTGACTGATGTATCCTGGAAAAGGGAAATTCACTAGGATTATGCCAGCTAAGTGCAGGAGAGGATGGAATGAGCCCTTAAGTACCTGTGCAGTTGATTAAAACAAGTCCCACTGTTGATCAATGAGATCTGGTGAGAGCCTAGCATACCAGAGTCCTTGCTCATCTTTGGCTGGTGGGTTGCTTTAAATTCATTGTAGTTTATTAGCATTGTCTGCCTGGTTAGAACCAGTTGTGGAGAAGTACAGCATACAATTTTGATATCTCCTAGGCAAGAGCTGCTGCAGATGCAAAGTTGTTCTTCTCTGTCATCCAGATGAAACGAGATGACTGCAGAAGGATAGGCAAACTCTCAGATTTTCAAGTCTACACCACTATTTTGATTTAAAGTTTCTTGAAAGTGTTTTGGCCAAAACTGGTAGCATTAACCAGATTAATCTCTTTCACTGGGGTAGGGGAAAAGCTTCCCATACAGAGAGTTCCTGCTTGCAAAGATACTTGCTAAATACTTCCGACAGGATGAAAACAAGCAAACAAAACAGGAAGACAAGACTCAATCATGTAAATAATGACCAAAAGTGACTAACGGAGGAGATGCTAGGAGGTCCCTGCATCTTAGAGAAGTTTTGGGAAAATTGGATGTATCAGAGAGTAAAAGGGGGTAAAAATGTTATGGTAGAAAAACTTAACCATTCCTGGAAGTATATGAATTACCCTCAGTTGATGAAAAAATGATCTGGGTAAATCAGTGTCTATTTTTCTATAACTACTATGGGGAGTTGAGAAGAGCTGAGAAGCAGTTTCTGAGACCATAGTCTCTTGGCTCACCCTAGCAAAACCTGGTTGCTCTCCCTGCCTATCTCAGCACCCTCCCAGAGTGCTGCGTTTCTCTCCTCTTTAGCAGGCTTCAGACCCACCCGTGCGCCCTGCTGGAATCTCATATATTCAGGCTGCATGAGAAAAGCAGTCTCACATGTCTTAACTTAAGAGGTAGTTCCCCTTTTTCCCCTAAGATTGTTGTATAACCCATTATTACAATGCAGAGAGGAGGACAGACTCAGGGAAATTATGAAAATAATAATTTTGGAAAGGGCAGTCTTAAGAGCAAACAGCCCATTTAAACCATGATTCGTGACTTCTTACAGGGCTTGCTTGAGGAACCAAAAGGCCACCTACTCTAATACAACTGTGTAATCTCAATGACCGAGCAAAAGACTTCAAGTGGCAGCCATATTTTTGTTCTATTCCTCATAACATAAAGTTCATATGCTCTTAGTAGGAAAATCCTACTTTTCCTTACAAATACAACTCCAAGTGATACTTTTTAAAAGAAATTATATGCTTTGTAGAACTTCCATCTTCTTTTTTTAAAAGTGAAATTACGGAAATTATTGTTACTACTACTCACTTAGAAGTATAGATCTGAAGACTGGAAATGACCTTAGAGATCATGCCTATTTTTATGTCTTTGTTCACTGAAAGATGTGGGAGTGAGGCATCACCTTGAGATTCTATCACAAACACCAAAGGAACTACTAGGTTTGATTCCAGTGGTATGGTTAAGGCAAAGAATAAATTGAAAAACTTCTTTGTGGATGCTGCTGAAAAAATAATCATTCTTCATATTTTAAATTTTAAAAAGGTAGTGAATAGGGAAGCGGCTGTGGCTCAATCAGTGGGGCTCCCGTTTACCATATGGGAGGCCCCGGGTTTGATTCCCGGGGCCTCCTGGTGAAGGCAGGCCCGCCTGCACGGCGTGGTTAGCTGACCCAGCGAGCACGGGCAGCAAGGGGGGGATAAATGAATAAATAAATAAAATCTTAAAAAAAAAAAGGTAGTGAATACAAATACTCGTCTTCCAGAATCTTGAAGGAATTCCTGTACACACAATGAAAAAGAAGTAGACATACAGAGGGGAGGCAGATGTGCAGAAAGGGGTAAGACAAAAGATGAAAGAAACAGAGGGAAAGGGGCTTTGGCAAAACAAGCATGCACACATGTGTATATGCACCTAGCAGGGCAGGAATAAGAGAGAAAGGAAAACAGACCAAAAGTCAGGATATTCTCTTGTGTGATTGGCCCCAGTCACAACAATTCTCTGCATCTTTGAATGCCTCCTGATCATCATATAATAAATAGTATCCTATGTCAAATTATGCACCAGCATAATTCATAAAATAATACATATAATCTAGGTTCTTCCAAACAATTTCTGTTTTCATAACATATGTTTTAAGTGCATTTAACTGAATTATGCTTTACTATAACTGAAGGCAGTATCTGGGGTTCAGTCTGCTACTGAACATGGCTCAGTCTGTGACCTATTCTGCCAGTTTTTATTTTGACCACTTTATAGCCTCATTCAAAATGACACTTAGCAGACCCACTTCCTGAAGTGTCTATGAGATTTATAGATTTGACATTTATTGCTTTAGTGGAACCCACTGGGACTCTTTATAGCTTGTGCTGTTTAAAAAATGAATATTTTACCCAAGCATTTGTAAGTTGAGTGGAATTGTTGATTTGCGGTCTGGCAAAAAGGAACTGCTAGCAAATGGATTGCTTCCCCTTGGGGGGGAAAGGCTCAGTTTATAATCATAGCCTGATAAGTGCTTGGCAAGAACTAGGCTAATTGGCATCTGTTGAATTTCTGGCTTGACCATTTTTGTAATTCTCGAACTAACAATGGAGATTGTTAGCTACAAGCCTGTGCTGTGTTTTACTTTGGCTTCCAACCTTTCCTCTCTAATTATTATTTTGTCTGACCTCAGAAAGAACTTTCAACCAGAAGTCATGCCCCGTTCTCAGAGATTTATTAGATGGTTCCATGGGTTGGCCACACCCACTTAAATGGTGAATGAATATACTTCATTCTAAAATAGGTCCTTTAAAGAGAACTTTATTTTTATGCCTCCATGAGAATTCTTTTTTTTTTTTTTTTTTTTTTTTTGATACAGGGACTATATACTCTTGAGAACGAGGAAGGGTACAGTGTTCTCTCCCTTTCAGTTAAGCTACATGGGATCCCAGCTCCCATGTGATCATGCAATCAGTGTTTTTCTATTTTTCTACTGGTTAGAAAATTCTGTCAATAAAATCAATATTTTCAGAAATTCTTTAAAGTCTTGCTTTGGGACTTCCTTGTAAGTAGTTGTATTTTGTGTCAAAGCAGCATGTGTGTGTGTAGGGGGTCGGATGTGGCTCAAATGGTTGGGCGTCTGTCTCCCATATGGAGGGACCCGGGTTCGATCCCCGGGACCTCCTGGTAAAAAAAAAAAAAAAAGCAGCATGTGTTACTCCAGTTGAGATGAGCAAAAGAATCTAAGAAAAGCTGGTGATCTTTATTTTTTTCACACTGATTCCACTGTACTTATATTGAAGAACTCTATTTTATGAAGGAGAAAAAGGGCACAGAAAAGTTGTATTGTTATATAAGTCAGTAACATGTTGGGTTTTTACTCTCCACAATGGAAAGCCAAATGTGTCACCAAGGCAATTTGGGGACATCTCCAAAAAGAATATTCCAGACACCTCTTTCTAAACCACAATAGAGTTGGAAGTACCTACCATGTGTGCACAAAGACTTCTCACTCCCACATTTCCAAAGACTGCAGAAGTGGATTTAGAAGCATTGTCTGGGAAGTAGCAGGGCCATAGCTTAGGAAAATACAACCAGAGAAATGGCTGCAGATACCACACCTGTTTGCTTTTCTTTGGGTTTGTTTTTTTTTGTTGTTTGTTTGTTTGTTTGTTTGTTTCTCTCTTTCTGCTGAAAATCCTGATGCATGGTTGCACAAAACAGCCTGTTGTTTCTCAAGAAAAGAAAGGAAGTGAAGCTTGTGGCAAAGTAGACTCCAGGAGGAAGGCCACCTCTCCTCTCCAGCTCCAGGAAGTGGGCAGTGGCACCCCAAAGCACAGGAAGGGGAGAATCAGGCAGCCCCAGAGAATAGTGGGGTAGAAGTGAATTAAGCAAAAGCTGGAGAAATGGGAGTGGATATTCAAACGTAATAATATCCTTGTGCAGGAGAAAGATGTGACATATTTCGCCCCACAAAGCAGACTTTTGAAATAGCTACCTGTTGCCCCAAGACCAGGGAAGACAGAAAGAAAATGGAGACATCTCTGATGCGCAACATGGCTTCTTCTCTCACATAATTTGCTAATTCGTCTATCTCCAAGTTAATTTCTTTTTCTTGAATTCATAACTCTATTGAAAAAAAACAATACCATTATATTTATAATTTGCTGATGGAGAACTGAAACTGTGCATGTCAAGCCACAATGTCAAGTAACACACCTTCTCACAGTGAAGCATTGTGAAGCACCTTCCGAATGACTAATGAGAGTAATTGACACAAGTGTTAGTTATAGATATTATTTCCAAACATATGCTGAGTAGGTGTTTATGGAATTCAAATTCATTTTAAAACTAAATTTTGCTGGTAGCTGAGAAGCTGAATGCTTATGACAATGAAGCCATTTGAAAATGTCATGGAGTATTAGAAGACATAAGTATATATTAGATTTTCATTGGGTAATAATTGAGCATTTAAGATTAAATATCCTTTTCAATCATATCTATTTTCAAGTTCAAGATCATAAACCATTAGTGTTTGACAATAATTGCCATTTTATCTTTCAGAATTTAATTTTATCTATTTGACAGCCAGCATTTATTAAAAGTATTTTTTTTTCTTAGATATTTTCTTTTTTTTTTATTGTGGGTAAAAATCACATTTTTCACAATACATACCAATATTTGTGAAATGATATATAAATATATATGCATATATGTGCATTTGCTTACATAAATGCTGATTTATATGTGTATATATATATATATATATATATTTTTTTTTTTTTTTAAAGGTGCATAGATTACCTAGATATTACACAGAAATTACAGGGATTCCCATATTCCCCACCTACCACAACATCCCACACAAACATCCTTCATCAATGTGGCACATAACCCGTAATGGATATACACATCCTGGGGCCTTGCCACCAAGCATAGACCACAGTTCACATCGTAGACCACACTCTCTCCCACACAGTTTTGCGTGGTACATGCTGATGTAAATTGTCCTTAATGATATGTAATCTCTCCTCCTTTTTAATTTTACAATGGTTGCATTTTTAAGAGTAGACTTTCAGAAATTAGAACTAGTAAATAAATAATATCAAAATTAGGTGTTCCCAAATATAGTATTTAGAGTAAATATTTGAATGTATTTTCCCTTTTTTTAACCTAATGGGACATACTTGTGAAAACATAAATGTGACTATGTCCTTCAAATATCAACAAGTTAGAAATTCAGTGGTTGGGGATTTTCCTCCATTGGTACTCTAAATATTCACTACTTTCCTACTTCCCCTCACTGTGCATCAGAAGGGGCTAGAGCCCAAGTAGACAGGGGGTCATGAAGGAATATTGATTAGCTTTAAAACGTGCAAATATTTATTTTGCACTTGCTCTTCCCTCTGCCTGGAATATTCTTATCCCGAGGCTCTGATTGAATATCACTCCTTCAGAAAAGCCTTGCCTAGCTACTTTCTATAAAATAGGTTGTTCTGGTTCTCCCACTGTTTATCCACCTATCCTGCTTATTTGTCTTCGTAGCATGTATAACCACCAAGCAAATAGCACATTGTTTGCTTTATTTGGCCCCACTGGAAAGTAAGATCCATGAGAACAGGGACTTTGTTGCTTTAGTTGCTCTATCCCCAACACCTAGGAGCGTGACCAACACATAATATGTGCTCAATAAATATTTGTTGAATTAAAGGATGAATTAAATTAATTGTAATTTTTCAATTAATTATCTTCCAGAAACCTAGAATATAACTTAGAGCTATAAGAGAATTCTGGAGTCCATTAACACATTTTCTTATTAAAATTATCAAACCCAAGAAACTAAAAGGCTACCTGGAACATTTTCAGACTATCAGGATTACTCTTGTGGTAAATGCATTTAAGCATTTTGGCAATTGAAAAATCTTCCCCTTTTCATGTGTTTGCTTTGCATGACTTGAAAAGTTATAAATGTGAAATATAATCAATATTTGCCTTTCAGTTCTCCAGTGTTCATGGACCGTAGGTTGACACTGAGAATTTTGTTTCCTCTCATCAAGTACATAATGATTATATTAACTTCCTAAGTCATTTTGGTTAATGTCATTAGGGAACTATTTCATTTATTCATTACTCTGGAAACCTATAGTCTATTTATGTATGTAATCAGTTTATTTTCTCTGCTCAGAGTTTTTAAGGAGTCCAATTGGCCTGAAGGGTTTCCATGAATCTCCTGGAATAGTGTGTAAAATTTCATGAATGTATGCATTTGGAGGGAAGAAGGTTACTCCTTTATGCCTAAAGAATCTTTGACCCCCAAAAGTTTTAAACTGGCCTATTGTATAAATCATAATACATAACTAAACATAAAGTAAAATATTTAGAACCAAGAGTCCATAAGAAAATTCCATTGCACTTATATCTAGTTCTGACAGGCCTTAGATTTCTCAAAACCTTTGCATAGAGTTAGAAATTTGATAGAATTATTAGGTGACAGAAAACAGAAACATTTAGTGGAAATCGTAAAGCATGAATCGTCATTCACAAAGGTCTTTGAAGAAGAAATGAAAGTTAATATGGGAAGCTGATGTGGCTTAACCAGTTGGGTGCCTGTCTACCACATGGAAGGTCCGAGTTTGGGGTCCCAGTGGCTCCTAAAGAAGACGAGCAGAAGCCCACACTCACCTCAATGAACTAGACGTCCGCACCTCACCGCAACAAGCTAGACACCGCACCCCACCACAGCCCACCACAACCCACCACAACGAACTAGACTCTGCATCCCAGTGCAAGGAGCTAGACGCCACACCCCGCCACAATGAGCAGACACCTAAATGAGCAGATGCCGCAAGCCAGCAGAGGTTGCAGCTTGTGGCACAGCCCTCAGGGAGCAAATGTGGCCTAGGCTGTTGGGTGCTTGCCTCCCATGTTGGAGGTCCCAGGTTCAGTTCCTGGTGCCTCCTAGAGAAGGTGAGCAGACAGATGAGAGAAACATGGCGGGGAGTCAGGGAGAGAAATTGAAATAAAGTAAATTTTTTTAAAAGTTAATGTTTTCTCAATTGCTGTGGACTTTGATTAAAGAATTATTTCACGTTTAGTTGACAGGGCTAGAAAAGGTTTTAAAACTTTGTTCATAAACTTAAATAACCCAAAGCACTTGAATTAATTTTAAAAATTGCTATCTTTGGGTTATTGTTTACAAATAATTACTCTTTCTTGTTACTTGTATATATTAGGACTGTATGGCAAATTATGCCACAGTTCTTTCAGATGAGAATTGTTCAATAAAATAATATTCTAAGGATTTAAATTTTGCTCCTATAACACACATACTTGGAGATATGAGTTTTCACATTGTGAAAGAGTCTGCTTTATAAAAGGAACCATTACAAAGTTTTCTCTAGAGTAAAAATTTCTAGTTCTTCTCCCTCCATATTAAAATGGCGTCTCCCTCATCTCTACAGATGGAAATTCTAACCCTCCCACCAAGTCCACTTCCTAACCCACCCCCTGAAATGGCTTCATTCATTTCCATCTGCAATCATTGGTCCTTGTGTTATGATTTAACAGTTTTGCATGTGCATGTCTTATTTCTGGTTGGACCAGACTCCTAGAGGGCAGTGCCCATGCTAGTGAAATAATAGTTTACAGGTATTATCTCTACTATTTAGAGATAATAGTAGAGATTATTCAACATCATTACAGTAGCATATTTTTTCTTGATGTCCATTTTGATGATAAACTGGCATTTTCAATGGTTGATGCCCCATCAATCATTGCAAGCTTTCAACATTATATACTAAGCCAGGCCCAGGGTCAGATAATATTGCCTTTGCCCAGGTTCACATTTAATTGTAATATAATAATATCTTTAATACAAGCCAAGCAGTAGGTTTCTGGAGTCGATTTGGAGGACATGACTAATATAACTAGGAGACCATTAATCTCTGATTTTAGCTATTTTATAGAGAAAGGGAGGAAAAAATAACTTAAAGAAGAATTCCCACCATTTAGTTATTTTGACTTTTCATAATCAGTCTTTTTTGTTGTTGTTGTTACTCTGCCAAGTCACATACTTAGTACATTTTAGCCACTGGAATCTTTAGGACACAGCCTGATCAAGCTGTTTATTAGATATTTGCTTCTCTATCTCTGGTGTTGATTTCATTTATCAATACTAATGAATATAGCTTTAACATATAAGTAAATGAACTTTACCTTCTTGGATTCATCTATTTCTAAAAACATTTTCTGCCCTGCCTTTGCCTCCTAATATACTTGGTCTAAAGCACCTTCCTTCTAAGTGTTTTGATACAGGGAATATTTCTTATTTAGCTCATTTTTTTTTAGCTTTTTTTTTCTCCTTTCTCTGGAAGTGAATTGATTTGGTGCCTAGAAACAAGCATGTGTTTGCAGAAAGCATTGACCTGGCCTGAGGTTACAGTGACTGATGAGCTCAATCTTGAAAGGGGTGAAACGTTCACATTTGCTCATCTTACCCAAGGCATATTAAAATTAGAGCAAAATAAATAATAGTAGAGCTGTTGGCTATAATAGTGTTGACAAAAAAGGAGGTGGTTTTCAAAGGAATCTGAAGTGTGCCAGGAAACTGATTTGAAAATCAAAACATAATAATAAAAGTGGAGTTGAAAAATCTTGATAAAATCTGTTTCTATGATATTAGTCATAAGAATTTTTAAAACACATATTAATCAGTCAGTAGGGAAAGCAAAATCATAAGCAGAAATACAGCCTGGTATAAGACAAGCGTATGCTCTTTTAAAGCCATGATGATAACTCACATTTATTGAGCACTTAATTTGTGCCAGGCACCTTGTAGTATTGTTTCCCTTGATTCTCACAATAAGCCTATTGAGCACATAATGCTGCTATCACATTTATGGATGACTTGCTAAGTGGCAGTGCCAAATCTGAATCCTACTGGGTCTGAGTCCAAGGTCTGTGCTCATAATCACTAGACTACAAATGAGCTATGTTTAGGACACCAAATTGTTTCTGGCTCTAAGCACTGAGCCTTTTTATCATCCATATTTTGACTGAGAGAGTCTAGTCTATTGCCCAGTTTCCTTTGAAAGTATTTGCATCGTATTGATCCGTGACTCGGGAGTGGCAGCTTAGAGTCAAAGACAGAGCTCTAGGCTCTGTCCTCAGAAGTAGGCTACTTCCTCAGAAGTAGGCTCTCGTCAGGTCCTGCCACTAACCTATATGGACATGGTCATATCATTTTATTATCCTGAAACTGTTTCTCCCGTTATAAAATGAGACTAATATTTACCCTACTTTTTAGGGTGGCTGTGAGAATAAAATAAAGATTTTACAAAAGGACTTTGCAAAAAATATATATAGATAGATAGATAGATAGATAGATATATGCATAATATAAACATAAACTCTTATTTTGACTCATGATTTCAAAGTCCAAAGGACTGAGTACAAGAAAATTTTAAGTGCTTTCAAACTAGACACAGGATCAATATAATTTTTAAAAATAATAGAATTTCTGGTATGTTTATTTGGCTTATATTTTTTCTCTATCAGAAAATGCACAATGATATTAATAATGCTTATTTTAAGGGAGAGAAAAAACAGAAGAAGAACAGATAAAAATAAACCTATGGCATTTATTTCACAGCTATACATACATTAATCAGTTCCAGGTATGCTGTATAAGCATGATTTCTTATGTACTCAATTTATAGTTTTAATTATATGTCCTTTTAACATTTATTCAATTGTGGTGCAAAAACAAATACCAAATGGGTTGGCTTAAACAAAGGGAATTTATTGGCCCACAGTTTCGAGGCTAGAAGTCCAAAATCAAGGTGTCAGCAAAGCGATGTTTTCTCCTTGAAGACTGTGGCATTCCTGGGCTGGCTGCTGAGAAGACTCGAATCTATAGATTTTTTGTCACATGGCACCACATGACAGGTTCTTCTCTGGGTTCTTTTGGGTTCTAATGATCTCCAGGTTCTTCTCTTCCACGTAGCTTTTTTCTTTATGTCGGAATTTCATTCTGCTTTTAAAGGACTCCAGTAATCCAGATTAAAACCCAACCTGATTCCATTTAGCCACACCTTAACTCAAGTAACATCTTATTTATAATGGACCACACCAACCAGAAAGTGGACCAAGACCAAGAAAATGTCCTAACTGGGGTACACAATTCAATCCACCACAGGTTCTTTGAACATTCCGGTCTCTGAAGTCCCCTTACCTATTGTTTCTTGTCTCTCACTGCCTCTTGCAGTCCATTGGGAACCTGGTGGTCAGCCTCCCACCCCTTCCTTCCTGCTGAGATCACACTGCCTCCTTAACTGGCCCTATTGGACAGATGACCCACTTCTGATCCACATGCATGCTTTCCTTGTCCCACTCCTTGCGGATGCTCAATGACTTCCCAAATACAGCCTTCTATGCTCTCTCTGCCCTGCCAAAGCCACTTAAGTCTTTTCAGGAATGAGTCAATCCCATGGACCTCTTACCACAGGAAGACATGCCAAGCTCTCCAAGAAGTTCTCGGAAGCTCTCTAGGCTGGAGCTTAAGAAGATACCCCACCACACCTGCGCACTTCTTGGATTCCCACCATGACAACAGCTTCTCTAAAGTGCTCTCTTCAACATCTTCCTTCATTGTCTATACAATGTACACAATGCCCCCTTTTGAAAGGCTACATCTGATTAAAGATCCAGTAGTTACGGAACTGGTTAGTAAAGCTTTCTTTTGTAAACTTTGCATGTGGTGGTGGACCACACACTCACTTAGGTATCTGATATCATTATATTGATCCATCGGTTGAACTTAGTTATAAACAATTCTACTTTAATGTCCTTTTATGAGAGATTATTTGTAGCAACCACTCCCCAACTGAAGGAGACCTGCTTCTTCTTCCAATCTTCACACATTACACAGCCCCAATAAGGATCCAGGTTGACCATCAGCAAAGAGTCCTGTGGCCTGGTGTGGGCAAGAGGAAATCAGGGTAGAGTCCTTATGTTGCCGGATTTAATCTAGGTTCTTGACTTATGCTGCAGAAATGAATTTCAGAGCACATCAGGTTAGTGAGGCCAGTAATTTACTGAGAAGAGAGAAGAGAAATGGGAGAAAATAATAGACCACGGGTCCCCAGTAGAGGGCAAGAGGCTGAAGAGTGGTAAAGAGGGCTGATTTATAGACTACAATTTCCCATTATAGATTATAAATGCCCAGGTTTTACTTGCGTGTTGATCCGCGCAGGGGGGACACGATGAAAGCAGGGCACAGAAGCCAGGAGAGCGAAGAGCAACAGGGCCGAGAGCTGCCAGGAGCAGGAGCAGGAGCAGGGGAGAATTGACCTTTGCGTCTGCTTTTTAAACTGTTAATTATTCCACCCCTTTGCTAATGACATGGGAGGAGTCCCAGGTGTTTGCTGTTTTGATTGATTATCCCACCCATCAATCTCCCAGGAGGACCCAATTTTAATGTCCTGGGAGAATATCCAGAGCTTCTCCTGGGAATCTCTAGGAATTGCATTCTGGATGGCGGAAATCTTGCGAGTGTCTTCCAACAGCCATCTTGGTGTATTGATGTCCACGTGGTTCCAGATCCATCTGTTGATTCACTTACTTACTAGCCTGCTTCACTTAGGTCCTTGTCTGTTGCCTCCTACTTGGGTATTTGTTACACACTTAATGCCTTGAGTTCAAGACACCGTGCTAGGTCATGACAGAGGTAAAAATAAGTAAATATGAAGTGCACACTGCCTTCAAGGAACTTCGAGACTAATGTGAGATCAAATGGGTGCACAAATAATACAAAGGAGTAAATAAGAGGGTAGAAGGAAGATAGCAGGGGATGAAAGGAGGGAGGGAGGAAGTATACAAGGAAAGGAGGAAACAGGGACGAAAAGATGGATGTGTTGAGTATGAGCTGAATTTAAAAGTAGCAAGCTTTAGCTCTTTGGAACCCTGGAACACAAGGCCCTTTATGAATAAGACACACCAGGCTCCATCCTTACCATGACACTCTCTAGCAAAGCAAAGAATTTTCCTATCCTCTAAATAAATAAAGGCATAAATACAGAAATATAGAAATATATGCCCCCTTTCCTTTTGTGGGGTTCTGCCTCCATAATTCTTTATCTTGAGGCCTTCTTGTGGAAATAAACTATCTACCCAGAACCATTTGAAGGTTCATAGACTAACAGGGACACCTACCCTGGCCACTCTATCTAAATCAGCATGTCCACCACACTGCAGCCCCTTGGGTAGTTCTTCGCAGCACTACCATCCCCTGACGTGCATATGTCTTTTTATCCACTGTTGATCTTTGCAGTAGATTTCCAGCTTCAAAAGGCCAGGAACTATGTCTTGGGTTTTGCTCAATCCCAAGAACATGGGGAACATGGTAGTCATTCAATATTTATTGTTACTTAAGCTACAGTCAGCCCTTCTGTTCTATAAAACATGACCTGAAACCATATAAGGCCTTCCATATAAGGCCTTCATATCAATTGTGTTGTGTATATGTTACTACAACTTAAAAATTTTAAATATATATCAGTTCCACAGAAGTGAACCTCCAAAACATCTTACTTGGGTGCTGCAAGAAGCCTTCCATATCTCCCATCCAATCCTAGGGTGGGAATAGTAGCAAAAGTAAATGATTTAGAAGAGTAGAGGTGGGAGGAAAACCTGTGGGTTTGTATTCTTGTTCTGTCCCTTACTCTTTTTTTGTGATAGTCAAAAGAGTTTCAATCTCCTTATCTGTAAAGTCTCCACCTAAAGATTTGTTTGTGGATTAAATATGATGTGATTGTAAATCAGTCTAGCACAATCCTGGCACACAGTAGATAATAAATGTTAACTGCCATTGTTCTTCCATAGAACTCATCAAAGAGAATTGAAATCACCTGCTTATCTCCCAGAGAACTGTCAATCCCTTAAGGGCAGTGGTGCGGGTGCCTAATTCCTCATTAATTCCTCAGCACCTAACACAGAGCTAATGCTCAACAAATAGTAAGTAGCCACATGACTGCTGGGTTCAAAAAGCGGTGCTGCCCAGCTGACTGAAGACATCAGTCACTCTTCCTTATCTTCTCCATTTCCAACATGGAGCCAGAGGAGGCTTTTCCTAAATATTGGACATTCATTCCCAGTTAGAGTATTAACACAGGCTTTCCTCAGTAATTTTGAAAAGTCAACACTAGCTATTCTACCTTGGAAATTATTTTCACGCTTTATAGCTTTGGGTGTCATTTACAAAGAATCAGATATTCTGAGAACAAGGCAAGCAATTGACACAAGGGGCTATTCATCTCATATGCCAAATGTTTTGCAGTGGCTGATGTCAGGTCACAATATTTGGTTTCACACATTTCAGCAACTCAAGAGTCTCAACCTTATAAGAAGAACTTCTGGCAATCCTCCGTATTCCTTGGCTTTCAACTTCTTCACTCCAATTTCTGCCTCCGTCTTCATAAAGTTATCTTCTCACTGTGTGCGTCTGTAGGTCTCTGTCTGGCCTTCTATTAGGACACAGGTTATTGGATGTAGGGCCCATCCTAATCCAATATGACCTCATCTTAAGTGCTTACATCTACAAAGACCCTATTTCCAAACAAAGTCACATTCACAGGTCCCAGGGGTTAGGACTTCAACATACCATTTTGAGGGACACAATTCAACTTACAATGTTAAAAGCAAAACCAAACAGAACTGGAATGCTGCATGAACATCTTGAGGGGAGAGAGAGGATCTTGTTAGTCTTGATCAGGTAGCACTTTTCACCCTTATCTCTCACATAGGGGATTTAAACTTTATTTCATTGTTGCTGTTGTTGTTTTTGTTATTCAGTCTCTTTAGCAAATGACTAAGTCCAATTTCCTAACAGAGCTCAAATCTATTGCCATCTCTCCATTTCTACTGACCCTGTCCCAATTGTCTGGAAAGTTGTGAATGATTCTCTCATAATCAAAAAATAAACACACAAGGAAACAATCTACCATGAGTGAGGATCTGTATGAGAAAACAACGTGCAGAGTCATTCCCCAAAGACTTCAGACATTGGAACTATCAGACAGAAAATATTCATTCAACAAAAATTTATTAAGTTTCTACTATGTGCCAGGCATTGTCCTAGTCACCAGGGAATCATCAGGGAACAAAACAGCCAAAAAGCTCTGCCTCCATTGAGTTTATATTCTCATGTCTTCTTCTTTAGACTGTGAGCTTTCTGGAGGCTAGGGCAGTTTCTTACTCATCTCTGAATCTTCAGCATCTGGCAGAGTTTGGCTTATCAAGTAAATATTTGCTAAAATAAAATATGTTAATAACTGTTTTTTGTTCTCTCTCTTTTCTGTCACTCCTCCTTCCCTATTTTTCTTTTTTTTCTTTTTTTTTTTTTTTAGTACACTTCTGCTTATTTACTTCTCTCAACCAAGAAGAATAGTTGAAAACTGTTTTAGTTTCCTGGCTGCTAAAGCAAATACCATGCAATATGTTGACTTGAACAACAGAATTTTATTGGCCCAAGGCTCTGAGACTAGAAGTCCAAAATCAAGGTATTATCAAGGTGATGATTTCTCCCCGACGATTGTAGTGTTCTAGGGATGGTGGCCAGCGATCCTTGGTTCGTGGCTTTTCTGTCACATGGCAATGCACATGGCAGCCTCCCCTGGCTTCTCCTTTCTCTTTGGGGTTCCACTGACATTCAGTTTCTGGCTGATCCCTCTGGCTTTATTTCTTTCTGTGTGACCTTCCATATAAGGCCTTCAGTAATAGGGTTTAAAACCCATCCTGATTCAGCTGGGCCACACCTTCACTGAAGTCACCTCATCAAAAGGTCTTACTTACTATGGGTTCACACCCACAGGAATGGATTAAGTTTAAGAACATGTTTTTCTGGGGTACATACAGCTTCAAGTCACCATAAGAAGTGCCCTTTGGGAGCATTAAAAGAAGCAGTTTCTATGTTATATATATTTTTAACAATAGAAACCATTTTGAAAAGGAGAATATTCCTTCAGTTACATGGCTTTATATTTATCCTTTCCTGATTTCTATTCAGGTATTGGAACCAAAGAGGAAACTATAAAAAAAAAAAAAAAAAAAAAAAAAGATAAGGATTTTAAAGGAAAGGTCAGAAACAAGTCCAATTCAATCCTGGACAGACTACAGCCACATGGAGAGTGAGAAGTATATCTGACAATGAATATGAGGCCTCGTAGACCTCACAGATCATTCTGTTAGACTCTGTCGTGGCTGCACTGGAGTTTCCAGAAATGGCAACAGTTGAAATTGTAGACCCTGGAGATGGTACATGGTACTTATTAAAATTGTCAATTAGCCAGTACAGGTTCCTGGGTCCACTTCAAGCATTCATATCTTCTTTAGTCTCCATAAACCACTGGATGTGTTTATATCTACTTAGCATTTAAAGCTAAGTAAATCACTTCAAGTCAGTAATTTTTCATTTCTTTTTAGAATATTCAAAAAAGGAATACAGGAGATTGAAATAGAGAAAGCTCTTTATCAGAATTTCCTTAACCTGTATACAAATCCTCATTGTAAACCCTCTACATGCCTTAAATATGGAGCAGATTTGCCACCAAATGGCTAATCCTCAGGGCCCGTTCCATACCACCATCTTCTCACAATCTTTTGGGAGCCCCTGCAGCTGCCCCACCAGATCATTTTGGGTAGAGATCTACTCAATCTAATAGAGAATTAGATAATCATTGTCCTAGACATGGCTGTTAAGAATCAGCCAACTCACCATGTTTAGCATGTGTTCCACAAAGTTCTGTTATACTTGTGCATTGTATCCTGGAATTCATCATTTCATTTCATTCATTCATACAGCAAATACCTCCTGAGAGAAATTAAAAAGAAAAATATATAATCAGGAATCATGCTGTTTACTACACCTTTTTGTCAAAGTAGAAGAATTATTCCCTAGATTGGGATTTTTAGTAGTCCCTTGTGAATTTGAGTTAGACAAACTGACTCTCACAGCAGTTAAAAGAATTCATGTGACACCTAAAAGTGCCTAACTTATAACCAGGGAGTAAGTCTTGTTAATTTCCACAAGAATCTAGAAGAATCCTCTGTATTTTTATGTCCTGAACTTCATAACAGAGAATATAATAGAATTTCTGTGAGGAAGTGGGTTGAAAGCTTTCTATGGTCAAATAAGTCTAGGAACCTTTTCAAACTTCATCCCCCTTTTGAAGCATCATAATTCACATCAGTATATTAAAGATCTGAGAAACCTTGCTATGAAGAAACCAGTTTAACTTGGTTTATCCCAATTTTCCCAAATAGGACCATGGATTTTTTTTTCATTCCCAAGGAACACCCTTTATAATCTCTCAGAGTTCTATTTTTCTTGAAACACAATAAAAATGCTGTCTATATACTCTGTACTTTGGCAGATGCAAAAGAAGTAATAAATCCTATCCCCACCACCCAATGAACAGGTATCATTTCAGTTTTAACAGTTGCTAACAAAATTTAGACACAGAAATCAATGAGGAAAGCCAAATGTGAAGATACATGGCAAGAAAAATGAGAGTTATGAGGTAAGGAGGTGGCAAGCTGACCACAGTCCTAAGCAATCAAGGCTTCATGGAAGAGGCACATTTTGACCTGGGTCTTGAAGAGTAAATGGGATTTTGATTAGTAGAGTGAACAGGAGCAAGTTTCCCAGATTGGGAAATATAGAAGATGTGACAGTATAACTCAATCTTATTGAATCGGTCTTTTTCATATAGTATTCATAACTTTGATTTACTTTTAGCTTCTTCCATGATAACAACTTTTTGGATTAATAGATGTTCAGAGATTCTGAGTTATCACTTAATAATATTTTCAGTTTCCAGAAGAAGAAAGGATGGTCTCCCACAATATTTTCCTTCTTGCTTGCATCACCAAAGGGGAGAGTTTATCTGTATATGTGATTGGGAAAAAGAACTGAGGCAACTGAATGTGGTTTGAACTAGATAGTTACTTCAGTTCTCCACTTGACTCTAGGAGTCGGAACAATCTACTTAAAATTTTTATTTTTAAACAAACATGTATTTTAATTACACAAGCATGCTTAATGGGAAACCTTGGAAAACACTGGAAAGCTTCCCCCAAAAAGAATACACATAATTCCATCACCAAGAGATAATCAATATTCATACTTTGACAAATGTTTTGATGACTATGCACACATACAGATACACACATTCACAATTTGGTAAATTTCAGCAGAAATATTATTTTAAAAATCGACAGTAGGGCCAGTGCTTATTTCTCCCAATGTATTAAATTGTCAGTGCAGTATCTTACAAATAGTGTTTAATCAATAAACCTTGAATAAAATGTTGGTTGAATGAGGCAGAGAAAGATTTTTCTGCATTAATGAATTACATCACCTCAGTGATAAAAGCATAAAAAAGGTAAACAGTAAAAGTAAATCAAGGACAGAAGTATGTGATCTATATTTAAAAGAACTAAAACTTGATTTCAAAAAAACAACAGAATTGCTGCAAACTTTTCCTTTCCATTTTAATACTGCATATCCTTTCTAAACTTTCCAAAGCAATCTCCTAAACCAATCCCACTGTCTCATCAGTCCAACTTAATAAATAATATTTCTCATGCTCACTATTTAATGCAGCTAGCCATATTGGAAAATGTAAAGATAAAACAACTTAAAACATTTCTCCCCCAGTGCATTTAAATTTCACTGATCAAATTCAAATCTTGCTGAAAAGTCTTTTGACATCTCTTCTAGAATCAACTGTTTATCTTCCAGAGGCTGAATACAAAATAGAGGAGGATGTTGAGGAGTTTCTGATTCCTGCCAGGTGGTTTGGAGATGCAAGCCGGGAGCTAATGGCCATTTGTTCTACACATCAAGCTATGAGAATTTATGGGTTACTTCACCTTCAACTTAGTACAGGAGTGTGGTTATGTTGGGAGTAGCACTGGGAGAGGATCTGGGAAACCTGGGCTATTCGTCATCCATGCTCTGCTGCTTACCTCGTCTGAGCTGGTCTCCTCAACTAGGGATAAAATTTTACACAAAGTCGGGATAAAAGTATCTTTCGTGACTACCTCTCAAAGTTTTGGGAGGAGCAAATGAGACATTTTATGTGAAATAATTTATACCTACTGGTGGAAAATATAAATAAGGGATTCTTATTTTTGATAGTCAGGATTGGCTCTAGGCAACATCGTAAATTAGTCTGTATCCCACTCAGTCTCTTTCTTCTCCTCCTCCCCTCTGCACTACTACAAATGCCCCTCAACGGGCCCATGTGTTCTCACATCCCAATGCAAGATCCATGTCTGACTTCTTCACTTCTGTACAAAGTTTAGCATACTGGGTCCAACCTTCTCAAGATCATATCTCTAACTCATTAGAAACTATGTGTTTTCGTTACTAAAGACTGACAAGGCAATATGCCAGAAATGGGTTGGCTTTTATAATGGGGATTTATTAGTTTAAAAGCTTATTGTTTCTAGGCTGAGAAAAAATGTCCAAATCAAGGCTTCATCAGGAAATGCTTTCTTCCTGAGCTGCAGCTGTGGTCGATCAGGCACATGGTAGGGCACAATGGCAGCATCTGCCAGTCTCTGTCTTCTCCTCCAGGCTCCACTGAGGCTCCAGCTTCTGGCTCCTCCATCTGTGGCTTTCTCTCTCAGCTTCTAGAAGTTTTTTCTGCGTCTGCAGCCTTCTTCTCTATATATTCATTCCATTTATAAAGGAATCCAGTAAGAGGATTAAGACCCACCCTGAGTCATGCAATCTAATCAAAGGCCCTTAACTGAAGTAATTTAATCAAAAATTCCCACCTATAATAGGTTTACACACACAAGAATGGATTAGCTCTAATGACATGATCTTCTGGGGTCCACCCAGCTTCAAACTGTCACTATGTATATTCATACTTGCTGATAGGTCAGTGAGGGAGAGCTTAGCCCTCTAACTTCTTCCTCTCCCAAACAGTGGTTTTCTGGGTATAATACCTCCACCTAATTGTCTAACTCAGAATGATAATGATGAGCATTTTGGGGTCAGGAAGGAAGGGCAGGCAGTGGATCGCCAATTGAAACTTTAAAGATGGATCCTTAAGATTACCCATCAAAACACAGCATAAGCCTAACTGCTTCCTTCACTTTCTTCTAACCACATTTGGTATTCATAAATTACTGTATACAAAGCTTGAGTAAGCTTTCTATTCAACTGTTTATATAGCTCATATGTCTTTTATTCATGAGAATAAGTAATTGCTAACTGTTCATTATTTTAAAAAACATCCAGAAATGTTTAAATAACCAGAAAGGTTTGAATAACAAAATTGAGCTTTCATCCTGTGAGATATTTAAGTATATGTGAGGAGTAGGTGAGAATAAATACCACAAAGTGACATAAGTATAAGAAACGTGTAATCCTCATCCCCTCATAATCCCACAAAGGAGCACACAAGAGTCAGGGTGCTACTGTATGTACCGTGGCTTAATGCTCTACCAGGCTTAGACCCTCACCCCATTCTGCAACTTTTTTTTTTCACTGCATGCATGAGAATGGCCTTGTATGTAGGGGATCAAGAATCAAGGCTCAAATGCCAAGCAGTCTGAGTTTTATGCCAACTAGGCAGGGAGTTGTCTGAGAAGGCCAGCTCTAGCACCTGTGAAGTTGGATCCAAGCTGCAGGAAAAGGGGAGGCTCAGCTGGAGGGAACCCCCACACCTCTCCAGTTACCCCCCTATCCTAACTAGGTCATTTCCAGATACCCTGAGCTTCCTGGTTAACTCTGCTTGCCTCTGCTCAGCATAGCTCTTTCTAGTGATTACAAATTACAAAGTATCTTCCTTATTGGGCTTTTTAGCATCTTATTTTTCCCATCTGGGAAATCCTAACATTACACTTATTATTGTTTGTAGACAGAAAATGCACCACTGGTGTATCTGAATACTGCCAAATCCTTTTTCCCCAGGGGAAGAAGAGAGTTTATTCTTCTTCCTCTATTGCAGTTTCTCAACCTCGGCACTATTGATATTTCAGACCAGATAGCTCTTTATTATGGGGGACTGCCCTGTGCATTGTAGGAAGGTGACATCATCCCTGGCTTCTCCACTAGAGGCAAGTAGCACTCCCCTCCTCCAGCTGTGACACCCAAAAATATCACCAGACATTGCCAACTGTCCCCTGGGGACTACTGTTCTATAGTGAAATGTTTAAGCTTAAGGATCCTTCATGTAAAGACTTGCAAATTAGACAGTTCTTGGCCTTGTTTTATTCTCAATGTACATGTCTTCCATCATTTTCTTCTCATAAGTCACTTGTTAGGAAGCTGCTCATACTGGAAGAAATAGCCAATGAAGAACAAACCACAAAACCTGAAATCAAACAAACAGAAAAAGCATTGAATCATCCTGTGGTTTTTGGTCAGTCCCAAGTCAAATATGTTGAGGCTTATAAATGATTAACTTTATCCACTTGAAAGGTACTGTGGTAAACCACAAGCCATGGACCCAGCCCCACTCAGATTGGATTTTCTCACTGGGTTATGTTAATTAAGGTGTAGAAAGCAGATTATTGTGAGAGGATTCCAAGCACATCCAGCCAAAAGACTTCCTCCTCTCTTTCCTTTATCAAAATTATTCAGTGTGTCTAATTATTTGTTTTTACATGTTTTTAGAAGTTATACTTTGCATCTCAGAGAGTTTTTCTGGAACATTTTTTTTTTTTTCTTTTACTGAAGTACATCCTTTTGAATCTCCTTTTCTGTAAGTTTGTAGGGAGTAAATTCTCCCAGGTTTTTTTTTTTTTTTTTTTTTTTTGGAGCATCTCTTTATTTCAACCCCATTCTTAAATTCTAGGTTGGCAGTTATTTGAAGTAATTATCCCACTGTTTTCTGACTTCCATTGTTGCTGTTAAGAAGTGTCAAAAGACAAATTGGAGTTGAGTTTGCAGATTGTCATTTTATTCAGGACACCAAAGTTTTGCTACAGTGATGGAAGTGAGATTACTTACAAAAAACAGAAATAGTTTATATCTTCTAGTGATAGCAAATAATTTTTAGAGCCAAAAAAAGGACGTTATCTTGACTCCTATTGATTGAAAGAAGTCTAACCATCTTAGAGGGGTGGTTTTAGGGCAGTTGGGCTTTATTTTTATTGGGTCAAATGCAATGAACTAGGGGCTTCATTGACTAGGTAGGCTACTGTGGCAGTTTGATATTATATATGAATTCCAAAAAGAGATCTTGATTGTTTGTAAACTGGTCTGTTACTCTGGGCATGATACCCCTTTGATTGTATTAATTCAGAGGTTTCACTTTTTTTTTTTTTTAACTTTATTTTGTATATTTAATAATTGAAAACATAAGCAATTA
The DNA here is from genome assembly GCA_026826555.1 of Tolypeutes matacus. Classification (NCBI taxonomy): domain Eukaryota; kingdom Metazoa; phylum Chordata; class Mammalia; order Cingulata; family Chlamyphoridae; genus Tolypeutes; species Tolypeutes matacus. Next base: position 18,027,131 of record JAKSZT010054458.1, on the reverse strand, counting down.
AAAACTAAAAAGTAAACACAGATGAATAAATATATACATTTTTCAATTAAATGTAATGGACACATGTAAATTTTTTTGTTGTTTTGTTTTTTGTTTGTTTTTTTGTTTTTGTTTTTTTGTGAATCAAACAATATATCACACAATATATTTGGTTCATAGTAAAGCATTCATACAGTATTTGTCCTTTTGTGTTTGGCTTGCTTCACTCAACATAATGTCCTCCAGGTTCATCCATGTTGCCATATGCTTTATGATTTCATTTCTTCTTACAGCTGCATAATATTCCATCGTGTGAATAGACCACAGTTTGTTTATCCATTCATCTGTTGAGGGACACCTGGGTTGTTTCCAACTTTTGGCAATGGTGAATAATGTGGCTATGAACATCAGTGTGCAGATGTCTGTTCGTGTCACTGCTCTCAGTTCTTCTGGGTATATACCCAGTAGTGATATTGCAGGGTCACATGGCAAGTCTGTATTCAACTTCTTTAGGAACTGCCAAACAGTCCTCCATAGTGGTTGTACCATCCTGCATTCCCACAAACAGTGAAGAAGTGTTCCTATCTCTCCACATCCTCTCCAACACTTGTAGTTCTCTGTCTTTTTAATAGTGGCCATTCTGATAGGTGTAAAATGATATCTCATTGCAGTTTTGATTTGCATTTCCCTAATCATGAGTGATGTTGAGCATTTCTTCATGTGTTTTTTTGCCATTTGTATTTCTTCTTCGGAGAAATGCCTATACAAGTCTTTGGCCCATTTTTTAATTGGGTCATTTGTCTTTTTATTGTTGAGTTGTAATGTTATAACCCAGGAGATCAACCACACTCAGACTTTAACCACTTTTATGAAGTTTATTGAGCTAAGCCCGTGGGTATCTGCAGCACCTCTCATGCAGGAGAGAACTGCAGCACCCAGGTTTTAAAATGGCTCCTTTTTATAGGGGGTTGCTGTCGCGGTTTGCAAGCAAGCCGGATAAACAGAAGCGGATTTTGGCAGTTAGCTAGCATTTGCACAGAATGCCCTGATAGCCTGGGGCACAGCTGTAGGGTTGAGATGTCCTTGCAGGATTGTTCAAAGGAGGGGAGGTTGTATGCTTGTCTGTCCTTTCGAGATTGTTCAAGGGAGGGGAGGTTGTATGCTTTTCAGATAAGACACTTAGGAGACAGTGGGAAACTTTTCTTTTCTACGTTACTCTGGTTGCCATGAAGGCCTATGGGTAGGCTAATTTAGGGTTCAACATTCCCCACTTCTCTTTTTAGTGGGTCAAATCATTGACTCATCATAGTGGTCTCCAGTCGTTGGCAGGTGTCGGTAGGGTTGGGCTAATACCATTAGTTTGACCGATTGGACTCTGTCCTTGACAAAAGCTATAAGCTTATTGATAATGATAGGTTCGCAAGTGAGACCCAAAAGTAACAGTATGAGAGGGCCTACTAGGGCTGAAATTAAAGTAGTTAGCCATGGAGACTAATTGAAAAGGTTTTGAAACCAAGACTTAGAGGATTGTTCTTTTAGATCCCTCTCTCTGAGTTTTTTTTGTAGTTTTTGCATTGATTGTTTAATAATTTTTGAATGGTTTATATAAAAACAGCAGGCTTCTCCGAGGGCAGCACATAAGCCACCCTGTTTCAGAAACAGTAAATCTAGTCCTCTTCTGTTTTGTATAGCTATTTTTGCTAAGGAGTTAACTTGTTTTTTAAGATATTGTACTTGGGTTTGAAGGAGAGCGACATTAGCAGAGAAAGTAGCTGAAAGTTTTTTAATACCAATGTTAAAGGTAATCATGGCCCCAGCTCCTATGGCTGCTGAACCTGCAATCCCTAAGGTGGCTAAGATAGGGATTAGAATTGGAGTTTTTTTTTTGTAGTTTAAAATGTTGATCTTGAGCTAGGAAGTGGGCAGTACCTGAGGGTCCAGCATATAGGTAAACCTGGGGAATGATATAAACACCAATACATAGGTTAGAAGCATTATTAGGGGCAATACAGCAGATGATACCAGATGAGCAGGCAAACTAGGTACCATTGGGGGTGATTAAAGTTCAAGTGGATCTTGAAGCAGTAAGGGGGACAGTGTTCAGGCAATTGTTTTTATAAGGTGAGTTGTCTATGGAGTAGCTGCCGCTGGTGAAACAGATACCTTGTTCTTGGAGATTGCTGAGGGTGAGTTTTTTTTGATGAGAACAATCAGACAGGATACCAGTCCCAAAGTTGTCAGCATCAGTGTAGGAGACATTCCGGGGGGCCATTTTTCTCATCAGGTTGGCACTAATTCCCACGTAGTATGATGGTGCCCGATCGACGCAGAGCCAACACTCAGTGGAGATGGCCAGCTGAGTTTCATTTAGAAGGGAGAAAACAGAGTCTAGCATAGTTAGCAAAGAATTATTAAAGAAGTTCAATGGGTGCGATGGCGCTAGGAGTTGGGGATTATGGGAGGTGGTCTTCCATAGATTATTTTAAAAGGGGTTAAATGTTTTAAATAAGAGGTACATCTGGTTTTTAGTAAGGCGAAAGGGAGAAAACTTACCCAACTCTTTCCAGTTTCTAATTTTAATTTAGTTAAAGTTTCTTTTAAAGTCCTATTCATCTTTTCTACCTGTCTTGAGCTTTGAGGCCTGTAAATGCAATGTAATTTTTAGTTTATTTTAAGTGCCTCGGCTAGACTTTTGGATATTTTGGCTATGAAAGCCGGGCCATTGTTGGGCCCCAACGCCAAGGGTAAGCCAAATCGTGGGAGGATTCTTGTCAGGAGGTGCCTGGCGACTACATTGGCAGTCTCATGTTTGGTGGCAAAAGCTTCAGTTCATCCGGAGCAAGTATCTATAAAGACCAGGAGATATTTATAGCCGTATTTGCTTTTTTTAATTTTAGTAAAATCTAATTCTCAATGTTCCCCTGGTTCATGGCCTCTGATTCGGACCCCTACACTGTGAGAGATTGGAGGCCCTGGGTTGACCTGAGCGCATGTTGAGCTACGGGTTACCTCTGAGTTGGTGATGGTCTTCAAATTTTTTGCCCAGTGAAGCGCCTGGGCTAGAGCAATTAGTTCTGCTTTCTGGGCGGAGGTTCCTTGGGGCAAGGCCTGTGACCAGAGTACTTGATTTTCTGTGGTCACTGCTGCGCCTGCATATTTTAGTCCATCTTTCAGATAACTGTTTCTATCAGTATAAAGCTCGTAGTTTGGGTTTTTTAGGGGAGTGTCCCGGAGGTCAGGTCTAGATCCAGTGATAGTTTTTAAAATGTTCAGGCAATCATGGACAATTTTTCCATATTTAGAATCTAGCAACAGAGTAGCTGGGTTGAGAGCCATGGACTTAGAGAAAGTGACTTGAGGGGGATTTAGTAGCAGCACCTGATATTGAGTAAGACGCACATTCTAAATCCAACGGTCAGGTGGGGATCTAAGGAGGGCCTCAGTGGTGTGGCCCCCAATAATCTGTAAGTCTTGGCCCAAGGTTAATTTTTGTGCCCCCTTGACAAGAAGGGCGGTCGCAGCTATCGCTCTCATGCATGATGGCCATCCTGCAGCTACAGGGTCTAGTTGCTTGGAGAGATAGGCCACTGGGCGTTTCCAAGGCCCTAAGGTTTGAGTGAGGACCCCTTTTGCAATCCCCTTCTTTTCAGCTACAAACAGCTGAAAAGGTTTCGTGATGTTGGGTAGGGCTAAGGCAGGGGCTGAGGCTAAGGCTTGCTTGAGGGCTATAAAGGCCTGTTTTTCCTCCCGAGTCTAATGAAAGTTAGGGTTCTTTCCGCCTGTGCAGATGCATAAGGGTTTTGCAATTTTAGCAAACCCAAGTATCTAAAGCCTGCAGTAGCCTACCGCCCCTAGGAATTCCCGTACCTGGCGCTTGGTGGTTGGAGTTGGGATATTCAGGATAGCTTTTATCCGTCCCAGAGATAGGGTCCTCTTACCTTCTTCCATGGTATGGTAGCCCAAATATGTGGCTTTTCGCACCCAGATCTGAGCCATTTTTATGGACACCCGGTAGTCGAGGCGTGCTAGTTCAGAGAGCAGTTCCTTGGTGGCGATTAGGCAATCCTCTTCTGATGCTGTTGTAAGAAGAAGGTTATCTACATATTGCAAAAGAGGTACCTGAGGGTGGGATTCCCTGAATCCCAGGAGGTCTCGGCTCAGGGCTTCATCAAAGATGGTTGGAGAATTCTTGAATTCTTGTGGGAGTTTAGTCTAGGTTAGCTGGCCTGAAAATCCCCTTCGGGGTCCGTCCACTCAAAGGCGAAGATGGGTTGGCTCTGAGGGGCCAATGGTAAGGTGAAGAAGGCATCTTTCAGGTCCAGTACAGAATAGAAAGTTCATCCTGGAGGCAGAGAGCTCAGAAGGGTATAAGGGTTAGGTACAGTGGGGTGAATGGTTTCAACCCTCCTATTGACTTCTCTTAGTCTTGTACTGGTTTATAATTTTCGGTCTCTGGCTTTTTTACTGGTAAAAGGGGGGTATTCCAGGGTGATTGGCAGGGAGTCAGTATTCCTACTTCTCTTAATCTCTTGATATGTTTCACTATGCCTTCCCTTGCCTTTTGAGGTATAGGGTATTGCTCGACTTGGATGGGGAGAGCAGTACTCATGAGTTGCACAATGATAGGAGGTTGATGCAAAGCCAATCCTGGCGGGTTGCTCTCTGCCCAGACCCCGGGGATTTTAGTAAGTAGTTTCTGGATATAGCTTTCTCTTATAGCCCTCTTGGGCTTTTGTTTAAATAGAATATATTTTTCGGAGATAGGGACAGTTAACATAATTGATTGAGGGAGCTGATCTCCCAATTGCAAAATTGTTTCCCCATCTTTAAAGGAGATGGTTGCCTTTAATTTCTGCAGCAAGTTTCGGCCTAAGAGGGGGTATGGGCATTCTGGCATTACTAAGAAGGAATGGGTAATAGTACCTTTTCCTAAGTCAGTAATTTGGGCTTGAGTCCAGGAGTAAGATTTAGGTTTTTCTGTTGCCCCTATGATAGAAGTCTTTTGGGATGAAAGTTTCCCAGTTGTCTCTTGGAGAACTGAAAAGGTGGCCCCCGTGTCTACTAGGAATTTAGTTGGCTTCCCTTCTACTGTTAACTTTATTATGGGTTCCTGGGGGCCAAGCGCGAAGGAACCCTGACCCCCTCAATTTTTAGTTTCTACTAAGAGGCGGGCCGGTTCCTTAGGTTCCTAAGCCCTTCTGCCTATCAATTTAGGACAATCTTTTTTCTAGTGCCCTATCCCCTTGCAAAAGGAACATTGGTTCTTTTTTAGGTCTCCTCTCTCCGGCGGTCCCTTGGAGGGATGGGGTTTCCAGGTTGGTGCTGCCAGCAAGATTCGTGAGAGCTGCTTGGTCTGCTCCCGAATAGGATCTTCTCTATTTTGGAAAACTTTCTGAGCTATTTCTACCAATTTACTTCTGGCTTTTCCTTCAAACCTTTCTTGCTTTTGAAGTTTTTTTTCTAATATCTGGGGCCGACTGAGAGACGAACACCATGTTTACCATTCGTCTGTTATTTTCATTTTCTGAGTCTAAGGGGGTGTACATTCGATATGTTTTCAATAATCTCTCTAAGAAAGCAGCCGGGGACTCGTTCTTATTTTGCATGACTGCACTAACCTTAGTTAAATTAGTAGGCTTTTTAGCTGCAGCCCTTAGACCCCTAAGTAGAGACTCGCGATAGTGGCGCAAGGCTGTCATCCCTGCATCAGTGTTAGGGTTCCAACGAGGAGGACTCGAAGGGAGTAATTCCTTTAATTCATCCCTCCTAGTCTGGGAGTCCCCCTCATTGTCCCCCAAGATAATCTTAGCAGCCTCCCGATGGATTCTCTCTCTCTCCTTAGAAGTGAACAAAGTTTGTAAAATCTGTTGACAATCATCCCAGGTAGGCTGATGAGTGCGGAAAATAGTTTCTAAAAGTGAAATCAGCCTCTGGGGGTCCTCTGAAAAAGGAGGGTTCTAGTGTTTCCAATTATAGAGATCAGAGGTGGAAAATGGGACATAAATCATTCTAGTATGGCCCGGAGGTGCCCCTGGTTGAGGAGGAACTTCCCTGAGCGGCAACAGGGGCACTGAAGAATCAGGCCCTGGTGGAGGGGGCTGATAGAGAGATCCCCCTCTTGTGTGGGGAGGACTCTGGACTTCCCCTTGGGGCGAGCGTTCTGGAGCCTGTTGCTGCGAGGGAGTTCTTGGGCAAGGCAGGGGGTCAAATAAGCTTATAGCTATATTATCAGTTTCCCCCGGCAGAACAGGATATAAATGGGGTTTTTGTTTTTCTGGTTTCTCATCTTTCTTTTCTTCCGGGGGATCCCATGCCCCTCGAGGTTTCGGGGCAGTTACTAAAATGGTTTTTTTGCCTACCCTTGCATACATATCCCCTTTCCTTGGTTTCTGGCATTTTTGGATATAATCTACTTTATCATGCACAATGTTAATCTAAACATCTATATAAACCCTCTGGTCGGGGTGGGGAACCACATAAACAACACACCATACAGCAAACAACAGAGATAAATCAAATGAGCCTTCCGAAGGCCAATCTATTCGGAAGTCTGGCCATTCAAGTTCACAGAGGGTTCGTAGGAAGCCTGGATCTGCTGGCTTCCCATAGTCACAGGATCTCTTAAAGAAGTTAGAATAATTAGCAAGAATGCATTCAAGAGGAGTCCACGGAGTGGATTTTCCTTGTCCCATCATGTTAGGGTTGAAACAGTTAAAACACCAAGAAACACTGAACATAGACAAACGAACAAAACACTGGAGACTAGTCTCACTCCCACTCACACAACAAATATCAAAGTGAAACTTAACGGTTTCTAAAATTAGGAGAGGGCGTCCCGTCCCTGATTCAGGGTGTGTAGTACCGCGGCGTCCCGCCTGCAACAGCCCTCACAAATGCTCTGGAGCCAACACAGAAGGGAGAATCCCTTACCAGATTCCTCGAGGCCACTGTCCTAGTCTGAATCCGATCACGAATTAAAAGCAAAGGCGAGGAAGTGGAGGCACTTCCCGCTTAGTCTGAGGAGGTCGACCCCAATTAAGGGGGACTCGCGGTTGATCTCGCTGGGGCCTCCAAATGTTATAACCCAGGAGATCGACCACACTCAGACTTTAACCACTTTTATGAAGTTTATTGAGCTAAGCCCGCGGTTGTCTGCAGCACCTCTCATGCAGGAGAGAACTGCAGCACCCAGGTTTTAAAATGGCTCCTTTTTATAGGGGGTTGCTGTCGCAGTTTGCAAGCAAGCCGGATAAACAGAAGCGGATTTTGGCAGTTAGCTAGCATTTGCACAGTATGCCCTGATAGCCTGGGGCACAGCTGTAGGGTTGAGATGTCCTTGCAGGATTGTTCAAAGGAAGGGAGGTTGTATGCTTGTCTGTCCTTGCAAGATTGTTCAAGGGAGGGGAGGTTGTGTGCTTTTCAGATAAGACACTTAGGAGACATTGGGAAACTTTTCTTTTCTACGTTACTCTGGTTGCCATAAAGGCCTATGGGTAGGCTAAATTAGGGTTCAACAGTAACATCTCTTTATATATCCTGGATATTAAACCCTTATCAGATATGTGATTTCCAAATGTTTTTTCACATTGAGTTGGCTGCCTTTTCACCCTTCTGACAAATTCCTGTGAGGTGCAAAAGTGTTTAATTTTGAGATGGTCCCATTTATCTACTTTTTCTTTTGTTGCACGTGTTTTGGATGTGAGGTCCAAGAAACCACCACCTACTACAAGGTCTTGAAGATGTTTCCCTACATTTTCTTCCAGTAGTTTTATGGTCCTGGCTCTTATATTTAGATCTTTGATCCATTTTGAGTTGATTCTTGTATAGAGGGTGAGATAGGGGTCCTCTTTCATTCTTTTGGTTATAGATATCCAGTTCTCCAAACAACATTTGTTAAAGAGACTGTTTTTTCCCATCAGCGTGGGCTTGGTAGGTTTGTCAAAAACCAGTTGACTGTATAGGTGAGGGTTTATTTCTGGATTCTCAATTCTATTCCACTGATCGATATGTCTATCTTTATGCCAGTACCATGCTGTTTTGACCACTGTAGCTTTGTAATATGTTTCAAGGTCAGGCAGTGAAATTCCTCCCACATTGCTCTTCTTTTTTAGAATACTTTTGGCTATTCAGATGCACTTACCCTTCCAGATGAATTTGGTAATTGCCTTCTCTAATTCTGTAAAGTAAGCTGTTGGGATTTTGATTGGTATTGCATTGAATCTATAAATCAGTTTGGGCAAGATTGACATCTTCACGATATTTATTCTTCCAATCCATGAACACGGAATGTCTTTCTATTTGTTTAGGTCTTTTTAAATTTCTTTTAGCATTGTTTTGTAGTTTTCTGCATATAGGTCCTGTACTTCCTTGGTTAAATAAACTCCTAGGTATTTGAGTCTTTCTGTTGCTATTGAAAATGGAATTTTCCTCCTGATTTCCTCCTCAGATTGTTCAGTACTAGTGTACAAAAACATTACTGATTTTTGCGTATTGATCTTATATCCTGCCACTTTGCTGAACTCATTTATTAGTTCAAGTAGCTTTGTTGTGGCTACTTCAGGATTTTCTAAATACAGGATCATGTCATCCGCAAACAGTGAGAGTTTTACTTCCTCTTTTCCTATTTGGACGCCTTTAATTTTTTTTTCTTGTCTAATTGCCCTAGCTAGAACTTCTAGTACAATGTTGAATAACAATAGTGACAGTGGGCATCCTTGTCTTGTTCCTGATCTTAGGGGAAAAGCTTTCAACTTTTCCCCATTGAGTATGATGTTGGCTGTGGGTTTTTCATATATGCCTTTTATCATATTGAGGAATTTTCCTTTTATTCCTATCTTTTGAGGTATTTTTATCAAAAAAGGATGTTGGATTTGGTCGAATGCCTTTTCTGCATCTATTGAGATGATCATGTGGTTTTTTTCCTTAAACTTGTTAATGTGGTGTATTACATTGATTGATTTTCTTATGTTGAACCAGCCTTGCATACCAGGAATAAATCCCACTTGGTCGTGATGTATGAGTCTTTTGATATGCTGTTGGATTCGATTTGCAAGTATTTTGTTGAGAATTTTTGCATCTATGTTCATGAGAGAGATTGGTCTGTAATTTTCTTTTCTTGTGGAATCTTTATCTGGCTTTGGTATTAGGGTGATGTTGGCTTCATAAAATGTGTTGGGTAATTTTCCCTCCTCTTCAATTTTTTGGAAGAGTTTAAACAGGATTTAGAAATGCTTGGTAGAATTCACCTGTGAAGCCATCTGGTCCTGGACATTTCTTTGCTGGGAGATTTTTGATGATGGATTCAATCTCCTTAATTGTGGTTGGTTTGTTAAGTTCTTGTATTTCTTGTTGTGTCAGTGTAGGTTGGTTATGAGTTTCTAGAAATTTGTCCATTTCATCCATGCTGTCTAGTTTGTTGGCATATAGTTTCTCATAATATCCTCTTATGATTCTTTTTATTTCGGTGAGGTCATTTGTAATTTCGCCCCTTTCATTTCTGATTGTATTTATTTGCATCTTGTCTCTTTTTTTCTTTGTTAGTCTAGCGAGGGCTTTGCCAATTTTATTGATCTTCTCAAAGAATCAGCTTTTGGTTTTGTTGATTTTCTCGATAGCTTTTTTGTTCTCATTTTCATTTATTTCCGCTCTAATCTTTATTATTTCTTTCCTTCTGCTTGCTTTGGGATTGGTTTGCTGTTCTTTTTCTAGTTTCTCAAGTTGTTCAGTTAAATCTTTGAGTTTAGCTCTTTCTTGTTTTTTAATATAGGCATTTAGGGCTATAAATTTCCCTCTCAAGACTGCCTTTGCTGTATCCCATAAGTTTTGATATGTTGTGTTCTCATTTTCATTTGTCTCAATATATTTACTGATTTCACTTGCAATTTCTTCTTTGACCCTCTGAATATTTAGGAGTGTGTTGTTCAGTCTCCACACATTTGCAAATTTACATTTTTCCTGTCTGTTATTGATTTCTAGTTTCATTCCATTATGATCCGAGAAGGTGCTTTGTATAATTTCAATCTTTTTATATTTATTGAGAGCTGTATTGTGACCTAACATGTGGTCTATCCTGGAGAAAGATCCATGGGCACTTGAGAAGAATGTATAACCCGCTGAGTTTGGATGCAGTGTTCTGTATATGTCTGTTAGGTCTAACTCGTTTATCATATTGTTCAAGTTCTCTGTTTCCTTGTTGATCTTCTGTCTAGTTGTTCTATCTAATGATGTGAGAGGGGTGTTGAAGTCTCCAACGATTATTGTAGAAATGTCTATTTCTCACTTCAGTTTTGCCAGAGTTTGTCTCATATATTTTGGGGCACCCTGCTTAGGTGCGTAGATATTTATGACTGTTATATCTTCCTGGAAGATCGTCCCTTTTATTAATATATAATGGCCTTCCGCATCTCTTATCGCTTTTTTGCATTTGAAGTCTGTTTTGTCTGATACTAGTATAGCTACCCCTGCTCTTTTCTGTTTACTATTCGCATGGAGTATTCTTTTCCAACCTTTTACTTTCAGCCGGTTTGTAACCTTGTGTCTGAGGTGAGTTTCTTGTAAGCAGCATATGAATGGCTCATGTTTTTTTATCCATTCTGTCAGCCTGTATCTTTTGATTGGGGAATTTAATCCATTCACATTCAATGATATTACTGAAAATGCAATATTTATTTCCTCCATTTTATTCTTTGGTTTTCACATGTCATCTTATTTTTGTCTTTCTTTTTACTCTTTTGGTTATCCTTTTTGCTTTTTTTTCTTCCATACTCTCCTCCAAGCCTCTCTCTCCTGTCTTTTTCTTTCAGGTTCTAAGGCTTCCTTTAATATTTCCTGCAAAGGTGGATTCTTTTTTGCAAACTCTCTTAGTTTCTGTTTGTTTGTGAATACTTTATATTCACCTTCATATTTGAAGGACAGTTTTGCTGGGTAAAGAAGTCTCGGCTGGCAGTTTTTCTCTTTCAGTTTCCTAATTATATCATACCATTGTCTTCTCGCCTCCATGGTTTCTGAAGAGAAATCTGCAAAAGTCTTACTGGACGTCCTTTGTACATGATCGTTTGCTTCTCTCTTGCGGCTCTGAGAATTATCTCTTTATCTTTTACATTTGACATTCTGAATAATATGTTTCTTGGTGTAGGTGTATTTGGATTTATTCTTATTGGGGTACGGTGTGCTTCTTGGACATGTAAGTTCATTTCTTTCGTGAGAGTTGGGAAATTTTCAGCTATTATTTCCTCAAATGCTCTTTCTGCCCCTTTTCCTTTCTCCTCTCCTTCTGGAACTCCCATGACACGTATGTTCTTGCGTTTTGTGTTGTCATTCAACTCTCTGAGCCCCTGCTCAATTTTTTCCATTCTTTTCTCTCTCTGTTCTTTTCTCTCTTCAATTTTAGCTGCTCTGTCTTCAGTATCACTTATTCTTTCTTCTATCATTTCGAGTCTGCTGTTGTATGCTTCAAATGTATTTTTTACTTCACCTATTATGTCTTTCATTCCCATGAACTCAGTTACTTTTCTGTTCATGATTTCAAATTCTTCTTTACGTTCACGCAATGACTTCTTGGTGTCATTGATCTCTTTAACTATATTCTCTTTCGTCTCATTAATTTGATTTTGGAAATATGTGCTCATCTCACTGATTAGTTCTTTCAAATTCTGCAACTCTTCTGGGACTTTGCTCTATTCCTTTTCTTGGGCCATGTCTTCTATTTTCTTAGTATGGCCTGTAATTTTTTGCTGGTGCTTAGGCATCTGGTTAGTTTGTATTTTACTTAGATGCTCTATCTCTTTTTCTTTTATGGGGTTTTTGTGGCAGGAGGCTGTGAGTTACCACCGCTCTTTGATTTTTGGCTCAACCTTGATTTTTAGGATTGTTCTGCTCATTGCTCAAAACTGGGCACTGGACCCAGTAATTGGTTGTAGAGTCGTTTCCTAGGGCCTTGGGCAGGGAGGCTATAGAGGCCAGGAAAAGCCTCTCTTACTCATTAATTTTCTTATGTGCACGTCCTTGATCTGCCAGGAGATGGCGCTTGTTGGCAGCTCTCAATTCAATGCCTGGTCGGAGCGTATTTGTTGTGACACAAAGACCAGATCAATGTGATAGAGCTTCCTGTCTGGGGGCTAGGAGCCCTGTGATTCAAACTTTCTGAGACAGTTCTCCAGACTTCTCTCATAGCACCCCCCCCCTTTCCCCAGCTAGGAAATATTTCCACTCCCTTCTGAATCCTCAACAATCAGTCCCTGTTAGTAGAGGAGGAGATTGGGAGGTTTGTATATCTTTAGCCCCTTGCAGGCTCCAAGGCAAATAATGGTGCAGCCCCACCCAGCCTGGAAGGACTCCTAGGACAGGGCAGACCAAACCTGGGAGTCCAAAGCAGGGTCAGCCCCAGGCTCTCTCTCCCCTCTCCCGTGGTGTCCTCAACAATTAGTCCAGGCTAGAAGAGAGGGAGGTTGCCAGCATCAGATTTCTCCACTCCTTTCTGGGCTCCCAGGGCAAACCGCCTGTGGAAGGGTCCTTTCCAGGCTCCCAGGGCAAACCGCCGTGTGGAAGGGTCCGTGGGGCTCTGCAGCCCAAATTTCAGGTCCGAACCTGAGTCAGCCTAAGGCTGTGTCCCTCTCTCTCCCCTTTCCGGGAGTGGCAGATCCCTGAAGCCCCCTTTGTCTGTGGTCGCAGGCCCAGGGGCCTGAGAATTCTGAAGAGTGTGGGGGAGGGTGCCGGCAGCAGCAGAAGCTGCTACTTGCAACTCACAGTTCTGTAGTCTCGATTTTCCTCTTCTGTCCCTCTCTCTTCTGGGTGGTGTGCAGCCTTCACCTGGTGACCTAAACCCTAGAAAATCTTTTTTGGGGCTGTTTCAGCTTGTCCTTTAGCTATTTTTCTGGATAAGAGATTCCCGTGTCTTACTAGTCCACCATCTTCCCAAAGTCTCAGAGGTTTCACTTTTACTTTTTAAAATCAAGACCAGGGCTTTGATTCAACCTCGTCATTAGGGCATGCAAGGTTGAGTCCCCACTCCCTTGGTGGGCTATATAAATGGACGCTCAGTCAAGAACACAGAAGTAGATACACAGAGAAAAAGAACACAGAGGAAGAGACAGCTCCATAGACACATCAGAGGCCCCGGGAAGAAAGATGAACCTGATAGTTTCCAGCTGAAGAGAAAAGAGCAGCTGAGAAGTCCTGAGAGACTAGCCTATGCCAACCTACAGTTGAAATTGGAAGAAGCTGACACCATGGAGCCTTAAGAGGAAGAAGGAAAACTGAACCCTTACAGACACTGTCCACCATCTTGCTTCAACACGTGGCATATGATTTTGGGTGAGAAAGTACCTCTTATGGTACCTTGAGTTGGACTCTTTAGGGCCTTGTAACTGTAAGCTTCTACCCCAAATAAATATGTTTTATAAAAGCCAACAGATTTCTGGTACTTTGCATCAGCACCCCTTTTAGCTGACTAATATAGAATTTGATAGTGAGAGGGGGGTGGTGCTTTTGCAATTACCGAAATGCTGGAATGATTTTTTTTAAATGGGTAAGGAGTATTTTTTTGGAGGAATTGTGAGATGCTTGATAGAAAAGGCCTAGATTGCTTTGAAGAAACTGTAGGTAGGAATATGGACACTAAATAGACTTTTGATGAGGCCTTAGAAGTAAATGATGAAACTATTATTGGAAACTGGAGGAAAGGCAAGCTGTGTTTTAAAGTCGCAGAGAACTTAGCAAGATTAACTCCTGATGTTTTATGGAAGACAGAATTTGAAAATGGCAAGCCTGGGCATTTAGCTGAAGAACTTTCCAAAGTAAACTCAGAGAAAGTGGCTTGGCTTCTCCTTGCAGCTAATAATAAAATGCTAAATGAGAGAGATATAAGCTGAGAACTGAATTGTTGGGTACAAAGAAACCAGAAACTGATTCCAGAAATTTCAAGCCTTGGGAAATCAAGCCCCCAGACAATAGTGCCCCATTTAAGGAATTAACTAAACTTGGAACGTGTAAGTCAGAATTGGAAATGCAGTTATCCAGGAAGGGTTTGTGGGAAGTCTTTCTGTCTGATGGCTTGGACCCCTGCTTCCTGCATACTAAACCAACAAGCTTTTTGAGAGAGCTATATGAACAAAATCACTGTCAGCCTGGACTAAAAGGGACATGGAAGGAAAAGATGGAAGGGAAAACAGCTTTAAGAGGAAAACCATGGAAGTTGTGGTCTGGAATTAAGACATTTCTTTGGGCCAAAAGAGGATCCCACCCATGTGTATAGAGAGGATGAATTTGCCCCAGCAGTTGAAGAGGGTGAATGTTCAAGCTCACTGTTCAGGGAGAATGTTGCTGCCCCACACTACAGAGAGGGTGGAGCACATTCCCTGAGGGTTGGGGAGAGTGAGGTCAACACCCCATAGGTCTGAGAGGGGTGGGCTCATCCCCATAGGTTAGGGAAGGACAGGTCACCAACTTATCGCTCTGAGAGAGTTGGGCCTCTATGCCAAAGATTAAGGAGAATGTACCTCACTGTACTAAGGGAGCTGAGACTACATCCCAGAGATCAGGGAAGGAGTGGCCATCACCCCAATGTTTTGGAGGGTGAGAACTGGAGCTCAGTCACCATGCAGATGCTTGATGAGGGTAGAGCCAAGAAAATGGCCATTGGGCAAGCCTGGGGAAAGGGTGAGTCCCCATGAGGCCCCAGGCAGAAGAAACCCATCATCTTGAAAATGACTCTCAGACTTTGAAATCTGATGAAGTATGCCCCTCAGGTTTATGAAACTGTAGGGAACCCATGACTCATGTTTCCCTCCCAATTTCTCCTTATGGTAATGCAAGTGTTTATCTTATGTTTGTCCCTTTGTATATTGGAAGCAGATAAATTGTTTTGTAAGTTTCAGAGGTCTACACCCAGATGGGACTTTACCCCAAGACAAACTTTATTTCTATAAAATGATTTTGATGTGATTTTATACATAACATTGTTACTGATTTAAGGATTTTTTCTAATGTTGTGATTTCTTTTGGAATTCAGAGAGTGGAATGTGGCAGTTTGATATTATTTATGAATTCCAAAAAGAGATCTTGATTATGTTTGTAAACTGGTCTGTTCCTCTGGGCATGATACTCCTTTGATTGTATTAAATTCAGAGGTTTCACTTGTACTTTATTAAATCAAGATTAGGGCTTGATTCAACCACATCATTAGGGCATGCAAGGTTGAGTCCCCATCTCCTTGGTGGGCTATATAAATGGACACTCAATCAAGAACACAGAAGTAGATACACAGAGAAAAAGAACACAAAGGAAGAGAGACAGCTCCATAGACACAGCAGAGCGATGAACCTGATAGTTTCCAGCTGAAGAGAACAGAGCAGCTGAGAAGTCCTGAGAGATTAGCCTATGCCAGCCTGCAGTTGATATTGGAAGAAGCTGAGACTACGGAGCCTTAAGAGGAAGAAGGAAAGGTGAACCCTTGCAGACATCACCTTCCATCTTGCTTCAACACGTGGTAAATGCCTTTGAGTGAGAAAGTACCTCTTATGGTACCTTGAGTTGGACTCTTTAGGGTCTTGTAGCTGGAAGCTTCCACCCCCAAATAAATACCTTTTTAAAAGCCAACAGATTTCTGGTACTTTGCATCAGCACCCCTTTTGGCTGACTAATACAGCCACCTGGGCAGGAATTTTAAATTTCAAAAGATATCCAGAGGAAACTCAAGAGGAAGTTAAAGAGAAAGTAGTGCACTGCTTTTTGTTTGTTTGTTTGTTTTGTTGTATGTGTGTGTGTGTGTGTTTGTTTGTTTGTTTGTTTGGCTCTAAGGAGTCCCCAGAGCTTTCTCTATATAATTTTATCAGAAGTCTTCTCTTAATCTAAAAGTAATTTTTTAGTAACCTTTTTTTTTCATCTTCTCACAATTATTTGATCTTAATATGTAAAAGATATGGGGGCCTTAACTGAAGATGCTTTCCTCCAAGGAGGATTTGCTTTGCTTCCTCCAGGATCCAGAGAGCACTAGTGTCCTAGGAACACCCAAGTTCCCCTTCTGTCCCTAATCATAATCACAGACTTTCAGATTCAGTACCCTGACCTTGCCAAAGGCCCAAAGCCCAGTCTCCCTCTGCAGTGTAATATTGCAGCTGCCCTCAGAAGGACATTTTAGCCCTTGATGAGTTCCCTTACTTCCTGTGAGCCCAGAAAGCCAGATTTTTTCCTTTCTTCTAGGTGGTTTATAGTGGGAGAGCACCCCAGAGTACCTGTTCTGCCAAGCTGCTGTAAGTAAGTCCAAAAGACTCATCTAGATAGAAGCCCCATGCCCCTAGAGCCAGCCTACCTCACCCTTCTCTGTCCACTCACTCCCCCACCTCCCTCCAATCATGGGCCTACCTTGGTCTTGAAATGAACTAGTGGGGGCTGCTCAAGGCTACCTGCTCCTGCAGATGTTAGCTGCTATGCTTTTAAAGAGGTAGAACTTTCAGTCTTACTGCCCTATTAAAAAGTAAAATGTGTTACAGAAACCATGTATGCTTAAAAGAATTTATAAACAAGAAATAGGTCAAAGAAAATGTGGGGAAGTAAAGCAAGCTGACTATGAAGTTTAGACTTGACTCTTGGACAAGTCACTGGGACTTTCTCTGCCTCAATTTCCTCACTGATAAAATATCCTGGCAACCCCAAAAGGTTATCGAATATTTTAATGTAGTGATTCAATTACTCTTTAGTTTCATAATGGGACTTTCTCACTGACTTTAAGTAACATTTATGATTTTGATAAATCAAGCGTGAGATGTAGCAGCAGAGGAGCAGATGTGTCCCAAGCGGTTGTGCACCTGCTTCCCACATGGGAGGCCCCAGGTTCAGTCCCCGGTGCCTCCTGAAAACAAAAAACAAACAACGAGCAAACAAACAAAAAAACCAACTCAGGAGAGTGGATGTGACTCAGTGGTTGAGTGCTGACTTCCCACATACAAGGACCTGGGGTTCAATCCCCTGCCCTAGTACCTAAGGAAAAAAAAAAAAAAAAAGATGTAGACTGAGCTATATATACTCTTCCACAAAAAAATTAATTTTAAAATCACTTTATAGATTCTTTCTCAAATTCCCAGTAATGTGAGCACCCAGTTTGTAATCATGAGATCTGATTTTGCATATCTCTTCCTGTGACAGTTTGATATTGTTTATGAATTACAAAAATAGATAATGGATTATGTTTGCAAACTGGTCTGTCCTTCAGGGCATATTAGATTATATTGGATTCAGAGGTTTCACTTTTACTTGATTAAATAATGATTGAAGATTTGATTGAGCAACGTCAGTAGGATGTTGAGTTCCCACCCCCTTGGTGTGTGCAGACTCACAGAGAAACTGCACCACAGAGAAGGGAGTTTGGAGTTTTTCAGCTGGAGCCCGGGAAGTAAACACACAGAGAAGCAGATATGGCAGAGGCCCTGGGAAGAGAGACTAGTCATTCACCTGATAGTTTGCAGCTGCAGAGACCAGAGCCCTGAGCAGCTGAGCCCAGAGAGAAATGAGCCCTGGGGGAGAGATGAGACTTATCCCAGCCTACAGTTGATATTGGAAGAAGCTGGGACCACAGAGCCTTCAGAAGAAGAGGTAGGCTGAACACTTGCAGATGTCGGTAGCCATCTTGCTCCAACACGTGGCAACAGACTTTGGTGAGAGAAGTAACTTATGCTTTATGGCCTGGTAACTGTAAGCTTCTACCCCAAATAAATACCCTTTATAAAAGCCAACAGATTTCTGGTTCTTTGCATCAGCACCCCTTTGGCTGACTAATACACTTCCCAATTCTTGGTTCAGTGACTTCACTGGTAGCTTGAAATTGGCTGTGGTATGAGTATTTACACCACCATAATCAACAAAAGGTACAAATCAGATCTTTTGTATGTTTTCTTGCTATTGTTATTTTAGGTAAGCCTACTGTTAAACATTTACCAGCACATAACCATGTGGGGAGAGGGAGGAGGAAGGGAATCTCTAGGTTATTGTTAAATGAGTCCTTGGTTCTAACCTTAATTTTGGAGAATTAAACCCATTCTCAGGAAAGATCTGTAGTTCATGCAGCCACATAATCTCCCTCTGGAAATAGCAAGGCACGTGTCGCAGGACAGCCTTCTCTAAGTTTCCTGACAAAGCACAAAAACTGATCAAGTAGCCCTAACAAGGCCTGGGTTACGAGTGCTAAAGCATCTTTTTTTTTTTTTTTTTTTAATTTATTTTTATTGTGGGTAAAAATCAAAATTCTCACAATACATACAAACATTTGCAAAATGATATATAAATATATATGCATATATGTGTATTTGCTTACAAAAATGTTATTTATATATATATATATACATATATTTTAAGAGGTGCTTAGATTACCCAAAATATTACACAGAACCCACTGGGATTCCCATGTTGCCCACCTCCCACACCTCCCACCACATCCCACACAAACATCTCCCACAAGTGTGGCCCACCACCCTCAATGAACTTACACATCCTGGAGCCTTGCCACCAACCATAGACCACAGTTCACACCATAGACCACACTCTCTCCCACTCAGTTCTGAGTGGTGTGTGCTGATTAAAATTGGCCTACATCGGTTGCCACAACGGTACTCAGGACAACCTCCAACTCCCAAAGAAGCCCCTGTATTTCAACTGCTCATCCCCTCCCTACCCCAAAAGTGTCAAGTGGCCACTGGCTCCACCTCATTGTTATAATTTCTTCCATTGCTAGAATCACCATATGTGAACAAGAGAATACCATCAAGTCCACTCTAGTCCATAGTTCTTCCCCCAATCCTGAGGGGACTGGGATGGTGATGTCCACTCCAACTCCAAGTGAGAGAGGGCTTATATCCCATGGATATGGTGGGTGGGATGATCCTGCCTGCAGATGCAGGCCCTCTCCATGTGGCCTCTCTCTAAGCCAAACTCAGTATATGATTGCATTACCTTCCCCCCAAAGTAAAGCATCTTTTTGAAAGCAAACTGGAACCCACACGTTCATACTCCTTGGAGATATTTCACTATTGATTAAGGGATATATACAGACCATTTTCAGGGATCTTATTTTATATCTCAGACTATATTTGCTGTTTCCAGAATTTTCCCTCTAACTCCTGAGGATTCTTAATTTGCCATGTATAAAATGGAGATTTCTTTTTACTAAAATAAATGCCAGTATTGTGTTCTTGAATACTGCATATAACTGATCAAATGTTTTCCCAAAGTAAATTTCCCAGAATGCTAGATGGAATGGACGATTTAGATAAACTGAATTTTTAGATTATGAGATTTAATTAGGCCATTTTTTTGCATCAACTCTTTTTATGAAAAAAACTTGCTAAAATGTACTGTTCTGCTTCCTGTTTTAGTAGCGTTCTACAGCCAAACTACCTTCAATAAGAATTTTATTTCAGTTTTTCATTTACCCCCAAAATCTACCTGCTCAAATGCCATGTCTATCTCAATCACTGAATCAGTGGGCTAAAAGAATTTAAACAGAATAGGGAAAAATCCCAATAGTTTTTATTTCATAAATTATGATAAATACCATTCATTAGGTAAAACATATTGGGAAAGAGATTTAATAAACATATTTACTATTTAATAAAGATAGTAATCCATATTTATTATGCAAGTCCAATATGGATCCACATTTGGTATTTATCCTGAGGAAGTAAATGTGAAATTTTTGAAACAGATCTTTTTCACACTGCCTGTCATGCATGCTTGATGATTTAGTTTCCTAGCTCCTAAAACAAATACCATACAATGGGTTGTTCTAACAAGAGGAATTTATTGGCTCATGGTTTCAGAGCTGTATTAGTCAGCCAAAGGGGTACTAATGTGAAATACCAAAAATGGGTTGGTCTTTATAAAGGGTATTTATGGCCACAGATACCAGGCCATAATGCGTTAAGTTTCTTCTCTCACCACAGTCCATTGCCACGTGTTGGAGCAAAACAGCTGCCGACGTTTGCCAGGGTTCAGGCTTCTTGTGTTCCTCTCTTCCCGGGGCTGCGTTTCTCTCCAGGCTTAGCTCTTCTGGTTCCTCCACAAGGTTAGCTGTAGACGATCAGGCGAACGGCTTGCTTCTCTTCTCCTGGGGCCTTCTTTCCAACATCAAAACTGCTTCTCAAAAGACTGGTGCTCTGTTCTTTGCCTTGCCTTTTATATTCGACTCCCCACCCACCAAGGGGTGGGGCTCAATGCCCTAATCATAACCTAATCATGTTCAGATTAACAGATGAGTTTACAAGCATGATCCAATTATATTTTTGGAATTCATAATTACAGCAGATTGGCCAATGGTTACAAGAGCCTAGAAGGCTTACTTCCTCACAGGGTTGGTATCTTCTAGCTGGCCCGCAATCACTGGGGTTCCTGGATTTTCTGTCACATGGCAATGCACATGGTGGTATCTTCTACTGTCTCTTCCAGGTTCTACTGGCTTCCAGCTTTTGGCTGCTTCCTGTGGCTTCTCTCTGCTTATAAGGATTTCAGCATATTGAGTTAATACCCACCCTCATTCAGTTTGGGCACACCTTAACTAATAGCATCTTCAAAGGTTCTATTCATATCCGCAAGAGTGGGGGTTGGGATCTGAATGTTCCTCTTGTGGGGGATATGAGTCAATCTAACACTTGACGACTAGGGCAAATTAAAATCTGTATTCTCCAATGTATAGTCATTTTAAAACATATGGCTCTTTTTTTTTTTTTTTTTTTTAAGATTTATTTAATTTATTTATTTCTCTCCACCCCCTTGTTGTTTGCATTTGCTGTATCTGTTTGTTGTGTGCCCAGGACCTCCTATGTAGGAGGGAGGCACCTAATCTCTTGAGCCACCTCCACTCCCTGCTTTGTTGTGTCTCTCATTATGTTTTCCTCATGTCTCTTGTTGCATCATCTTGTTGCATCAGCTTCCTGCGCCTGCCAATTGCGTCAACTCTCTGTCTTGCTCATCTTCTTTAGGAGGCCCCAGAACTGAACCTGGGACTTCCCATGCAGTAGGTGGGAGTTCGATCACTTGAGCCACATCCGCTTCCCACATCTGGCTCTTAAAGTAAGAAATTGTCTTCTGTTTTCCTCATATTCTTTATTTTTTTTAACTTTATTTTGTACATTTAATAGTTGAAAATATAGACAATTAAAAACTAAAAAGTAAACAGATGAATAAATACATACATTTCTCAATTAAATATACTGGATACATATAATTTTTTTTAATCAAACAATATGTTACACAATAAGTTGGTTCATAGTAACGCACTCGTACAGTACTTGTCCTTTTGTGTCTGGCTTGCTTCACTCAACATAATGTCCTCCTCCAGGTTCTTCTATGTTGTCATATGCTTTACGACTTCATTTCTTCTTACAGCTGCATAATATTCATCATATGAATAGACCATAGTTTGTTTATCCATTCATCTGTTGAGGGACACCTGGTTTGTTTCCAACTTTTGGCAATGGTGAATGATGCTGCTATGAACATCAGTGTGCAGATGTCTGTTTCTGTCACTGCTCTCAGTTCTTCTGGGTATATACCCAGTAGTGGTATTGCTGAGTCACGTGGCAAGTCTATATTCAACTTCTTTAGGAACTGCCAAACAGTTCTCCACATTGACTGTACCATTCTGCACTCCCACCAACAGTGAATAAGTGTTCCTGTCTCTCCACATCCTCTCTAACACTTGTAGTTCTCTGTCTTTTTAATACTGGTCATTCTGATAGGTGTGAAATGATATCTCATTGTAGTTTTGATTTGTATTTCCCTAATTATGAGTGATGTTGAGCATTTCTTCATGTGTTTTCTTGCCATTTGTATTTCTTCTTTGGAGAAATGTCTATTGTCTTTTGCCCATTTTTTAATTGGGTCATTTGTCTTTTTATTGTTGAATTGTAACATTTCTTTATATATCCTGGATATTAAACCCTTATCAGATATATGATTTCCAAATGTTTTTTCCCATTGAGTTGGCTGCCTTTTCACACTTTTGACAAAGTCCTGTGAGGAGCAAAAGTGTTTAATTTTGAAGAGGTCCCATTTATCTATTTTTTCTTTTGTTGCACGTGCTTTGGATGTGAGGTCCAAGAAACCAACACCTACTACAAGGTCTTGAAGATGTTTCCCTACATTTTCTTCTTATAGTTTTATGGTCCTGGCTTTTATATTTAGATCTTTGATCCATTTTGAGTTGATTCTTGTATACAGGATCTTATTCTTTTAGTTATAGATATCCAGTTCTCCCAAAACCATTTGTTGAAGAGACTGTTTTTTCCCGTTAGCTTAGACTTGGTAGGTTTGTCAAAAACCAGTTGAGGGGGACGGATGTGGCTCAGATGGTTGGGCGTCCGTCTCCCATATGGAGGGACCTGGGTTCGATCCCCGGGACCTCCTGGTAAAAAAAATAATAATAATAAGCTGATAAAAAAAATTAAAAAAAAAAAAACAGTTGACTGTGTAGATGAGGGTATATTTCTGGGTTCTCAATTCTATTCCACTGATCGATGTGTCTATCTTTATGCCAGTACCATGCTGTTTTGACCACTGTAACTTTGTAATATGTTTCATGGTCAGGCAGTGAAATTCCTCCCATGTTGCTCTTCTTTTTTAGAATGCTTTTGGCTATTCAGGTGCACTTACCCTTCCAGATGATTTTGGTAATTGCCTTCTCTAATTCTGTAAAGTAAGCTGTTGGGATTTTGATTGGTATTGCATTGAATCTATAAATCAGTTTGGGCAAGATTGACATCTTCATGATATTTATTCTTCCAATCCATGAACATGGAATGTCTTTCCATTTGTTTAGGTCTTCTTTAATTTCTTTTAGCATTGTTTTGTAGTTTTCTGCATATAGGTTCTGTACTTCTTTGGTTAAATTAACTCCTAGGTATTTGAGTCTTTCTGTTGCTATTGAAAATGGAATTTTCCCACTGATTTCCTCCTCAGGTTGTTCAGTACTAGTGTACAAAACATTATTGATTTTTGCATGTTGATCTTGTATCCTGCCACTTTGCTGGATTCATTTATTAGCTCAAGTAGCTTTGTTGTGAATGCTTCAGGGCTTTCTAAGTACAGGATCATGTCATCCACAAACAGTGAGAGTTTTACTTCCTCTTTTCCTATTTGGATGCCTTTAATTTTTTTTTCTTGTCTAATTGCCCTAGCTAGAACTTCTAGTACAATAACAATGGTGACAGTGGACATCCTTTTCTTGTTCCCGATCTTAGAGGGAAAGCTTTCAACCTTTCTCCCTTGTGTATGATGTTGGCTGTGGGTTTTTCATATATGCCTTTTAACATATTAAGGAATTTTCCTTCCATTCCTACCTTTTGAAATGTTTTTATCAAAAAAAGGATGCTGGATTTTGTCGAATGCCTTTTCTGCATCGATTGAGATGATCATGTGGTTTTTTTCTTTCAATTTGTTAATGTAGTGTATTACATTGATTGATTTTCTTATGTTGAACCAGCCTTGCACACCAGGAATAAATCCCACTTGGTCATGATGTATAAATCTTTTGATATGCTGTTGGATTCAATTTGCAAGTATTTTGTTGAGAATTTTTGTATCTATGTTCATTAGAGAGATTGGTGTGTAATTTTCTTTTCTTGTAGAATATTTATCTGGCTTTGGTATTCAGGTGATGTTGGCTTCATAAAATGTGTTGGGTAATTTTCCCTCTTCTTCAATTTTTTGGAAGTGTTTAAATGGGATTGGTGTTAATTCTTTTCTAAATACTTGGTAGAATTCACCTGTGAAGCCATCTGGTCCTGGACTTTTCTTTGCTGGGAGATTTTTGATGACAGATTCAATCTCCTTAAATGTGATTGGTTTGTTCAGTTCTTGTATTTCTTGTAGCATCAGTGTAGGTTGGTTGTGCATTTCTAGAAATTTGTCCATTTCATCTAGGTTTTCTAGTTTGTTGGCATATAGTTTCTCAAAATATCCTCTTGTGATTCTTTTAATTTCTGTGGGGTCATTTGTAACTTCCCGCCTTTCATTTCTGATTGTATTTATTTGCATCTTCTCTCTTTTTTTCTTCGTTAGTCTAGCAGATATTGTCTTACCGTCTAGCTGTCTCAAAGCAGTTTGTGATTTATTTAGCAAAACTTCTGAAAGGAATTATTTGCAATAAAAGAAGAAAAATATGTATATTGTTTATATAATGTGTGCATAGATATGTATATAAATGAACACCTTGTACATAGTTCAGGCAAGCCCGCTTTTGATGCTGTTTCTCTAGCTCTTTCCTCCTTGTCTTTAGAAAACATCTCCCGTATATTTCATAGGAAAGTAATAACCTTCCCAAGCATTTTTTTTGAGAAGTTCAGAAATACTTCTAAATTTTTTCCTCACACAGATAAGCCCTACTGTATTTCCTTCACAGATTGCTGATGGCTATTTTTATTTCCCTCCCTTTTGGTATGGGAGAAACAGAAAAGGCCTTTGTGGCAAACTTAGTGGATGATATCATTTATGAGGAAGATGAAGAGTTCAGACTTCCACTTGGCTACTCCAAGAGCAGCACTGCTTTGGGACCCTCTGTTGGAGAGCCCAGAGAAGCCCTGATGGGATCAAGGATGAGGAAGACAGTGAGATTTCGTTACTTTCTATTTTAGGAATTACAGTAAATATCAAGTTTGGGTGCTGGGAATTGATAAATAAGAGGAGTGTTGATCAACACTTTCCTAAGTCTAGTTAGAAGATTTAAATTGGATGTGTCCCACATTAGGACCAAGAAACTCTTTAATATGACTTAAAGCCATTGTTAATGATTTTTATCCATTGAGATTTCTTACTACACAAAGTGAGAATCCACTTTAGCTTTCCAGACATGACAATGGAAATAAAGTCATTACAGTAATGCATTTTCCAAAACTTAAATTGAATCAACTCTTTTCCTTAGGAGTAGACCTTTATTAACCATATTATGCTCCTTGGAAACTAGTTTAAAAGGCTGACAACATACTGAGCATATTTCCTTTCTTCCTTCTAGAAATACATTTTTTTTTTTTTTGAGATTTTGACAGGAATTTTATTAAACTTATAATCACTTTAAGATGAATGACCATCTTTAATATGTTGACTCTCCCAATCCATGAACATGTAGAAATACATTTTTAATGTAAGATTCACCATGTATGTGAGTGGGACTTGTAAATAAATTAGAAAAAATTTAAATTGAAAAAGTTACAAATTTAAAGGGAAACATCCTGTTCTTATTCTCTTCTTTGTAGCTTTAATGAATTATTTTTGGTCAGTGTCTTGATTTTAAATGCCTTTATGATCAAAGATGACTGAGACTATACATGGCATTGTTTTCACAGAACCAGTGATCATATTCTCTAAACTCAAATTCAGCATCCAGGAGCCCCAGGACCCTGGGGAGATTGCTTTGGTCAGGATCCCACTGATGGCCTGGGTGATACTTCAAGGGTCTCCATTGTAAGGGTCCACACAAAGGATGGCTCAGTCACTTTTGGGGAAGGCTACAGTCCTGTTTCCAGGGGTGAAGCACCAAAAATCATGCCTGTCCAGGATTGTATTCTTTGTTCATTATGTGCCTCATTGCAGTTAGCCTTGCTAGGGAAGAAGTGGAGAAAGGAGGTGGAAAAGAAACCCACAGCTAAGCTCCAAGGAGCACATCTGCTGCCTGAAACTTCAACCCTGAAATTGCTGACAGGCTTTCAAAGCATTTATTTGAATTTTCCTTCCCTTTCTTTAGTAACATTGTTAATGGTCAGTATTATTATTGCTTTGTAATGAAGAGGACAATAGGAGTAGAACAATATGAAAAGAAAAGGAACCTAGCTTGGTGTTTGGATTGTTCTCACGGCACCTCTCTAATAGACCTAGAGGTAGAATAGAGTGAAGATGCACAGTGAGGTCTGTAAGCAGCACAAGGAGTCGTTGGATGTACTGAAATGCCAGGCAGAGCAGAACAAATCCACAAGTCCCTGTGGAGGGGCTCCATAAATATTTTAGAGTGAATGAATGAGTGGGCAGAAAGTGGCAGATACATTTCAGTGTGGGCAAGGTAAGAAGCATTTTAGGGAAAGAGAACTCAAGCCACCTTGAGAGGTCCATGGGCTGTGTATGCTCAGCTTGCCATCCTGGAGTGTCCCGAGAGGATATCTGTGCAATCTGCTGCTCAGGTCAACACAATGCCGGGGGTGGACACTTTATAGAAGGGCCTCAAAGAACTAGAGAAAAGCAATTAAAATCAGAACAGAAATGGGGACTGCCTTATGGAATGAAGACAAAACATTTCAGGCTTTTTCCTCTGTGAAGACAAAAATCTGAAAAGGATCTCTAGTCATTTAGAAAATATTTTGAGGGGACCCCATTGTATGCCAGACACTTTTCTAAGTACTAAGGATAAAGCAATAAATTTAAAAAGTCCATGTTTTCAAGGAATGTTTATTCTAGTTTGGGTGGAAATTGGGGAAAGACATACAATAAACCAAACAAAACAGAGAATTAAATAAATGTAAAATATCCGATAGGATAAAAGCAATAAAGGAGAAAAAGCCTGGATAAAGTGGAGCAGATTAATCATTAAGAGGGAGGGGCTATTATATATAGGGCAATAAGATGGCATTGAGCAAAGACTGGAATGAAAAGATGGAGTGAGCTGCATGGATATGCGAAGGGAAGTATGCCGGGCAGAGGAAGAGCAAAGTGAGTTGACTGGAGCTCAGGGAGGAGAATGGCAAGTGGTCAGGTCTGGAAGGTGGCTGGGAGATAGAGGGTGCCCCTCTTTGTTTTTTCCCATATATTAAATTTTATTTGTAGAGAAGTTGTAGGTTGTATAAAAGTTACATGGAAAGTAACTTCCCTCCCACATTTTCCCCTATTAATAACATCTTACATTATTGTGGTACATTTGTTACAATTGATAAAAAATATTGAAGCATTGCTACTAACCAAGTTCTGTATTTTGCATTATGGTTTACACTTGGCACTGTACTGTTTCATAGCATTTGACAAAATGTATAATGGCTTGTATTCATCATTGCAATATCATGCAGAACAATTCCAATGCCCTACAAATGCTGTATGTTCCACCTATTCTTCCTTCCCTCTCCCCTCAGAACCTCTGATAACCACTATCTTTCTATCAATTTTACAAGTTTTTCTGATGCTACAATAATAAGTCTACTTTGGTCCATGGTTGTATTCCCCTATGTTTGTTCGTTCTTCAGTCTTGAGGTGTTTGAAATGGTGATAGCTGCTCTGCTTCACACTGAGAGGGGGCTTAGAGCTTATGGAGTGGATGGAAGGAAATGTTTTGCTTGTAGTTGTAGATACTCTTTGTTTTGGGGGATGGAATTTGTCCATTATCATCATTTTGTTAGTTATCCGAGGCAAGTCCAATGAACTAGAGAGTAGGTGTTGGCCACAACTCTGCTGAGATTCAGGGGTCAACTGGCATATGAACAGACCAAAGATTTCGGACATATATTTAATAGGTATAGTGTTAATTGTAGGTTCAAATAAAAAGGGTAGAAGAATCATGTGTAAGGAAATTATAAATGAGTCTAACTCAGTTGCATTGTAGAAATAGATTCTGAGATAAGACCCACCAATGGGGTGCTGATTTCATAGGGTTGCGTGCCTTGCCTATAGTGTCCAGTTGTCTCTAGAGCCCTTGGGAGCACCCCTGTTTGGGTTTCGTTTACTGTGGCAGTTAGTGAGCTCTGCCTGAGATGTGCATGAGCATAACCGCTGAAATGCCCTCCTGCTCCACTTTGAAATATCTTAACCATAAAAAATCTTTTGTACTTAATGTCCCCCCTTTTGGTTGAGGTATTTTTCTAAATGCATGTTGGTTGGTGCTTGGTATTAATCCCCCGGTGCCAGGGAGGCTCAACCCCAGGAATCATGACCCATGCTGGGGAGAAAGTAATGAGTTTATTTGCTGAGTTTGGCTTAGAGAGAGGCCACATTTGAGTAACAATGAGGTTTTCAGGAGGTAACTCTTAGGCAATAGTTATTATTAGGCTAAGTTTCAATTTTACAAGAATAAGGTTCATATGTACACACAATAATATCGAAGACTTGGCATATTGGTCTGTTTTCCTTTTTTAGACACTGTCTATGTACTCTAGAGATTCTCGCCACTCTATTTGAGAATATAGCAGGATTCCCCAGGATGTGGGTTTAATATTTTGTTGGTTCTTGTGTGGCTCTCCACCCACCACAGTAACAGCCTATGACCACATGAACACAGTCACATTCCATAGAGGCATGCCCAGGTGTACCCTTCCCCAGGCATTTCTTTATCACTGAAGCCCTACACCAGTGACCTCCCCTGCCATAGATACCAAAAGAACATTACCACAATTGTATTCTCAACCACACTCCTCATCTGCCCCAGAATTCACCTGTTTCTTCCGCCAGCGCTCCCCCTGCTCCATGGATGGCCCAACCCCGCTCATACACTGCAGCACGATCAACCCCACTCATATACTGTTGCACCCCCATCACCCCTTTTCACTGCCAAACCTCCCCATCCACCTTATCATAGATTCTGTCCAGATTGCTTCAGATGTTGTATTAGTCATCCAAAGGGGTGCTACTGCAATATACCAGAGATTGGTTGGTCTTTATAAAGGGTATTTATTTGGGATAGAAGTCCACAGTTACCAGGCCATAAAGCATAAGTTTCTTCCCTCACCAAAGTCCATTGTCACGTGTTGGAGCAAGACAGCTGCTGACATTTGCCAGGGTTCAGGCTTCTTGGGTTCCTCTCTTCCCAGGCCTGCGTTTCTCTCCAGGCTTAGCTCCTCTGTTTCCTCCACAAGGTCAGCTATAGACTATGAGGCTGTCGAGGCTTTGCTTCTCTCCACAAGGCCAGCTGTGAACTCTCAGGCGAATTGCTGGTCTCTATCCCGGGGCCTTCTCTCCAACATCAAAACTCCAACATCAAAACTGCTACTCAAAATTGCTCCCTCTGTCCTTTGCCTTGCCTTTTATATTCGATTCCCCCACCCACCAAGGGGTGGGGCTCAACACCCTACTGATGTGGCCCAGTCAACGCCCTAATCATAACTTAATCATGCCCAAATTAACAGATCAGTTTACAAGCATGATCCAATTATATTTTTGGAATTCATAATTACATCAAATTGCCAAACGGCTACAGATGTCTATTAGACTTACAGGGGAAAAGTCTAGACCTGCACTGTCTAATTTTGGTAGCCATTAGCCACCTATGGTTATTAAGCACTTCAAATATGGCTCATCTGAATAAAACTGTGTAGTAAGTGTAAAATATATACCAGAATTTGAAGATTTAGTATGGAAAAAAAGAATTTAAAACAGCTCATCAATAATTTTTATATTGATTACATTTTTAAATAATATTTTGTCTGTATTTGGTTAAATATATTATTAGAATTAATTTCACCTGTTTCTTTTACTGTTTTAATGTGACTACTAAAAAAATTCTAATCATATCAGAGGCTTTCATTACATTTCTATTGGACAGTGCTGGTCTAGATATATAAGGGAAGGGTCAGGAGGATGTGCAAGGAGAAAATGGGGTGCACTGGGAAGACTGCTGTGGAGAATGTAAGTTAGTGAGAGAAGGAAGAGTAGGCCAAACTTAAGGAGTACCTTGAATTAATATTATACTATTAATAATTGCTACAGTAATCATAACTGCTAATAATTTTTAAGTACTTACCTCTGTTCTAAGAGTTTTGCATGTATTAACTCATTCAATCTTCATAACAACCTTAGGAAGGTAGATACGATTATCATCTTTAGTTTTAAGATAGGAAAACAAAGGTACAAATAAATTAAGTAACTCACCCAAACTCAAACATTCAGAAAGTGGGAGAAATAAAGGTCCATTAGAAATTTTGGAAGATAATGATAATGTCAGCATTTATTCTGGTGGTGTACAAGACAGATGTGGGCAATAAGTTTATTAGTTAGTAAATTAGAGCAATAGCCTAGCAATTAAAAAATAGACTCTTGAAATAGATTGGTGGCAGTAGGAATGGAAATGAAAGGATGGAAGTAAGAAATTATGAAGAAAATATCAAGAATTGGTGGCTGATAGGCTAACCAAGAAATAAACCATTTAAAAGTGATATTAAAAAACTTAAAAGGTATGAAAAGAGTGAAAGGGAACTTTTTTCAAATACAAAAAAAAAAAATCTTTGGAGCAAAATAAAGAAATCCATTTTAAAATGCACTGAAAAATTTTTTTAAGATAAGATAAATTAGTGGAAATGGATGCTAATATGCATTAGTAGTAATATCTAATTCAGCAAACCTCTTGACTCCTGAGAGTTCTTCTTAAACATTCTGCATCAACTATATCCTCTCATAAGATCTCCCTTAATATCACATTTAGAGAATATCAGCCCAAGTAGACCAAGGGTCTGACCTAGACTCACAATTTCCACTTGTGAAAATTGCAACATTTTCCCCAAAACCAGAAGTCAGCTACCTCTAAATCGGAGAACATTGGATGTTTCCAATATATTCCCTTTGACAAGTCATGCCTTTATGGAAAGTAGAGTGCTAAGAAAAGAAATTCCTTTCCCGCTTTTTGTCTTTCAGAATTTACATTTCTGGAAGGAGAAACTGAACACTTTGTTGAAGATGAGGTTTTATATGATGGAGTGAGGGAAATGCTCTGACAGTTCACTTAAAACTGGATGAAAATATGGTGGGCTAAGATACAAGTGATTGTAATTCCTGGTAGAATACCTATTTTTTTTATTTTATTTTATTTTATTTTATTTTATTTTATTTTATTTTATTTATTTTATTTTTATAACAGCTTTATTGAGAAAAAGCCACATATTATAATTCATCCATTTAAAGTGTGCAGCTCAATGGCTTTTGGTATATTCAGAGTTGTGCAACTATTATCACAATTTTATAACATTTTTATCACCCCATAAAGAAACCCTAGACCCATTAGCATCTACTATCCATTCCACCCACCCTCTACCCTCAGCCTTAGGCGGCCACAAATCTGCTAATCTGCCTAATTTGCTTCCCATCTCTACGGATTTACCTGTTCTGGGCATTTCATAAAAATAGAATCATAGAAAACATGGTCTTTTGTGACTGACTTCTTTCACTTAGCATAAGGTTTTCAAGGGTCAACCATGTTGCAGCATGTATCAGAACCTTGTTCCTTTTCATGATGGAATAATTGTCCTTTGGATGGATATACCACATTTCTTTATCCATTCATCAACTGATGAACATTTAGGTTGTTTTTATTTTTTAGGACCATGAATAATGCTAATAGGAATATTCATGTATGAGTTTTTATGTGGACATAGGTTTTCATTTATCTTGGATAGATAGCTACCTAAGAGATGACTTGTTGGGTTACATGGTAATATTTTGAGGAACTGTTTCATAGATAACCTTTTCACTTTTGTGGTTATATAGTAACTATGCATGTTCAGTAGACATTAACTTTTGAGAGCATTGTGTGAATCCTCCATCATTAAGTGACTACCTGTGTTCCATCAGTGGAAAAACCATAGGACTGAGAATCCCCTAGTTTGCAGAAACTGCTTTTGTAATGTTACACTAGGAATTTGAGTTCAAAAGTATATAACCAAGAGAAATGTCCAGTATAGTTTTTGTTAAGAATATTTTATTACGTTCTATTTCCTTAAAAATTGGTGATTCATATAGTAACTCTCTATTAATCAAAAATTTGAATTAGCCAGAACTACTCTTAACCAATGCTTCTAAAGATTCAGTAGTTTACTATTTATTCTTAACTGCTATGTGATCTATTTGTTCTGTAAATGCTAAAATGCATGAAAAGAATATTTACTGATGTAAAAACTGAACACTGTGGTTGGAGGAAACTGAAAGCAATACTGTTGTGTAAGAAAATGAGATTTAAGTGTTCTACATTATGCCTTATTTCCTTTCTATGAATATTACTGAGCACTCACATAGATGATTCATGGATCTTAAATTATTTTTTTCCCATACATATCTTTTATTTTTAATTTTCAAATCTATTGAGAAATTGAAAGAACAGTGCAATAGACTGTATACCCCTCACTTAGATTCGCGAGATGTTCACATCTTGCCACACCAACTCCCTCTACACGTGCACACACACATGCATGCACACAGACATTCCCTTTTGCCCACACATCCCAAAGTAGACTGCAGGTAGCATGGCCTCCTCTCCTTAATGTTTCAGCATTCATCTCCCACAACCACAACACACACAAAAAATCAACAGGTAGCACATGTGGCTCAAGTGGTTGAGCCCCACCTCCCACATGGGAGGTCCCAGGTTCAGTTCCTGGTGCCTCCTGAAAAAACAAAAACAACAAGGAAAACAAACAAACAGAAAAAAAATAACTCAGGGAAGCTGGTTGAGCTCCAGCTTCCCATGTAAGAGGTCCCAGGTTCAATCCATGGCCCCCAGCACCTCAAAAAAAAAAAAAAAAAATCAACATAAACTTATTAACATCATCCAGTAACAGTCACTTTCAAGTTTTGCCATTTGCCCAAAAAACATCATTTATAAGTGTGGATCATAAATTCTTAAAGCTTCTTCAGTAAAAGAGAGGATGAGACTATGTCATGTCACTCTTTTATGTCCAGCACCTAACACCGCACCTGGCACATAAGAAGTGTTAAAAGTTTTCGAATAAATGAGCAAATAAAATTAATCATTCCAGCTGTATAACTGAAGTTTGCCATTCTTCCTAAAGGAATGTCTATAGGCCACAGTTCCAGCAAGAAAAAGATAGCACACTCAAAAGCATTTAACTAAAGGGTATTCAATGAAGGGAGTACTAAGAGGTGTGGGCAGGGCTAAGGGAACCAAGAAGGGGCACTGCAGCACCAACTACTAGTGACATGGAGAAGCCATTACCACCACGAGGCCTGAGAAACAAGGACAGAGCATTGTGACCAGAACCCAGAAAGAAAGACAGCTGGACTGGTATGGAGAGAGGGCCACCCCGTAGAAGCTGTAGGTGCACGGGAACAGGGAAAATCAATATCCTGAGCTCTCTCCTCCTATATGTTTTCTCTGCCAGTACCTCCCATTGGCCAGACCCAACTGGAAGCCAGAGGACAAGGTGTCCAGCGATGTGGTCCACTGGGATCAGCCTCCCAGGCACCAGAGAAATGGAGACAATGGATCTAGAGAAGGTAGACAAACAGTTACCAGCTGATAAGGAACTATACAGAAAACCTCTGCAGGACTCACAGCCCTCTGATTATGAGGAATCTCAGTTATCATCATGACCAGGTGGGAGTTCTAAAATCTGAATCTGAAGGACAAAAGGAGAAATTAATTCAACAAAGTAAGGACTATGGGTTCTTTGGTACAATCACTTTGGCTTTGTCAGAAAACATCCCAGAGCAGAACACGGATATGATGTAATAAAAACTATGACAAAACACAGGGACTACACATCACCCATTTTGCTGTTTTTGAAATGGCATTTGTATGCCTCTGTTTCAGATGGCCAAGGTCATTGTGTACATTGAAGAAATGGATAGTGTCACAGATGTCACCTTTCCAGCTCTGCCTCAAGTGATGTCTCTTCTCATGTATGAGGATAAATCTGCCACCAAACCCAATGCAAATTCTCCCCCTGGTTTCCTGCTTGTGTGTGTGACAAGAGGACCCATTTTTCAGTGTTTTGCTCAACCTCTCACATATCAGCCCTCAAAAGAGTCACGTACCCTTTGGACTAATGGCTACCAAGTCTCCTATTCTTGGGTACTCTTATTTCTCTATAATCTGAAATCCTTTAGGCCTTTCAAACCTTTAAGCTTGGTGATCCTCAGTGTTTCAATCTGTCTATCTGTTTCTTCTCAAGATGGACTAGGGGTACTTCATAAAAGGTATGTGTAAAGCGTGGGGTGGGGCTCAGGATAAGGAAGAAGCTGCATAAACCACGGGAATACCCCAGCTGGCTGACCATTGTGGTATACTTTAGCTCCCTCCGCCTTCCTTTTCTCAAGCCATTCTGAATAAGTACATATTTGTTGTGTTTTTTAATTTATACAATAGCCAACAAATACAATAATTTCAGCAGACGTGTGTGCATGATTTTCTACGGCCAGAATTAAATCTTCTGAGGACTGGGAGAAACCCCAAACAGAGGGCCAGCTGAGCACATCCATTGGAGGAAGTGCCGCACATGTTTGCATCTGTTTGAAGCAAGAGGGATCAGGCCTCTTTTGGTCAAGGAAAGTTTTGAGAGAAATAAATTATGAAATTATTAATCAATTTATTCAAAGGCTTTTCCCTTGCAATATAAAAATTAATAACTGAACAAAAAATTTTGTCATTGACTCAGTTTCCTCATCTGTAAAATGGGGATATCTCCTTTGTAGGATTGTTGGGGAATAAATGTGATGATATATGTACAGCTTTTGGCACTTATTAGATGCTCAACAAACTGTAGCTATTCTTCCTTTTCTTATTCTTAGGAACATTTAGGTTTTCATTAGCATATGTTTTCCCAGGTCTCTGCCAGCCTCCTCTGCTTGGCACAGTGGGAGCTGAACCTTTGTCAGCCAAGAGTCCATATACAGGGCCTGGTGATCCTGATTACCCCAATCTGACCAAAATAACTGTGAGGATACCTCACACGGATGGTAAGTGTCACCATAAAACCAGAGGCATGAGCATCTGTTCACTGGAAGGGAAAGAGGAATCCCAGGGCCGTCCTTCAGACCACTGGAACAGCTGGAAATACAGGTGGGACCCAGGTTCCCCCATCCCAGCATCTGCCCAACGCAGGCTGCCTCCCTGTGTTCCAGAAATGCTGCCCATCTTCTCCACGCGGCCTCTGGCTTACTTCGAGCTCACTCTCAGCCCTGATGGCATCCGTGTGAGCAATCATAAGTGCTCCAGTCTCCTGGGCAATAGTGCGCTCCACACCAAGCATGGCTTCCGCAACACACACCCAGCACCCGGAAGTTGCTGCGCCCCCCCTCCACCTCCCCAGGACAGCGCCTCCCTGAGGTCGCCTCGCGCCCTTCTCTTTTACCAGAACCTCAAACTTGGAGACCTGCTTCTGGGAATTCAGCAGTTACTATGACATGTCGAAACTGCTGGCTGACTGTGGTGGCTCCATTAGCACTGATGGCCAGGTATGCTTCTGAGAGGACAACCGCTTGGAAGGACAGGAGGGGAAGATTCAGAGCAGAGCGCAATCCAGACTGTAGCTGAGGACGGAACAATCCATTAAAGACTTGGAGCAGTCCTAGGTATGGGGGATACCCAGATTAACCAGTTATTTGGAGAGAGGCCACTCCAGAACTAAACTTCCAAATGGAGCTTGAGACATCATCATCATTACCACCAACTGCCTTATTCAGAGTTTACAAAATGCTTTCTTATCATTTTACCAATTAATCCTCACTAGCCCCATGTGAAGTATTTATTAACTCCCCCAAATAAACTGAAGGACAGAGTCATACAGGTGGCAAGGGGCAGAACTAAGACTTGAACTTGTATCATCTGACACCTACACTCCATCCCCAAAAGGGAGCATATATTGAAGTGCCTGTGGTTTGTTGATGTGCATATACATGTAACTGATGGGTAGAGAGTTCTACAAAAAAATCATGGAACCTGAGGAAACTGAGGCTTAGGTTGATTCCATTGAAACATTTAAGCATAGGCTAAATGCTTAAAATGGTGACCTCCCATTCGTTTTC
Source organism: Tolypeutes matacus (assembly GCA_026826555.1). Lineage (NCBI taxonomy): Eukaryota > Metazoa > Chordata > Mammalia > Cingulata > Chlamyphoridae > Tolypeutes > Tolypeutes matacus. The sequence goes on along the minus strand of JAKSZT010054458.1, from coordinate 17,991,458 downwards.
CCACCACCACATTGGCTGTGAGGGAGCTGACCTGTTCTCCTGACTGCTAGTCCAGTGCTTCCTGCATCTCATGGATGGTGATTTCAAATGATTTTTCTTGAAGCATTTTTAAAGTTCTTATCCTCTTTTATATATAAAAGCCTCCTTGAGTAGCTTTTTCAAAGCAACTTAATTTGGTAGTGCAGTGTTCTGATGGGCTCAAGTGTAAAAGTCAAACAGGTAGCCTTACCTGGCCCAGGATTACCACAGCTGAGATGTACCACTGAGCATGACCATGAGCCCAAAGCTTCCCCATATCTTCCTTTTGGGCAAATAAGAAGCAGGTAAGACAGCTGTAGGCAGGATAGGGAACAGACATACAGTTAGACATGAAAAGCTTTGAAAATTCCCCATAACTGATTTATAATGTAACCAGGAATCAAATTTCTTACTACCTTTCTTCATTTGTTTCCCAGTCTCTAAAATGGAAAGGAGATTAATTCTGTTCCTAGAGTATCCAGGATTGAGGTCTATAACAAGTCAGAAACCAAGCAGAGTTAACCATACAATAGAAAACTGTGATCACACATGCTGTCATTGGGTGCCATCATCAGCCCTTGATGGGGAACTTAAGTAATGAAAAAGGCAAAAGTAAAAAGAAGCCTTCAAGAGATTTGAACTGAGGAAGTTACAAGTAACCAAAGAGATAATTTGTTCCTCTCTTGTTAAAAGTCTTGGTGCTAGAAAAACAGAACTGTTTCCAATATGTATGTAGGAGGATTGGGACTTTCTATTCTAATACCGTTTCAGGTGTTAAACCTTGTCCAGTCCTATTTGACTCTGCGTGTGCCCCTCTTGGTCTGCTACCTCTTTCACGTCCCAACCATGGTTAGGGGCTGGCAGCACTTTGACCTGCAGTCTGAGCTGCCATCCTATGGAGAGATGGAGTACACAGCACGCGGAAGTCGGAGCCTCAAGGAGAGCATTGGGGAGACCTCTCAATTCCTGCCATTTCACTCTACCTAAATCATTCATCCTCTTACCAAGCACCATATCCTGGTATTATCCAGGTACCATGAGGATGCAAATATTAAATTTTAAAAGGTTCCCTTCCTACTATTAAGAGACCAAGCTCAACTTACTTTTGAAGAAACTTCCTCTAACTTGTTTCAATGACTCTTAGGAGTGAGAAGAAGTCACTGTGGTGCCTGCAACATTTAGGAATCAATTGGGGAAACTCAAGCAACTGGGCTTCCGCCTACCACATGGGAGGTCCCAGGTTCAGTTCCTGGTGTCTCCGGGAGATGGCAAGCTGGCGCGGCAGGCAGGTGCAGTTGGTGATGTAACAAGATGATGCAACAAAAGAGACACAAAGAGGAAAGACAACGAGAGACACAACAAACCAGGGAGCTGAGATGGCTCAGGTGATTGAGTGCCTCTCTTCCACATGGGAGGTCCCGGGTTCAGTTCCCTGTGCCTCCTAAAAGAGAAGACGAGCAGACACAGAGAGCACACAGCAAATGGACACAGAGAGCAGTCAGCCACCATAAACAATGGGGGTGGGGGTGGGGGTGGGGGTGGGAGGGAGGCGTTGATAAATAAAAAAAAAAAGAAACCGATTGACAGGAGTATGCTGCAGGACATATACTATTAATGTCCTCAAACAGGCTCCCAGGGAAAGAGGGAGAAAGAAATAGAAAAAAAAAAAAAAAAAGAAAGAAAGAAAGAAAACAGTACCTAGAGAAAACAAACTGTTTACAACTGGAAAACATACCGAGAAAGCAAACAGATTCCTGTACTAGGATTAAAGGAAATTCAAAGTGGGAGGGGAAAAAAAAAGCATTCTTAACAATCCTTACAAAATCAGAATGAGTCAGAATGAGCAGAGTTGCCCTAGCAACTCTCTAGAAAGGAGTCAGAAAGTCGCTCATCACCAGCCTGCTCATAAAGGAGGACCAGTAAGAATTCTGCCTTTTCACAGTAAGCCTGTTTCATCTCTATTCTTGTTTTTCCCTCTGCTCAGGATCCCTATATCCAACTAGCATGTGTGTCAATGAGGAAAAGAGGCTGGTAGTAAGCTTCAGGACAGAGGTTCACTTCCCAGGGCAGCTAGTAATGTCTCACCCAGGTAAGCCTTACTTCTAGGCAACAGCATTGCCTCATCCACAGAAGTCAATCTGCCTAAGATCACAGAAGCTTTAACAAAAATTGAAACATCAGCCATGGCGGAAATTCTAGCATTCTATGCAAGCAATGCTTGTTCCTTGTTAGATTTCTCTAGGCCAGGGGTTCTTAATCATTTTTGTTCCACAGACCCCTTTGCCATTCAGGTGAAAACCATGAACCCCTTCTCAGAATGTAGCAGTAGATAGTTTTATGACACTCAACTAATGTTAGGTCTAACAACTACTGTAATTTCGAAGTACGGATGAGCGTAAGCAATTTTTCAAAATATGCAATAACTGTAATGTGATATGAAATGAATCCTACTGTAATTTATTGCATACATTCATAAGTGAAGGAAATGCTAGATTTCAGTTACAGGTCAGAGAACATAAAGATAATAAGTTGATTTTTTTCAACTCAAGCTCATGGACATCCTGAAATCTTTCCATGGACCCGTGTACCCCTGGTTAAGAACACCTGCTCTAGGCTTTTTGAAACAGAGGAAGGGGCATAGCATTCTGTGTGTCTGATGAGTCCTTATGGCATTTAGTGTGACTGAGCTGCGGAAAGATGCTGCTGTTGTCTATGATTTATCCTTTCTTCAACATCCCAGATACCTCCCTGTCTTCCCTGGTGATGTCTGCAGCCCTCCCTCGCCTCACCTTCACACTGAGCCTCTTGAGCGAACCAAATTTCCACCAGCCAGTACAGCAGTGGAGTTTTATCTCAGATTTTGCAGTGAGCTCAATTTTTAAACAGGATTTGGTTTGGGATGAAAAAGATATTTCTATCATAATTAAGTATTATATTCAGGCCTCAGTTCTTCTGTGATTTGGGAAGAATAATAAAGTAAAGCTATAACTAGTCTCATGAATCAGAGAAATTGGGAATTCACAAAAGTTTATGGTGAAGTGAAGAAATAATCTCTCAATTTATTTTCCCAATTTACCCACAATCTATATGCATAAAAGCTTCCTTGGCTTGCACATAACATCATAAAAAAGGATATATAATAATAACATATTCTCTATATTTATAATTGATCTGAGCTTGCAAACTTTATTGATGAAGCATTTTGTCAGTATATCATTTATTTTGTTCAAATAGCGAAGCCTCAGCTTTAACTAAATTCCAATAGACTTTATTATACTGGTGATACATGATATGCAATATTAAGTATTGGTGTCCCAGAGATTAGAACCACCCAGCTTGGGTGTTCTGGAATTGGAGGTCACCGCCTAGATCTATAATCTTTTCCTAGCCTCATTACCCGCTGACACAGTTTGCCAGGACTGCTATAACAAATACCATAGACTAGTTGGCTTAAGCAACAGGCATTTATTATAACACAGTTTTGGAGGCTAAGAGTCTAAAATTAAAATGTTGCAAAATCATATTTTCTCCAAAGCCTGTAGCACTCTGGTGGTGGCTTGTCGGCAATCCATAACTCAATCTCTACCTTTGTCACATGGCCTTGTCTCCTTCTGTCTCCTGCTAACTCCTACTACCACTGTGTCTAAATTCCCTCTGCTTTCAAGGACTCCAGTCACGTTGGATTAAGGCCTACCCTGATTTGGTTTGGCCTCATCTCAATAGGTTCCTCAAAGATCCTATTTACAAATGAGTTCACATCCATACAACCTGGTTAAGACTTGAACATGTCTTTGTAGGGGACATGATTCAGCCCATAACCTCCCAGATAAATATGTCATTGGAGCTGAGGGATGTCTCCAGCCACAAGTGATTCCAGTGATAAAAAAGAACTAAGACCCATGTTGCCATTCTTGATGTAGACAGATAAGGTGAAGTGCTACTCCATTTCTGAAACAAGACTTTGCCTACTTTACCTGTGGATAAACTATTCATTTCTTTATTTTTTCCATTTACAATGACATCATTTCAGGGTTTTTTTCCCCCCTTACTTCATTATTCGTTCTTGTAGCATAGTGCCTTCTGATAACCACTGTGAAGTTAATGTTGAAAATGTCTGCTTAATTATTCTAATAAAAACATTAACAGATCTGAAACTATTCTGGGTTGTACACAGTGAAGTTAATTCCATGTAGCACTGCTCCACACCAAGAAAATATTTTATCTATTATTTGTTGCCTGGGGGATCCCATCACTGGTGACCTTGACATCAGGTTCCAACAGGTAAAGATATATATATATATATATTTATAACAGCTATGTATTTCAGAGTTTCTAGTCAGTTATTAAATGCCTTCTAGCATTCCCTTTGTATGGGCTTATCAATTCATACCAACACTTTGCTTGTTTAAATCTCTCTTAATCCTATGCTATTTTAATAGTGTATAACCACATGTTCTACCCCAAAACAACTGGTTTAAAATATAGCACATCTCAAAGTTGTTTTTGTTTTTTTTTTTCCCTTCATTTTTAGGCTAAAAAAGCGGTAGAGAAATGAGTAAATGTGGTGGGATTTTTTTCCTTTCAGAATTCTTCTGGAAAACCACAGTAGTATTCTACAATGTATTTAAAATTTGGGACTCAGAAATGTATCTAAAACAAAAATAGGTTTTATAATTAAATGCAGATCATTTCAAATAATTGGCCTATATTAAATTAATGTTCAACATACTTTATGCCAAGGAGTTGCTTCTCTCAATTAAAGCTAGTTGTTGGTGATGCTCCCATCCTTAAAAAAGGCATCATCAACAACCAAGAAATAGTACTATGGTAATATATATTTCTCAAAATGACCCCTTGATTTTCATACATTCTTGGCATTGTATAACTCGCTGAGAACATGGCCTTGTGTAGTCAGCTTAACAGCTTGACCTGTGGTAAATGAGGTAAATACCATGATATCTTAAGGAAAGATACCATATTTTATGAAGGGCTAAAAACTATATGTTACTTTTTGGTAGGTTATTACTTTAAATTCATATAATACAGGACACATTCAGAGTATGTCAAATGGTTTCTAAAACAATATTTTATACTCTATAATAGCTGCTAGCACTTGTTTTGTCAGATGTACAATTATAAGTTGTGCTTAATTAGCATTTTAATATTTAAAACTTTTAGTTATATGTTTGAAAGAAAAATAGGAATACTAATTTATAGTTAGTTGTCTACTTATTTTGGAATAGTTTAATTTTGAAGACTATATAAATATTTGATATGAGCAACTACTGACAATTCATGTCACTCTTTTACTCAGAACATTTCAATTGCTTTTCATAGCACTCAGAATAAAAATCCAACTTCCACCACAGACTACAAGATTCTATTCTATCTGGTCCCTGTCTCTGTAGCCTCATCTCGCTCTCCTTCTAGCTTAATCTTTTTTAGCCAAAAATAAAGGTCTAGCTTGCTGTTCCTGGATAATTCCAGCCTCCTCTGTCCTCCTTTACTGTTTTCTTTGGCTGAAAACTTTACCCAATTACTTGCACAGAGCTCACAACATCACTTCAACTCAGGTCTCTACTTAAGAGTAACCTCTTCAGAACACATCAATAGCCTTAGTCTATCCCTTATTATTCTCTAGTCTTTTAAACACTGCTTGATCTTTAATCATAGCATTTACCACTTCCAGAAATTGTTACATATCAGCGGTTCTCAACTGGGGATGATTTTACCCTCAGGGAACATTTGGCAATGTCTGGAGACATTTATGGTTGTCATAAAAGGGGCTTGGGGAGATTAGAGTTACTAGCATCGAGTGTATAAAGGTCAGGGATGCTGCCAAAACCCTACAGAGCACAGGATATCCTCCTACAACAAATACTTATCTGGTCAAAATGTCAGTAGGGATGAGTTTGAAGAACTCTGTTGTTTGTTAATCATTTGGCCCTATGACATTAATATAAACTTCATGGGGGAGGGAGCCTTCCTGACTTGCTCACTTATTGCCAACGCCTAGATTTTCAAGCATATGTTTTAAAAAAAGTCTGGATCCTCGCTGCTTTCCAAAATACTCTTCTGCCATTCATATAGACTTCCTTATTATTGTCATTAATAACTAGAAAAGTATCTTTGACCTTACTAGATACTCAGCAACTACTGGATCAATGTGGGAATACTAGCACACATTTTCTTGGAAGGTCTTATTCTTCAAAAAGTTATATTCTCAGCAAAGAAGGTACTCTATCAATGCTAAGGGTCAATAATGGAGGTGGAATATAAGGGGAGTAGGGTTTTTTTCCTTTTGGAGTAATGAAAATGTTCTGAAATGGACTAAGTGATGATGGCACAAGTCTGTGATAAAACTGAGAGCCACTAAGTGTATACTTTGGATGGATTGTACAAGGCAGGGGACCACATAACACAGTGAACCTCATGGTGAATGATGGACTGTACAGTACACTTCTCTCATGAACTATAGCAAATATACAGTACTAATACATGGTGTTAATAATAGGATGGTAAGTGGGAAAAATACAAGCTATGGACTATATAGATAGCAGTAGTATTATGATTATCTTCTTTCATCATTTGTAACAAATGTGTCACAACAATGTAAGGTGGTGGTGGGGTGGTGTATGAAAGTCCTGTATGGTATGCATGACTGTTCTTTAAAATTTTGAAATAATTAAAAGTCATATTCTCCATGGTAATGCATATTTATTCTTTATAACTTGTATTAGGAATTCTCAAAATATTTAACATGATAATATTAATCATATCTTTAAACCACAGTGGGTTTGGATGGGTCACTTTCTCAATGCTTGGCAAACTTGGATCATATAGTTTTATGCATGAGAGTGCAATATTTGTATTGTTTATTCATTTTAGATTTATAAAACCACAAATCTATTTTGAATTCTGTGGTTTTTATTACATACCTTTCTCTTTCCCCTCTATTAGGTCAGTGATCCACTTGCAGCTGAATTCAGTCTCAATACCCAGATGTTCCTCTTCTCCAAAAAGGAGCTCTGCCTATCTGATGGCTCCATGGGCTTTGAGGAAGGAACCAGTGTGATCTTTTCTGAAGGTAAAGGTTCTTCTGTATCTAAGGTACTTTTTAGAGTTATGTTCATAGGTAGGACACATTTCAATCCACTATCTCTTGCCCAGAGTTGGTGAATAAATGCTCTATGTAACATCATTCTCTTTTTCCAAACTTAAGGCAAACATGTTAATCAATTGTGTTCCCCTTTCCTGTTGAGCCCAAGCAGTCTCCAAGTCTTCCAAGGCAGTACCCCAAGTGGCTTTTACTAATCATCAGAATTGTCATGAGAGAAGATACCCAATACCATCCCACAGAAGCAGCATCAATGAGTGTGCCCCCATTGACCATGTAGCTGTTGAGATTTTACCATTTATTGGTAAAAGAAAATTTAAGTTAGTATTAGCTTATACAAAAAGATACTGTTTTTGGTAACAACTTTGAAAGTACCTCATTCCTTCAGGAGAAATGACCTATTTATGAAAAAAATAAAACCTTGAGAGAGAATTCCATCGTCTCAGTAAGGCACCTCATATTTCACAACTTTATTAAGAAATTCTAGGAAAACTCTATATTTAGCATCTGATCTATTGGCTTCTTTGGATAAAACCTGGAAAATGTCTCTTTTAGGTCTTTATGATTTTTTTCATTTTTTAAAAAAATGTTTGCAATCACTAGCTTTGCATCCAAAAAAAAAGAAAAGATGTCAAACTCATGAATATACTTTAGCACACAACTCTCATCTGATCTGACTTTTCACATATGGTCACCATGGTATCAGTCTTACATATTTTCTTTCAGCCTCAATGATCTATGGCCACATAATAGTTGACCCAGTTCAAAATTTAGGTGGCTCTTTCACTTGCAACATTGAGGTGTTCCTATGTACAGGAACAGATGGACATGTTCCCAAATATACTCCAGAAAATAAAGAATACGGCTGCCTGGCCAATTCACCCTCCCTACTCTATACTAGTTCAAAATCCTGGTATGTAATTCTTGCTCTTGTGTTAAAGATCTGCTGTATGGTCAGGAGTACACCACTCAAGGTGGGGAAAAGGGGAATGACAATCAGAAAATATTGCTACCAGTGGATGATATTCCTGGTCAGTGAGGTCTTTTGAACCCAGTTTCATGAAACTGATTGCATTAATTCTTTAAATATAAAGCTCATAGTTTAGTCGGGGAGAAATTGATGGATCATTCACTTTCTTTTTTTTTAATTGCCTTTTCTTTTTCTTTTTAGTTTAGTTTATTTCACTTTTTGATAATACTAGATTTTAAAAGATAACAACCAAATAGCTCATGTCATCTCTAGGATAAAACTCGGCCAGAGACTCAAGTTAGAAAATTTGGCAATGTGGATTTTGGTGCTAAGTTAGCAGTACACCACAAGGAAGCACTTCCTCTACTGAAACAGCCAGGATCTGATGGTTTCAGCCTATCCTCTGCTGCCCTCTTTCAGGTATATGTCCCACAACTCACATTTTAACAATAGCCTCCAACTTTCCCACCCCATTGATAACTCATATTTTGTGGTATTGCTCAAAGCAGATTTTATTTTTCTTTAAACGTGGCAACTGTAAGAATGGTATATCCATACAATTTATACTGTCTGGTCAAGAAAATATGCGAACAGAGGGTTTAAAAAGAGGAGCCTGGAATATCACTCCACATTCTCCTTTGCTGGGGGCAATACCTTGAAATGCAGAAGAGCCCTTCCTGAGTTCCTGCGTCTACCTGAAGGTAGAGGTACTGATAAAAACAGGGGCACTAATAGTCAACATACTGCTCTGAAGAAGCTTTCTTCAATCAAGGTGCCAAGGTGCATCAGCAAATAGGACCAAAAATTATAGGTATCCATCCTCAAAGCAGCACCTGGCCTATTTTGGGGGGTGCATTTTGTCTCTTGCTCCAGATCTGCACTGTATTACTGACTTCCTTTCTACCCAGACATAAGGTTTGTGCCTCAGATGAGAAAAATAATCCATCTGTAAGCAACTTTAACAGCAACCAGACTAACTCCACAACATAGTAATAGTGACTTCTCAGTTTATTAAAGGGCCTATAAACTTTAAAAAGCCAAGTTGAGCTTGAGCATGCCTAGAAACAGATTCTGCCATCTGTGCATTAACATGGAACATATACTCCTTGACTTTAAATCAGATTAACCACCTTTCAAGACAGATATACAACAGGATAGCATGCTGAGAATTACTTTTACGTGTTTTGATGTTTAAAATGTTCTTCCTGTGGAAGAGATGATAGTCAACCAAACTCATTTTCTGTCAAGTCTAGTTCTTCAACCACTCATTTGTACATAACCATACCCATAAACAAAGTGACTTATAGCTCCATCAATGTCTTGTATTCATACAAAAATGTTGTTGCTCAGGCATTATTCACTTAATTACCCATGTGCTCTGCATTTTTTAGTCTCATAATTTAGATTGAGGGTAAGAAAAAGCAACTCATGATCAAAAGCTCTGTAACATTTACTCCATTTAAGGAAAGAAAAACAATAATCAATAGGTATATTGACATGTACTAACACAGTGCATCTCAAACTTCAGTAATGCCTGAAGAATTACCTGGAGAGCTTGTTAAAAGATCAATTGCGGGGTTTCTCATAGAGATTCTGATTCAGTCTATCAGAGTGGGATCTGAGAATCTGTATTTTTAATTACCTCTCAAGTGCTGGTCCTAGGATCTACCTGGGTAGCACCTCCCTAATACACTTGGGATGTAGTGGTTTAATGCTAGTGTAAAAAAAACTCACCAGATCAATCCCTTGGCAAAATTATCTGAAACTCAAGGTAAAACCATTTTCCCTGAAATACTGATGATTTTCCCCAAATAAATTTTTAAAAGTTTGTAACATACTACCCTAATGATGTTCTAATACTAATCTGGAGATTTGTCAGTTTTTAAGGTTTCATTTTATTTTGCGTTGGTAAAAATATGATTTTTACAGTGCTTTTCAAACTTTGGACTCATTAAAATGCAGATTCTGATTGTGTCTGGCTTGAGACCCGAGATTCTGTATTTCTAACAAGCTCCTAGGTGAAGGTTTTAGAGCACAATGCTGTAAGCCCAAGGAGGATTACTGTGATCTCAATTTTCAAAATATATTAGAATCAGGATGATAATTCCAGTGAAACTTGCAGTGCTAAGTGATATCTGAGACATAAGCAAAAATGCAGGTGGCTTCAGGAAAAGGAGGTGAACATGGTGAGGACAGTAAAAAGCTACATTAACTGCTTCTGCTGTCAAGTCACACCCAGTGCTCAGTACCCAACTTCAGTGATTCTAAACTCTGGCTACAGAGAATCTGAGGGTGGGTCCTAGGCACTAGCTTGGATCTATATCTACTGAAATAGAAATTGCACCTTTATTATTTTTAACAAATAGCTGCTCCTTCCTTTAAACTGGCCATAGGATTCAAGATAACCATGTTCTAAGCCTGAATCAAGTGCAATATTTTGCATTTGATTCAACCAATCCCTTAATACTTTTTAACTTATACAACTTGAGACTACCCACTGAATTAATTCCACCAAAGAAATACTTAACAGGAAACAAGTGTTAAGGGCTGCAGTCATCTCAGAAATGAATTATAAATGTTCCCCAAAATGTTACTACACCTGAAACTACCTAAAGTAGGTAGCACCTTAATACTAAGCACATGCAGATATTAAAAAAAAAAACTTGACATACAATTTTTAAAAATACTATCAATAAGCATGGAATCAAATAATACTTAAGGTAAAATCCCATTTGAGAAAAATTATTTGAAAGCTACCAACAAATTGGTTAGTTGGTAAAAACCCTAAATATTGACAATATGTATTTGCCATTATTACTTTTTTGCTATCTATTACCCATCACATAGACACCGTAAAAGGAGTGCCAACCAGAGGTCCATAAAAACAACTACACTAATAGGCTCTAGTTCAGATTTCCCAACAGAATAAAAATTTAACACAGAATAAAGGGCATAAGCATGTAAATACTGCCATAAAATTAAGCATACTAAGTTTATTAGTTGAATTTGAAATGCCCTAAATTAAAAAAATAAAATGTTTGCAATTGGAAAAATTTCCATTATCTTTGTTTCTAGGTTTTAACATTAATATTTAAAGTAATATTGCAGTTCAAAGTAATGACATTTTTACCTGTATATATTGTTATATATAATCTTCCCAACAAATAATATAGTGAGGGCCTTAAACATATTAGTTCAATTAATTAATTAATAAATGGAATATTTACAACTACTACTAAGATGGATTGTAAGACTGCTGTGACGCTGAGTTGATCTTCTCCACCATCAATTCCTCATTTAAAATAGTTATTTGGTGTATCATTTCCCCCTTATTAGCAGTAAAACACTTGGCTTTATTTCACTCTAAAAGCACAATAGTGATATCCTAATTTACCAGTAGAAAAAGCAATGTCTCGTGCATTAGCTAGACTGCATGCTAAATTTGGGTATTATCTTTCATAGTTTTTTTATGTTTCCAATATTTGAGTCTCCAAGCTCTCAAGGGCTGGCACTACAAGATTCATATTTGCATTTCCACTATCTAATTCTGCCCCCCTATAACTGCTATTCCCTACAAAGTATCAAGCTGTTTTCTTCTCAAAATATCACTTCCTCTGTGGCTTCCATAGTTTTCTTCAGCCTTATATTTTTCAAATCATTTCTTCCAAAAGGAGGTCACAACTCTCAAGAATTATTCAACTTTTCATGAAAGAGTTAACCTTTCCTCAAATTTTGCATACATTAGATTCAATTTTTATTTTAAGAATCCAAGTTGTATAGAAATCAATTTGGGGGAAAGCGGCTGTGGCTCAATCAGTGGGGCTCCCGTTTACCATATGGGAGGCCCCGGGTTCGGTTCCCGGGGCCTCCTGGTGGGGGCAGGCCCGCCCGCGCGGCGTGGTTGGCTGACCCGGCTAGCACAAGCAGCAAGGGGGGGATAAATGAACAAATAAAAAAAAAATCTTTAAAAAAAAAAAAAAAAAAAAAAAAGAAATCAATTTGGGGAACCACATAATAAATTCAATTTATTCTTATGTGCTGTCCATATCAACTCTGCATGTTGCTTGAAGGTGACACCAGCAATACATTTCAAGAAAATTAAACAGGCAAAGTATTAGCAATTCCATATAGAAACCAGAATTTAGAAGAAAAAATTCTCAATTATGAGAGCAGATGAAAACTGACAGAAATTTGAAGGGAAAAAATCTCATTAATTAAAAGAGAAAGAGATAATGTTCTAAGGAAAAAAGTAAATAAAAATCAAATGAGGAAAGAAAAAATTTTAAATGGAAAGAAAAGACCACTTTAAAGATTAAAGATTATAAAAGTTATATTTATTCACGATGCTACATTTATTGCATTCCCTTAGAAAAATGGCGAACTATTTTATGTACCCAACTTGCACATATAAAACTTTATACAAATTATGTTTAGCACACAAAAGGCCTCTGGTACAGCTAAAAACCTGACACTATAATTTGGGTATTCCTGCTTCAGGGTCTCCAGTCTATCAATTCTATCCATAGAAAACAAAACTGGAATTATAGTCAGTTTTGCTGCTCACATTTAATTTTGGAAATTATTTTAAAATATAATAAATTTTCAATTACTCTAAAACTTGAACACAAACTGGGAGAACATACATTTTGCTACCAATTTCAATTTCATAGCATAACAAATTCACACCTTATTTTGGTTGGGCCATAAAAAACTCAACCTCAGTTCTGACATTATCTTTCTTAATTGTGGCTGCTTCAGAAGATCATTTGTCAAAATATTTATCCAACAGTTAAAAATAATAATAATAATAATAATAATATTCCTTTACAAAATGGTACAGTAACACCGCAAGGAACCAGAAAATACTAAGTGTCTTTGGCTATACAACTAAAAGGCCATCTTTCCAATATTCAGCTCAAAATCAACTACAGAAACAGCGTAACAGAAATATGCATAGAATTTAATAGTAATTGGTCTTGACTTTTTTTCCCATTCTACCCACAAAATAAGCAAGGAGAATGCAATTTACATAATCTTCCCAGATGAGACTCAAAGGTACTACAAAGAAGATACCCAAATTTTTGCAAAGGCAAAGTGAATTAAAAGAATTACACAACTAAGTAGGAGACTAAAGGGACAAAGGTTATTTGCAATTTTCTTTTTTACTCTTTAAATCTTAAGAGTGTAGAAACTAAAGCTGATAAACAAAAAGTCACAATTTTCACAAATCAAATAATAGAAAAATAAATCAAATGAAGCATTTATTAATAAATGAATGCCTATTTTATTATTTCAAGTGTTAATGATAAAAAAAATTTCAGCACAGCTGTTGCATTTAAAAAAGTGAAACTACATACTATGTTTCTATCTTAGTAAACAGATGAACCTGATGTCTTTTAATGACATAACAGTTGAGCATTGTACAGTACATCTTATGAAGACCCGTAACTTAAAGAACTACTGGTTTAAATTTAGTGATTATGAAACAAATATGTATTCATAGTTTCAGCTTCTTTTTTCTTCCTCGGCCATCAGGTGCTCCATCCATTTTACGTTTCTGTGTCTAAAAACACACCAAAGATTACTTTTCATCACAAGAGACTACTTTTGATCACAAGGCTAATATAATCATGAAACATATTGGCCAGCACTTTGGTGATAAATGGTACATAGCAAAACCAGAAATATTAGCTTTTCATGCCCAGAATATATCCTTCAAAGCAAACTATCACATCTCCAAATAATCCTACTTATTTTACCTACATAATAAAAACATTAAATGCTAATAGTGAAATTACAAGAAATGAAGAATTCAATATTAGCAGTAGTAAATCAATATACCAAATAAATGTATATAACATGCTCACTGTCAAAATAGTAATACATATTTTTTGAGCTGTAGAAGGAGGAAATTACTTAATTACCAAATAGGTTCCTTTACTCATGAATCTATAACTTAACTATTATTAAATAGATGACTTCTTTCCCATAAAAATTTTGCTTTTACATTGCTAAGACAACCCATGGACAATAAATCAAAACTTAGAAGTTAATACTACAAGTTTGTAAAGCCACTGTTTTCCTAATATTTTTAAAAATATTCTAAAATTATAACTTGTATTCGTAATAAAAGTGCAGGTTCCTGGCATTCACAAGACAACTTCCCAGATTTTCACAAATCCCCATATTTATCAACTGCCACCATAACATGTAACATTCCCCAAGGGATGCAATAAAATTTAAATTTTAAGTCACCCACACCTATATTATTTTAAGAAAAAAAAAAAAAAAACCCAGAAAAGGAACACATCAAAGCCAGCCAAGTAATCTTCAAATTCTTAAAAACAAGAAAAAAGTTAAGTCTTCAAAGAAAATATTTAAATATTCAGGAATACTTACTGAAGGTTTTGGTCCCCGTTTCTTTTTCTCTGCCTTCTCCTTTTCTTCTAGTTCCATGTTTTCTCTTTCAATTAAGGTAATTAAGGTATTACATCTCCTCTGGAGCTCCTGAGTTATAAACATAAATTTACACACTAAACTGTATTTTCCATCTATAAATTTTCAGGGTTTCAATTTTAAAACAAAGACCTGTTTTAAATAGGGTAATGTAAAATCACTCATACACATCCAGGAGACAAAATAAAAATAAGCAAAAGGAATTCATTTTCATACATAACCCATGCTATAAGGGTAGAAAACAAAGTACAAGATATTATATTTTTGTTTCATTCTTAAGCCATACCTTTGTGTATTGTTCATAAAACTTTTTTTCACTTAGAAATTAAGAACAGTATTGGGAAGCGGCTGTGGCTCAATCAGTAGGGCTCCCGTTTACCATATGGGAGGCCCCGGGTTCGGTTCCCGAGGCCTCCTGGTGAAGGCAAGCCCGCCCACACGGCGTGGTTAGCTGACCCAGCGAGCACAAGCAGCAAGAGGGGGATAAATGAATAAATAAATAAAATCTTTAAAAAAAAAAAAAAAAAAAAAAGAATAAGAACAGTGAAAATGAACATCTCCCAATATATATAAGACTGCTAAAGACTTTCTATGCCAAACTCAGTGCCATTTATATCAAAAAACTCAAATAATAGTGCACATACTTGAGAGTCAAAAATCAACGAGAAGGGAGCGGATGTAGCTCAAGCGGTTGAGCGCCTGCTTCCCATGTACGAGGTCCTGGGTTCAATCCCTGGTACCTCCTTAAAAAAAAAAAAAAAAAAAAATCAACAAATACTTTAAGAGGTGTGGCAAATCTTTCCCCTTCAAAATATCACTAGGACCCCAATCAAGATAGTGCAATGAGTCGCTTCAGGGCTCCATTCCCCCAAAGAAGCTTGGAACCAGCAAGAACTGGCAGAAAGATCCTTCTCAAAGCTCCAGAAAATAGCTAAAGAAATGTAGTACTAAGGCAAACAATAAAAAGTCTACTTAAAAGTGGTAGAATCTCCTGGCCTCCTGACTGGCACCTCCCAGACCCTGTACCTGCTCAGGGCTGAACAGCCCTCCCACTGTTCCAGAGAGAGCAGAGTAACCCTCAGGCACATACTGGTAAACATGCATGCCTGGTTCAATCTGTCTAATGGTTTCCTGAGGAACTCCCCTTCTCAGAACTGGCCCCGCCTGTGTACAGCTCTGAGCTCTCCTACAGGAGCTGTGAGAGAAGAGTCAAGTGGATGCCTGGTGGAAGGGACTGCTGGCTGTAGGACCTACAGTGCAGTGCCCCTGGGCTGTGAAGAAAGTGTTTCCTAAGGAGGAGGGCATATTCATATTCTTGTAAATGGGGGTGGAGGATAGGGTAGGGGTGGAGGAAATTCCTAGGATCACAGGTCCCTAGGCTTTGGCCTGGAGCTATTCTCATACAACCCACTGTATGAATAAACCCTGAAGGAGAACATTCCTTTAAATCAATCTACAGAGACTGGGAAAGGCTTTTTCCTTTCTATCCTTCTGTTTTTGTTAGTTTCTGGCAGTCAAGGAAACCCCAGTCATAACACTATTAGCTATATACACAAAAGCTTAAAGAACAGAAACCTCAGAGTCTAAATTCTAGTGATAAATACCTTAAAATATCAAAATGTCTCAGTTTCAACAAAAGATTACAAAACATACAAAGAAACAGGAGGAGATTAAAGCATTAGAAATAGTCAATGAAGAGAACCATACCTAGGACACATCATACAAAGACTTTTTATAAAGAGCCCTAAATATGCTCAAAGAGCTAAAGGAAATCATGGACAAAGAACTAAAGGGTATCAGGAAAATGACAGATGAACACTAAGAGAATATCAATAAAGATGAAAATTATGAAAAGGAATCAGAGGTAAAGACCAAAGTAACAGAAATCTAAAATTCTGTTAAAAGCAAACTAGAACTGGCAAAAGAATCAGTCAAAATGAAGACAAAGACAACTGAAATCATTCCAGTCTGAGAAGCAGAAGAAAGAATGAAGAAAAGTGAGCAGAGCTTGAGAAACCTATGGGACACCATTAAGCATACTGATGTAGACATTATGCAAGTCCCTGAAAGAAAAGGACAGAGCATATTCAAAGAAATAATGACTGAAAATTCCCCAAATTTAATGAAAGACTCAAATATACACATCTAAGACACTCAACAAACTCCAAACAGGATAAACCAAATAGACCCACACTATGACATATTTATATTCAAACTGTCAAATACCAAAGATAGAAAATTCTGAAAGGTGAAAGAGAGAAAGCACAACATACAAGCGAGCCTCAACAGGATTAAGTGCCAATTTATCATCAAAAACCACAGAGGGAAGAAGATAGTGGGATGGCATATTTAAAGTGCTAAAAGCAAAAAACTGCCAAACTGCATCTGGCAAAAGTGTCTTTCAAAGATGAGCGTGGAATTAAGACATTCCTAGATAAACAAAAGTTGAGGGACTTTGTCAACATTGGACTGCCCTACCGGGGATGCTAAAGAGTTCTACAGATTGAAAGGACAGTATCCAATAGATGGAAGAAGCATAAAGAAATAAAGATCTCTGTTCCGAGTAATGACATGGGTAAATATAAATGCCAGTATTATTTTATTTTTGGTTTGTAACTCCAATTTTACTTCCTATAGAATCTAAAAAGCAAATGCATATAATGTAAAGGTTAATCAGTGAGTGGTTTGGGGCTCATAATGTATAAGTACATAATTTGTGAACTACATAAAAATGGGGGGACAGAAGGGTATAAGAAATAGTTTGCGTATACTATCAAAGCTAAGCTGGTACCAAAGCAAAGGAAAGCTTTTATAAATTTAGGATGTTAAAATTAAGCTGCAGGGTATACAAAAAAAAAAAAAAAAAAAGGAGCATATGCAAGCTAACAGAGACAGAAATTAGAATAGTTTGCCAATGGGTGGAGGGCAGAGGGAATGGGGAGTTAATGCATAGTAAGTATAGTATTTTCTGTTTGGGGAAATGGGAGGAAAGTTTTAGAAATGGATGGTGGTGAGGGTACCACAATATTGTGAATTGTGATGAAACCCACTGAATGGTATGCTTGGGAGTGGTTGAGATGGGAAAGTTTATGTTGCATATATGTTCCCAAAATTTTTTTTAAAATTACTTGAATTAAGATAGTCAATACACCACGTTAGCAGCTCCCTTCTTCTACTGAACAAACTTATGCTATATACACCAAAATTAGTATTTTTCTCCTCATAGTAAGTGATATTAGTACCAGACTACAATAAAATCACTTTAAAATATTATTTTATGTAATATACCATTCAAGGTTTAGAAATATTTGCAATAGTACACATTGATAGATGGTATTACACTATTATCAAAGTTGGCATTATACTGTGGCACATGTCAGGAATGTGTCAGAGGCAAGCAAAAGTATGACTTCTCTTGGTTCTTGGGCAAGGACTCAATTTACCACATGGAGCCATATAGAAATTATTTTTTATGTATGCCATAACATGAAACATGTTGGAAAGACTACACAGGTTTAGCCTATGGCATTGTACTGGTAAATCAACGTGACACTGGATCTCGTTATACTAACTGCGAAATCATTCTTCCTTGTAAACTATATAAATTGTTGCTACTAAAAAAGATGTAAGATAGATTTTATAGCAACTAAATGTTTTCCCCTCTAACAATATACAGTGCTTTTACCTTCAAAGTTGCTTCATGTTAGTTTAGTGCAGCACTTCCCAAACTAGTTTCATAAAACATTAGTCCTAGTGCCCCACCAAAATGTTGATTGAAAAAATTCCTTCAGTGGTCAACTGGGAGAACAATGCATGTTACACCAGTCTTGAAGAGTGACAATAAACTTAAAATACTCTTAAGAAATCTTACTATTAAGATGTTTCAACTTTTCTCATCCCAGTATATCTAAAAGTTAAGACTACAGAAATTTTTTGTCATATCATACTACAGAAAGCAAGTGGAAGTTAAAAGTTTAAAAAGTGGGGAAACACAAAAATAGGAGCAGTTCATTGTGCTAAACTTTTCTGAATTCTAATTTTAAGCCATTAGAAATAGAGCTCCCTAATCACTAACAGTTTACTGGATACTGGAAATTAAAAAGTTCAGCATTAAATCAGTACAAAAATAGTGTTTTACTACATTAAGCAACTAAAAAATATCCAGACTCAGCATTTTGATGAGCAGATGCCTAAATGCAAGGAGCATTAGTTTCTTTATAGAAGTGCGTTCATTTGAAAAACCAGAAAGTATGAACTGGGTAAATTTTAAAATGTAATCACCACATTCACACGTTGAAATTAATGGTAACATTTCCTATTTAAAATTTAAATTGATTAAAATTAATCTCAAAACCATCTATAACAATGTTAAAAAATGTAAGACCCATGAACTATAAATTACCTATGATTAAATTTTTAACTGTAGATGCGAACTGTTTTCTCAGGGACTGATTTAACCACGATATTAACAGTATCATAAGTATCATCAAGTACTCACCATTGCAGTTCTGGACTTAAGAAACCAGTCAAATCTAAACTGAGGAGAGTTGCGAATACACTGTCGCAATTCATCATAAACATTTTCCTTGTCGAATCCAAGCTTATGGAGCATACAAATGAGAAAACGATCCTCTTCTTCAGTATAATTTTTTCCTTTGTTAGTACCATATGATATTCTCAGTTGATGAAAAGGTGCTTTGTACCGTCCAATCTATAGTTAGATTTTATATTATAGAAAAAGAAAGCTCATATATCTGTATTTCAAACTCAGTTTTAGTTAAATTAGCTGTTTTATTTAAAATCAGGATTTTTAATTCAAAGTACCTCAACTGCATAATATAAACTGTCCTGAAACAATGTTACAGTCTTCATTATTACAGAGAAATACAGACCCAGACTTTCCAATACTACTTAGGAAAGAGCTAATATCCTAGTGTCTTAAACCCAGATATATCAACCTAATACTGAAGCATATTTTGCTGAAAATATCTATAATGTTTCAATGTTTTTCTCTGAAGACATTTCCTTTTCAGTGATCGTTTCTTTTCCTTTTAAAAAGTTATTTTATTCCCCATATTCACAAATGAGTTATTTTATTAAGTACTTTATTTATTAATAACAAAAGTACCTTTGTGTCAAGTGCTTTTTTGATACTAATTCTTCTCTGAATTCTTGCCTCTCCCCTTTCAATCTGAGCCATAATCTTCTCTATGTCCTGGAGTTCATTGCATCTTTCCCAGAACACAGCTGTAAAAGAGTAAAAGTTGGGAAGATGGGGGTGGAAGAAGGGGGTAGAAGAAGGGGGTAAAAAAATATTAAAAAAACTTGTTAGCTTAAATATTCTAATTTAAATATTAATAAAAGTTCCATTTATCCTATGTATATTACTTAGAAAGTAAATAAGTCATGTATAATCTGTTTCCTTAACTAAAAAATGAGAGATAAATTAGATAATTTCTTTTATCTTCCAACTCTTTAGATTTAGCTTTTATAAAACTCTAAGCTGACAGCACAACTATACACATTTACTTGAGAATTCAACTAACTTCAGAAAACATGGACACAAAACACTTAAGAAGTTATGGAGAGGGAGTGGATGTAGCTCAAGCAGCTGAGCTCCCGCCTCCCACATGGGAGGTCCCGGGTTCAGTTCCCAGTGCCTCCTGAAAAAACAAAAACAAACAAGCAAAACAAACGAAAAAAAAAACAACTCAGGGAAGCCGATGTGCTTCAGTGGTTGAGCACCACCTTCCCACATACGAGGTCCCGGGTTCATTCCCCAGCCCCTGGTACCTCAAACTAAAATCCCAAAAAATTAAAAAAATTAAAAAAAAAAAGAAGTTATAAAGAGAAATGAATTTAAAATGAAAGCACAATTATTCAGTGACCTATTCTGGTTTTCTTTGTTATAGTTAGTTGCTAGGATTAAAAACATTAAACCATTATACAGTTTGAACATTTCCTGACATTTTAAAAAACACAAAACAAGGCACTAGAAAGGCATAGCAAAATTTAGCTTATCAAAACAGAATTCAGAGTAAGAAAATATGAAACTTCTAACACTTAGTAAACTCAAAAGTCTAACAACATATTTATATCTATTAAAATAATAAAAATAATTACCTGAATATTCAATGACTTCCTCTGGAGTTTTTCCTTCCACTTCTCTTGCTATATTTTCAATATCGTCACGACCCCACTTCTCATTAGCTTTGATGAACTGGTTAAAATCTCTCTTATTCCAATTGGTAAATCCCTTCAAAACAATAGAAACCAACTATTTAATTAATCTCAGCACATTAAACTTGGAAAAAATGCTATAATAATTTACCAATGGTTCTAAATAACAGAAATTTTCTAATGCTTCTCTTGTTTATCTTTTTTCATTAAGTTTGGGAGGCTCCTTTTTATGCACATAGATATATAAACTTTTAGCAATATATCATATATTACTTAGATAACCAACCAATTTTGAATCTGAGTGGGGAAAAAGAGAAAGGAAGGTGAAATATAAGGTGACATTTTTATTGGGTTTTGAAAGACTAGTAGGAATTTGCCAGGAAGAGTGAACAACATAGCACAATGAGCAAAGATATAAGCAAGTAGGAAAATGGAAAGAAAATAAAGCTTTAAAGGTAAGGTGAGACTAGATTCTGAAAAGCTAATCCCCAAAGGATATGAAAATCAATAAAGGATCTAGCACAGATTTATTTTTGAGAATGGTAACTCATTGGCAATGTAGAAGATTCACTGGTAAGGGAAGAAGGAAACACTGGGATTAACATGATCAAAAGGATACCCACTCTACCAAGGCAAATGCAAAGTTATAATCTATCTCCTCAACTACCATAAGCCTATGCTTTATAGTCTCTAATTATTCCATCTTTGAAAGCAGAAACTTATACTTCTGTGCATGCTCCAACACAATCTAACAAAGTACATTATTAGAATAACTGTTATTAAATTTTGTTATTTACTGGCTTACCTGTGTTAACAACTTTTCTTTTTCCTCTAACTCTTCATCATTCAGGGGTTCGGCTTCATCAATCTTAAGCTGTTCTTCTTTTTGTGCCTGTGCTGCATTTGGGAGGTCAGGATTTCGAGGTACCTAAAACAATAACTTTCTATGGCATCAATAAGTAAATTTTAGAGGGTAAGTGATGAACTAAATTCTTAACCAACTAAATGATATTTCACAAGTTTAAATCTAACCATGCAGAAAACATCCTGTTATCTTGAATTTATTAAGTTAAAATAAACCAGATGAATCATTAAAAGTTGTTTTTTTTAAAGTATAGCAGATACCAGTTTATGTACCTGACTGACATATAAAACTAGGATAATAAAGTAAATCAGCATTCTTTTCTACCAAGCTCAAATTACTTAAATAAATATTAGGAATAATTTTTTTTTTTTTAAAGAATTATTTATCCCACCAGCCCCTACCCCAATCATTGTTTGCACGCGCTGTCTGCTCTCTGTGTCTGTTCATTGTGTGCTCATCTTTTTTTTTTTTTTAAGGAGGCATGGGGAACCAAACCCGGTACCTCCCATGTGGGAGGGAGGCACCTAATTGCTTGAGCCACCTCCAGTCCCTGCTTATTGGGTCTCTCGTGTTTTACTCCTTGTGTCTCTTTGTTGCGTCATCTTGTTCCATCAGCCTGTCCCGTCAGCTCCCTGTCTTGGCTTGTCTTCTTTAGGAGGCACTGGGAATCGAACCCAGGAAATCCCCTCTGCCCCCACCCCCATGTGGTAGGCGGGCAGCCAAGTGCTTGAGCCACATCTCCTTCCCCGGAATAATTAATTCTTATATCCTAAACAGCTTCTGAGTAATAAAGGATGTAAAATGAAGACATTTCAATACCTTGTATCCAATAGTTTTTCTGTAATACAGAATTTCTTTTTCCAGTAATTCAAATAAACGTGGAGGAAAGAACTGGAAATCCTGAACATTGGGTTGTTTTGGGGGTCGAGGAGCCTAAAAGAAAAGAAAAAAAAGTAACAGTGTTATCTACAAAAAAACGCAAATTATTCTCCTTTAAATTTAGCCTTAGACTTCTCCATTCCATAAACCATGACAGCACTTCTCCAAGTAAATGAATATATCTTTCAATAAAAATGAACTGACATTAATCAAATTTTAATAGTATAGATGCAAAATTAGCTTTTATAAAACTTAAAAATCTGAAGGAAATATATTAAGAAAATCATGCAAAATTTACTTCCCATAATCAGATTTCATAGCATGAATTTAAGAAATAAAATTTTAATTTCCCAAATTTTAAGATATTTTATTTCCAAAACTTTTTATATTATTCTAATTTTTAAGATTAGATTTTAAATTTCCCTATTCCTCTCCTTCCTTTTCTTTCTTTCAACGAATATACTGAAGTCCCTTTTCTAGGCCCTGGGAATTCAGCCATGTTTTTAGATATTTATTTAGTGCTTTGTCAACTAACCTTGGGTGCTTTAGGTTCACTGACGCGAAGAGCTTCCCTGAAATATGCATCAACAGCATAGTTGGCTTTTCTTTCTCGTTTTGGTGGTTCAATCCACTCTGTGAATGCAATCTATGGCATGTGAGAAAAAAGTATCCAAATCACAAACTTTTATTACATATGGTAAGAATTTTACATGAACACACTCACACTGTGAACATCCTTAAGAGTGATGTTTGTAAATGGACAGATAATCACAAAATACTGGATTATAAAACCTACAAGGATAGGGACTACAGTATTTTGCTTAGTTATATGATTAACACACAGGACAGTGTCTACTGAAAAGCATAGGCACTCAGTAATTATTTCTTACACATATAAATGATAATTCTATTAAGAAAAAAAAAAGAGTCTACAGAATGTATGCAATGACTCAATTTGTAAAAAAAAAATGTACATATGTATTTAAGCCTAGAAAAAATTTTGAGGATATTTATGTCTATATGTTAAAAAGGAAAACTCTAGGAGAATTTTTTTTCTTCTACCCTGTAGGTATTTTCCAATTCCTCTATATATGAGAGCAAGTGTTTCCCTTTAATTAACAGTCAAGTTTACTTAATAATTAAAAACAAGTAATACAGTGACAATTTCTTTTCTGCCAATAATTTTCATTTTCAAATAGCCCCAATTACTAATTAACCTCACAAAATATATTTCACTGTGACAGACACAATAAAAACTTCATTATGTAGTTTTAAAAGATTTCAAAGTTTACCAACTGAAAATCTGGCATTAAATTTTACATAAAAATGAAAGTAATTTATAATCAGGTATGAGTAAACAGAAATCATGATGTCTGAGACAAAATTAAAAGTTATTACACCTAAAATTAAAAATTCCAAGTTTCCAGTATTTAAAAAAAAAAAAAAAAAAGCCTCCCAATAACCAAAACCTCTCCCTTTTTAAATCACCTTTTGTTTTTCTCTATAGTCTTCTCCTTCAAAGTTGTAAACACTCGACTCTGTATCCATTGTAAAGTTTCTAAGTGAACTTTCACCCATCTTGGAGAGTTTTTCATTCATTTCCGCAGTCTAGGGAACAAAAGAAACATCATAAATTCAAGAACAACAAAAACAAGGCATCAGTCTTTTTAAGGTACACAAAAGCTTCTTTTTAAGAAAATAAGATTATTTATAATTTATGTATCATATAATTCCCTCAAAGAGTTCCAGTTCAAAATATTTATTAAAAACATTATCATTAATCTATACCTCACCTTCTTTGCACCTCTTTCCAAAATACCATCAATATCCTCATCAGTAATCTCACTTTCCTTTGAAGCAAATACATGTGTTGCTCCATGTCGAATCATTTGAAGCATTTCATCTTTCCCAATTTTGTTCAAATTCTGATCCACAAGTCTTCCTGAAAAAAAGATTGTGCTGTATGTTAAATTGAACAGCCTTTATTTTACTGGAAACCTAGAATATCAAATGTTAGATGTAATATTTTTAAATTTCTGTTCATTCATGCCTGACAAAATAAACTATTTTTCGTTTTATGTAAAATTTAATATCTAATTTTCAGTTGATAAGCTTCAAAAAGTTTCCAAAGCTTATATCACAAAGTTTATTATACACTATTCACAATAAAATATTTTCTTTTTGGGGGTGAATGTATTAATTTGGGATATTTGAAAAGCAAAATTATTGGCAATTAAAAAAAAAAAGTTTTAGCAGATATAAGCATTATTCATGCAAGAATTTCTGATGAGAAAAAGGTTAATAGTAACACTCCCAAATTCTCCTTAGAAAAGTAAAGTACAAAAAAACCTTTCACACTGCCAAACCATAAGAAATAAATAAGATTAATTTTTGGAAACCTCCCAATCTTAAGACTGAAAGCTTATTTGGATCATAAAAAAAACTAAGCGTTAGTAAATTATGATCTTCAGTTGACAGGGATTTGACCAACCCTATGATTTGTGTGTTTTCAAATATAAAGGCATCAAAACGTAAAAAGTGGCAAAGAGTTGTTTTCACCCTAAGGGGTCACTCACATACACTTAAATCAATAAAGCTTCACTTTTTGTACTGCAACCAACTTGCAACAAGTGTATAAAGACCCAAGTTGTTTTCTACAACTTGCTTTAATTAATGCCAGTGTGTGATGGCTTTGGAACCCTAATAGATATGACTTTCAAAGTGATATTCTTTCTGTTCCAAAGAAACAGAACATGTTTCTTTGGATTGAAAACAATCCCGCTGCTACCAGAATGTTCTTAGGCTTACAAAACCCAGTTCTCTGTTGGACAGGGAAGAAGCTTTTCAGACAAAGTATTTCTGGGGCACAGACTTTTCTCATATTTTTAAATCATGTACTCAGCCTGCAAGATAGTAGAACAGTGGTAGGCCTCTGAAGCTTGCTATTTGACTACTCTGACCACAAATGGGATAACAAAGCTACTAGAACAAAAGGTTTTCTTCAAAATTTGCCTCAGTAAATATTAAAACAATTTTTTTTAACTAAGGTAGTCACAAAACTCAAATATATTTCTAAGTTGTAATATTAATCTTAAAAAATAGTTTCATAGATGGCAGAATTAAGAATAAGCACCACATGGCAGGGTAACTTTCAAAATGCATGGAAGTGTATGAAGAAATAATAAAATTGACATTTTATTGGCCTTGAAAAACTGCATTGTTTGATAAGCCCCAGAAGTTTCCAGGAACTTTCCTAATTAAACACTTCACTCTAACAGTTAATACAGTTCCTGATTCCCTAGGTCACTATGTAACTGTATAAAATTGGACAAGTGACTTAAATTTCTAAGCCATCCACCTCGAGTGCTAACCTCATCATCAAGTTGGCATAAAGACTGCAAGAGATACTGCGTATAGAGTATCCAGCATGTTGCCTGGCGTAAAGTAAGCATTCAATATTAACCTTAATTATTAACAAAAACAATAATAAGCAATCATTTATGGTCTTTAGGTATTCAGACATGTGGCTAACATGCCAGCACTACAAAATACCGAAGAAATATAAAACACTCACTTTATTGTAACTGGAGAAATAAATGAAATAACCAGTAAACAATTTAACAATGTATTTTTCACCTTTATAGACATAAAATGTATACAATCATGACAGATCGATATGGGCTTTAGGTTACTAAGCCTATTTTTCCACTTCTGCATTTTATATATCCCATCCCAACTTCATCGTAAGCTTCACAAAAAAAATATGCTTTCCTAAAAAACTGATCTGGAATTAAAACTTGAAGTTTCCTTCAGTCAACCCAAAATATACCCATCAGTCTCACCCTCTAGTCCTATTTATATATTTGTTTATTCTGTCTCCCTCCCACAAAATTGTTCCTTGAAAGTAAGAACAATTGCTTTATTCATCATTGTATTCTCACAACAAAGAACAGTGCCTGGCACCTAATAGGTGCTCAATAAAGACTTGTAGGGAGCAGATATGGCTCAAGCGGTTGAGCACCTCCTTCCCACATGGGAAGTCACAGGTTTGGTCCCCGATGTCTCCTAAACACAAAACAAAGAACAAGCAAACAAACGAAAAAATCAACTCAGGAGAGCTGATGTGGCTCAGTGGTTGAGTGCCAGCTTCCTGCATACGAGGTCCCGGGTTCAATCCCTGGCCCAGTACCTCAAAAAAAAAAAAAGGGGGGGGGAGCTGTAGACTTAAAAATAAATAAATAAAATACAAATTCCTATGATTTACTTCTCCAGTATCCCCTAGAGTAATCAATAGAGGCCTTAGTACATGTAAATCATAATCACCACAGCTTTATTTAACAGTTGCCAGGCTGAATGCGGAGTATTTTATTTATATTATCCTCTTTAATCCTTAAAAATACTAAACAGTAGTTACTTTTAATCACAATTTAATAAATGAGGAAATGGGAAGAGAGTTGCTAAATTGACAGAGCCAATATTCAAACCACAACCTTCATGAGCCCAAAAAACCCATATATACTCTTAATAACAATCTAAAATATACTATCTGAGGAATACAAATATTGTTGGCTACCAGCTAGCTTGAGTCAATAGGTGCTTAATAATGAAAATATCTTAATTTAGGAAAAAACCATGCTGTATCAATCAACTTGGTAAAATTTTAAAATTCTAAGGCTTACCCTGTTGAATGACTATTGAATCCAGTCTGAGTTTCATCTCAGCACGTTCCACTATTCTTTCTTCTACCGTGTTGTCAGTGATAAAGCGGAACACTCTTACTGTCTTGGTTTGTCCAATTCTATGTGCTCGGTCCTAGATAATTACCATGTTATTTTGATACAGTTAAAAACTCACATAAATAATATCTGAATGTACATACTGAAAAAAAAAATTAAAATATTTTCAAGTATAAAGCATTTTTTAAAATATGTAACAAAACAATAAAGAGATTCATTGTACTACATTAATATTTCCTTAGGTTTACAAATTTCTCAGTGTCTATCAAATTAAGAAGGTTATCTCACAAGGAAAACTTTTAGGAGGTAAGGAACAAGTCATAGATTCATAACTGAATCTGTGAGAAAATACAAATGGCATAATTTTTAAGTTGAAGAAAAAAGTTCTAAATTCAAAATGTTTTTCTACTTAAATCTAAACTACTGCAGGAAAAATCTGAATTATTGCCGCTATTAGGGAAAGAAGTGACATGAATAAAGAACTCTGCAAACAATACAGAAATCCTAGTCTTTAAGTAATACCTAATTAACTACATACAAATGGTCAAATTAATTTTTACTGTTTAATCTTTACCACATTCCTATAAAATAACCCTTATTTCTAATAAATGATCAATTTTTCCCAGCCACCCATACAAAAGGACAGGATGAAATTTACCACCAACACCAGAGATTTAATAAAGCTGGATTTATGGTCACTAGAAAGCACGGGTTGTTTTCCTATTAATCTACATACAGTACATTTTCTCAATGTAAGATAAAAATTACATTCCTCATCTGGCCTGGTATTCCCCACACATGGACAGAAATTTTAAGCATCTAATGTGGAAGACAGGCTAGGTGCTCCCCAAATCTACTTCCCTTTCTTTCTCCCTGGTAAACAATGATTCTAGCCATTTACCAATTCCTTTACAGTCATTTATTCTATATGATTGAGTTCTGGCTAATGAATGTGGGATCATTTTTCAGACCTGACTCTTTTTTACTGGGTTAAGCCACTAAGATTTGGAAATTGTTTCTTAGGTTACCCTAACTAAAATACCAACTAAATATGTAATATACTTATTTCTCTCTTACCATAGCCTGAAGATCTACTTGGGGATTCCAATCTGAATCATACAAAATCACTACATCAGCAGTAGCAAGATTGATGCCAAGACCTCCAGCACGCGTGCTTAACATAAAAACAAATTTTGTGCTATTTGGTTCATTGTACGCATTGATGGAATCCTATATATACAAAATAAAACAGGCGTCAGAAAGTAATTTTATCTGATACTATTTTATCTCCCATTCCCAAATTTTACTCACTTGTCTTTCATCATGGGGTGTCTGCCCATCCAATCTGCAGTATTCATAATTTCTCCACATGCAATAATCTTCCAAAATGTCTAATACCCTTGTCATCTGACTGAAGATTAGTACTCGTGAACCTGTTGAATAATAGTCATTATTAGGGGCTTTAAAAGTAGAAGATTTTATCCAAAAATTTAAGGCTAACCAAGTTAATAAGACTAACCAATTATTAGCCTTTAAGTCCAAGTTGCCTAGTTACAAGAAAAAAATCTACATTACTTATTATGCAAGTCTGTCATTCCTTACCTTTTTCCCATCACACGTAGAAAAAGGTAATATTTGTACAATACACTAAGGTAAAGAGAAAAGGATATTTGTGTTTGGTGCATGGGAGGTCTTGCCATCGCTCAGACTGAGAGAATCATTATCTTGCTATCCACCCCCCATACATTTAAAAATAATCTTTTGCCAGCCACCCTCCCATACAACCTTTTCATGCACACTGTTGCCTCACATCCCCCAAAACACAAGCCGCATACTCCTGGTTGCATTCTGGTTCTGAAGAGCCATTCTTGGCTTCTTAAAAATTTTCGTAATCTTTCAATGATTAATAGGAAAGCTTATATGAAATGGGAATTCTCCCCCCAAATCCAGGAATTGATTGATCACTATTGATCACCTTCTATAAGACTTCAGAGAAGAACTAAAATTAGGGAGGAAAATACTCAGACAATGGATGTAAGTTTCAAATGTTCTATTTCACCTTTAAAAAGATGTCTTCATTTCCAAAGTAATGTGTTCTCTCATTTGAATATTACAATTTAAAAACAGTTTTCATTACTTCTCAACTGTGATACCAGTAACATAGATACCTTGTTCTTTCAACTTAGGGAGAAGTTTATCTAACACCACCATTTTGCCACTGTTGGTAACTAAATGCATATCTGTTGTATAAGGTGGGCCAGGTTCAGCTCCATCAAAAAGATATGGATGATTACAGCATTTCCTCAATTGCATCAGGATGTTCAACAATCTCATTTTATCCATCTTCCCTGCCGAGTTTAGTATATCTATATCTTTCATTAATATCCGTGTATACCTGTTGAGAAAAAAAATATTTAAAAGGGCTCACATGCTCCCTGACCAGGCCCTGCCACTAATCTCCTTCCCATGTCAACCCAAATATACCTTTAACAAACAACCCATCAATTTCTAAAGTGTGGTTAGGAATTTACCATCTGTAACTTCTGTATTTTTCTTTTTTAATTGTCCCCACTGTTCTATTTTCACTGGGCCCTGGGAAAATTATTTTTAAAAAATACGAAACAATCTCTTTGGGTTGAATTAAAACAAAGCAGTATAATATTTTTAAGTAATTAAGCAAAACTTAAAACATTTTTAAGTTTTAAACATAAATTTGTCTTTTGCAACAGAAAAATGTCACTATTAACTGCCACATACCACGTAGCTGGTGCAGTATTTGGATAAGAACCCTAAGATCTGAGGAGGAAAGGAGGAAGAATCATGAAAGGGTAAGGAACGATGATGAGAATAAGATGAATACAAAGTGATTTAAGCAGAACAGGAGGAAAAAGGGATTAAGTCAGGTGAACCCAGAGCCACAGGCTAGGGCCAGGTTGTAAAATACCGTGAATGCATACCAAGAATTTATAGACATTATCCTACAGGATTTGAGTTGTACGTCTACTAAATACCAAAGTTTCAGGACCTAGAATTGACTCAACAAAATAATCTAAATAACCAATGCTTAACTCCAATCAAGGACACAAAACAGAAATCAAGGCTGCCCTTTCCATCACAATCTGATCCAAAGTTTACTCTTATGTTTAACTTCAAAAAAAAAATCTCTTAGCAGTAATTCATGTCTTAGCTCTTTATGTAAATTAAGTATGAAATTAAATATATTTGAAATGTAGTGTGACCAATACAGAATAGGGTGTCCATTATTTCCCTCCTTCTGAACAATACATTTACATTCATATGTGCTAAGGTAACAATATCTCTTTCAACAGCTACTTCACATTCCTGATTCATGTTGAACACTCTACAAAAAACCCTAATGCTTATCATTTCACAAAAGAATATTTTATCCTGCTTAAACTAAAACATCAACTCAGAATGGTGCCTTATGAAGTAACTGAATTTAGCGTTTAAGGAAAAAGAAAGTTGTTTATTTTTATTATTTCTCTATAATTAAAAAACTGCATCAGAGACTTGCACTAACACATGACACCAGCATTTATGAACTACTAAATGAAATCTCAACCCCCATGTGTCACCACAACTTTCTATTATAAAAAAAAACAAAAAAAAAAAACAAGCAGAAGGCTTTAAGTTTAATTTCATCTTTTTGCATTCATAAACCTCAAATTCTGACTCTATCATATAATAGTGTCAAGATTTTATGTCATCCATAAATTTGATGAGTAACCCTATACCGGTAATATGACAAAGATCTTTTTAGGTAGAGTTCAATCCAGCAAACGGGAATTCCTTGAAGACACAATTAAGAAAAAATATAAATGAAAGTTAAAACCAATATTATTATCAAATACATCTCAGAAATACATACCATTCCCTTTGCATTTTGCTGAGACCCACATAGATTTTCACTTCCTTCTTTGGAGGCAAACTCTTTTCAACATCAGCCTTAATTCGACGAAGAAGGAAAGGACGCAAAACCTTAAAAGAACAAAAGAAATGGAGATGGCCTTATGTCAGGTATTATTTCAAGACCTCAAAAATCTGTCTATCAAATACATGGGAAAGAAACTTCTCTGCTTGAATGCCAGTGACTTTTTATGACTTCTCCCATCCAAATATATAATAATTTGTTAATACTTCGTTCCTCAAGAGTGTTAATAAAAGATCATTATTTAATTAATATATGCAATGAGTATACACTTGCTATTATTACAAAATACTAAAAACAGTAGTAAATTTAAAGATGATGTTTGCAACATTCACCGTCTTTCAGACTTAAAACTGATTACCCACATGCGGTTACCTAACGTTACTTAAGAGATGGCTGGGTATTAATGTAAAATACATTAACTGAAAGGAGGAGGAAAGAAACATATTATCTGTATTGATGCAGAAAAAGCATTTAACAAAATCAGGCACCTTTTCATGACTTTAAAAATCCAGAAAAACACTGAATAGAAGGGAACATCTTCAACATGATATTCAACAAGGAATAAGTGATAAATAAATGATAAGTAGGAGCTATCTCTACACGATCCTATATAGAGAAAAGTCCAAAGACTCCATAAATGTGGTGGTTTGAAGTTTTATATATCCCAGAAAAACATGTTCTTAAATTTCAACCATTCATGGGGGTGTTAACCTATTCTAAGCTAGACCTTTAGATGAGCTTACTTCAGTTAAGGTGTGTCCTACCTCCATCAGAGTGGGTCTTAATCCTACTGGAGAACTTTATAAGAGAATGAAATTCAAACAGAGATAAAGCCACAGGAAGAAAAAGTCTGGACACCAACAAAACCCAGAAGAGAAGGAAGAGACCAGGAGACATTGCCACATGCCTTGCTACGGGGCAGAGGAGCCAAGGATTGCTGGCAGCCAGCCCCAGAACACAACAGTCATCAGGGAGAAAACATCACCTTGATTTGGACTTTCTTTTAGTCTCAAAACAGTAAGCTAATAAATTCCCATTGTTTAAGCTAACTCATTTTATGGTATTTGCTTGAGCAGCCTTGAAAACTAAAACCAAAAACTAGAACTGGTAAATGAATTCAGCAAAGTTGCAGGATACAAGATGAATAGGCAAAAATCAGTTGTATTTCTATATACCAGCAAAGATCAACATAAAAAAAAATCAGATAGCTTCTAAAAGAATAAAGTACCTAGGAATAAATTTTTTTTTTTTTTTTAAGATTTATTTATTTCTCCCCCTCCCTCCTCGTTGTTTTGCAATTGCTGCCTGCTCTGTGTGGTGTTCTGTGTCTGCTTGTTTTCTCTTTAGGCGGCACCGGGAACCCATCCCGGGACCTTCCGGAGTGGAGAGAGGCACTGAATCTCTTGTGCAACCTCTGCTCCCTGGTCTGCTGCGTATCCTATTGTCTCTCTTCTGTGTCTCTTTTTGTTGCTTCATCTTGCTGCGTCAGCTTTCCGTGCAGGCCAGCACTCCTGCGTGGGCCAGCTCTCTGTGCGGGCCAGCTTGCTTTTCACCAGGAGGCCCCGGAATCAAACCCTGGACATCCTATATGGTAAATGGGAGCCCAATCACTTGAGCCACATCCACTTTCTCCTAAGAATAAATTTAACCAAGGAGATGAAAGACTTGTACACTGAAAACTACAAAATATTGCTGGAAGAACTTAAAAGAACACCTAAATTTAAAAAAAGACAACCCATGTTCATGTTAATACTATCCAAAGCGATCTATTCCCTATCAAACTTACAACAGCCTTTTTTGCAGAAATGTAGACATCAATCCTTCAATTCATATGGAATTGCAAGGAGCCCTAATAGTCAAAGTCACATTGAAAAAAAAAGGTAAAGTTGGAGGATGCTCACTTCCCAACTTCAAAAATTACTATAGACCACAGTAATCAAAATAGTGTGATAATGGCATAAGAAGACATACAGATCAATGGAATAAGATGGAGAGTGTAGAAATAAACCGGTACATCTACGACTAATTGATTTTTTTTTTTTTTTTTCCACCAGGAGGTCCCAGGGATCGAACCCAGGTCCCTCCATATGGGAGACGGACACCCAACCATTTGAGCCACATCTGTCCCGACTAATTGATTTTTAATTGATTTTTGACGAAGATGCCAAGTCCATTCATTGGGGCAAGAATAGTCTTCTGACAAACAATGCTAGGGAAACTGGAAGTCCATATGAAAAAGAATGAAGCTGGACCCCTACCCTCACACCATACAAAACAACCCAAGATGGATCAACAACCTAATTATAAGAGCTAAAACCATAAAACTTTTAAAGGAAACATAGGGGAAAAATCCCCCTGACCTATAAATTTGGCAAAGGATTCTTAGATTTGGCACCCAAAGCATGAAAAATCAAAGTAAACTTTTGGATTTCACCAGGTATTATCAAGAAAGTGAAAAGAACCTACAGTATGTGAGAAAATAATTGCAATTATAGTTTAATATCCAGAATATATAAAGAATTCTTATGACTCAATAGCAAAGGAAAACAACCCAATTAAAAATTGGGAAACGGACTTGAAAAGACACTTCTGGAAAGACATTCAAATGACCAACAAGCACCTGAAAAGATGTTATCAACATCATAAGTCAATAGAGAAATGTAAATCAAAACAATGAGGCAACAGTTTACAACCATTAGGGATGGCTATTAATACAAAACCAGAATGTGGAGAAATTAGAACCCTCATGCATTGCTGGTGAGAATATAAAATGGTGCAGTCACTGTGGAAAACAGTTTGGCAGTTCCTCAAAAAGTAAAGCAGCAGAAGGTCAAAATGACAACAGACTAAGGAGCTCCAAGGGTCAGCTTGTCCTGCAGGACAGTTAGTAATCACCCAGAGCTATCTAAAGCACCTGTTTGAGGGGCCCAGGAAACAAGAGCATTCTGCCAACATCCTTGAAAGAATGGAAGGAGAAGACAGTCCATCTGCAGTGAAGCTGTGTGAGCAGAGCACCCCATGCTATGGAGATCAATGCTCATTCTCCACTGGCAGCGCAAGCCACTACTGGAGCTATTCCATGGCTGAAGTTGGAAGGCCCATTTACCAAAAACGGGGGAGGAAGAGACGGTTGGCCACAGACTACAGCTATTGATTAGTAAATTCAGCTGGCTTAAATATAATCCTAAGAACAGCTGAAGTTTGAACCTGTCAGAAAGAGGTTGGCAGCTGCCAATTTTAACTCCACCCCCAGCATGAAGGGAAGCGTGGCTGATTGAAAATCACAGTGATGGTAGGGACCAGCTTCTTTACACCCAGATCAGATTGCAGCCCCAGCCTAGGCTCCAGCCCCACCTCCAGCAGAGAGGAACCTGGCAAGACCTGCACAGCCTCTCCGGTTAACTGCAGGCACTTTTGGCCAGCACAGACGGAACAGTCAGACACCTGGGGCTCTAGACCTGCACCCCAAAAGGATAGGAGAGGAGTACTCCAATGGGATAAGAGAGGAGTGCCCCAACAGGATAGGAGATGAGCTGTGTTTCCTTGGCCTCTCTGGGCAACTACAAGCACTTTCAGTCAGAAAAAACTGGTTTACTGAGTGCCTTCAATTCCATCTCCACCCCTCCACACTCATGGGATAGGTGTTTCTTCAGCCTCTCTGGGCAACTGTAGGTGCTTCTGGCCCACACAGACTGGATACTTGGACACCTGTAGCTCCGACCCCACCCTGCAAGAGGACAGGAGGAAAGATGTGTTTCCTCAGCCTCTCCCAGCAATTGCAGGCACTTCTGGCCTGCAGGAACTGGTTTGTAGAGCACCTTCGAGTTCATCTCCACCCCCCATCCACAGGACAGGAGGGGAATGTTGTTTCCTCAGCCTATCTGGGCAACTGCAAGCACATCTGGCCTGCACAAATTCGACTGTTGAGCTCCTGTGGCTCCTGGACCCCTGATAGGACAAGAGGGGGTCAGTGTTTCCCCAACTTCTCTGGGTAACTGTAGATGCTTTCGGGCCACAGACTGAATAGCTGGACACCTGTAAGCTCCATCCCCTGGCCCCAAACAGGACAGAAGGGGAGTGTGTTTCCTCAGCTTTTCTGGGCAATGGCAGGCACTTTCAGCCTGCACAGACTAGACAGGTAGGTATCTGTGGATCTACCCCCATTGCCTACAGGATAGGAGGGGGCTGGTGATTCCTCAGCCTGACCAGGCAACGTCAGATACTTTCAACCTACAGGGACTGATCTGTTGGGCGCCTGTGGTTCCAGCCCCACCCCCTAAAGGGCAGAAAGCACTGTATTCCCTCAGCCTCTGAGGGCAACTGAAGGTTCATTCAGCCCACAAGGATTAGATTGTTGGGCATTCCAGAGGGTCCACCCCCTCCCCTGGCAGGGGAGGAGGGGGACTGGTACTATATCAGCCTACCTGGGCAACTGTGGTCATTTTGGACCTGCACGGCATAGACTGTTGCCCACACCTGCAGCTCCATCCCCACCCCAGGCAGGGGAAGAGGCGTTAAGCTTCATCAGTCTCTCTGGACAACTACAGACCGTCCTGGCCTGCACGACTTAGATTATTACACACTGATGTGGCTGCTCCTAGCCCTGGCAGAGGAAAAGGTGGGAGAAGCTTCATCAGTCCCTGGGGCAATACAGGCAGCTTCAGTCTCCACAGTTTACAGCACCAACTATATCCTCAGCTCCTACTACACAACCAGCAAGGGAGATAGGGCAAGAAAGCCCTAGACTAAAGAGAGAAACTGCACCCAAAATAAATACATCTAGTAAGCCAGATGCCAAGACACCAACAAAAAATTACAATCCAAACCAAGAAACAGGGTATGGCCCCGTCAAAGGAACAAGATAAGCCTCCAGATGACATAAAAGAGTTGATACAACTAATCATAAATGTTGAAACAAATCTCCATAATAAACTCAGTAAGATGGCTAAAGAGATTAAGGATATTAAGATGACGCTGGATGAGCACAAAGGAGAATCTGAAAGCATACACAGAAAAGTAGCAGATCTTACAGGAATGAATGGCGCAATAAATGAAATTAAAAAATACACTGGAGGCATATAACAGCAGATTTGAGGAGGAAGAAGAAAGGATTGTAAGTGTGAAGACATAGCCTCCAAAAGCAAACAGATGAAAAATGGAAAAAATTGAACAGGGTCTCAGGGAACTAAATGACAGCAAGAGACATGCAAACATGTGCGTCATGGGTGCCCCAGAAGGAGAAGAGAAAAGGGGCAGAAGGAATATTTGAAGAAATAATGGCAGAAAATTTCCCAAACCTATTGAAGAAAATAGATATCTGTGTCCAAGAAGCACAATGTATACCCATCTGAATAAATTCAAACAGACCAACTCTGAGACACATACTAATCAGAATATCCAATGCCTAAGACAGAGAATTCTGAGAGCAGCAAGAAAAAAGTGATGCATAACATATAAGCGACATCCAGTAAGATCAAGTGCCAATTTCTCATCAGAAACCATGGAAGCAAGAATGCATTGGTATGATATATTTTACATACTGTCGGAGAAAAACTGCCAGCCAAGAATAGTATATCTGGAAAACTGTCTTTCAAAAATGAGGGGGAGGGGCACGGATGTGGCTCAAATGGTTGGGTGTCCGTCTCCCATATGGAGGAACCCGGGTTCGATCCCCAGGACCTCCCGTTAAAAAAAAAAAAAAAACAAACGAGGGGGAATTTAGAATATTCACAGATAAACAGAAACTAAGAGAGTTTGTAACCAAGAGACAGGTTTTCCAGGAAACAGTAAAGTAGTAGTACAGCCTGAAAAGAAAAGACAGGAAAGAGACACTTGGAAGAGAGTCTAGAAATGAAGATTATATCAGTAAAAGTAACTAAAAGTCAAAAGAGTGGTGAGAATAAAATATGACAGATAAAACTCAGAGATATAGATATGGGGGAAATAAGAACTGCCTTTATAGTAACAACACTGAAGGTTAATGGATTAAACTTCCCAATAAAAGACACCGACTGGCAAAATGGATAAGAAAATATGAGCTACAAGATATGTAGACAAAAAGTCTACAAGAGACCTTAGACCCAAGGATACCAATAGACTGAAAGTAAAAGGCTGGAAAAAGATTTTCCACACATGCAGTAACTACAAAAAACCTGGAGTGGCTATACTTTTTTCAGATGAAATAGGCTTTAAAAACAAAACTGCTAAGAGAGACAAGGAGAACATCATACAGTAATTTTTAAAAAGGCAATTCACCAGGAACAAATAATCATAAATGCATATGCATCTAACAAGGATGTCCCAAGATACATGAGGCAAATACTGGCAAAACTTAAGGGAGAAATAGATATCTCAATAATAGTTGGAGACTTCAATATACCACTCTCAGCATTGGATAGAGGATACTATGAACAACTGTATGTCAAAAAACAAAGACAAAGTAATGGAGGAGGACAAAATCCTAGAAACACACAAACCAACTACACTGATGCTAGAAGAAATAGAAGACCTCAACAAACCAATCACAAGTGAAGAAACTGAACAGTCATGAAAAACCTTCCAAAGATGAAAAGTTCAGGACTAGATGGTTTCACAGGTGAATTTTACCAAGCATTCAAAGATTTAATACCAATCTTACTCAAGCTCTTCCAAAAAACTGAACAAGAAAGAACACTACCAAACTATGAAGCCAGTATCACCCTAATACCAAAGCCAGATAAAGATAGTATGAAAAAAAATTATGGACCCATTTCCATAATAAATACAGATGCAAAATCCAACAAAATACTTGCTAATAGAATACAACAACACATTTAAAAGAATTACTCATCATATCAAGTGGCCTTCAAAGATGGTTCAACACAAGAAAATCAATCAGCATAATACATCACAGTAATAAATCAAAGAAGAAAAGTCACATGATTCTATCAATTGATGCAGAAAAGGCATCTGACAAAACACAGCATCCTTTCTTGATAAAAATACTTAAAAAGAAGAATTGAAGGAAACTTTCTCAATATGATAAAGGCCACATATGAAAATCCCACAGCTAACAAATGTACTCAATGGTGAAGGACTGAAAGGTTTCCTGTTGAGATAAGGAACAAGACAAGGGTGCCCACTGATTGTCACCACTGTTGTTCAATATAGTGCTAGAGGTTCTAGCTAGAGCAATCAGGCAAGAAAAAGAAATAAAAGACATCCAAATCACAAAGGAAGAAGTAAAACTTCCACTATTCGCAGATGATATGATCCTATATCCAAGAAAGTCCAGAAAAATCCACCTCAAAGCTGCCAGAGCTAATAAACAATTTCAGTAGTGTCAGAATACAAGATCAAGTATGCAAAAATCAGGGATGTTTCTATACACTAGTAATGCACAATCTGAGAAGGAAGTCAGGGAAAAAATTCCATTTTACAATAGCAACTAAAAGAATCAAATATTTAGGAATAAACTTAACCAAGTATATAAAGCGATTGTAATAAAAAAACTACAATGCATTGATAAAAGAAATTTTAAAAAGACCTAAATAATTGGAAGAACATTCCATCCTCAAGGATTGGAAGACTAAATATCATTAAGATGTCAATTCTACCCAAATTGATACACTGATTCAATGCAATCATGATTAAAAACTCCACCAGCATTTTCTTTAAAAATGGAAAACACAATTATCAAATTTATTTGGAAGGGTAAGGGGTCCTGAATAGCCAGAAACATCTTAAAAAGGAGAAGCAAAGTTGGAGGACTTTCACTTCCAGACTTTTAATAATATTACCTAGCTACACTGGTAAAACCAGCGTGGTACTGGCATAAAGATAGACACATAAACCAATGGAACCAAAGTGGTGGTTCAGAAACAGACCTTCACATCTATGGTCAAGTGATTTTTGACAAGCCTGTCAAACCCATCCAAGTGGGGCAGAACACTCTATTTAATAAATGGGAGACCTGGATAACCATAGCTGAAAGAAAGAGGTTCCCTATCTCATACCTTATACAAAAACTAACACAAAATGGATCAAAGACCTAAATATAAAATCTAGAAGCATAAAGGTTCTAAAGGAAAATGTAGGAAAACATCTTCAAGACCTGGTGGTGGTGGTGCATTCTTAAATTTTACACTGAAAACACAAGCAGGGAAAGAAAACAGGGATAAATTAGACCTCCTCAAACTTAAACCCTTTTGTGATTCAAAGGACGGACTCCATCAAGAAGGTGAAAAGGCAGCCCACTCAATGGGAGAAAATATTTGGAAACCACATACCTGATAAGGGCTTGATTTCCATTCTATATAAAGAGATTACACAACTTAACAATAAAGGAGCAAGCAATCCAATTTTAAAAAATGGGCAAAAGACTAAAATAGATATTCTCCAAAGAGGAAATATGAATGGCCAAAAAAGCACATGAGAAAATGTTCAATATCACTCACTATTTGGGAAATGCAAATCAAAACGACAATGAGATATCATCTC
Organism: Tolypeutes matacus; assembly: GCA_026826555.1. Classification (NCBI taxonomy): domain Eukaryota; kingdom Metazoa; phylum Chordata; class Mammalia; order Cingulata; family Chlamyphoridae; genus Tolypeutes; species Tolypeutes matacus. The sequence continues at coordinate 17,951,807 of JAKSZT010054458.1, read as the reverse complement.
ATACTGCATAAAATGGTCATTATTTAAAAAAACAGAAAACAATAATTGCTGGAAAAGATGTGGAGAAATAGGAACCCTTCCTTCACTGTTGGTGGGATTGTCAAATGGTACAGCCTCTGTGGAAGACAGTGTGTTGGTTCCTCAGGAACCTAGAAGTGGATGAGAACTGTGGTTAATAGTACAAATGCAAGAATGTCCTCCTGTGAACTAGAACGGATGTATGTCACTATTGCAGGGTGGTGGGAATGTGGAAAAGCATGGGAAAAAGGAAAATTAATGTAACCTATGGACTATAGTTATCAGCAATACTGTTATATTCTTGTATCAATGCCAAAGATGTACTGTGTTAATAATAGGGGAAGTTTGGAAAAAAATATGCCAAATGTGCACTATGGACCATAGTTAGTGATAATAGTATGATGATATTATCTCATAATCTGTAACACATGTTCCAGAATGGTGTGGTGCGTTAATGAAGGGTTGTTATATGGAATTCTACACACATGCTTGACTGTTTTATAAATTCACAACTTTTGAAATAAAAATATATTTTAAAAAAAGTAAAGCAGAGAACTACCATAAACCAGTAATTCCACTCCCAGGTGAATACACCAAAGACTAGAAAATAGAGACTGAAACAGACACTTATACACTAATTTTCATAGTAAGTAGCATTATTCAAAATAACCAGAAGGTGAAACAATCCAAATGTCCAAAAACTTATCAATGGACAAACAAGATGTGCTATATGCATACAGTGGAATATTACTATTCAGAACCTTGCTATTCAGAACACATGCTAAGCAAAATAAGCCAGAAACAAAAGGATAAATATTGTATGATTCCACTTACATGAAATATCTAGAACAGGCAAATTTAAAGAGAAAGAAAGATTAGTTTATACTGAGGCCTGAGAAGAGAGAAGAATGGAGAATTACTGCATAACGGGAAGAGTTCCTGTTTGGGGTGACGAAAGTTTTGGTAATGGATGGTGGTAATAGTCGCACAACATTGTGAATATAATTAATGCCACTGAATTGCACACTTAAAAATGGCTAGAACAGCCAATTATTATATATATATATAACCATGTTAAGACTTTAAAATAATGTTGATAATAAAAGAAATGACTAAATTCGCAATAAGATGTATTTGTGGTTTTATTTTTCAGTTTTACTTCCCTTTTTAATTTAAATAGACAATATGTAAAGTATACAAATCATGAGTGTATGGTTCAATCATCATCAAATAACAATACCTATGCTACCATCATCTAGATAAATAGGACACCCCTGAAACCTTTTTTATGTCCCTCCCTGTCACTATCCCTTTTCTACCCTAAAAGTAAGCAACAGTCTGGCTCTTAAACACCACAAATTAGTTCTGCGTGTTATTTTTAACTTTATATACATGAAATTATAAATACCTATCATTTTTGTCTGGTTTATTTTGTTCAGTATTTTGTGAAATATATCTATATTGTGTGTAGTAGTACTTCATTCACTTTCATAAAACAGTAAATTTAAAAATACTTTGTTTTCAACAGGCCTTCTCCAGAATTGCCAGCTAAATGCAGCTGAATGAATGAACCTAGGTGAAATCAGCAAAGAAAGCACCCAGCCAATTCATAAAATCTAGGGTTATTAAAATATAAATTATTATGCTTTTGGTGGGAAGGGGGAGGGTTTGCAACAAGAGATACTGATAACTGATCCATCAAATAAAAGTTATGAAAGTTCTTATTCTTAATTATGCCCATGCTGACTTCTGAACCTCCCCTCTCATTACAGATCCACAGAAGCCATAGCTCCCCTATGTAAAGAACAGGACAGAATAGAGAGAGAGAGTTATCGGACCTCTCTCCTCCCTGACTTGGTAAGTATCTTCCTGCTTCCTTCTGAACAAATAAACAGATTCCAAACTTGCCTGTTTCTGCTGTTTGGGTTATTCTGGTTTGTTTGCTCCACCTACATTTATTACAGTCAAGAACAGAATGCTAAGGTATAAATTGCAGAAATGAAAACCAACCATGATCCTATGCCCTCTTTTCCACTTCCCAAGATTTCATACACATTCTAAAATAGTTCAAATAAATAGATCTAAATTGAATGTGTTGATGCTTGAATGCCTCCTACATTGAAATAAAGGTAGGAGATTATTACTTTACTGCAAATATTTAACAAAATAAAACTTCAGGACATAAGTTAAAAGTCGTAATTAATTTATATAGAAAGAAATATTTTAACATTTATAAACTTAATTTTTTCTCCCCTGTTCAGATATCCATGATAACCCAGGTATTGTGCTAGAAATATAAAGACAAATATAAGGCATGTTTCCTGCCACTGTGTTTACAATCCAGCAGGAAAAACACTTGTGGAATAATCATTTCAACACTCTGCAAAGTGCTATGTTAGAGCGCCCAAACTATTAAAGATGGAATACACAAAAAGGGTACCTAGGCCAGCATTAGCCTGGGTGGGTATGTTCAGTGGAGGAAATGACATCACTCCTGAGGTCTAGGGATAAGTATTAGTGAAGAGAGCAGGAAAGGATATTATTCTAGGTGTAAAAGAAACAATAAACAAACACAAAGAAATTGGAATTGGAACAATGTTTAAAGAAAACCAACAATGGAGTCAGTAATTCTAGCATATCAAAGTTCAATATAAAAAGTGAAAGAGATGCTGAAGAATGTTAAAAAGGTTAGGTCAGTGTTATTGGTGAGGGGCAATTTTGTCCCAGAGCAGACATGTACAATGTCTAGAGAAATTTTTGATTGTCACAGTTCGGTGAACACTACTGACATCTAATGGGTAGAAATCAGGGATGTTGTTAAACATCCCACAATGCACAGGACAGCCACCTCTCTCTGTCCCACCCCTACTGAAAGAATTACCTGCCCCAAAACGTCAATAGGATCCAAGGTTGAAAAAATCCTTAGTTCGGTCCATGAAGGGCCTTGTTTATCAGGCTTAGAAGAACTGGTTTTATCCTGCTGACCAGGGTATCTTAATCTGGGGTCTTTGAGAAATTTCTCAACCTACCTACTTTTACATGTGAACCTTCAGAGAAAGGTACGAAGATAAGGCAAAAACCTATTATCTCTGCTCACAATGCATTATTAACAGTTGCTTATACAATGTCACTGGATAAGAACAGATGGAATTAGCCTTTCAGAAATGGACCTATTAAATTCTCCTATGGAATATAGATGGAACTAAGCTTTAGAGACTTCTCTATATTATTTCTTAACATGTCTTCTTTCCCCATTCTTCCCCAAGGGATTACTTTTTCCCTCATTAAGTTAGGATGCTATTCTAGGTCTAACACTAAAACTACCCCACTTCCCCCATACATAAGGTCCAGAAGTTAAGTGGCATGATTCAAGCAGATCTGATTTTAAAGTCCAAGCCCACAATCATGTTTTTTTCTTAGAGGAAAAATAATTCACTAATTTAAATCTCTATCACTTTTCCATTATTCCAAAACACTTACCATATGAAGCCTCTCAACCAGCTTTTGATCCCCAAGGCAATTGTTTGTATCAAACCAGGAATCAAAGTCCTAAACAAACAAACAAAAATCTTAAGATCAGAGATAATATTAACTACAATTATGACAATATAAAAATGATTTCTAGAATTAATGTTTTAGTTAACCACAACATTTAGTTCAAGCCCTTTTTCAGATGTACTCATTATTACCAATTAATTTTAGAACAAGTAGTTTAAGAATCATAATATCTCTTAAACATTATTCTCACAAACATCAAAATGACAAGTTTCACAATGAAAACAAAATAGTGGGGAAGCTTATAGAAATAACTACACAATTAACATTCTTGAAAAATATCCTTCCCGCAGTCACACAAAAGCTTAAAAATTAAAAGAAAAAAGTTATAGTTTCTTCTCTAAGAAAATCTCTCAGACTATTCAAATCAAGGTTTCCAAAGCAATGCCAATTTTAATTAAATACACTCACTGAAAGTGAAATTTAGATTATGAGCATTTCATTAGTATTTGAGTAGGATCCGAAAAAGGACAATTTCCCTATCCTTTCCTCTTGAACATATGTACTATACATTTGCTTTGTTTTTTAGCAAACAGCATTCATTATGTCTACTAAAACAAGGTTTAAAAGATTATTAAACAAATTGAAAGTGTCAATGTGGTAAGAAATTACCTCAAGAACAAAAAACAAAAATTTGTAAAAGCAGAAATAAAGTTGTTTTTAGATACTGATTAAATGTCTTTCTAAAATAGATTTCTCTATTCTCTTAAAATGATCTTTAACACAATAAACCAAAATTACATCCATTTTAGTACTTATATAAAAGTACTAATGGGAGTTCTTCAAGGACACACACACACACACACACACACACTTCCTATAGACCCTTCTTGGATAAATGCATTTCCTAATCCTGACTGGATTCATGTTCAGTCACACCCTCTTTAGCAAAGGGTAGTTCAGTTAAACCCTCACGTGGAGTCCTGTCCTCTGGGGATTCACTTTTGGAAAGCTAAGAGAGGTCTTCCCAACAGAAAATCTCTGGCCTTAGTCTCAAAGCATGCTACCTGGATAGGCTGAGATTTTTAAAATCATCAATATCTGGTTCCTTTATGCTCCAGAGTTTAATTCTCAGTTTACCCCTTTCCTCTTGTACTTTACTGTAAGTTGCAAGGGGAAACCAGGCTGTACCTTCCACACTTAGCTTGGAAATTTCTTCAGCTAAGTATCAAAGTTAATTGCTTCCAAGTTCTTCCTTCCACCCAACATTAGAACACAATTATGCCAAGTTCTCTGCCACTTTATAACAAAAATTGCCTTTCCTCCAGTTTCTAGTAACACATTCCTCATTTCCTCCAAAGGCCTCACTGGAAGTACATTTACCATCCATATTTCTACTAACATTCTCTTCAAAACAATCAAGGCTTTTTCTATTAAGAACTTCACAATTCTATAAGCCTCTATCCATTACCCATTCCAAAGCCATTTCCACATTTTTTGATATCTTTCAGAATACCACTTTGTGGTAAATAAAACTGTTTTAGTTTCACAGCTGTTAATATAAATATCATTCAATGGGGCATAACAGCATAATTTACTGCTCATTGGCTAGAAAGCTTGCATCCTCCTAGGGTATCTTCTGGCTGGCTCGCAATCCTCAGTCCTTGGCTTTTCTGTCACACTGGAATGCACATGAGGGGATCTTCTCCTTTCTCTTCTGGGTTCTATGGATTTCTAGCTTTTGGCGTTTCCCCATGGTTTTCCCTCCCTTTTCCAACTTCCTCTGCTTATAAGGAGTTCAGCCATACTGGATTAAGGGCCACCCTCATTCAGTATTGGCACACCTTAACTAATAACATCTTCAAAGGTCCTATTTACAAGTGGGTTCCCACTCAGAGGACCAGGGGTTAGGACCTGAACATACCTTTTGTGAAGAACATGTGTCAATCCCCAATAGTAGGTTAACCAGGCTATGTAACAGCATGAAAAATTAGTGATTATTTCAAGCAGTGCTGGAAAGCTGGACAATTCAATTACAAAAATATAGAATTAGACAAAACATTATTATTATTCCAATCAGAAAACAATTAGAAATACTTACATCAGCTGAATTAAAGACATCTGGCAACAAAAAATTAAGAAGTGACCAGAGTTCATGCAAGTTGTTCTGAAGAGGTGTTCCAGTTAATAACAGACGATTCGTAGTCTTGAATTCCCTCACTATTTCTGACAACTAAAAGAACAATTCATCATTAGAATATTTTGCACACTACTCAAATTCTTAAATGAAGGCACAACAATTTTCACATCTAAAAAGCCAGGTTACCTTAGATTTCTCATTTTTGATCCTGTGAGCTTCATCTATAACTAAGTACCTCCAATTAAATTTTTTGAACACAGACTTCTCTTTAATAAGCATTTCATAAGATGTTACACATACATCCCATTCTCCTGGTAGTAAAACGTCTCTGACAAAAGCAGCCTGTACAGCAAAAGAGAAACAAATTAAACATGCAAAAATAATCTATACATTAAATTTATTGGTGACAAGTAATCTAATATGTAAGAGGGTGGGAATATTAGAAAAAATTAGAGTTGCAAAGCAGGCAATCTAAAATCAGCTTTCCAATCACAAAAGTAACTACAGGGAGTAGATGTGGCTCAAGCGACTGCCTCCTAAACTGGGAAATCCCAGGTTGGATCCTCATTGCCTCCTAAAAACAAATGCAAACAACAAACAAATGCAACAACCAACTCAGGGGAGCCTATGTGGCTCAATGGCTGAGCGCTGGCTTCCCACATACAAGGTCCTGGGTTCAGTCCCAGGCTCTGGTACCTCAAAAAAAAAAAAAAAAAAAAATTAACTACATCACTCATTTTATGAGTCAAAGCCATTTAAGTGAAAACATTGACAAAATTAATCAGTGCAAAATTCAATAGGTTAACTCTTAAAATATCTTCTTTTTACAATTCTACTAGGTCCTGAAATTATTAGGAGACAGGTGTAGCCAAAGCAGAGATTTCTGACATAGAAAAGGAATAGAATCAAAGGATACTTTGCAGTAAGCATTTTTATTCTCTTTAGACTTACAGATATATCAATGCATTTAAACCTCATCATTCATTTTCCCCATGAGGAGGTTACTATTATTATTTTTAATTTACAGGTGAGAAAAGTAAAGAGTGGTTAACTGGCCCTCCAAAACATAAAAAGAATCTGTTAACTTAAAATATCCAACAAATCTATAAAGAGAGAAAAAATCTAGGAACATCACCAGTAACCGAAAAAAGGGAAAACAAAATAATGTTAAGTACACAATCGTTCAATAACATGAATTTTCAAACCTGAATTTTATATACTTAATTCATCTAAATTTTAACTTATTTTGGTAGAAATTATACCAAATTGTTGATACCATGAAAATGATATCTACTTGCAAGATAACTGACTCAGTCTATCTTTTAGTAAATTTTTAAATATTATCCAATGACTATTACTACACTTCACATACTCAGACGTCTTTTAAAAAGAAAATACTTTTAGAATGAGAACATAGCCTGTTGATTTTACAAAATCACTTCCTGGAAAAAGGAGAAACAAAGTATATTCTTATAGCAGAGTACAGACTATAACTCCTTTACCACCAGTGATTCTTAATCACCAAGACAGTAGTACATTTATAAATCACTTATATTTATAAAGAACAAATCTATTATCAGACCCCTTCCCCTTTAATCCCTCTTTCAACCTATGCCCCCTTCTTCTAAACCTACATTCAAATTTTTATTATCAAACGTTTAATGAAATACTAAAAACTTACTCTTTGTTCTTTATCTCCTATCAAACAAACAGATCTAAGCGTGGGTACCCATCTCTTGAATTCACTCATCCAGTTGTGTAATGTAGACTTAGGAACCAAAACCATATGAGGACCAGGAATGTTTCTATAGTGTTTCATGTACCCAAGAAGAGAAATTGTTTGAAGAGTCTTTCCCAGGCCCTGAAAGATTTCAAAATAACCACAGTACAATTTAAAGGGGGAAAGAAAAAAAAAAAGTCTTCCATATATATACCTCCTGATATATCTAGGAACATTAAAAAGAAAAACTATGTGTTCCTAATAACTAATATATGCCAAAAACCTAAATTTACAAGTGTCATGTCACTTAATCTTCACAAATATGAGGGAGGTAGTAATTGATCATACCCAGAAAGTTTAAATGACTTTCCCAAGGTCACCCAGCAGAGCTGGTATTGAAGTATAGTTCTTTTTAACACCATACTTTCTTTAGGCAATTAAGTGTTTTAGCACTAATGCTATAAGGAAACTTTTAAAAAACATTTACTACAGAACTAGCAATTAGTAAACAAGAGTTAAAAATGTTGTGAAATTTATGATAACTGTACAAGCTGCCATCCTGGAAAAAAATAATATTTATTGCTGATAAATTAAACATTCTAGTGGGAAAAAACAATCAAATAATTATTTAACAAAAGCTAATCCGAAGCATGTTTCTCAAAATTAAATTTATTACTTTCACCGATGACTCACAATTTATGTTTAGACTCCATCTATGCAGCTAAAGCAAGCTGCTGATACCAGTTTGACAGAGGATTTGTTTGCTAACAGTTCTAGACTGTAGTCAACAAAACCAAGTGTTACACTGTTTCTTAACTTTTATAAATTTAACAGTTTTAAATGTTTTAAGTTACAAAACATGGCCTTTGAAAAACTATCAAATACATACCATTTCATCTGCAAGGATACCATTGATGCCATTTTCATACAAAGAAATGAGCCAATTTAATCCTCGGACCTGATAATCTCTCAGTTTACCCCATTTTACATCTGTGAAGAAAAAGAAAAAGCATAATGCACATTTTAAAGAACTACAGATAAGCAGTCCCCCTTAATTTGCTAATCAAGAGTTTTAACTTGGGGCTACATATGTCTACTTTAATTATACTTTCTTTACTAGGTTGTGAGAATGGGAATTCTGCACAGTCCAAAGTCACATGAGTAGAGGTAGCTGCTGTTGTAAGAACTGAAGTAAGAGAGGATGGTTATGGAAGATAACTCAGTGCAGGAAACATTACTGCAGGCATCAGAGTACCCACTCCAATCATTCAGTTCCTTGTTACCTATATACTGGTCCCTAGAAACTGGCCACTCTTTTCCCTTTCTAATTTATCACAAGTGTTTCTAACCAGGGAATAAAAAACACAGAAGAAAACACAGCTAGAGGTTCTCTAAGGATTTTGTTTTCCGCCAAGTAAAGAAAGGGGAAATATGAAATAAAAAGACTCCTTTTCCTTTACTTTCCCAACAGGTCTTACAGACAATAGCTTTATTAGGATATACTACATATTATCTGGCCTGTTCTCCCCACTCCCACCCCAATTATGGAGTGACCACAGAGTGTATGCCTCACAACCACCTAATTTTCTCTTTAAATAGGTACATTCCCTACCTCCACCATCCCTTTTGAAAACCACTGCTTTAGAATGAAAAACTAAGCAATGCCCAAGAAACTAGTTATAAAGTAGGAATGACAACCTAAATAACTCAAAGTTCCCTTTCTCCTTGTATTACACATGTAACTTCTGGCTTCGTGAAGAAAAATGGAATCTGGGTACAGTCCAGTCCATAGGCAAAAATCTGAATATATATACCTTAAACAGTTTGTTCCATTTGAACAGATATACCTATCTGGCTGAAGTTCAATCTGCTAACAGTTTGAAATTATAGCAATTAAGAAAACAAACCCACATATCATGTCTATATAGACTTTTATGTTTACACACACACACACACACAATTTAAGACTTTCTGTCACTTTTAAAAGTCTCAATTTTTAAATAGATTCCTGGACAGGTGGCTCATATCCATCAGATCATTCAATTTTGACACGTCTCATCTTCAGATGCTTTTCCAGACCTACTACCACCTTCACTGTGAAGCTCCATGAATTTTTCCAATCCAAACGGGGCTTCCTCAGCATTTCCACTTTTCTAATAAACACATCATGGAGAGGACAGATAGAATGACAAGACTTTTTTATGTCTTTACCAATGCTGTCTGGAATTTACTGACCACTTCTTTCTATCTTTGTCTGCACCTTTTGGGTCATGATATCCATCATCATCTTCCAGATTTGGCTCAGTGTAGAAGGTCTTTCCAAATCTGATTTTTTTTTTTTTTTTTTTTTTATAAAGTAAAACCAACACAGAATAGACAAAGCAAATAACCATCGGGGGGAAAAAAAAAAAACCATCAGTAGTTCTGATATCAATATGAACTTCAATTGTGATCTACCTTTTTTTGTTGTTTTACCATAGAGCATACTTTGTCATGGGTTAAGATCCATGCCATGGAAGTTGGTTAGGCAGTTTTTGCCTTGCACATCCTCAGTAATTAGCTTCAATTTCTAAATGCAACTTCATCATTCTGCAGATCAGCAAGGCTCCCTTCAAAAACATGATCCTTAAGGCCATCAGACACAATTTTGGCTCCTTGGATCCTTGGTAACTAGCGTTTCCCCAATATTTATGTTAAACATTGCTGGGTTTTCACATCATACCAATCTTTTTTAGCAAATGGATCAACCACTTTCTTCTTCGCTCCCTTTTTGTCACCTTTTGTAAGGCACTTGTATTCTTGCCAACCACTATGGTGCTGCTCAATGAGCCAAAAAGGGCAGAAGTCTTTATAAGTTTTTTGTGCTCAATCACTACAGTCTCACAAACTAGTTATCAAGTGAGACAGAGAGGAGGTTGGAAAAAACACTTTTAGGCTTCAGCAAAGACTAAGTTTCTGTGCCACCAGACAAAATTATTAACTATTTAATTAGTTAAAATCTGGTTAACTATGTTTTCTTTTGGAAAACTTAGTAACAAATATATTTCAGAAAAACATAAATAAATTAATACAAAAGCACCAGGAGGTAAGTAAGCAAGTCTTCATGAAATGCCTTTTTACACATTAGTTTTCTTATCTGGAGCATATATAAAGCAAAACCATTCCTATATGGATGTGTGTGTGTGTTTGTGTGTATATATATATGTAAATGGCTTTACATACACATGAAGGCAACAATAAACACAATGGCATTTCACACATTTTTAAAACACAGTATCACTATCATACCAATATACTATATCCATCTAAAAAAATTTTTTATTTCACAACCAGTTGATTTCAAAAGATTACTGAAAATTCCCTTAATAAATCTAAAACATTAACCAAAGGATGAAGGATGTCGCAAAGGGATTTTTCCTTTTTTAAATCAAGTAATCAAACATGTATAACATACATGATGGAGAGTCTTCAAATCGAGTGCAAACATTGGTTGCTTTGGAGCTTTCTGTTAATAGTTCTTCATCTTCCTCCTGCTCTGTTCTACGGTGTCGGTAGCTGTCACAAATTTAAAATAAAATAAAATAATTTGAGTTTTGGCTTTAATTTTAACTAAAAGCACTATTTCAACAAGTTAGTCAAATGGCTATACAATATTCCACAATAATAATTTTTTAAAAGGCATCTAAAGCCTAAAAGTGAATGCTAGAAATAAATCTAAATCTGAAATGTTTACATGGTTATCTAAAAAACATATAAAATTGCTATTAAAAAAAGAGAATACCTTAAAGGTTAACCAGAATCTCATAAACTCAAATGTGATAAGTCTAATTTCAAGGAAGTGTTATGCAGTCAAAAAACCTTATTAATTTGTGTGCTACATTACCTTTTAAGAGCTTTTTGCCTGAAAAATATTAACTCCAGAAATTACATTTTAAAACTACAACTTTCACCAAAAGCTGCAGTATAATAAGAGTCTTTGGAGCTCAACCAGAGATGGATTAGATTTATTCAAAAAGCTTTTAAAATACATTTGTGCAGACTGTACACTCTAAGACAGTCAGATACACTTCCTTTTTTTTTTTTTTTTTTTTTTTTAAGATTTTATTTATTTATTCATTTATCCCCCCCTTGCTGCTTGTGCTCGCGGGTCAGCTAACCACGCCGTGCGGGCGGGCTTGCCTTCACCAGGAGGCCCTGGGAACCGAACCCAGGGCCTCCCATTTGGTAAACGGGAGCCCTACTGATTGAGCCACAGCCGCTTCCCACACTTCCTTTTAAAAACTAATTTTCTCTAAGTCATAATACTGCCAGATTTCTTAATGTCTAAAGAATTAAGGCTAGCAAAACTACCTACTTCCCAATTGTGATCTTTTATCCTTTCAGCAAATATTTTGATCTAAATTAGAAAACAGATTATGCCAGCAACAAGACCTTTAAATTTAACTTCTAATTTCTATAAATTGGGAGAGAACTTTTTTTTATAAAATCTCCTTCACAATGTATCATCAAGATGGTTAATTATTATGGCTGTAAAGCCATAAAGGATGGGATATGTGTTATGGTTTAATATTGCAGCATTTTTAAATATAACTTTGGATGATTAAAAAAAAAAAGCAGGTATGTCCTAATATTCAAGGGGGACAGGATCACCCTAATCACTTTCTGTAAGCTAACTTCTCACTTAAGACAATTTGACGGGTAGAGAAGAAATCTGTTAACCAAGACTCCTCTTCCCCCAATAATACCCTTTAATTAGTACACCAAGCTGAATACATACTTATTACAGACTATATTTATCTTTTAGGATCTTACAAGAACTAAATAAATATGTGTTTCTTTCCACCCATCATACAGATTATCTCATAATATTCATTACCCTAATGCACATTTCCAGAGCATGAGACTGATTACATTTCAATAGCTGCAAACTTCACCTTTGAAACAATTTAAATACATTTGAAGTGCAAAGCTCTCTCTTATGAAATTTCTTAAGTATTAAAATAACAGCATGCTGATTACACACAATGGACAAAGAATAAGGTTCAGTGGATGAGTGGAACGCCCCAAATAAAATTAAAGTTATTATGCCTAAGCTCTTTGACGGCAATCCCTTTAAGATGCAGATCATACTTTCCAGTTTCAGTAAATAGTATAGTGAATTTAACACTGTTGATACCAGTTTATAATCTCCCCTCTTTTAGATAATACATTTTAATTACTGATGGGAAGACATTTAACATTTGGAATTACACACAGCCATTCCAGGGAGCTAAGACTGTCCTAAATCTAATTATTATTACTAATTAAACATCTTAAGTTACTCAACCAGTACAAAAATTACAAAAAAGAATTTATAAACTCAACACTTTTAAACATTTTGAACAACTGAGAGTGGCATACAACTTGACACTTCAATTTTTATGAAGACAGTTAAGTATGTAACAAAAATGTAAACAAATTCCAGTGGCATAAGTCATCACAAATATTCCACACGCCAGCACAGATAGTAACACCCTTAAAGAATGTTACGTGGTTTAGGAAAATAAAGCACACCCCAAGTTAGACCTAATTCAAGTCTGGATTATTGTAATTAATTCTATGTGATATAGTACAGACTACTTAACATCTGCGTTTCATTTGTTTCCTCTCCAAAGAATAGGATAACATGATTCTTCCACTCATTGTGACTGCTGCAATCCATAAATCACATTGTGTTATAAAAAAGTAGGGATTATACATATTTTTTATTTAATTATATATTTATCCTGCCAGGCCAACTGGGGGCAAATAAATAACAGCATTGAAATATATATTTTTTAATTACATGATTTTATATATCTAATGAAGACTGTCAAAAATAGTTTTTTTCAACTATAGACTATAAACTATTACTCACTCGCCAACTGACAGCAAGTTCTGTTTCTCATCCTTTTTTATTCGTGGGCGCCCTGGTTTCATCTTCAAAGGTGACGTTGGAGTCTTCTGAGCAGCAGGCTGAATGAAATGTGCAAAGAGTTCTGTCTGTTTTAACAAATACTCAAATCTATTTGCTCGGTCAGTTTGCTGCAAAAAAAATTTAAGACATATTTTATCAAAATATCGATCAAAGTTCAAAGATCAAAGTTACAACATGCCTCCATACAATAAACTCAGCAATAAAAAGGAACAAACTATTGATAATGCAACAACATGAATGAGTCTCAAAGCATTATGCTCAGTGAAAGACCTCAAACACAAAAGACTACATATTATACGATTCCATTTAACATAAATTCTAAAAAAGGCAAAACTAGAGACAAAAAGCAGTTCAGTAGTTTCAAGAGAGTGGGGGAAGGGAACTGACTGCAAAGAGGCAGGAACAAACGTTTTTGGGATGATGGAACTGTTGTATGTCATGACTGATAAAATGACTATGTACATATCACTAAATGGGGAAAGAATGTAGCTTGAGTGGTTGAGCACCTGCTTCCCATAATACGAGGTCCTGAGTTCGAGCCCCAGTACCTCATAAAAACAAAACAATAACAAATGAAAAAACAAACTCTCATTGGGGAATGGATGTAGCTCAGTAGTTGAGCATGTAAAAGGCCCTGAGTTCAATTCCGGTACCCCTGAAAACAAAACAAAATAAAACAAAAAGACTCACTAAACTGCAGACTTGAAATTTTTGTATGTAAGCTATATTTCACTTTAAATTAAATATAAAAAATAAACAGTTGACAGAAAAATAAAAAATTAAAAGACATGCTGCAATACAAATCAATTTATTCATAAGTAGAGAGAAATGCATGTCATTCATCAGTTAGGCATGCCAAATTTTAAAAAGTTATCACCTTGAAAAAGTCTTTTCGTTTGTGAAATATTCATTAACCCAGCTCTTTATTAAATACTTCCTTTCATACCTGCCATCTGCCCCTTTGAAAATTCCCTATTATCATACCAAGAAAGTAGAAGTCTTTATTTAAACAAAAAAAATTTAAGATCCTTGGAAACAAGTTTCCGTAAAAGCAAATAATGAAATCTAAAGTCTTTTAGGATAGACTTTTAACAGACATACTGATAACTTGGTTAAACAAAGAAGAAACAACACAAGAGAGCTCAATAAACACAGAAACCAGATGTTACTTAACATGTCTGCCTATAAATGTTTAAAGTCATTTTTGAATGGATTACCTAGCAAAGCAAACACTAAAGGTATCCAAACATCATATAATGTCGTAAGAGTTACTTATATTTCAAAGGAAAACAATCATTTTTTTAAAAAACCACACCACTGTAAAAAGTGAAGACCAATTTGGTATTCTAAAGGCATTTGATGACAGATTACTTCAATAGGTCACAAATGACAGTCATGAAAGTACCCCAATCTACACAATAACAGGGTGTTCAGAGCCTAACAGAGGATTAAAATAACATGCTTCTCTCTGATAATGTCCTAAAGATGATAAGCCTCAGTTACTTTTGTTCTTAATTACGAATTTTTTAGAGATTATTTGTGTATATACATGTGTATTTTTAAATAACTGCCTTTCTTAATTCATATATAATAGCAAGAAAATCCAAGAACATGCAACTAGAAGATAATGAGGCTAAAACACCACCATTCAATTATGGTAATTATGTTTGAAATTAAGATAAACACTGAAAATAAAAGGTCTTCAACAGTATTCAAAATCAGTGAATAAGGATTCTTCACTTCTTTCAAAACATTTTCAAATCAACATGATTTTCTTGAATAGCTCTTCAATTCAACAAATACTTATGTATTCTACTAGCAATGAGGTACTTTTCTTATGACGTTTTCATTATAGTCCAACACTGAAAATAAACATAATAGGTAAATTATCTAAGTTTGTCAGAAAGTGATAAGTCTTCAGAAGTAAAATAAAGTAGGATAAGGGAGTGGTATGAAAATTATAATTAGGTTTTAACTAGGATGATCAAGATAACCCTGAGGGGATTTTTCAGCATACACTAGTGGAAGGGGAGGCAAGGGCCAGGAAGAAGATCTTATACCTTTCTAATGCTCAAAAACCTTTAATGGCTTAAGATAATATTTTTTAAGTATGGTTCATAGCCCATCAGAGATAAAATAAATAAATAAATAAATAAAAAATCTAGAATCCTTGTTATCTTCTTACACAGTCAAGTTTGAGAACTACTGCCTTAAGGAATTAAGTATCAACTTCAACAGGGTCCTACGCAAGAGTCCAATGAGCCGAAAATTGTCTACTTTGATACTCATTCCATCAATGTTGAGACGGAGAATAGTTAATACCGGAGAGTTACAAACTAATTGCAAAAAAATCAGGAAGTTCAAAACAGCAAATAAAGAAAACCCTTTCCAAAAGATCTGTGGCAAATATTGGGGGGGGGGGGGGAGTCAGATACCTTAACGCTTGAGGAACTGGAAAGGTTAAAACAGAATGACTTGAGATCTTAAAAGGTTAAAGGGAAGAGGTCATGGAAGGAAACTACCTGAATTCTAAAATTCAGAATAGAGTAAGGTCAAGAAATTTGAAAAAACAATATGCATTATAAAATCAAATGGAAGATTAAAATGAATCGTCTCGGACTAGCATCTTTCCCTGAGATAGGAAATGAAGCAGGATAGGAAGAACTATAAATATGTTTGGAAATACAGAGGATATAAGTGGGAGAAAAGTCTAATTTTTCTGTGGAAGAGTAAAAATGCAGGTGTGGCAGAAGCAAAGTAGAAAGTTTGATGAAAGCGGTAAAGTTTTCAAATGGCTAAATGGGATTGCTGAGCAATAGATACTAAAAGCTTAACAGAGTAAAATCCATAAAATTATCCTGGCACCAATCAGATTATTTAATTTTCTCTCATAGTGCTCAGCATCCTGGTGGTTTAGGAATGGAGAGTGGCTAGTGAGACTTACCTATGGTTAGGAAGTAGCAGATGACAAATTACTTAGAAGAAAATTATTAAAATGAAGACATGATGTCAAAAACGGAAATGAAGCTGGGAGACTAAAAAAGTGGAGAGAAACAAGATTTACGATAAAGGCGACCACTTAGTTAAAAAGCACTGTTAACCACTGAAATCCTTCATTACTTAATCAGATTGGTGTCATAAAGATTACTTTACAAATAGTAGTTATTTGGAAAAGGCCAGATCATAAGGAAGAAGGTAAATAAGAAGCAACAAAACAATTCATGCAATAATACAGAAATGCCGAAATAGGGTGATGAGGAAAATATAGGAGAAATATTTATGAGGTGAAACTTACAAAACTATTAAATGTCAATGGCAGCTTGGATATGTATTAAGAAGACCTTTCATTCATACTAAGTAGTTTGTAGGTAAGAATAATGAATTTTCAGTTTTGGATATTTCCAAGTCAAAGGTGCCAAGGGGACTTAAAAGCAGCTGTCAAACAAACATGAAAATACAGTTGGAGGCATCTGGACTGGAAATAAAGATTTGGAAGTACTCTGTCAAAAAATGGCAACTGAAACCAATCATAAGATTAAACTGTCCAGGAGAAGTTTGCAGAATTTAACAAAGGATAAAGGAATAGTCAAATAAATAGTGTATCATCAAGAAAAATAAAACATGGTGTCTCAAGGCAATTAAGATTTCTGAGGGAGGGTCAACAATGTTAAATGCAAGTAAAATCAAAGGGAATGAAGCTAAAATTAGGTCACAGAATTGGAAATCAGGAATTCACCAGCACTGTGTCAGTTGGCTGAGTAAAACTGCAAAGGGTCAAAGGAGTGAATGGGAAAAGTAAAGTTAGCAAATATATTTTTTTCTTTAAATAAGTCTGAGTTAAGGAAGGAGATGAGGGACATGGGACAATTACACATACACAGAGGCAAATATAATACGAACATAAACCATATACAGTTAAATATTTAAAATATAATTTACATGTGTTAATATTTTCTGTATTATGCCCATTATATGTGTATATATGTTCTTGCATATAAAATAGATAAATATCTTTAGGACTTTGAAGCTATGTATATAAAATAGATATTACATATCTTTAGGACTTTGAAGCTATTTAAGAGATTCAAAAAAGCTTACCACTCTCAAAGGCAAATCAAAGGACAAGGAGAAAGTACATTTCAAAAAATATTTAAGATCTACTATGAACCAGATATTGTTCTGGGTGGCAAAAATACGAAGATTAAGACACTATTCCTATACTTAAGAATCTTATTGTGTTACGGTATTGTTTAATTAACACACTGTTACTTGAACTTCTCAAATTTTCAGTACAATTAAATGAATTTAATCAATATAAAGTGTTTAGAACAGTGCCTGGTACATAGTAAGCATTTACTGTTCACCATTATTATTAAATCTGAATCTTAATTTAAATTTCTTAGCAGGTACTGGTCAAATTGAGGTAAAGAAATGGCTCCTAGAAGATCCGGGATGTGAGCTGATTCAAGTCTTTCTTTTGGTAAAGATCCCATCTATAGTATAAGAATGCTGTGGGCAAAGAGCATGTATTATTCTCTTTGTAACCACTAGACTGCTAGACAGATGCAGAATGAGCATATGTTGAATAACTACTTCTCTTGTCTTTAATTCACCTCCATCCCAAAGCTAAAATCTTAAATGTTAACATAATCCAAATAATTACATATTATGTTAATTCATGTAATATGATACTATTTACTTTACACAGGTAAATATGAGACAAAAGTTACAATATCCCTGTTGCACATATCTTAACTGAATATCTGTCCCCTAATTATAAAAGTTATAAACATAGAAGTTTAGTATGTTTAATCACCCAATAAAAAGTTTTCATTATCACTCTATTCATATACCTATAACATACCATTTTTTCTTCATAAGTGGGATCTGGTTCTTGGCTTTCTTTTTGTTTTCCAGGTGATGCATCATCAAATACTTCCTGGTATGGGGGAAAAATCATGGAATTATTCTTCAGAAAGAGTCAACACACCATTTTAGACTGATTTTTGCCCAAATCTCATTCTAAATAATATACTCCTTCCCCAAATTACCTAGATACTTACGTGGCTGTCACCTAACAGGATAGGAAACCTAGATGAAATTCAAAAACACAGGGAATATAGCCTATTTAACCCAAATACGGAAAATGTACAGCTGTTACCAAGAATAAAAGATAGTATTATTACCTATATCATTCTAGAACAAAATTACCTTCAATAGAAATCATGAGGCAAATGTTTCTCTTCTTCTAATCAATTTTCTAATCTTTTTCTAATTGTGAAACCAAATTGTATTAAATGTGGAAAACATAGTTCCCCTTTTTATCATAACACTGCAATATCTTATTTGTTGACTATACAAATGCACATCTAGGAAGAGCATTATTTGTCACTCTGATTTCCACCTTCTGGGATATTACAAAAAATTTATCATTCATCCTAAATGGAATATTCTTTAACTACAGTCTGATTTCTAAACTGGTAATATATGTGCTGTTCTTGCCAATTTACTCACTGTGACATTCAAAATGCCACTAAACAGCAAAAATTATCAACAACTTCTACACTGCAAAGTTCTACTTAAAAAAAAATTACACAAGAACATCTGGCAAAAGTATGATTTTCATTAATATACATATCTGTGCTTGGTAATACATATTATAATAAAGCTGTCTTTAATAAAAAAGGTGGAGGATAGGAGTAGGTATAGGTGTTAAGTTTTAAAATCAGGGGTCAAATGTCCTACATTCAAATCCACCTTCATTTCTAAGAACTTTAGGCATCTATTTCCTATGCTCATCACAAATCTCTAGTCTCAACATATAAAAATGAAAAAGCCATCTACATAGCCTACTTCACAAAATGCTTCTGGAATACCAGGAAAAGTACACACCCTAAAAAAATAAAATGTGTTTTTCCAACAATCATAATTTCTTCCATAGTAAAGAAAAGATTTGGACACTAGGCCTCTTGAGGTCCTATAATCATTGGCATATAGTGTGCCTATCTACCAGTCTTGTCAATCGTGAGAGATCGGGATGAACGAAGACAGGCTCCGCATTGCCAAAAAGATCAGACTAATTAATAAAAAGTGAGAATGCTCTTTTAATAATCAGTGCACCAAACAAAACAAAAAAATTAAATGAATAAGCTAGCAAAGTTAATACTTTCAGGAAGGTCAGCTTTGTCAAAGAATTCATTAAGAAAGAGCTTCATTTTATTTCCTGAATTTGAAAAAAAAAGAACCTTAATCCTACTTTCAAAAAAAACAAACAAAAGGCTTTAAAAAATCTTCTTTTGACTGTGAAACAGGTTAAAATTTTCATATATGTGAGTGCTCAAACCCAGTTTTTATCAGTGAACCTCAGTAATTTTTAAATTCAGTTAAGAAAAAAACAGGGAAACGGATGTGGCTCAAGAGGTTCGGCGTCCGTCTACCATATTGAGAGACCGGGGTTCGATCCCCTGTACCTCCCGGTAAAAAAAAAAAAAAAAAGAAAAAAAGAAAAAAACAGACTAGGTTTAAAAAAAACAAAACCACATTATACCGTGATAGGAAAAAAATCAAAACTAGTCAGTGAAAAGATGGATTGGTAAAAGATGAAATTACTGACACTTCCATACTGAGAAGGTAAAAATAAAAAATGTGTCATTCTGTAGTAAATGAAATTATCAAACATAATTTTTATAAGAATGTGACACTGAAAAATGTGTGGGAAAAGTCAGTTTCAATCAGGCCTGGGTTCACTTACAGGTTCACTTACCAAAAGACTCAATTTCCTCATCTGGCAAAAGAAAATACCACCGACTTTGTCTATCAATTGTTTTTATCACCATGCCCATATTCACATTTAAAATTTAATTAAGCTTTAATTAAAAATAGCAACTCAGAGTCACAATACTTAGGCTTTAAATTACACTGCTTTCTGATATTTAAATAAGACCTCTGGTAAAACATTTATGTGTTATTCCAAAGGCTGAAGGAGGGACTTTTTTGAGAAGCTGATGAAAATTATGAAGATTTCTTTGCAGGGAAGTGCGCATTCACACAAAATTTTGTTTTCACAGTCTCAGTGGTTTTTTAAACCCTCTTCACCAAGGAGCAGGAATCCAAGTAAAATAGCCCTAGTAATCCAAAAGAACCATAAACCTTAAGGAATAAGTAAAAAGACAACAGTGGATACATTTTAATTGGAAACAAATCTCAATCACTGAAAACTACAGGATAGATTTCCTTTTCCACTAAAACCCACCCTCAGCATTAAAAGTACTTTTCAAAGATTAATAACCAAAAAAAAAAAAAAAAAGTTATCTCATCCTAGACTATAGACCCTTGCTGCTCAAAGAAAACTACTGTACCAAATGCCTCATTGGTAAACTGCGCTACCATTTCCTTCTTGTGTTAATTCTCCATCAAAATACTGCCCATTTTTATAGCAGTTGTTACGTTTATTTCGTCTAAGAATGGAAAAAGCCCAGAAATCTCCGGGAACGGCAATCACTTTGTTCCCAGACATTGCAAAGCCTTGAAGCATAACCAAGAGACCCCGCCTGGCAGCACCCCCATCTTTCCACCCCCGCAGAACACTCGTCATCCCCCTGAGCAACCCAAGCCCACAGGGATCAGCAGCGAGCAGTACAAAAAAAAGAAAAAAAAAAAGCCAAGGCCCAAAAAGGAGGTGCGCTGGGCTGCAAGTCAAACAACGGCCCCCCTAACTCACTAATTCATTCACCCAACCTCCACCCTCTAAAAATTGGATGGAGGTCCAAGACTGTTGCTGCTGCCTGGCCACGTCCCTCCCAGCGGAATAGTGCTTTAGGGGCGGCCTCTTCTTACTTCACAGGAGCAGCTGCGCCCCGTTTATCCCCACTGCGCACTAGGCCATCCAGCTCTCGCCATTGTTTCTGCGCCGAACAGATTACGCCCCCGCAAGGACCAGGATGAAGAAAAAGATGCCCACGTCCTCGCACGCGCTGCTTTTCCTCACTCTTAAGGGGCACCTCTCTGGCTCTTCCCCCAAGTTTGGTGTGAACTAAATACTACATTCAGAGATGGGAGGAGAAATTATGGGAGTCTAGTGGGGTGGGGGGAATGGGTACCTCCCACTTGGCCACAGTAATCAAGCACATCTGTTTAACAAAAGCGTTAAAGAATTTGGTAAGATTGGCCAAAGAGACAATTAAAATGTGAAATGCCAGAATCCATTTGAATCTGCTTGGATAGGTGACAAAAGCGCAAGAATGAGAGAGCATCATTTCGGATCCAAAAGGTCAGAGGACGAGTTTGGTGCAGAGAGGGGAAGTAGGACTCTGTATCTAATCACTCAAATCGGCGAAGGAACAGCTCCTTCTTCCCAACGCCCTCCTTCCCTCAACCCGCGCCACAAGTCACCCTCACCTCCATCTCAGAGTCAGCAGGACCGGCGCTGGCTACAGAGAGAGCAGCCTGGGCCGCGACGCCCTCCGGACAGCCTTTGTTGCTGTGGTTGCTCCCGCCGCTGGTTGCGGAGGCTGTGGTCTTGGAAGGCGCGCTCTCTGGAGGCGGGGGTGGCGGGGGCTCGGCAGCGGACGACATGATGTTCCGTGTGCGTCACCCGCTGGTGCCAGAGGCCGGCCTGGCAGGGCTGAAGGAAGAGGCCTAGGCCCGGGCGGCTACGTCGCAATGAGCTGATGGAGGAGCAACAGGGCCACCCAATTCCCCTCGCGCCACGGGTCCCCGACGGGCCTGATCCGGGCCCAGCAGCCTCCTCTTCGTCCTCCTCCTCCTCCGCGGACTTCGGTGTTCGACCCGGGCTTACCTCACGGCGGGAATCACGAAGACTAGAGTGGGCGGGGCCAGCCGGGTCACTGAGGTCAAGAGGGGCGGGCTGACTTAAAGGAAAGTCGAAGGTTGGGGGACGAGGAAATGAAAGAGAAAGAGACTGAAACGGGGTACCAGCTTCGCCTTCTCCTCTATTTCCTCTAGACTATAACTCCTATCTCGCCAGCAACCAGGACAACTACCTACACCATCGATTTCAACTCTCGCGAGATTGCTGGTTGCCAGCCTGGGGCCTAAGTGCGCATGTGTGTTCTGTGCCTTATCCTAAGTCACCCGCTGCACCCGGGTTTCCAGCGGTCTGTAGAGCGAGGAGTGGGCGGGGCCACGAGGTAGAAAAGAAAGGCGGGGAAATATCGAACCAAAGGTTTGTGTGTCGGCGGCTAGGCGTGACGTGAGCGCAGTTTTACACGCGTTCGTAACGGTTCACCGGCCTTGGCTTCAGTGTCTTTTTCGCCTGACCAGGGTCGGCACTCACTGAAAACTTACCCAGATTTTGCGCTACCTACTTGGAGACCTATGGTGGGCCTTAACGCTTCTGCAGCCTCCGGCTATAGATGTGACGTCACGGCGTTGATGACGTGTGCTTATCTTCAGCGTTGTCTCAGTTTTTTGTTGTCTTCGGCAAAATGTCCGTTACAATGACATTTTTATTTAGTCTTCACATAATTAGCTACATCAATCATTTTTAAATACCTTCTTCTTCCCTTCGGTGCAGACTTACACAATATTTCCTCTGAATTTCTATGCTAACAGTAAGCAAATAATATTTTTGCGTGCACATTACCATTTAAGTGAGGAACATGAATAACCAATAGAGAAAAGACGGGATGGGTCGTATCTTTTCCTCATCAACAAACATTAAATTAAAATGTGTATTCTTCTCTTTTCCTTAAAAATGTTAAGTTATCGGCACTATAATTTTTTTTGTAGACTGCCTTCGGCGCTCGCAATCTAAAAGTGCATCCATCTGTAGCAGAATTTAAGCAATTTGTGTTCTATTTGATAACAGATGGCATGATATATAATAGATTATCTGCCCTTTCCAGGGTCTTATTCATCTTTGTAACCCCATGTCCAGTATTCAATCAGTGTTTATTGAATAAAGAAATCAAAATTTTCAGGAGTTACAGTTGAACCAACTGGTTGATTATGTTGAATTTCAAACAGAAGGGCTTTCCTTTGTATAACCTGCAATCATTTTAACTAATCTTAGAGTGATAATTTTTAAGCCGAGCTACAAAAAATGCTCCCAGCCCATCAGAAATACCATTTCTGATTTAGAAACTATTGGGCAGGGTGTGGGTATTGCTCAATGGGTGCACGCCTGCCTGGCATGTTCGAGGTCCAGGGTGCAATCCCTGGTATCTTCTTAAAAAAAAAAAACTAATGACCATCCAAAAATGAAATATTAGGCATCAAGAACCATTGACATAGAATAGTGTTTATTATACAGTTCAAAAAAATGTACATAGGGAAGCGGCTGTGGCTCAATCAGTAGGGCTCCCGTTTACCATATGGGAGGCCCCGGGTTCGGTTCCCGGGCCTCCTGGTGAAGGCAAGCCCGCCCGCGGGGTGTGGTTAGCTGACCCAGCGAGCACAAGCAGCAAGGGGGGGATAAATGAATAAATAAATAAAAAATCTTAAAAAAAAAAAAAATGTACATAAAGATTAGAATGAGAGATTAGAAGTATACGCATGGAAGTATTCAAAGTATTCAAAACGATTGTCACAATAGTGTTTATACTACAGTGTCAACTGAAAAAAAATTAACAGTTCAAAAATGTAGATGAAGATTGGATTAAGAGATTGGAAGGATATGCACAAAAGTATTCAAAATGATTGTCACTGATATATATTTTCTTTTTTTGCTGGTATTTTCTGATTTTTCTAAAATGAATTTGCTTTTTTATTGTACTGAGAAAACTCTATTTTAAAAAGTGTTAACTCCCCATAAAGAGTTTGTGAGGAAGGGTAAGAAAGTGTCTAAGATAGTACCTGATATATAGACACTCAAATATTTGTTAATTAAATACTATTAAGTATTTACACTCTTACGTAGAAAGAGTATATAATATTAATATTCAGAAAGATTAGTTTTTGCAGTCTTAGGAATAAATCTTGGGTCCTGATTTGAAAACCCTAAAATTATACTTAAGTGTATAAATGGAAGCATCTTAAGTTGATAAATGTTTAAGGAAAGCAATACATTACCAAAGAAAATGGCAGTCATCATTTAACATTAATACTGTGAGTTTTTCATATGAGCATATGAAGCTGTATAAGAATATTGTTAGGAGAAATTGTCAAGGAGAAACAGAAGAAACCAAGAAGAGGCGACAGAAAATTCCAATTCCCTGATCTAAAGTAAGGAACAAAAGAAACAGATTTTGGGCGCAGTTGTGGCTCAAATGATTGGGCGTCCATCCATATGAATGGACCTGGGTTGGATCCCCAGGACCTACCGGTAAAATAAAGAAAAATATAGAAGGTGCGCAGGCGCCCGGTGAGCAGGTGTGATGCACACAAGATTACGATTTAGCAGGAGAGCCTAGCATGACAGTGACACAGGGGAGAGCTAAGATGAGATGCGCTAAAAGCAAAAAACCAGGAGCTGGAGTGGCATAGGTGACAGAACACCTCTCTCCCACATGGGAGGTCCACAGGATCGAGTCCTGGTGAAGATAAGAGGAGAAGGATGAGAATGGGGGGCAGGAAATGGGGCATTAAAAATGGGTAAAAAGTAAATAAATCTTAAAAAAAAAAAAAAAAAAAAACACAGATTTTGAACAGGGCCATGAAGCAGAGATGGAGAGGGGAGAAGACCACTAAAAAGAGAGAATACCTAGAAATGTACTTTAGGGGCATAAACTGAGTTAGTCAGGCAGATATCAGGACTTATATAGTGGCCAAATCACAAAAGTCTATTTTTCTTCTAAGATTAATAGGCTAAAACTAAGAGCTGGTCCTGGAATTGATAGAGTAATGTAGGATTAGTGTAGTGGTAAAAGAGTAGAATGGAGAGTTAGGCAATCCTAGATTCCAGTACAGGCTCTGGGACTTGGTAGCTACGTGACTGCAGGCAAGTTATCTAACCTCTTTGGAATTAGTTAACTCTTCTCTCAGCCTGAGATAATATTCTTACGTTGTGGTAAGGATTGAATGATATAGTACATTTAGAGTGCTCCTGGCATATAGTGGGTTATGGGTTTAAGTGTTGCATATTCTTATCCAGAAGAACCATAAACCTTCAGGTCAGTGTCTGGTCGGAGCAAAAGGAACTTAATGACTTTTTTTAAAAAAAGGAGGAGAGAGGGGGAAATGATGGCTAGAGAATACTAGACAACTCTTCCAGACAACTGTGCTACAATGTAAAACCATATTGGTATTCTATCTCAAATATGTGAGCATATATTGTTTACACATAAAATTCCCTCAGTGAAATTTAGTGTGCTGGAACAGCACGTGCTGTATTGAAATAGAATGGAACAAAGAGATGTTGCCAGAGGGTAAAAGACGCCAAAAAGCCAGAAGCTTTTTGGTCTTTATTGAGAACAGAAAGGAGTTAATTTAAGTTTCCAGGACGAAGTAGTCATGCTGTACCATTCTTCATTACATACTCATTTTATTTTGTAAAAGTACAGGAAAATAAAGTCTGGTTATTACGTAACAATAAAACAGTACTGGGTTTGTGAGGATCTAAGAGTAAGGAATTCCCAACACTAGAAACCAATGATGATACCTTTGTATGTATCTTTTTCAGAGTCTCCCACATAAGTCATTGACCAAAGTAAAGGGATTTCAGCTAATGAGAAACATTAACTATACTCTTAATAAATTAAGATAAGTAAGCTTATGTTCCTCATATGCTCCTCATATGTGGTCACCAATTCACATCATTGCATCATTTTTTATGTTAGGTGTGTATATACATGAATATTTATGTCACCATTTAAATTTGTTTTTCCTTGCTATTGATAACTTAAAATTCAATTTCTCTGTGCATTTCATTTCTGCTTGTTAAATATAATTTTTCTTTTTCAAATTGGTTCTAGGGAAAATACTCCCAGAAACTGAAATATTATGATCCAAACTTAAATTATAACTGCCCCACCCAAACCTTTCTAGATTAACTGACAATTATGAAGCAACCTACTATTTCTGCAACTTTAATAAAATTCAAAGTAAATAAGGATCTAATATTCAAAAGAATTAACTATAGCCAAAGCTGCAATTAAGAAATTCTTGGTTTATTTGTACAAAAATACTGTCGACTATTATAAAAATTTAGAAATTGTGAATTAAAAGTCATTAAAAACTTCTGCCTTTCAGTAATGGAGAAATAGCTTGCTCCTATCAAATCAATGGTTAATGACTATAAACTCTACAAAATAAAATTTAAAAAAAACTACTTGGTGTCACTGAAAGCAAAGGGGAGATAAAAGCCATCAGAAACGGGAGGGAAGTCTATACCTGGAACAAAAAAGGGACACTGGATGAATTTCGCACCAGTCAACACCATGCTAAAAGTTAGGAAACACTTAGGCTTACTGACTTTAAGAATCTGAAAACAGTTTGGGGGAATCACAGCAGCTGGAAAGTGAAGAGCGATATCCAGGAAAGGAGAAAGAGAACCTTACGTCCTGAAAATTAACTCTTCCCAAATGGCTAACTGAAACCTGAAATAGGCAAATATGATACAGATGCCAAACACCCAGCTAAAACTCAAAGAACCAAACAAATGTTAGGTGCTGCCCACTGTAGGAAAGACAGAGTTTGGGATTTGACTTCAGCTAATTTCACTGCCATTAGAAAAAAAAATTTCAGAGGAACTAACAGAATACAGAGTCTCCACAATGTATCATCCCAAATGTCCAAAATACAATAGTACTCTCTAACTCAAGAGAAAATAAAATCAATGGTCATAGCCTTGAAATACTTAGATGTTGGAATTAGCAGACAAATGTTTAAGGCAGCTATAGAACTAATACTTAAGGGGGCATAAAGGAAAATATGCTCATAATGAACCTATTGGAAACCTAGAACTGAAAAATACAGTTAAATCTAAAATGAAAAATTCACTGGGTAGAATGAACAGTAAATTGGAAACCAAAAAGTTCATGAAATTCAATATAGATGAACAGAAATTATAATATATGAAGAACAGAAAGAAAGAACAATGAAATATATATAAATAAAAATATTTTTAAAATGAAAAGAACCTCAGTAAACTTTGGGACAATATCAATAGGCCTAACATAAAGAGTACTAGAAGGAAAGAAAATAGAGAAGATAGAAAGTTTGGAGAAATATTGGCTAAAAAGTTCCCAGATATTGTGAAAGATATAAATTTACAAATTCAAGAAGCCCAGTGAATCCAAAAACAGCAAAAATAAATATAATGAAAACTACATCTAGACACTGATGAAAACCACATTTAAGGAGAAAATATTGAGAGTAGGCACTGAAAAGCAATACCTTTAATATAGCGGGACAGAAATAATGGAAGCCAAAAGGACAGTGGAATGATATTTTTCAAGTGCTGAAAGAAAAAACTGTTGAATATCCTTCAAGGTGAAATAAAGACATTCAGATATAAAAAACTTAGAGACTTAATTGTGAACAGACCTGCGTTACAATAAATGCTAAAAGAAGAAAAATGTCCTTCAATTGAAGAGAAACGATAAAGGTGGAAATGTGGATCTTCAGGAAGGAATGGATCTTCAGGAAGGAATGCACATAAAATGCAAATATATGGATAAATATAAAATATTATTTTTCCTTTTATTTAAGTATATATGACTGTTTAAAGCCAAATGATAGCATTGTATTGTAGGATTTAAACTATATGTTGACAATTATAGCATAAAGGTAGGATAAAGAGTTGTAAGTGGACATATATGGTTATCTATATGGATACAAGATTCTTACATTTTTTGTGTGAAGTAGTACAATTTTAACAATAAGGCTGAAATTTTTAAATATTGTAATCCACAAAGCAAATACATACACATAATTATGCAAAGAAATATAACAAAAATACCAATAAATTAAAATGGAATTATAAAAAAAAACTATTAAGCCAAAAAAAGGCAGGGTTGTTGAATAGAGGAACAAAAATAAATGGGACAAATTCAAAAAATATAATATTTATTATACAAATAATAAAATGGTAGACCTATTGCCAACTATTTCAATAGTTACACTAAATGTAAATAAATATAACAACACCTACATTAGTGTTTAACTGTAGTCTAGACAAGTTGATATATCGAATGGCCATCATCGTCCATCACTTGTCAACTTAACTCCCATACACATATCTTTAAAAAAAAGTAAATGTATCAAACAATTCTATTAAAAAAACAGAACTATATACTACATATAAGAGACTCAACTGAAATATAAAAACATAAATAGATTGAAAGGAAATGGATGGTAAAATATATGCCAGGTAAACAGGAACATTGGATTGTTAGAGCGGCTGTAGTAATATGAAATAAAATAGACAGCAGACCTAAAGACATTAAAAGGATAATAAGGGAATGCCACAAACAGCTCTACATATAAATTTTGCAACTTAAATGAAATGGTCTGCTTCCTTGAACACAAAGGCTACTATAACTCAAACAATATGAAATAGTTCATTTGAACACCTTATAAATATTTAGGAAATTGAATTAATTTTTAAATTTCCAATAAGAAATCTCTAAGTCCAGATGGTTTAACTTGAGAATTCAATCAAAAATTTAAAGAGAATTAGCATCAATTCTATACATTCTCCTCAATAGAAGGATTCTGTTTTAGTTTCCAAGCTGCTCAAGCAAATACCATGAAATTGTTTAGCTTAAACAATGGGAATTTATTAGCTTATAGTTTTGAAGTTAAAAGAAAGTCCAAATCAAGGCATCATCAGGGTGATGCTTTTTCCTCAAAGACTGTGGCATTCTGGGGCTGGCTGCTGAAAATTCTTGGTTTCACTGTCACATGGCAAGGCACATAGCAACATTTCCTGGTTTCTCCCTTTTCTTCCAGGTTCCATTCATGTCCAGCCTCTTGCTTCCTGCCTTTCTCTCACTGTCTGAATTTCATTCCACTTATAAGGACTCCAGTAAAAGAATTAAGACCCTTTCTGATTGAAGTAGGTCACACCTTAACTGAAGTAGCCTCATCAAAAGGTCCCACTTTCAATGGGTTCACATCCACAGGAATGGATTAAATTTAAGAACATGTTTTTTGAGGTACATGCAGCTTCAAACCACTGCAGGAGGGAACACAAACCTATTCATTATATGAGGCTTGTATTACCCTTATTTAAAAAACAAAAAATAAAAACCAAGGACACAACAAAAGTAGAAAACAACAGATCAATACCCTCATGAATATAGATGCAAAAATCCTTAACAAATATTAGCAAATAGAATTCATCAATGTATAAAAATACGTATGAACTGTGACCAAATGGGATTTATTCCAGGGATGCAAACCTGGTTCAATTTTCAAAAATCAATCAATGCTATTTGCCATGTTAACAGGCTAGAGAATAAAACTCACATGATCCTAACAATTAATGCAGAAAAGACATTTAACAAAATTCGACACCCATTCATGATTTTAAAAAACTCACAGAAAACAACAGAAATAGAAGGTAACTTCCTCCACTTGATAAAGTGCACCTACAGAGAATATACAACTAGCATTATACTTAATGAGATTGATTCCTTTTTCCCGAGGAACAGGAACAGAGTAAGGATACCTGCTTTCACCATTCTTATTCAATATAGTACTATAAAGCCTAGCCAGTGCAATAAAGGAAATTAAAGACATTCAGGTCAGAAAGGACAAATAAAATGGTTCCTATTTGCAGATGACATGATTATCTACATAGAAAATCCCAAGGTATCTACAAAAAAAAAAAAAAAAAAAAAAAGACAAAAAGCAAAAAATCAAGATCCAATAAGTGAGTTCTTCAAGGTTGCAGGATGTAAGATAAACATTCAAAGTTCAACTGTATTTCTAAATCCCAGCTATGAACTCATGGACACTAAAATTAAAGAAACAATACCATTTACAACTGTTCAAAAAATTCTTGTGTGTAATTTTAATAAAACATGTACAGGATTTTTTTTTTTTAAGATGTATTTATTTCTACCCCCCTCCCCTAGTTGTTTTACGCTTACTGTCTGCTCTCTGTGTGTTCTTCTGTGTCTGCTTGTTTTCTCTTTAGTCGACACCAGGAACCGATCCTGGGACCTTCTGGAGTGGAGAGAGGCTGCTCGATCTCTGGCATCACCTCAGCTCCCAGACTTGCTGAATCTCTCATTGTCTCCCTTCTGTCTTTTTTTGTCGCATCATCTTGCCGTGCCAGTACTCCATGTGGGCCAGCACTCCCATGCAGGCCAGCACTCCACTCGGGCCAGCTTGC
Organism: Tolypeutes matacus; assembly: GCA_026826555.1. Lineage (NCBI taxonomy): Eukaryota > Metazoa > Chordata > Mammalia > Cingulata > Chlamyphoridae > Tolypeutes > Tolypeutes matacus. The sequence continues at coordinate 17,921,236 of JAKSZT010054458.1, read as the reverse complement.
TTTTCACCAGGATGCCCCGGGAACTGAACCCTATATGGTAGATGGGAGCCCAATCACTTGAGCCACATCCGCTTCCCATGTACAGGATTTGTATGCTTAAAACTATATAACATCAGTGTGGCAGTTTGATATTAATTATAAATTCCAAAAGAGAGATTATGAATTCCAAAGAGAATTCCAAAGAGAGATTATGTTTGTAAACTGGTCTGTTCCTCTGGGTATCATAACCCTTTGATTTTTTTAGAGTCAGCTGAGATGTCTGGTTAAATTATGTTAAGATTAGGGCTTTGACTCTCACACAGAAGTAGATACACAGAGAAGAACACAGAGGAAATCAGACAGCTCATTAGACAAGGCAGAGGCCCCGGAAAGAGAGATGAGCCTGATAGCCCACAGCTGACCTTATGAAGAGAACAGAGCAGCTGAGCCAGGAAAGAAACAAGCTCCAGGGAGAGAGACAAGCCTTATGCCAGCCTACAGCTGAGATCAGAAAAAGCTGGAACCACGGAGCCTTAAGAGGAAAAAGGAAGGCTGAACCCTTGCAGACATCACCTGCCATCTTGCTTCAATATGTAGCCAATGACTTTGGGTGAGAAAGTACCTTTTATGGTACTTTTTATGGCCTTGTGACCATAAGCTTCTACCTCAAATAAGTACCCATTATAAAAGCCAACAGAGTTCTGGTACTTTGCATCAGCACCCCTTTGGCTGACTAATACAACCAGGAAGCAGATGTGGCTCAAGCAGTTAAATGCTTGCCTCCCACATGGGAGATCCCGGGTTCAGTTCCCAGTGCCTCCTAAAGAAAAGAAAAAACAGACAGACACCATGCGCAGATAGACGAGGGAGCCATCTTGGGGAAAAATAAAGTTAAATAAAAAAATATATACCCTTAGTTAAATAAAATATACCCTTTAAAAAAAAAAAAAAACACAAAACTATACAATGCCAGTGAAAGAAATCAAAGAAGAAACCAGGATGCCTATAACAGTTTCAAAAAGAATAACAGAGGGAAAAATCAGTTACCCAATTTAAAGATTTACTAAATAGCTAAAATCAAAACTGTGCAGTATTGGGAAAGGGGTAGATATACAGATCGATGGAACAGAAAAGAACAGAAATAGATCCACACAAATATACACAACTTATTTTTGACAAAGTTGCAAAAACAATCCAATGGAGGAAGGATAGCCTTTTCAACAAATGGTGCCTGAACAACTGGACAGTCATATGCAAAAAGGACATAATTTTTTTTTTTAATGAACCTTGACAGGAAAGACAAATGCTTCGTTCCAAGGGGACTTGTAAAAGAAATTCTCATGACACTGGGACTGCTCTGGCATGTCCATACTTCACCCAGGAAGAGCGGGCCTTGCTGAAAATATCCCAGAGAAAGCTGTTCAGATATGTAAAATTGGAGATTTTCAGCCATCTGGTCTCATCAAGGGGTGTCCTGATGCTTCAGACCATGGTAGTAAAAACAACAGGTATATTCTCTTTTACGTAAAACTTATGTAGTTCTGGTGGAGCTTATATTTATAGGATTCTTTTTAAAAACAATAACCACTGTGGAAACAGAATTTCACCCTGTTTGGAAATATGGAAGATTCTGCAGTCTTTATGTGAACTTGGGCGTGTGCATATGCAACCAGAGATCCTCAACGTATATGAACACAAGCCTGCTCTGGCCTTGAGTGTCATTCACTCTTATCTGCAGAGAACTCAAAAATCTATCATTTTGCTGCAAATAGGATATCAAGTCTGTAAATCACCTGTACGTTTTCACTTGAAGCAAGGAGAGGAACTTTGGAGAGAAGGAATAAGATTTCTCCAAAACCAGAGTTCAGGCAGGGAAAGTCCCATTAAAAGACATGAAATGATAACTATATGACATTTGCAGGAAAGACACATCTAGAATTATATCATTACTACTCTGTTCACCAGAGGTTCATTCCAAGGGCACATGGCTGAGGACTCCACAGTTCATAACTTGGTTAATCAATTTGCCATCCCTTCTGGAATGTTGAGATTTGGGTAATAGGTTTTGTTCACTGCCTTTTTCAACAGCCTGTAAGTTAGTTTGACTTCACCTGTGAAGAGACACAATACACTTGCAGGAAAGATCTTGGAATCCACCTTTGTCCTGTGTCACAGAGACTCTGGACCACTTGTGATGGCCATAACTTGTCCATGAGCTTCTAATGCAAGAAACTGTCCTCCTGGGACCTATGCTCTATGCCATTAGAGTGACAATTGCTGGCCTTATGCTTGACTTTCCTGGAATTAGAGGCTTTCAAAGGCCCTGAGCCAGTGGACCTTTGTATCCAGATGTCCATTATGCTTTGTGTCATGGAATGAGCACACTGCAAATTGAATATAGCCACTAAGGTTTCCTTGCTATACTTGGCGCCAAACTTGGGCTCTCTGGTATACCCCACCTGCAATAGAAGTTTCCTCTTCTTTCCTCAGTCCCTTGAAAGACGCCATGATGCTGGAGGAAGTCACCACTTTTTCAGACCCTGTGGCTACCTGGAAAACCCCTTTGGATCAACTGAATGAAGAGTGAAGGGAATCCATACAATCTATGGATGGAATCACCATCTTCACACATCATAAAACTCACTGGAGAGCTGTTGATTTATATCCCTTAACTGAGATGTCCCAGACAAAATATGGGATTCAGGTGTTAACACATTTGGCCAGTCCTCTGCCAGTTCTCTTAGTACTAGATTCCTTAGCCAATAATAAGCACCATCAGCACATTTTTTCAGACTCGGGCCACAGTCAATGGTCTGGATATCTGGTGACTAAATACAGCAAGAACAATTTATTATCCAATGTTGTCCCCTAATGGATGAAGGATTCTCCAAATAATTTGCCTCATAGATATCCAACGTATAAATCAAAGACATGTATGTCTCTACACAAACTAAAGCCACAATTCAAGGTCTTACCAAGACATTCCTTATCCAATTTGTAGTTCCAGACATAACTGAGTGACCAAGGCAGCCATTTCACTTTCAGAATACACAATTCTAGGTTTTTTTTACCCCCACCCCCACCCCCAGATGACTCCCTCCTTCATCTGTCTGCACATTGTCTGCTCATCTTCTTTAGGAGGCACAGAGAAGCAAACCTGGGACCTCCCGTGTGGGAGGCAAGTGCCCAACTGCTTGAGCCACTTCTGTTCCCTGCTGGTTACGGCATCTGCTTGTCTTCTTTAGGAGGCACCAGGAACTGAATCCAGGACCTTCCATGTGCGAAGCAGGCACCCAATTGCTTGAGCCACATCTTCTCCCTCAGGTTCTTGAAGGAGACTTTCAACAGAATTTTTACCTTATTGGCTTAAGTGTACAGGTTTCAGAGAGCATCATAATGGCTTATTTAAATTCAAATTCAGTTAAATTAAACATGGTATATTTTACTCACCAAACACTAGTGACAGATTGTAAGAAATTGTCTGACTCCATTTTTTTAAGTTTTTTGAATTTTTTATGTTTGACTGCTGACATATTTTAAACCTCACCTCTTTATCTTCCCTTTCTTCCCTACATTTGGATAGGCTTAAAATAATAAATCCTCGTTGCCCTCCTTTGGTGCCAATGGAAAGTTCAAAGGATGGAAGCCTCTGACTGTGTGCAGGATCCCTCATTTCAGCCTCAACCACTAACCATGATGAAAAGCCCAAGCCTTTCCTTGCACTTGCAAATCATTTTTGGATTTGTTTGGAAAGCCTGCACTTTTCTCCCCAGATAGCCTCCTTACGTGAGTAATGAACTTTTTCATATCTTCAAAAAAAAAAAGTAAACCTTGACCTAAAACTCACAACTTACACAAAAATTAACTCAAAATACATTACAGAGTTAAATGAAAAAGATAAAAATAAAACTTTTAGAAAAAGAAAATAGGAGAAAACATTCTGCATCTAGGACTAGTTAAAGAGTTCTTTGACACCAAAGCCATGTTCAATAAAATAAAACAATGACAAATTGGATTCCATCAATATGTAAACTTTTGCTATGCAAAAAAATGCTATTAAGATGAGACAGCAAGAGTGGGAGAAAATAATTGCAAATCACATACTAGACAACAGACTACTATTTACACTGTACAAAGAATCTCAAAATTCTGTATGATATAAGCAACCAATCTATTTAGTATATGAAGAAAAGGCATGAAGAGACATTTCATTGAAGAAGATGTGCAGATGAGAATAAAATAAATAAAAAGAACATGAAAAGATAGTCAACATCATTAACCATTTGGGAAATGCAAATTAAAGCCACAATAAGATGTCACTGCACACCTGTCAGAATGACTAAACTTTTAAAAAGTGAGGAGTGGATATGGCTTAAGTGGTTGAATGCCTGTTACCCACATGGGAGGTCCGGGGTTTGGCCCTTGGTGCCTCCTAAAAATAATAACAAAAAACAAGTAACAAGCAAACAAATGAAAAAACCAACTCAGGGGAGCCAATGTGGCTCAGTGGTTGAACCCTGGCTTCCCACATACGAGGTCCCAGGTTCAATCCCTGCTCCAGTACCTCAAAACAAACAAACAAAAAAGTTACAACACCAAATGCTTGTGAGAACATGGAGAAACTGGATCATTAATATATTGCTGGTGGGAATGAAGAATGGTATAGTCACTCTGGAAAACATTTGAGCAGTTTTTAAAAAATATATGTAATTATTATTTGACCCAATTATGCTCTCTAGGGTATTTATCCCAGAAAAATGAAGACTTATGTTTGTACAAAAACCTGTACAAATGTTTATAACAGCTTTAATTTTAATAGCCAAAGTCTGGAAACAACCCAAATGTCTTTCAGTGAATGAATGGTTAAACAAATTGTGGTACATTCATATCACAATATACTGCTCAGCATTAAAAAAGAATGAACTACGGGAAGTGGATGTGGCTCAAGCAATTGAGCTCCCACCTACCACATGGCAGGTCCCGGGTTTGGGTCCTGGTGCCTCCTGGGGATGACGGGCAGACTCCTGCACCCTACCACACCCCCGCTGCAACAAGAGCTAGACGCCACACTCTGCAGCAACGAGCAGACACCTAAAATGTGCAGATGCTACAGAGTCAGCAGACACCACAGCCCGTGGGGAGTGGATATGGTTCAGGCTGTTGGGCATTCCCCTTCCATGTGGGAGGTCCCAGGTTCGGTTCCTCGTGCCTCCTGGAGAAGGTGAGCAAACAATGAGCATACAGACAAGAGAACCATCTGGGGGAGGGGTGGGGGATAAATTAAAAATAAATAATTAAAAATAAAAAGTAAGTAAATAAATAAAATTTTTTTTAAAAAAATGAATGAACTAGTTATACACACAAAAATCTGGATGAATCTCTAGAGAACAATGCTAAGTAAAAATGACCAATCCCAAAAGGTTAAGTAGTGTATGATCCTATTTATATAACTTTTTTGAAAGGACAAAACTGTAAGAATGGAGAATAGGGTGATGGTTGGCCAGGAGTTAAAGAGGGAGGGGAACAGGAAGGAAGCAGAATGGCAATAAAAAGACAACAGGAAGGAACCTTGTGGTGATAGAAATATTCAATATCTTCACTGTATCAATGTCAATGTCCTGGTTTTGATATTATGTCATAGTTTTGCAAAATGGAAACATTGGGGAAAACTGGGTAGAGGACATGTAGGATCACTTTGGATTATTTCTTTTTAAAATTAATTTATTGTTATTAGTAAAGTGTAAGTTTAGAGAAAAATTATGCAGAAAATACAGAGTTCCCATATATCTCCCCTCACATGAAGTTTTTTCCTATTATCAGTACTATGCATTAGTGTGGTACCTTTGTTACATTACAACTGATGAAACAATAATATTATAATTATACTATTAACGATAGTCCATAGTTTACATTAGGGTTCACTATGTTGGATAGTTCTATGGGTTTCCTTTTTAATTTTTATTCTAACAACATATATACAACCTAAAATGTCCCCTTTTAACCACATTTAAATATATAACCCAGTGATGTTGATTATATTCACAATGCTGTGCTACCATCACACCATCCATTACCAAAATTTCCCATTACCCCAAACAGAACCTCTGTACCAATTAAGGATTAATTCCTTATTCCCTATCCCCATCCTGGCACCTCATAACCTATACTCTAGTTTCTGACTATGAATTTGCTTATTCTAATTATTTCATATTGGTGAGATCATACAATATTTGTCCTTTTGTTTCTGGCTTATTTCACTCAACATGATGTCTTCAAAGTTCAACTATGTTGTCGCATGTGTCAGAACATCATTCCTTTATATGGCTGAAACTATTCCATTTTATGTATATACCACATTTTGTTGATCTTTTCATTTGTTGATGGACATCTGCTTTACTTCCACCTGTTGGCTGTTGTGAATAATGATGCTGTGAACATACGGGTTGCAAATGTCTGAGCCCCACTTTACATTCTTTTGGGTGTATACCTAGAAGTAGGATTGCTGCTTCATATGGTAATTCTGTACTTATTTTTCTGAGAAACTGGCAAACTTTTATGCAGCAGATGCACCATTTTACATTCCCACCAAAACAAATGAGTGTTCCTATTTCTCCATATCCTTTCCAAAACTTATTTTCCTTTTTCACAGTAGCCATTCTAGTGGGTATAAAATAGTATTTCATTGTGGTTTTGATTTGTATTTTCCTAATGGCTAATGGTGTTGAGCATTTTTCATGTGCTAAGTATATATTCTTTGGAGAAATGTCTATTCAAGCCTTTAGCTCATATTTTAATTGGGTTGTTAGTCTTTTTGTAGTTGAGTGTAGGACTTTAATAGTTTAAAGTAGAGTTTAATAGGTTTGATTCTTATATTTAGGTCTTTGATCCGTTATGAGTTAATTTTTGTATATGGTGTGGGGTAGGGATCCACCTTCATTCTAAGAGAATGAAGAAAATCTCTAGGGAGATTTTCTCACCACTATTGTTTGAAGATATTTTTTCACCACTGTATGGACTTGGAATCCTTGTCAAAGTTAGTTGGTCATAAATGTGAGGTTTGATTTCTAGACACTCATTTCAATTCCATTGGTCCAAATGTCTGTCCTTATGCCAGTACTATGCAATTTGATTTAAAAAAAAAACAAAACAAAACACTTATTACAAAGCTACATTAAACAATTTACTGAAGTATATCATTCATATGTGAACATACATAAACTATAGGTGTTCAGTAAACATCGTGAACTTACAAAACAAACATGCATAACATCATACAGGGCTCCCACACATCGCCCCCCCCCCCATAAATAGCCTGCATTGTTGTGAAACATTTGTTAACAAATCATGAAAGAGCATTACTACCAACTATAGTCCGTATCTTCCTCCCTTATACATTTTTTTAAGGATTTATTTAATTATTTATTTACTTTTATCCATTCTCCCCCCACCCCTCATTTTTACTGTTTCTGTGTCCATTCACTGGGCAACTCTGTGTCCATTTCCTTCCCTCTTTTCTCCTCCTTCTCCTCCTGTCTTCACTGGAATTCAATCCTCAGAACCTCCGATGTGGGAGATAGGCGTCCTACCGCCTGCGCCACCTTAGTTACTGTTTTATTGGTGCATCTTGTCTTGGCTCTCCCTTGTGTCAGTCTCCTGTTATGTCATCATCTTGCTGTGTGGCTTGCAGGGCCTGGCGGCGCACCTGCACATGGGGCCTGGTGGCAAACCTATGCACAGGGCCTGGCAGCACATGCGTCTTCTATATTTTTCTTTTTTTAAATTTTTACCAAGAGGTCCAGGGATTGAACCCAGGTCCCTCCATATGGGAGACAGACACCCAGCCACCTGAGCCACATCCGTCCCCCTGCATATGTCTTAAGGTTGACCAAAGATACCTAGAGTTACAGTCTTTTCCCATACAGGATGGTCATATAATAAATCAGGCTTAGTTTATCACCAGCATTTCAAATACCAGGCCTAGGGAGAAAAACTAGATCTGGGGACACATGCATAGTTTCTAATGTAGCAAATGTTTAGCCTACCCTGATTGTCACAAAATCAGGACAGTGAGAATATTCACATTGTCATAAGTTTTAAAATCAGGAAAAATCAGGAAGTGTGAGTGTTTTACTTCATTCTTCTTTTTCAAGATGATTTTGACTATTTAGGGCCCCTTGCCCTTCCATGTAAATTTGATAATTGGCTTTCCATTTCTAAAAAGAAAACTGTTAGAATTTTGATTGGGATTGTGTTGAATCTGTAAATTGCTTTGGGTAGAATTGACATGTTAACAATACTTAGTCCTCCTATCAATAAACATAGACTATCATTTCATTTATTTAGACCTTCTTTGATCTTTTTGTAATATTTCATAGTTTTCTATGTATAAATCCTTTACATCATTGGTTAAATCTGTTCCTAGAAACTTAATTCTTTTATTGCTCTTGTAAATGGATGTTTTATCTTGATTTCCTCTTCAGCTTGTTCATTACTAGTGTATAGAAACAACTGATTTTGCTTGTTGATCGTGTACCTCACCACTTGGCTGATTTTGTGTGTTACCTCTAGTAATTTTATACTGGATTTTTCAGGATTTCTCTATATAGGAAAATGTCATCTGCAAATTGGGAAAGTTTTACATCTTCTTTTCCAATTTGGATGCCTTTTATCTTTTACCTTTGCCTTATTGCTCTGGCTAGAATTTCTGGTACAATGTTGAATAACAGTGGTGACAGTTGGTGTCCTTGCCTTGTTTCTAATCTTAGGGGGAAAGCTTTCAATCTTTCACCACAGTGTGCTATTAGCTGTTGGTTTTTTCGTATATGCCATTGATCATGTTGAGGACGTTTCCTTGTATTCCTATTTTTCTAAGTGTTTTGATCAAGAAGTTGTGCTAGATTTTGTTAAATGTCTTTTCTGCATCAGTTGATATGATTATGTCATTTTTTTTCACTTCATTAGGTTAATGTAGTATATTAATTGATATTCTTATGGTGAACAACCCTTGCATACTAGGATAAATCCCACTTGATCATGGTATAAAATTATTTTAATATACTGTTACATTCAGTTTGCTAATATTTTTTGAGAACTTTTACATCTATATTCATAAGGGTTATTGATCAGTAATTTTTTTCTCTTGTGATATCTGGCTTTGGTCTTAGCGTGATGTTTGCCTCATAGAATGAGTTGTGACATAAGTATTCCTTTCTCTTCAGTTTTTGGGAAGAATTTGAGTAGTATTGGTATTAATTCTTCTTGAAATGTTTGGTAAAATTCACCAGTGAAGCTATCTGGTCCTGGGCTTTCCTTGTTGGGAGCTTTTTGATTATTTACTCAATCTCTTTACTTGTTATTGGTCTGTGAAGAGCTTCTATTTCTTCTTAAGTCAGTGTAGATAGTTTGTGTGTTTCTAAGAACTGTCTATTTCATCTAGCTTATCTAATTTGTTGGCATACATATCCTGTCAAACTCCTTTTTATTTCTGTGGGATCAATAGTTATTACTGATAATTGCCAAAGTAAAGTATCTAGTGAGAATTCTTATGAATGATGAAACTGACAAGGAAATTTTGTTTGTTTTGCGGCATATAAATCAAGGCAAAAAAAGCCAATTCAAAAGTTTTAGATGAAATGTCTTCAAGCATAATGATTAAGTTTATTTCAAAGAAAACAGTAAAAGTTACATCTGAATTATAAAAACTTCTAAACATAATTTTTAGAGTAAAAAGTCCAAGATATATAACATATGATAATGAGACATAATATATCAAGGATATAGTAAGACTATACCAAGAATTGATCAAGAATATCAGATAAAGTAATTTAGTAAGTCTGTAATAGTTCCTAAACAACTGTATTTTAATAAAACCTCATAAATTAGTCAAATGTACATTCGCAATGAAAATCTATTGGCCTAGAAGATGATAGAGTCAAATTAAAGAAGGTTGCAATCCAATAAGTATTTATATAGTATTTGAAATTATCAATGTTAATATTGTTGTCTGATATTAGACAAAGCACAACCAGAATCTGTGATAGAAGAAGCTTATTATAGACAGCATGAACACTGACAAATCTCTAGTAACTTACCATAGAACATACAATTCCTGAAATATTTATATTAACATTTTACCAATACAAATTTAACTTAGAGAAGGCTATGTATATCTTCAAATTTGACAGTTCTTCACGTGCAAGTCTTTAATAGTAGAATATCAAATAAACGTAATTATTTTAGCACCTCTCTTTTTATGAAGAGAAAAAACAATGTTTTGTGTGGTTTTCCAGAGACCCACTGGGAAATTTCAAAGTTGGTTTTAGGTATAAATGATATCCTGAAAATTTATTTATCTTATTTTTCACTTAGGAAAGGAAAAAAAATTAAAGTTATCAGGAGATTGAAAACAAGACAGGATCTTAAGAAAGGATACTTGAAATGGCAATAAAACAAAAAAAGTAAACAAAGAAAGTAACATGAGTGTAAAGAAACTTAGCTCTTTTAAAATGAGAAAACTCGTTTTCTTAAATAATCAAAGATAAAGTCCACAGAAAGCACAGAAAATTCTAAGACAGAATCTTTGCTATCTAGACAGATTACACAGGAAAAAAAGAAAAACTTTACATTGTAGGCAAAGACAAGGAAACTAGCCCATAAATATGGAAGAAACCTGCTAAGATTTTAATACATTTCAGGACTTTTCGGACTCAGGTATTATAAACCAAAGGAAATAAAATTCACATACTGTGTTTGTGTCCTCAGAGAACAGACACAAAAACAGGATAAAATATGCAAGAGATTTCTTGGGGAAAATGCTTGTTAGGGATAAAGGGAGAAAACAGGGGTAGGCAAGGAATAACTTCAGTCAGAGATGGAGGGTTAACATTTATAAAGATATGGGAAAAGATGGAGGCTTGAGAAGGAAGAATTTCAGCCTACAGCCAAGCTCTAAGAAAGTTTTATCCAGGCTGGTGGGAAGATCTCCAGCCAAAGTTTCCTATTAGATCACTCCTACTTCCTATAGGAATGTGCCTGCACTATTACCCAGCCAAGATCAAGTATGGCCTTAGCACAAATACAGGGAGTGAGGACGGGAGAATAGGGGCAGAGGGGAGAGTCAGGAGTAAGTAGGGGAGAGATAAGAGGATGGATGGATGGGAGGTGAATAGAAGGGCAGCAACTGGAGCTGCCACAATAGGTCTAGTGGTACAGTTTCATGTCACCACACACATGTATAATGTTATGAGACAAACTCTGGCAAAACTGAAGGGAAGAATAGACAACTCTACAATAATCATTGGAGACTTCAACACTCCACTCACAGCATTAGATAGGACAACTAGACAGAAGATCAACAAGGAATCAGAGAACCTGAGCAATATGATAAACAAGTTAGATCTAACAGACATATGCAGAACTCTGCATCCAAATGCAGCGGGTTATACATTCTTCTCAAGTGCCCATGGATCTTTCTCCAGGATAGACCATATGTTAGGGTGCAATGCAGCTCTCAGTAAATATAAAAAGATTGAAATTATACAAAGCACCTTCTCAGATCATAATGGATGAAACTGGAAATCAATAATATACAGGAAAAAAGTAAATTCGCAAATGTGTGGAGGCTGAACAACACACTCCTAAATAATCAGTGGGTCAAAGAAGAAATTGCAAGTGATATCAGTAAATATATTGAGATAAATGAAAATGAGAACACAATTTGTCAAACTTATGGGATACAGTGAAGGAAGTCTTGAGAGGGAAATTTATAGCCCTAAATGCCTATATTAAAAAAGAAGAAAGAGCTATAATCAAAGATTTAACTGAACAACTAGAGAAACTAGAAAAAGAACAGCAAACCAATCCCAAAGTAAGCAGAAGGAAAGAAATAAAGATTATAGCAGAAATAAATGAATTGAGAACAACAACAACAACAACAACAACAACAAAAAAAACAATAGAGAAAATCAACAAAACCAAAAGCTGGTTCTTTGAGAAGATCAATAAAATTGAGAAGCCCCTAGCCAGACTAACAAAGAAAAAAAGAGAGAAGATGCAAATAAATACAATCAGAAATGAAAGGGGGGAAGTTACAACCGACCCCAGAGTTATAAAAAGGATCACAAGAAGATATTATGAGAAACTGTATGCCAACAAACTAGACAACCTAGATGAAATGGACAATTTGCTAAAATACGCAAACAGCCTACACTGATGCTACAAGAAATACAAGAACTTAACAAACCAATTGCATTTAAAGAGATTGAAACTGTCATCAAAAATCTCCCTGCAAAGAAAATCCAGGACCAGGTGAATTCTACCAAGCATTTCTAAAAGAATTAACACCAGTCCTGTTTAAACTCTTCCAAAAAATTGAAGAGGATGGAAAATTACCCAACACATTTTATGAAGCCAGTATCACCCTAATACCAAAGCCAGATAAATATTCCACAAGACAAGACAATTACAGACCAACCTCTAATGAACATAGATGCAAAAATTCTCCACAAAATACTTGCAAATTGAATCCAACAGCATATCAAAAGACTTATACATCATGACCAAGCGGAATTTATTCCAGGTATGCAAGGCTGGTTCAACATAAAATAATCAATCAATGTAATACACCACATAAACAAATTGAAGGAAAAAAACTACATGATCATCTCAATTGATGCAGAAAAGGCATTCAAAAAAATCCAGCATCCTTTTTTGATAAAAACTCTTCAAAATATAGGAATAGAAGGAAAATTCCTCAATATGATAAAAGACATATATGAAAAACCAATAGCCAACATCGTACTCAATGGGGAAAGGTTGAAAGCTTTCCCTCTAAGATTGGGAAGAAGACAAGGATGCCCACTCTCACCATTGTTATTGAACATTGTACTAGAAGTTCTGGCTAGGGTAATTAGACAAGAAAAGAAAATTAAAGGCATCCAAATAGGAAAAGAGGAAGTAAAACTCTCACTATTTGTGGATGACATGATCCTGTATTTAGAAAATTCTGAAGTATCTACAACAAAGCTATTTGAGCTAATAAATGAGCTCAGCAAAGTGTCAGGATACAAAATTAACACACAAAAATCAGTAATGTTTTTGTACACTAGTACTGAACAATCTGAGGAGGAAATAGGGGAAGAATTCCATTTACAAAAGTAACAAAAAGACTCAAATACCTAGGAGTTAATTTAACCAAAGAAGTACAGGACCTATTTGCATAAAACTACAAAATAATCCTAAAAGAAGTCAATGAAGACCTAAACAAATGGAAAAATGTTCTGTGTTCATGGATTGGGAGACTAAATGTCGTGAAGATGTCAATCCTACCCAAACTGATTTATAGATTCAGTGCAATACCAATCAAAATTCCAACAGCCTACTTTACAGAATTAGACAAGGCAATTACCAAATTCATTTGGAAGGGAAAGTGCACCCGAAAAGTCAAAAACATTCTAAAAAAGAAGCGCAACATGGGAGGAATTTCACTGCCTGACCTTAAAACATATTACAAAGCTACAGTGGTCAAAACAGCATGCTACTGGCATAAGATAGACACATTGATCAGTGGAATAGACTTGAGAATCCAGAAATAAACCCTTACCTATATGGTCAACTGGTTTTTGACAAACCTACCAAGTCCATGTTAATGGGATAAAACAGTCTCTTCAACAAATGGTAGTGGGAAAACTGGATATCTATAACCAAAAGAATGAAAGAGGACCCCTATCTCACTCCCTATACAAGAATCAACTCAAAATGGATGAAAGACCTAAATATAAAAGCCAGGACCATAAAACTACTAGAAGAAAATGGAGGGAAACATCTTCAAGACCTTATAGTAGGTGGAGGTTTCCTGAACCCTATACCCAAATCACACTCAACAGAACAAAAAATAGATAAATGGGGCCTCCTCAAAATTAAACACTTTTGCACCTCACAGGACTTTGTCAAAAGGGTGAAAAGGCAGTCTACTCAATGGGAGAAATATTTGGAAATCGCATGTCCAATAAGGGTTTAATATCCATGATATATAAAGGGATATTACAACTCAACAGTAAAAAGACAAACTACCCAATTAAAAAATGGGCAATTCTTGAATAAACATTTGTCCAAAGAAGAGATATAAATGGAAAAAAACAAACAAACAACAACAACAAACCACACATGAAAAAATGCTCAGCATCACTAATGGTTAGGGAAATGCAAATCAAAACTACAATGAGATATCTTTCACACCAATCACAATGGCCACTATTAAAAAAACAGAACTACAAGTGTTGGAGAGGATGTGGAGAGATAGAAACACTTATTCACTGTTGGTGGGAATGTAGAATGGTACAGCCCCTGTGAAGGACTGTTTGGCAGTTCCTAAAGAAGTTGAATATAGATTTGCTACATGACCCTGCAATACCACTACTGGGTATATACCCAGAAAACTGAGAGCAGTGACACAAATAGACATCTGCACACTGATGTTCATAGTGGTGCTATACACAATTGCCAAAAGTTGGAAACAACCCAGGTGTCCATCAACTGATGAATGGATAAAGAAACTGTGGTATATTCACACAATGGAATATTATGCAGCTGTAAGAAGGAATGAAGTCGTAGAGCATATGAAAACATGGTTGAACCTGGAGGACACTATGTTGAGAGAAGCAAGCCAGACACAAAAGGACAAATACTGTATGAATGCATTACTATGAACCAAATTGTATGATTAAAATTTTTTATATGTATCATTACATTTAATTGAGAAATGTTTGTTTTTATTCAACTGTATTTTCTTTTTCTTTTTAATTATTAAATGTACAAAATAAAGTTAAAAATGTGAAAAAATCAAGAAAAAACATATAAAAGTAAAATACTAATGAAAAAAATCAGCTATTGGAGATATCAAACAAACTTTAAAATGACTAATTACTGTTTAAGATATTAAAAGAAAAGGTGAATATTTTAGCAGAGAATTTGTACATTTTAAAACCATTCTGAATCTGAAAAAAGCAATAATTGAAATTAAAAAGTCAATAGAAGGATTTAATAGGAGATTAGACACAATTAAAGAAAGATTTATTAAACTGAGAAATAGATCCGTATATGAAATCCAGACTGAGGCACAGAGAAACCAAAGAATGTAAAAAACAGACAAGAGTATAAGAGACACATGGAACATGATAAAAAGGTCTAATATATGTGTAACTGTCATCTCAATAATAGAGAATAAGCAGAAGTACTATCAAGAGATAATGGCCAAGAATTTTCTGAAATAGAAAAAAGACATCAAGAAACAGATTTAAATAGTGCTATGAGCCCTAAGGAACTTTATAAACAGAAATCCACATTAGGCACATCATAATAAAATGCTAAAAACAAAAGACAAAGAAAAACTTAAAATCTGGCAAAGGAAAAAGGATATGTTACATTTTAAAGACTGTTAATAAAAGATTGTAGACTTCTCTAGGAAAGTGTGATCCTCTACCCAAAAACTATTTAGTTAAAAGAGAGAGCTAAAGAAATTGAATTATGATTGTGTTGGTTTGAGTCTTTTGTGGGCCCCAGAAAATTTTGTTCTTAAAGCAAACCCGTTTCTGTGCCTGTAAACCCATTGCAGATGAAACTTTTTGATTAGATTCAGTTAAGGGACCTTCTTTTTGATTAGTTCTCTTAGTAGGGCATGACCTAGGTGGGTCTTAATCCTCTAACTGGAATCCTTTATAAGCAGAGGAATAAAAGCTATAGACATGAAAAAAGCTGCATAGACAGAGAGAAACCAGAAGAAATGAGCTGATGCTGCCAATATGCCCTGCCATGTGCCTGATAACACACAGATGAGCTCAGGGAGAAAGTGAGCCTAGATATGAAGGCAGAGACTGGCAGAGCTGCCACTGTGCTTTGCAGTGGCAGGAGTCAAATATTGTCAGCGGCTGACCTTCAGTGAAATAGCAACTTTGAATGATGCCTTGATTTGGACATTTTCACAGCCTCAGAACTGTAAGCTATTAACTTAATAAATTCCAATTGTAAAAGCCAACCCATTTCTGATATATTGCACTGGCTCCCTTTAGCAGACTAAAGTAATGATATAGATGGCCCAACATAGAGAAAGGTAAATTGTGGTCTTTTTCAGTAAATAGTGCTGAATCCAGTAGATTTCCTTATGGAAAAAAACTCTCATACTGTACTAAAAAATTAATTCAACATAGATCATAGATCTAAATATTAAAGGTAAAATATGAAGCTACTAGTAGACAATATAGGAGAATATCTACATGACTTTGAAATAGGTATGGATTTCTTCAACAGGACTCAAAAAGTGCTAACCATAGAAGAAAAGACTGATAAATAAGATTGATAATTTATACTACATTAAAATTAGGAATGCTGTCTATCAAAACATATTATTGCTAGAATGAAAAGAAAAGTCCAGAGTGGAAGAAGTTGTCTGCAATACACATAATTGATAAGGACTCATATACAGCCTATATAAATAACTCCTACAAATAAATAAGAAAAAGAGCAATTCAATAAAACAATAGACAAAAGACTTGAATTAGCAAATGGTTCATTATTTATTAGGCAATACAAATTAAAATTACAATGTGATTTACTACACACTCACTAGAATGACTAATATTGGAAAGGTTGACAATATCAAGTGTTGACAAGCAATGGAGCAACTAGAATGCTCATATATTGATTAATGAGCCTATAAATAGGCCCAACCACTTTGAAAATGGTTTGGTATTATCTACTAATTCTTAACCATGCATTCCTTAAGAACCAGCAATTCCACTCCTACGGTATACACATAATAGAAATACATACATACATTGATCAAAAAGCATGGACAAAAATGTTCAGAGCAGCATTTTTTCATGATAATCAAACACCAGGAATTACCCAAATGTCCATAAACAGAATGGATTAAGAAAATTGTGGTGTATTAATTCAATAGAAACAAAAATGAATGAATTGCTGCTGTATACAACAGTATGTAGGAGTCTCATAAACAATGTTGACTCAAAGAACTTAACCACAAAATAATTCATATTGTATGATCCCATTCATATAGATGTCAAAAAACAAGCAAAACTAATCTATATTGTTAGAAATCAGGATAGTCTTTATCTTGGTGGAAGCCTAGACTGGGAAAGGGAATGAGCCCCTCCTGGGGCTAGTAATGTTCCATTTCTTGATCTGAGTAGATGTTCTCACTTTGTGATAATTCAACAAGCTGTACATTTATGATCTCTACTCTTTTTAAGATATTATACTTCATTTAAAAAGTTGTATACAAAGAAAAAAACTAAACCTGGCATGTGACACTGAAACTCAAAATATTCATAATAAAGCTTTGTTTACTAAAAATCAAAATTAATTCTCTTAGGTTGTAGTTTTTCTGAATGATGCTTAATTGTTAATTAATATGATAAAAAATGTGACAACTTGTAGTATCCCTTTGGAATCTTCTCAAAAGTTGAGAATTCCCTGGCCATTCCAAATAAACCCTTACAATATTCCTGCTAAATTGAGTGAAATCTGTTTTTGCAACAAATTCTACACTTGCTATTTATGTGTGGGGAAGCATTTTTGAACTATAACCAAACTCTCCCCACCCCAATATTTCTTTTTTCTTCTTTGCCTTTATCCTTATTCAAGCAGCTAGATAAGACTATCCTCATTGTTCAGAGTAGTGTTTATAACATAACAAAGAAAAAAAATGGAGTGTATTCATTCATTAATTCATTAACTATTTATTAAGAGGTTATGTCCTCATATTCCAATGGAGCTTACATGTTTGGTGGTTGTAGGGGATGCACATAATCTAAAGTTTATGAAAAATAAAAATATAAGATAGGGTTAAGTGCTATGCAGAAAATTGAAAGAGGGTATTGTGCTAGAAAGTGACAGGTTTAGATTGGGTGGTCAGGACAGTTACCTGAGGAAGTGATATTTTTGCTGAAGTCTGAATGTCAAAAAGAACAACCTTATAAAGACCAGAGAAAGAGCATTCCAAACAGAAAACAGTAGTGCAAAGGTGTTGCTTAGGAACTTGTTTCAAGAGTGTGGTAGGCAGAATTCTAACATGAACCCTATTGACCCAGTCCCTTGTATAATCCCCTCCCCTTGAGTGTGAGAGGTACCTATAACTTCTTCTAAACAATACAATATGACAAAGGAAGAAAAAAAAAACAACTATGATACAGGAAAAAGAAAATATAATTAAACTCCTTAAAGCAGCTACAGGTGGGATTTGGAACATAAGTAGACTTTTGATAGGAGCAGGGATACTTCATTCATTGATACAGAAGTAAAAGCAGAAATTTACATAGAAATCCAGGTAGACTGATAGAGCTGGTGGCAGAGATGAAGGGAGTTTCTTTTGAAAGTGATGGTGAGGACTCATGGGGGGGGGTGCGGGGAGGTGGAGGTGGGAGTAGAAAAAAGGAAAAGTTGTAAAATCATTGTTTTAGACCTTGAGAAAGTGAAAAATGCTAGTAGGATGTCAACTAGCCTTGACTATCCATTATTTGAGTTTTGTAATGGAGAATTTAAAGACAGATAGCGTTGTCTTTTATCTCCATCTACATCTAGATGCTTAGTTGCAGTAGGCACATAGACACATACTTGGGTTTAATAAGCTTATGCAATTGTGCATAATGGAGAAAGAGTTCAAGGATTTTGTAAAGGAATAAATATAATGATGGAGCATGGAATTTAGGCTTGCAAAGGAAGGCTATGAGAACACGATGATTGTGAGTGTTAGAGAAGTGGATGTCTTCATGCAGTCGATGAACTGCTGGCATGGGAGTAGTAGAGCAGATGAACTGAAAGGATCGTAAGTGCTGATCACAGATTGGGAGGTTTGGATTCAAGATTTTTGATGAATCAGTGATGATAAGGTCAAAGATATGACCATGGAAATAGGTGGTGAGATAGGGTGTTTATCAGTCTGGTCCTAGTCAGAAGACTGAAACCACAAAGTAATTTAAGCAGAGAAATTTAATATTAAGAATTATTAGGCTATGATTGGACAGCAACTATAAAGGTGTAAAGAGAACTCTAAAGGGTACCCTAGGGTTGAGGGAGAATAACCAAGAAATGACAAACTTGGAAGGGGAACCCTCTTCAAGGCTGGGGTTGAGACTTTGTTGGAGAAGTTATGGTTTCAGCCTGCTGGATGACATGGAAGTTTTCTAGACTGTCTGGACCAGAGCTGGTCAGCATTCACTAGGAACACAAGAAACAAACTTCTGGAGGGCAAGTGAGTTGCCACTGGAAGGCAGGGACACAGAAGGAGTAGGAGCCCTCTGTGGGTTTAGACTTAGAGTGTCTGATGTAAATTACATTAGGGAAGCCATGGGAAGGTGGTCACCAGACGATGGGACTGCATGCTCTGAGTGAGTGATTAGGGCAGAACACTACTGAAAGTCTTCACCCACCCATCCCACTGGCCAACTGTATCAAGAGTAGAGTAACCTGAACCAGGAAGAGAAGCCCTTTTCTCCTGCCACATCCCTCCAGCGCCCTCTACTGAAAAATCTCCACAGTGTGAATTTGAGGTTGAGAGGCAATAAATTGATAACTGGCACGGGATGGAAGGAAAAGATGGAAGTAAGTCATAATCAAGGAATTGAGAGGTTAAGATGTTAGATGAATTTTCCTCTTGGATGTTGAAGTCACCAAGAATGATAATCAGACTTTCTGTCTTTTTGACAGTTATGTTTTAAAGGGTAAGGCCCTTAAGGTAATTGCAAGGTCTCAGACATATAAATGATTTGAGAGAAAATATCATGAATAAGAGTAAGTTCTTTCCAAATACACACAAAAGATAGGAGGCAAAAAAGGAGATGTAAGGAAACTGATGAGACAGGTGACTAATGAAAGCCTAAGGAATCACCCATTCCAGGGATTTCCAGTATCCTTCTGTAACAGGATACTTTGGAATTAGACTGCCTGGATTTAAATCAGCTGGAAAGCTGGCACAATCGATACCCTATGATCAGATTCCTGGCCCAAAGCGTTTTGCTTATTTGTTACATTCTAGTGTGATGGGTGCAGTGGTGGCTTCTCTGGCAATCTTAGGGGACCTTCTTCTCATCAGAGCTGTTTGGTACACAGTCAGCATTGTGGGTGGCCCCTCCACTGTGGCCATGTGTGCTCTCAGTGAGAAGTTTGTCAACATGGGTACACCCCAGGGAGTGGGCCTAGGTCTTGTCCTTGTGTCCTCACTGCAATCTGTGTTTCTTCCACCTACCACAGTGGCTGGTGCCACTCTGTACTCAGTGGCAATTTATGGTGGATTAGGTCTTTTCAGCCATGTTCTTCCTGTATGACACCTAGAAAGTAATCAGGCATGCCAAAGTAGCACCGTTATATGGAGGCCGAAAATATGATTCAATGCAGTGATGGGAATCACATGGATACATTAAATATATTCATGCAAGTTGCCACTATGCTAGCAACTGGAAGCAACAGAAATAAATGAAGTGACTTAGCTTCTAGCTTCTCTAATACATCAGATGTCTTGCTTGTTTAATAAGGGCAGTAATTCATTAAATAGTTTGTAAAAGCAGCTTTTGTTGAAGTTTAGAAGATAAGAGCATGTCAACATGTTTATAATATTCCAGTATAATGTGATGCTTCAGGTCTACTTTTTTTTTTTTTTGGAGAATAAATTCCATAGTTCTCTTCCAAATAAGCACAAACATTTCCAATTGTCATGTTTGAGTAATTAAAAATGTTTTAATAAATATGAAAATTAATATTGCATTATCAGAATTAAATTATTTTATCCATTTGAAATTTATTTGGTTAAGTAAAAATTAGCAAACTTGTGTTTACCTGCATATTTTTGGATTGCAGAATATTATAAGAAATGTCATAAGTGACATAGAGGCTTGGTAAAGGGACAAGAAGAGAAGGATCACTGCAGTCTTTCTTTGAATATTTAGGACTTAGAACTTGTATAAATGGTAGAGAGCCAGTGAGTGTTGACTGGCTGTTTGGAAACACGTCATCACTGTTTTACATCTGCTGGACTTGGCAGAAGTAGTGAGCATAAAACAAAGATGGGTGATTTGTTCTCCTGCCACTCCTCCTTGGTGCTCTCTTTACAAGGCAAATGTGGTCACGTCTGGCCTTTTATTGTTCCAGTAGTCCAGAATGTTAATCATGGAGAATCTTAATGTAATATATATATATATATATACTATATAATATATAGTATAAAGTTTTACTTTTGGACTTATAGAATAAAATATTCTTAAAATTATTATCAAGATAAAATATTCAAAGCATGAAGTTTGTTGCATATGAAAGTATACAATACTGTTTTCATAATTAAGTTTTTTGCCTGTTTATTGAAGTGTGTAATAGAATACATGCTTACCTTTCTCATCTCTTCAAGATTTGAAGGCTTTATCAAAAAAGCCTGTTTGTGGCTTGCGCTTGAGAGCATGTAAACAGTTTTTCTCCTAAGACTATTGATTTCTTATGTTTCCTCACAGAGTAAGCATTAAAAAGCAAGGTAAAACTAGTTCTGTCTTTATTTAACTATATCGATAAAAAGTGGAATGGGGAAACTGCTGCCTTAGGGTTTCTCCTAGCAAAATGTTCCTTCTCCTACACAGACCTGTTATTTAACTTTCTTGTGACATTTGAAATTTTTTCGATACTGAGGAGTTATTTTTGGAAGTCTTTAATGAGTGAAATAAGTCTGTGTGATTACTGAGATGATTGCTATTCTTGACAAATATTTATTGCAGTAATCCAGAAATAACTATTCTAACCATCTTAAATTATATAGGTTGCATATTTCTGAAATAAAATTCTAGCCAGATAGTAAAAAACAAAAACAAAAACAAAACAGTTAGTGGGGTGAAATATTTAAAGTACTGAAAGAAAAAATTACCAGTCAAGAATTTTATATCCAGCAACACATTCTTTCAAGAATGAGGGAGAGAGAGCAGATGTGGCTCAAGCAGTTGAGCACCTGCTTCCCACAAGGGAGGTCCCAGGTTTGGACCTTGGTGCTTCCTGAAACAAAATAACAAACAACAAGCAAACTAACAAAAAAAAAAAAAAAAAAAAAAAAAATGAACTCAGGGGAGCAGATGTGGCTCAGTGGTTGAGCACTGTGGCTTCCCAACTATGAGGCTCAGGGGTTCAATCCCCGGCCCTGGTACGTCAAAACAAACAAAGAAAAAACAGAAGAGGGAGAGATTAAGACATTCTCAGATAAACAAAGGCTGAGGGAGTTTGTTACCATTACACTTGCCCTACAAGCAGTGCTAAAGGGAGTTCTTCAGACTGAAAGGAAAAGACACAAGACAGGGGATCAGAGCAGCATAAAGAAATAAAGACCTCTGGTATAGGCAACTAAAGGGGTAATATGAATGCCAGTATTATTGTACTGTGTTGTGTCTTTTGGTATGTAACTCCACTTATTTTACTTCTTACAGGTTTTAAATGTAAATGCATAAAAAGTTATGATGAATTCAGAATTTTGGGCATACAATTCACAAAGATACAATTTGCAAAAAAGTACAAAAAAGTGGGAAGACAGAAGGGTATAGGAAAAGTGTATGCTATTGAAGTTAAGTTGGTATCAAACCAAAGTGATTTTATAGATTTAGGATGTTAAATTTTAGCCCCATGGTAATGACATATAAAATATATGAAAATTACATAGAGAAGGAAATGAAAAGGAACTCAAAATGGTACACTAAAAATCAAGTAAATATTAAAGTAGGCATTAATGGAAGAATTGAGAGAAAAAAGAGGAAAAAACTTAAAAAGACAGAATAGCAAAATGGCAGAAGAAAGTCCTATATTATTAGCAGTTACTTTAAATGTAAATGAATTATATTCTCCAGTCAAAAGGCAGAGATTGGCAGAATGGATAAAAAAGTATGACCCCCCCCCAAAAAAAAAATATGACCCAACTATACGCTGTTTACAGACTCACCTTAAATTCAAAGACAAAACTAGTTTGAAAACTTACAAAAAATACAAAGAGAAACGGGGTAGTTATACTCTCAGATAAAATAGACTTAAAGGGAAGCAGATGTGGCTCAAGCAGTTGGGCATCCGCCTACCACATGGGAATCTCAGTTTCAGTTCCAGGTGCCTCATAAAGAAGATGAGCAAGACAGCAAGCTGACATGATGGGCTGGTACAGTGAGCTGATGCAATGAAGAGACACAATGAGGAAATACAATGAGAGACAGAACAAGCAGGAACAGAGGTGGCTCAAGTAATTAGGTGCTTTCCTCCTACATGGATAGTCCCAGGTTCAATTCCTGGTGCTTCCTAAAAAAAAGACGAGCACACAATGAACAGACACACAGAGCAGACAGTGAGCACAAATGATGGGGGAAGGGGAGAAATAAAGAAATAAAATAAATCTGTAAAAAATAGACTTAAAGTAAAAAACTGTTACAAGAGGTCACTATATGCTGATAAAGGGGCCAGTTGAAGAAGAAGACATAACAATTAGAAACATATATAACCCTAATGTCAGGGCCCTAAAATATATGAAGCAAATATTGGTAGATTCGAAGGGAGAAATAGATGGTTCTACATTTATAGTAGCAGACTTCAATACACCACTTTCAATACTGGATAGAGCATCTAGATAGCCAATCAGAAGACTTGAACAATACTAGAAACCAACTGCACCTAACAGACATATATAGAACACTTCACCCAACAACAGGAGAATTCATATTCTTCCCTGTACACATGGATCATTCTCCAAGTTAAACCATATATTAGGTCACAAAACAAGTCTCAATAAATCCAAAAATATTGAAATCAGTCCATATATTTTCTCTGATCACAATGGAATGAAGCTGGAAATCAATAACAGAGGGAGAACTAAGAAATTCACAAATATGTGTAAAATAAACAACCAATAGGTCAAAGAAGAAATCACAAAGGAAATTAGGAAATATCTTTTATGTGAACAAAAATGAAAACATAACATACCAAAAACTTATGGGATAGTAAAAAGGGTATTCTGAGAGGGAAATTTATAGCTCAAATGCTTACATGGGAAAAAAAGAAGATCAAATCAGTGACCTAACTTGACAACTGCAAGATTTAGAAAAAGAAGAGCAAGCTAAATCCAAAGCAAGCAGAAGGAAGAAAATAACAAAAATTAGAGCAGATATAAATGAAATAGAGAACAATAACAATGAAAATAGAATTAACAAAACCAAATATTGATTCTTTGAAAAGACAATAAAATTGACAAACTTTGGGCTAGACTGAAAAAGAAAAGAGAGAGGCCACAAATAACTAAAGTCAGAAATGAAAGAGAGGATATTACTACCAACTCCACAGAAATAAAAAGAATTTAAACAGATACTATAAGCAACAGTTCACCAACAAATAAGATAACCTAGATGAAATGAACAAATTACTAGAAACACACAAATTATCTACACTGACTTAAAAAGAAACAGGAGATATCAATAGACCAGTAACTAGAAAGAGATTGAATGAGGTATCAAAACCGTCCCAACAAAGAAAAGCTTAGGACCAGATGGCTTCACAGATAAATTTTACCAAACATTCCATGCTGAATTAACTGCAATCCTGCTCCAAGTCTTTTTAAAAAATTGAATAGGAAGGAACACTCCCTCACATAATTCTATGAGGCCAACATCAACCCAATAACAAAACTAGATAAAGTTAACACAAGAAAAGAAAATTACAGACCAATATCCCTTATGAATGTAGTTGCCTCAGTAAAATACTACCAACTTGAATCCAACAGCACATTAAAAGAATTATATACCATGATCAAGTGAGATATAGCCCAGGAATGCAAGGATGATTCAACATAAGAAAATCAATTAATGTGATACACTACATTAACAGCTGAAGAAAAAACCACATGAAAATCTCAATTGATGCTGAAAAGATATCTGACAAAATCCAGCACCTCTTCTTTTTTTGTTTTGTTTTTTAAAATAAATCAATTTTATTGATAGATATTAAAAAAACATACAATTCATCCAAAGTTTACAATCAATGGTTATTTGGTATAATCACATAGTTGCAGCACCTCTTCTTGCTAACAACACTCAGAAAACTAGGAATATAAGGAAAATCCTTCAACATGATAAAGGGCATGTATTAGTCAGCCAAAGGGGTACTGATGCAAAGTACCAGAAATCTGTTGGCTTTTATAAAGGATATTTATTGGGGGTAAAAGGTTACAGTTACAAGGCCCTAAAGAGTCCAACTCAAGGTACCATAAGAGATATTTTCTCACCAGAGTCTGTTGCCATGTGTTAAGCAAGATGGTTGCCGATCTCTGCAAGGGTTCACCTTCCTCTTCCTCTTAAGGCTCCATGGGCTCAGCTTCTTTGGATCTCAGCTGTAGGCTGGAGGACTTGTTTCCTTCAGGGCCTTCTCAGCTGCTCAGTGCTCTGGTTTCTTCAGCTGCAAACTATCAGGCAAATGGCTCAGTTCTCCTTGGGACTTTAGCTGTTTGAGCCTTTTCCTTTCTGTCATATGGTAGGACTGAAATGACCAAGTTCTCTCCTCTTCTGTGTCTCTGGAGCTCTCTTTTTCCTGTGCCTTCTTCTGTGTCACTTCTTGAGTTTCTATTAATATAGACCACCAAGGGGGCAGTAACTTAAACTGAGTTACACACTACTGATGTGGTTGAATCAAAGCCCTAATCTTGATTTAATCAAGTAAATGTAAAATCTTTGAATTTAATACAAACAAAGGGTATCACACCCAGAGGAGGAGACCAGTTTATAAACATAATATCTTTTTTGGAATTCATAAATAATATCAAACTGCTACAGGGCATATAAGAGAAAACTATAACTAACGTAATACTCAATTGTGAAAGACTGAAAGCTTTCCTGCTGAGCTCAGGAACAAGACAAGGATGCCCATTATCACCACTATTATTTAATTTTGTACTGGAAGTTATTGTCAGAGCAATTTGGTAAGAAAAATAAAGGCATCCAAATTGGAAAAGATGGAGTAAAATTTCCCCTATTTTCAAATGACTTGATCCTATATAAAGAAAATCCTGAAAAATCCACAAGAAAGCTACTAGAGCTAAGAAACAAATTCAGTAAAGTGGTGGGGTACAAGAACAAGATGCAAAAATCTGTAGTGTTTCCATATACTATAAATGAACAATCTAAAGAGGAAATTAAGAGAAAAGACTCCTTTTACAATAGCAACTAAAATAATAAAATATTTAGAATAAATTTAATCAAGTATATAAAGGATTTATACATGGAAAACTATAAAACACTTCTAAATTAAAGAAGTCCTAAATAAATGGAAGGGCATCCCATGTTCATGGATTGAAACACTAAATATTATTAAGATGCCAATTCTAAACAAAACAATTTACATATTCAACACAATCCCAATCAAAATTCCAACAGCCTTCTTTGCAGAAATGGAAAAACCAATCATCAAATTTTATGAAAGAGTAAGGGGCCCTGAATAGCCAAATCATCTTAAAGAAAGAGTGAAGATGAAGGACTCATGCATCCCAAATTTAAAACTTTTTACTATGTTAACAGTAGTCAAAACAGCATGCTCTTGGCACAAGAAGAGACATATGGAACAATGGAATCAAATTTAGAATTCAAAAATAGATGCTCACATCTATGTTGAATTGATTTTGAGCAAGGGTGCCAAGTACACTGAACTGGGAAAGAAAGGTCTCTTGAACAAATGGTGCTGGGGAAACTGGATATCCATATGCAAAAGAATGAAGGAGGACCCCTACCTCACACCATTTACAAAAATAAACTCAAGATGGATCAAAGACCTAATTATAAAAACCAGAACTATAAAACTCCTAGAAGGAAACATAGAGAAGTGTCTACAGGACCTTGTGTTAGGCAATGGTTTCTTAGACTTTACACCAAAAGCACAAGCAACAGAAGAAAAAATAGATGAGACTTCATCAAAATTAAAACCTTTTGGTCATCAAAGGACTTCATCATGAAAGTAAAAAAACAAACAAACCTACAGACTGGAAGAAAATGTTTGGAAACCACATATTTGATAAAGGTTTAATATCCAGAATATATAAAGGAATCCTATATTCAACAACAAAAAGTCAAATAATCCAATTTAAAAATGGGCAAAAATTCCAGAGATTATGCTTATTCAGATCTCAGCCAGCATTCACAAACTGCCACAGTAAACAAAGCCTCAAACAAAAGTGTTCCTGAGGGCCCTCGGAATGTCCAGACACATTAGGCAAGCCACATGGCCTCATGAAATCAACACCCCCCTCCTCCAGTAGGCCCTATCTGGGAATATATGTAAATCTATTTCCCCAATATAACATAGTCATACTCATTTATAAATCCCCTAATCATGATTCTTCTACTCCTTTTATCTGATCATATAATTCTCAATTTATCTCTTATATTTCTCAGAGACTTAAAGTCTTCCAATAGTTCATATACCTGTTGAGCCCTGATACCCAGCAGATATGCAGTCAACTTCTATTCTCCAGTTCTTTGGGCCTGCCCTGGACAACTAACAAAATGATGAGGACGGACAAGTCCCATCCCACAAAACAAAGAGTATCTACAACTGCAAGCAACATCCGTTCTCAGCCTGAAGCAGACCTTATCCAAAAACCCTCAAGATTAAGGAATGAACAAAAATAGGGGGAGGGGGTGAAGTGTAACCACTGACTAAAGCAGATTTATTGTTGTTTTAGGTATTATCTTGTATTTACTGAGGAACTTGTAACATATGTATAAATAATACATTTTTTTTTAAATGGAAAATAATGGGCAAAAGACTTGAATAGATATTTCTCCAAAGAAGATATACAAATGGCCAAAAAAAAATGCATGAAAACATATTCATCAATATCATTAGCCATTAGGGAAATCAAATAAAAGCCACAATGAGATATCATTTCATACCCACTAGAATGGCTACTGTAAAAAAAAGAAAGAAAATAAATGTTGCAGAGGATGTGGAGACATAGGAACACGCATTCATTGTTGGTGGGAATGCAAAATGGTGCAACCACTGCAGAAAACAGTTTGGTGGTTCCTCGGAAAGTTAAGTATAGAATTATCATAGGACCTGGCAATCCCGTACTTATATATATATATATACCCAAAATAATTGAAAGTAGAGACTGGAACAGATATTTGCACACTAATGTCCAATTGGCATTTTTCACAGTTGCCAATATATGGAAGACACCCAAGTGTCCGTAAAGAATGAATAGATAAACAAAATATGGTATATACATACAATGGAATATTATTCTGCGATAAAAGGGAATGAGTTCTGATACACGCGACCACATGGATGAATCTTGAAGATATCACATAGAGTGAAATAAGCTCAGACAGAAATGGACAAATATTGTATGATCTCACTGATAAGTACTAATTAGAATAAGCAAATTAATGGATTCAGAAACTAGAATACAGGTTACCAAGAGCCAGGGTCGGAGAAGGTAATAGAGAGTTAATACTTATTTGGTAGAGTTTCTGTATGGCGTGGTAGAGAAGTTTTGGTAATAGATGGTGGGGATGGCAGCACAGCATTGCCAATGTAATTACCACCACTGAATTGTATATTTGAATGTGGTTAAAGGGCAAAAATTTGGAGTTGTTTATGTGTTACTAGAAATAAAACAATTTAAAAACCATAAGATTTTACAACACAAACAGTGAACCCCAATATAAACTGTGGGCTGTAGTTAATAGTATAGTTATAATATTGTTTCATCAATTGTAACAAAGGTATCACACTAATGCAAAGTGTTAATAATAAGGAAAGTGTTGTTTACTAGAAAGGATATCTGGGAACTCTGTATTTTTGCAGGATTTTTCAGTAAAGCTACAACTTCTTTAAAAAAAATAAGTTGAGAGATCAGGGATATGACAGTTTCATATATATTTGTGGTAAACATAACTGATTGCAAAAGAAGCTACTCAAAAATATTCTATGGCATTCTATATTCCTTGTTCTATACATTCTTTAAACTTTTAAATGAATGAAGCAGCAGAAGAATGTCTT
The DNA here is from genome assembly GCA_026826555.1 of Tolypeutes matacus. Classification (NCBI taxonomy): domain Eukaryota; kingdom Metazoa; phylum Chordata; class Mammalia; order Cingulata; family Chlamyphoridae; genus Tolypeutes; species Tolypeutes matacus. Next base: position 17,892,202 of record JAKSZT010054458.1, on the reverse strand, counting down.
CTAACACATGGAATTTCTTTATATCATCTAATAATTATATAACTACTTTTTGGTTTCAATAACACATTGAAATGTGAAAAACACATTTACTAAATACAAATTTGAAACTATTGTCAATTCCCTATTGGAAAGCTGAAATGATTCTATTATGTCACTAAACACTCAATTATAGGCAGTATGCAATCCTCTTGCAGTTATTGACATTATTAATAAAGATGTAGATTCTAGAACTTGAGCTATTGGCATAAATCTGAAAATACCTACTTTAAATTTATTTTCTTAGGACTGGTTTGGCATGATATTTTAAGTCAAATATATTGTAGGACTAAACTCACGGTACCTAATGCCCTTGGAAGCATCAAGGGAATTAAGAAATTTTGTGAAGATATATAAAGTGATGATGTTTACAAAAGCATTTATTATTTATTCTAAACAAATACAAAGCTTCTTGATATTGACACCAATTTCTCCAGTGTAGAAATCCTAAAGAAAGAGTTAGAAGTGTCATTTTGACTGCAAAGGACAAAATCAAATAATCTTTGATCCAATATTAAATAACACATTTAATCTCTTTGTTTCTACATTAAATGCAACACTAGTATCTTTATTCCCCCCCTCTGAGATGGCTCCCTCATCTGTCTGCTCGTTGTTTCTGCTTGCTGTTTGAGCTCATTGTCTGTGCTCGTTGTCTGCTTGCTGTGTCTGCTTGCTGTGTCTGCTTGCTGTGTCTGCTCGTCTTCTTTAGGAAGACTGGCAAGCGAACCCAGGATGTCCCATGTGAGAGGCAGGTGCCCAACCGCTTGAGCCACATCCTCTCCCTGCTCATTGTGTCTACTCATTTGTCTGCTCATTGCATCTGCTTGTTGTTTCAGCTTGTGGCATCTGTTTGCTGCATCAGGTTGTGGCATCTGTTTGTTGCATCAGCTTGTTGCATCTGCTCCTCTTCTTTAGGAGGCACCAGGAACCAAACCCGGGACCTCCCATGTGGGAAACAGGCACCCAACTGCTTGAGCCACATCCACTCCCCACTATTATCTTTAAAAGATTGTTTCCTGAGTGTATACATATGTCACAGCTCATCAATTTATACACTTTAAATATGTGCGGTTTCACATACATCAATTAAACCTCAATAAGCTGTTTAATTTTTCCAAAAAAAAAAAAGAGAGTAAAACTAACAACACTGAAATATTATGGCTTGTCTAGTTCAGTGCTTCTCAAAATTTAATGTGCACATGAAGCACCTCGGGGATCTTATTATAAAGAAGTTTCTGACTCAGCAAATCTGAAGTGGAGCCTGACAGTCTGCATTTCTAACAGGCTCCCAGGTTATGCCTTGCTCCTTGCTTGAAGAATTACAACTTGAACACAGCAACTTTCTAATAATATATACTCAAAGGAAATGATGAACATGGTTTGAAATATGATAGCAATGGCTCATTGATGTATGAGTATCTGAAAATCCTAGGTTATTTTCTAAAAATCTAGTATGAATCCTGTTGAATTATTGCAATATATTTACAGCAATAATTTACTTAACACAGTTCCAAATACTTTTGGAGCTCTCAGAAGATTTTTCTTTTTCAGTAGCCATTGCCAGTGAGAATGCAGCCTTTCAAATTAAAATGTATTAGACCCACTTAAAGTCTACAATGCAAGAAAGACTGTCAAATCTGGTGACTATCTGGAATAAAACTAAGCATCTGAGTAAGTAAGCATTATAATAATCTTGAGAATTTCATGTTTTTTTTAACTGATTATTATTTTTATACTATTATTTCATCATGACTCTGAGTTCCCAATTCTTCTGATTACAATTTTGAACTTTCTATAATTTCATACTAAAACATGAATTATATAATTTATTTGGAAGATTTTATATTGACTTTACATATGAATTTTTTGGTAATTATTATTGAGAAATAATATGTGAACTTAAAATATTTTCCACTCATAGGTGCCATATGGGCAAACAGCAGTTCTGAGTGAAGGTGTGAAAAAATAACTGATGAGCAAATTGGATTTTATTCTGAAGGCTATGGGAGCCCACTGAAGGATATTAAGCAAGTGAGTGGTGTGATTTGATTAGATTTGTGATTTAGAAAGATTCAATTGACAGGAGTGAGGGTGAATAGAAATGGTGGATCCAAAAATCATGTGGGAGGCTTGGCAGAAAACTACATATGAAAGCTGTAGGAGAGATCTGAGTAAGAAATGATGTAGTTGTAAACTAAGGCAGTAGCAGAAGAAGAGTGAGAAGAGAATGGATTTGAGAAATAAAGGAATATTCATCATCCGAGCAGAGGGAAAAGCCTGAGGGTCATAAAAATGTATTACGAATTCTTCACAATCTAATTATATCACAAAATAGGCATTCATAAGTATGAATATGCCATTAATATATATCCATTTCTGAATATATTCCCTATGTCCACTATCTGCCTGCCCACCAGTCTGTCCCCTCTCTGGGTTCAAGAGCTGGCCGTGTGCTGTCAACTCCCCTCCCCTAATTTTCTCCATTTCCCTCTTAACAGGGAGTTAAAGCAGGAGCATATTCCCTGAAAGCTGTTAGGAATTAAGTAAAACTATTCAACTAAAATGTCACAGAAATCATCAAAAGTTGTTAAATCGAGTCCATCTAATATGGATTGTGATTGTAAACTTTATTGATAGTAACAAGAATCAAGTAAAACTAAGTAAAAACAATTCTGCCAATTGGTCATTTGGTGAATTGGTCTGCTTCTGCAAGATCTAGGCTGGAAACTTTGCAGTGTAGGACTGAAGTAGGTGGAAGAAAGGGTCATAGGGGTTTCAGAAACCACGAGGTTAATATCAAGAAGGATATTAATGTTGCCCAGAAAGTTGAAAGGGATATGGAAGAGGGGAAGCTAGTGAGCCACAGGGAGTGGGAGGGAGTGACCACTGAATGAAAGGGATGACCAGGAGTCACTAGATTATAGCAACAAGGAGGATAATGCCTTAAGCTTCTAAATTGCTAGGGTTTGGGAGGAGGAAGGAGAACTTGTTTGATATAAAACAAGTATAAATATGGTAAACGGGAGCCCCACTGATCGAGCCACAGCCGCCTCCCTAAATGCTCCTATTCTAATCAAACAAAATATTATGGATGTGAGGATACTTTGGAGACCAAAAAGCACCAAGCTCTCATGAGATCGCTATGACAAGTCCTGGGGACAGTTTCTTTTGCGGTTTAAAGAAAAGGGCTAATATTTTGGGCCTGCTCTAATTGACTTACTGAAGCCATGGGGACAGACCATATGGCCTTAAGGAACTTTTACAATTGTAATTCTGTGAAAGAATATCATGTAAATTTTATTGCACTTGTTGTCAGGATTTCCCCTGTAGATTCAGTTTCCTACACAGGAGGGCACTATTCACCAAATAACAACTTGTTCATTGCTTTTGGAAATGTGCAAATACAATCTTGGGAAAAAATGAAACAAAGTATCATCAAAGACAACTGAAATTTGAAAGTCCCATTAATTTATATGAACTAATATAAATGAATTTTATTATGAGTGTGCATAAAATATCTGGAAAGACATGTAACATAGGTATTGACAAGAGTAAAAGGAAAACAAAATAACAAAATAAATTTTTTAAAAAAGTACAAAAAAGAGTGAGAGGAAAATGCCTTACTCTATAAACAGGTGTTCTTAACCTTTTTTGTTCCATGGACCCCTTTGCCAGTCAGGTGAAAACCACGGACCCCTTACTAAACCCACATTACACTGCGTATTATTTAATAAATATATCACACCCACACCAACACATCCCCACAAGAATAAGGTTTTTTTGCATTTCAATTCAAGCTCACAAACCCCTTTTTAAGAATCCCTGCTCTATAATCTTTTATGCATTTTACTTTTTGAACCATGTAACTTATTTATTTAAAATATTAAATAGAAAAAAATCCTTTCAAGGAAAATTATTTTGTGCTGTCATTTAGGTTAATATGAAATTGTGAAAAGGATGTGGAGAATATATGCCAAATATAAAGGGATTATTCAAATGTTTTTAAAAATTCACCTAATAGCTTGTAATTAAAAAATACATTCTTCTAATGAACTGAAGGATTTTTGCGTGTAGTATTCATTCTTACCATTTTATTTCTTCCTTCCCTTCCTCCCACCTTCCCTCCCTCTCTCCATACCACTCTTCCTTTCTTCCTTTCTTTTTACCAGATGCCGGGGTTCTTAACAAGGGGTCTGTTGGCTTGAATTGGAATTCAAAAAAACATCTTGTGGGGATGTGTTGGTGCAGGTGTGATATATTTTAACTCTACATCATCAAACTGTTCAATAGAAAGGCTGAAAGAATAGTACAATAAATACCTGCCACATTGATTCAACAATTAATGTTTTTCTTTATTTGCTTAAATCTTCCTCTATTTAAGTGTGTGTGTGCATTTTCATATAATTTTTTCAGATGCCCTACCCCTAAATATTTCAGCATGCATCTCTTTGTTGAGGTATATTAAACTACATTTCCATCATATTATTACACCTGAGACAATTAAGAGTAATTATCTGATATCATTTATTATCCAGTCCTTATTTAAACTTTCCAATTTGCACCTAAAATGTCTTAAATTGCTTTTTCTCCAAACCAAGATACCATCAACGTTTACACAATGTCTCTTTAGTCCCTTTTGTTCTACAACATTACCTCACATTATATTTTATAACTTTGACTTTTTGAAGAGACCAGGCAAGTTGTCTTATAGGGATGTCCTGTATTTTGTTGGATTGTTTCCTAATGGTGACATTTAAATTGTTTCTCTGTCTTCTGGAAATTAGATTCATGTTTAAAACTTTTGGTGATAGTTTCTTTTTAACTTTTTTGTTAGGAAGTAAAACACACAGAAGTGCACAAAATAAAAATACACAGCCCAATGAATATTACAAAGTGAACACACCTATGGAACCAGCATCTGGGCCAATAAATAGAACATTGGCAGCATTCCAGAAGCCCCTCAGATGCCAGCTCCCAATTATCGACCCCTTAGTAATACATAATCCCTACTAAACATCATCAATCATTTTTTATGGAAATTGATTCCTTAATTTCTTTATATTAGCATGCATAGAACATGTGGTTTAGTAATTTAGTTTTCCCTGTTTTTGAACTTAATATGAGTCAAATCATATATTATTTTTTATATATAGCTTCTTTAATCAACATTTTATTTGTGAGATTCATCTATGTGCTTGTGAGTGGCTGTGGTTTATTCATTGACATAACTAATTGTTAAGAACATAACATGATCTATTTGTCCTTTCCATAGTTGATGGCCACTGTTTTGCATGTCTGGTTTTTATAAATAATACTGCCTTGAACAATCTCATCTATTTCTCTTGGTAGATATGTGCTGTTGGCTCCGAGAATACACTACCATAGCTGTGGACCTAGGATGAGGAATCCCATGCTGCTTCTGCTGGATGCACACTGCTAGATATAACAATATTGATGCTTTACACAGGGTTCTGTCTCTTTCCGTAAGTCTCTAAGTTTGTTTCAGAGGTGGAGTTGTAGCTGCAAGGAAGCCTGGAAAATGTTTTTTATCCTTACAGCTTCTGAAGTACAGGACAGCACTCTGGATCAGCTGTTAAGCAAGCCTATCTTCTTCAGACCCCTTATTTCTTTGGTGATTATCTATATAAGTTTGTTAATTGCATGATTGACTTGACACTGATAAATATGAAGATTGTACAGAATTTTCTTGCCCAGCCTGATCTACCCTCCAACCTTCTCTGCCTTGCTATGTGCCCTCTATGTATTTAATCTCCTGGGCTTCAAGGCACTCTGGATGCTAGTTGGTTTTAGCCGATGGTGAGTACTGACAGGAGACTAGAGAGTGGGAGAGGTTTGGTAGTAATTGTCTCCATCCACCCAAGACCAAAGCATCTTTTGGGTCTTTTCCACCAGGTAGAGCTGGGTGTCAGTAACAGCTCCCTCCACCTGCCCATTTAGGCCTAGAGTTGGTAATGGTTTCTTCCTGTTGCTAGTCACTTACTGTACTAAGGTTGCTTAACCAGCTCTTGTTGGATCTCTTAACCCTACCATCAGATATGAAATGGTTTCTTTTATTTGACTCTCTTCAAATACCCATTTGATTGTGGCACCTTTTCCTGCTGGGAATGTGACTGATACAATGATGGTTAAGCTAGTTTTTATTCCGAGGTGCAGACAGCCAAGTAGGTAAGATGTAAGCATAGCCATCACAAAAGCTAAATACAAAAAATATGTGAAGAGCGTTACCAAATTTATGACTTTCAGAGGGAAGAGCTGTCACCCCTGAGGGGCTCAGGGAAATCTTTGTAGTTATTTAAACTGGAACTGTGAGGTTGGAGAAAATAACCTACTTACCTCACAGTATTGCTATGAGGATTAAATAAGAATACATATAAAACAAGTGTCTCAATAATTGTTGAATAGGTTTGTAACTTTTTCATATTTAGAAATATCTCCTAACTTCCTGTGGCCTACTCTTCCCATCCTATGGCTTGTTATTCTGACATTTTAAAGCCCTTAATTCTCAGTGCACTTGAATTCAACTTGGTTCTCAAAGCCCTCCATTTTTGGCTTCATCTCTTGATAGTCAACTCTGACTTTGTGATAGTCAGCCTCTAAGATGGCTCCCAGTGATCCTTACTTCCTGGTATCCATGACTTTGATTCCCACAATTCATCCCACAGTGAATCAGAAGTGGACTGTATGACTCATTTGAGTAAAGCAGAGATGATAGTGTGGAACCTCCAAGGCTAGAGCATAAGGGGCATTGCAGCCTTTATTCTCCCTTTTTTAGGAGGTACTGGGAATTGAACCCAGGACCTCGTACATGGGAAGCAGGCACTCAACCACTAAGCTACACCCGCTCCTCTCTACTTGGTCTCTTTATCAATAGTTCTGGAAGTAACCAGTAGCTCTGTGAAGAAGTCTATGAGAAGAGGCCTCCCACTAGCACCAACTTGCCAGCCTTGTTAATGGTCCAACTTGGGAGCAGATCCCCCAGCTGATTTGAGAAGACTCTCATTAAAGACTCTGGGCCAGAATTACTCAGAATATCTGATGACTAATATTGTTTTAAGCCAGTACATTTTGGGTTCTTAGGTAGCATTAGAGAACTAATTCAATCTTGAAGACCCTCCTCCCATGACAGTTTTCTTTATTCTGCCTTTTTTCTTTTTACACATTTTCTCTAAACAAATAGCAATAAAAACCCTCATTCATATTGTTCTCTTCTGGGATGCCCTCCGTTTCCTCTGTAGACTATTAAAATCTTGCCAGTCCTTCAAAGTTCAGGCCCATCTCTAACTGCGGAAAGCCTTTTTTGATGACATTTTGACAGTCTTTCCTTTGGTAGCTTATAGTTGGGACCACAGAAGTAATTATTTAATTACTGTCCTATATCATTTATTATTTCATATATATTAATTTCCAAAGATAAAAGATGGTGTAGTAAATCCCCTGTATTACCCACAGCACCTAGCATGGTGCCACACTTGTAACAGCCACTCAGGTCAAATGACTTAATTTTTAATAGGCCATCATCTAGTAGGCTCAAAGTCTGGCACAATAGAACTTTCTTCTCAGTCTGAATTCCAAAGCTATTGTTTTGTCTAAGGATTGGAATAAGCAACTTTCAGGCTCATTGCTTTTACAAAGTCAAATAAAAATTAATTTTAGAGGTATGTATTTTACAATCAAATGGGAAATTTAAAGCAAGGGTAACTAAGTAAGTGTGCTAAGGTTACAAGCGTCAAGATTACAACCCAAATGTTGCAAATGAAATTCTGTTCTTAATAGGATCTGCTACCCCATCACTAAGAATACAATCATTTTCCTGTTCCTCTCAGCATACTGATCTTTGCCATGGAAGATGCCAATTTATGACTCCTGGAAGACAAAAAGTTATGGCCAGCAGAAGTGGCAACATGTTTTACTGTCAGTAAAAGCCTTTAGAAATTCATCAAGACAAATTTTAGGAAAGAAAAATATTTTGGAGTAAACACAGCCTATATATTTGAAATTAAATCCCAAAATTACTGTTTGGTCTCTTACGAGACATTCAGATGTATGAATTAATACCTATCTGAGAAAGTAGGCTTTCGCTGGATTTGATTTTTTTCTTTTCTTTACCACGATATATCCCACACATTGAATAAACCAAAAGTTCTGGGTACCACATAGATCTCAAAATCAGAGACACATTGAGCTAAGAGTTAATCACCTATAATTCCATGTAAGTAATAGTAATAAAATCCCATCTAATGAAATATAGAAACACAGGTTTGGAAATTAATTTTCTATAGTTTGTTCATTTATTTTATTAAAATAAATAATTTTGCATAATGTTAAAACAGGGTATCTAAGGGGAAATATTATCTGATCACAACAATAATAAAATGCCTCCCATCACTGACAGTTCTTAAACGTGCAATAACACACACAGAATTTCCAAGGTTTTCTGAATTATTTGTGAAATAATTTATTCTCTATAAGGACTATCTTAACAAAACTGCAATTCAAAAAGTGTTTCTGTCAGAGGAAGTAGTCTTTTCCCCAGAGAAGTTATATGCAAATACCCAGAAGTTTCACCATTTACAAGATGACAGAAAAGTGAGAAGAGAACGACCTCAGAGAACATAACCTTACCCTCCCAAAACTTTCCAAATAAGATTTAATGACAAGTCAGAGCTGAAAAATGCTGAGCTGAGTGGACTAAAGGACTGACTTATTGCAATTCTCAGCGTTTTATGAAGTACCAGAGGTTTTTGAAAACTCATAGTAATGAAAAAGACCAATTAATAAACTGTCATGTTTTATGTAAAAAAAACAAAACCAAACCCTATTTTCTGATTAACACAGGCCCTTATTTATTTGTCATTTTACTCAACAAAACAATGGTAACACTTGCTAAATGGAAGAATATGATGGGCATATGATTGTAGTGACAGAGTCTCAGAAGTCTTTTCTATTTAGAGCATGACTATTACATTATAGCATGGTTTAATGAGCTCTTTGTTGCAGAAAAACGAATGACCCTATAGAAGCAGGACTAAGAAGTATTATAGTTAATGACGGAATTAGGTTCTTGATAAAAAAGGAAGAGTTGGAAATATAAATTTCCAACTGACAATTTCAGTATCCAGATTGTCTATTTAAGGTCTTAAAACCAAACTGAAAAATTTTATTTGGTAGCAGAAAACATCCACAACTGGATCTTTAAAAAAGAAGATGTGCAAGAGGAGAAAATAAATTTATACATGATATTTTGCTGTTGAAATTTGGTGTTTATCAACAACCAATTTAGGTTACAAGAATTCATACAAAACCATATGCCTTATTATCTAAAGGAAGAAGAAGCTATGTTTATTCCACCACTAATCAGTTTGTTGAAATTTGTGATAGAGACTACAATGAACCTAAAAAAATATGGAATAGAAGACAAACTAAGTTATTTCAAACTGTAGTAATATATAAACATATTTAGACTAAATGAGCAATTATCTCAACAACCATGACAAGTGATTTCTCATCATAATAAGTGCCTGATGTCTACAATATTCATTTACACCATGGCTCTTCATCCCATAGTTGTCAGTTTTAAAAACTATATACAAATTTACATAACATACTAAACGTTATTGAGAGTAATTATAATAGGATATATGTCTCTCTGCGTCCACTTGATTCGGTCGTAATTTATAATCTCTGTCACTGACTTGATTGCATGCACGACACTAGAGAACAAGACCTACTGGAATGACCCAAAGGTAGGAATAGGAAGGATCAGCCCATCTCACTGTTTCTAAAACTCTAAAGGACTTGTATTCATTGCAAATACTAACACCAACACTTTCAAAGGGCCAAAATAAAGAGGCACCAAGAGTGTTTGGGAAGACCAAAGAATTATGGTGTCTATTGTAAAATGTACATGCACAAGTAGTTAACATTTCAACAAAATACTACAAATACTGTTTTCCCTAAAGAGGGAAAGCAGACAACTTCCCCTTAGTAGAAAAAGTGAAACAAACCCGGGTGTTCAAAAACAATTTCCAGTTTAAATACATCTATGAAGATTGTGACCCCTACTAATAAATACAGAAGAAATGATAACTTATAGCATGAATGTACAAGTATAGAAGTATTTCCCTAACAAAATTGGTCTATGATTTAATACAATGTTTTACACACACTCTCATAGTACCTTTATGGGATTTTCTAAAATGCTCACAGTTGCTTGTATGGTATTGATAAAAATAAAGATAAAAACTTATTAACTATAGAGTACATAAAAACATCTTTATTAGCTTACTAAGTGACATACCCTAGGGGTTGAAAATAGCTTAAACTTTTCAAATTTGAATTCTGAAAGCAGAACTATGCTTTGGTATTCAAACTTTCATAAAATTTTACAGTTTTTCAAAATAAGGTATAAAAGTTAGAGAACATCAAACATGGGGGAAAATACTTCTAATTTGAAACATCACACTGTCACATGGTTAAGAAGTGGTTTTCAACCCTTGCCCTACAGATACTTACCCTTACCTTGTAAGGTGAGTTAGGGGCATATTAAAAGGATATGATTAAAATTTTGTTTTTATAAGTGCATATTTTAAAAACTTAATAAAAATGTACACTCTAATGTGTTACATACCTCTTTTATGATACTGAAGACTAGTGATGTATTGACTTCCATTATTAGGATAATTTATTTTTGTATAGTCCTTAGAATACAACTTCATCTATCTTTATTAAAGAATCTACCAAGGTGTGTATTTAAAACCTGTTACTATTGCCAATTATATCTGCGTGAATCAAAATTTTCTTGATATTATGCAAATAAAACAAGGAACAGAAATAAGTTACTGAGGTTTCACCAACTAGTCGTAACCCTAATTTCACATTTGTGTTATTCAGAACTCTTATTATTCTTAGTAATGGATTCAGATAAGTAAGCATTATAAATGTGTACTCAAAATACATTTATCCTGGGAGTGGATGTGGCTCAAGCAGTTGGGCACCAGGGTTCGGTTTCTGGTGTCTCCTAAAGATAACAAGAGGTCCAGGGTTCGATTTCTGGTGCCTCCTAAATATGACAAGCAAGTGCATATGAGCTGATGCAATGGGCAGACACAATGAGTAGGGAGCAGATGTGGCTCAAGCTGTTGGGCACCCATTTCCCACATGGGAGGTCCCAGTGCCTCCTAAAAGACGGGCAGACAGCGAGCAGAGCAGACACAATGAATAGACAGACGAAGGAGCTATCTCAGGGAGGTAAAAATACACTTATCCTGGTAAAATGGACTTTTTAGGCTTTATGTATTAGAGTTACATGTAAAATTTCATTTATGAAATGATTCTTCTGCTTAAAAATATTTGGAAAATACACTACTTTATAAGAAATTGACTTTTGTGAATATAATGTTTAATGTGATTTAGTTTTCTAAAGCAAACTGCCTAATACATTTCAATTCTTAAATTACTCAGCATAATGAGAACATTCTACAAAGTGGTGTGCTGCAGCTCTTCAGAAAATGGTGAATAAAATGAAAAATTAAGGCAAAATCACACCAAAAATACTCATGATTGCTTTAGTCCATTCTGATAGGGAGTTTTAAGACACAGTTTTTTCTTTTGAATTTATCATATATTTATTGTTGTGTCTTGAACCTCAAGAAATGTTCATGCTCCAGGTAACACAATTTAGTATCTTTACGTAAACTGTGGTATGTGTTTTTAATTGTTTAGGCACATTTCAATGACTTTAATTTTTATTTTGTGGTTTCATTATAAAACAGCTTACACACCAAACTCAAACAATCTTTTTTATTTAAAAATCCACCTCAAAATTCATTTCTGGGTTTTAGTTTTTGTTGAAAAAGAAACAAACATTAAATGCATCAAATGTTGCTAGTCTACAATTCATCTTGCTATGAACATTTTTAGTTTGTGGACTGGGGAAATAAGACTTGATTAGGCACAGTACTCTGGCCCAGCAGGCCAGAAATCAGGGCACGTCTGTGTACTCAGGCAACATTGAGAGGTCTGAACTGAGGGAGTCATACCTTAGCTGGGGGCACTCAACTCTGTGACCCCTCCAAAACCTGTTGGTAAGTCCTAGGTCAATGAAGAGATCCTATGTAACTTAGTAAAACAAAGCAAAACAAAACAACTACACTTGCTTTCTAAATTATACTGCAAAGCCAAAACAGATGAATAAAGTTGTAGCCTCACTCAAATTTATGGTTTTGCTACCCATACGTCACAGGACCATGTCATAGGTGAGAAAGAATTACAAGTTTCCTTTGGTGGTTTCAGAAATATGGTTGGAAGGGGTCCATGACGGTGAGATTTCACATTATAGCAAGGCTCCAATACTTGTTGAGTTGGGGCAGTGAATATAAATCACAGTACAAAATTCTTAATTCTTTTACTGGAAAAGCAACAGGTGCTACATATGAGAATCACTTATATAACATCTATTTTTTCCAAAAAGGAAGATATAAAGTATTAATTGCATAGGGATTTTAAATATAAGGCCAAGAAGAATATTAAGTAAAAAAAAAAAAAAATATTAAAAAGGGCACTATGGTGTCAAAAGAGAGAATTTTCATTCTTAGAATAATAAATCTGAATTACTGCCTAATTAAAAATCACAGTATGTTGCTGTAACTAACAGTGAATATCAACTGTTCCATTAATTCCAAATTGGAAACCAATATTAGGACTAACAAGAACACAACTAAAGCTCATTGTCTAAACCTGATCAGTGTATTAGCACATTCAGTGCCTGGTACGTACCTGATTAGTTATATAATCTACCTTCTGTAAATAATATAAAGTTTAATACATGTTAACAAGTGTGAGAGCACATCATCATTGCATGCCAGCAATGATATATAGGCTTACTGGATAGTTTAACTCTTCAGCCTTTAAAGAGTGCAAGATCCCACCCGGCAGAATCTTCACCCAATGAACCAAAAACACTGTAATTAACAAAATATAATAAAAATTCCACCATTAAAACCTAAATGTACACGAACCAGAGAGCTAGGTCCTGAAATCAGTACGTACATTATCCTCAGCAATGCATGACGAGTCCAACTATACTCTCTGTATTTTCAGGTATAAAGTTCAATTGTGAATCCACTTCTCATTTAAAGTTGTTAAACTGTAGTTTAAACAGCAATTTCCAAATCTAAAAGTAGCTTAATTAACTTAGTATTGTTAGAGAGAGTAGTGTGAGAAGCAAGTACTCCCAAAGGAATTACGTTAAGCTACATTGGAAATACCCAAACCAATGTTTTAAATGAAAAAGTGCTTAAATACAGTAATAATAGTACAAATGGGTTAACTGTGGAACAAATGTTTCTCTGGGAGCTAAACAATGCTATTTTTGTACATTATTTACATGTTATGAATTGTTCAGATACCACATAGCACCATTTAGGGTCTCTGTTGCTTGATTATGTCTCCAAGGTCCTTTGATTTTGACTTTACTCATTTGAGGATCTACCTAGAGTAGAAGTCTCAAGTCATCTTCAGTCCAAAATGCTATGGATGTGGTTCTGTTATCAGGATTTTCTTTTTAAACAATTCAGTTCTCTGGTGTTCAGAAACGGCAACGAAATATTTTCATTTCAAGCTCTTGGTTGGTGTTTCGGATTCGGTGGACTGTCTCCCATCAGTCCAGGCTTCCCGGGTGCTTTTTAGTGCCAGGGTCTTCTGTTGGTCAACCACAACATAATCCACCCTCTCATCTGCTACACTGCTGCTGGAGCCACTGCTCTTTTGCTAAAAAGCAAAGGAAAAGAAGTTCCATGTATAAAAGAGTATTTCTGAGTGAAAATCAGTCTTACACACACAGGGAATACTCTTGAAATTCTACTGGCTGACAAAAAAAACAAACAAAACAAACTATCTCAATTCAACAAGGCTGCCTTTCTCAACTATACACTATTTTTTCCTTTAATTTAAAATTATTTGTATGTAAATATTCAAACTAATGTACCCCTCATAGATGAAATTCATATAATTTCAGCATATATTTTAGCATACCCCTACTTCATCTTAAGATACATAGCTTACATCTCCCTTTAGCCTTTAGCTTAAGCTTGGCTTTTTTTTAAAGTCCAGAGAAATATTTACTTTCTGAGCTAAGAAATCTATTTTGAAAAGCAGTAGTTCAAGAATGAGAAAATGATAGGCTGAGGGCCTGCTTCCTTCTAGGATTCAACTGGATACTAGCTAACTAAAATATAATTACTGATAAATTACTGGGCTCACTAGAAAGTGAGGTCAATACCCACAGTGTAAAGGGAAACAGAGGGAGCAGTGAGAATATTTATAAATGATACAGGCAGGGTTGTTTTCAGGACAGATGTCAATGTTAGTAACTTGACCAGGAGACTAGACCTTTGGGCCCTAGTTAGCAGGGCATGCTGAATCTGAGACCAAGTGGTCCTAGGGGTAACACCTTCTAAGAGAAGCAAACGCAAATCCTTTTGAGAGTAAATTTAGACCCTTAGGATTCCCATAGATATGTTCAGCAAAAACAAATTCATAATAAAAATTTATACAATGCACAAGGAAACAAGCCACCAAAGCTTGAGTTAGTAGAAATAGACAAAAATCCCTGCCCTTATGGAGTTTATGTTCTAGTGATGGAAGATAGATAATAAATGATGACTATAATATCTAAGTAAAGATTTCAGGTATGTCAAAATAAAAGTTACTCAACAAAAAACAAAACAAAAAACAAAACAAAAAACAAACAAAAAAAGATTTCAGACCGCCAAAGACGTCAGATATTGAAATTATTGCATACATGTTATAAAGTATGTATGTATAAAATGTTTAAAGGAATTAAAAAATAAATTAAGTAACAAGGAATAAGAAACTATTAAAATCAGCTAGATAGGGAAGCGGCTGTGGCTCAATGAGTAGGGCTCCCGTTTACCATATGGGAGGCCCCGGGTTCGGTTCCCGGGGCCTCCTGGTGAAGGCAAGCCCGCCCGCACGGCGTGGTTGGCTGACCCAGTGAGCACAAGCAGCAAGGGGGGGATAAATGAATAAATAAATAAAATTTAAAAAAAAAATTTAAAAAAAAAAAAAAAAAAAAAAAAAAAATCAGCTAGATAATTATTTGAAAAACAGCCAAGCAGAACTTCATTTTAGAAATGAAAAATAAAATAATTGAAGTTAAAAACTAAACAAATGGGTTAAACTGAAGAGTTGAGATATGTGAGCTAACTGTATTTATAGAATAAGATTTCACTTACCGTGGATTTCCCTGAATCTAAATCTAAGTCTAGGTATTCCACTTGTTTGTCTCCTTTGGGCTTTATCATAGGACTGCTTCCTCCATCCAGACTATTACTGCCAAAAAGATTCTGCAAACATAACACACAAAAAATCAACCTGTGAACAAACATGAGACATACTGCTCATGTTCTTTGTCACTTACTGAAGCCTAAACATTTGTTTTCAAATGGGCACCACTTGAAGAAATATCTGCTTAGAAAATTAAATACCCTTTGAGGATTGAGCGAAAATAAATAGTATTTCTAAAAAAATGATTAAAACTTAGCTTGTTAGTTTTAATCCCAGAAGATTTGAAAGCAGGGACACGAACAGGTATTTGCACTCTGAAGTTCATAGAAGCATTATTCACAATAGCCAAAAGATGGAAGCAACCCCAGTGTCTATCAACTGATAAATAAAAAATATATATATATATATATGTACACACAATGGAATATTATTCAGCCATAAAAAGGAATGAAGTCCTGATACATGTGACAACATGTATGTACCTTAAAGACATCATGTTGAGTGAAATAAGCCAGACACAAAAGGATAAGTATTGTGTGATCTAACTGATTTGAGACAACCAGAATAACAAAACTCATAGAGCCAGAATCTAGAATATAGGTTACCCAGGGGACAGGGTGGGGATAGGGAAAGGGAAGTTAAGGCTTATAATGTACCCTATTTGGAATGATGGAAATATTTAGGTAATGGATGGTTGTTATGGTAGGACAACATTGTGAATGCAATTAACAGCAAAGAAATCTATATCTGAAGATTAAGAGGGGAAATATTATATTGTGTATATGGTAAGAGATTTTTTTTTTAAATCCATGGAGCTACACTACACATACAGGAACCATAAGTTAAATCTGGATTTTTGCTGATGGTACAATTTATAAAGGTGTGCTACTGTCAATTGTAACAAATGCTCTACACCAATACAAGGTGTTGGCGGTAGGTTGGTGTATAGGAATCCTGTATTTTATGCATGATTTTTCTGTAAATCCACAACTTCTGTAATAAAGGAAAAAAAACAATAAAAAAGCAAAACTTAGCTTCTTAGGTGAAGCTAAAAGTTTCAAAAATTAAACTTGGTTCAAATTAAGATGCTACAGTTAGTTGTGATAACTTAACTTGAACGTTATTAAGAATGGTGTCTGTATTCCATTATATTTTTAGTATCCTTATGCTCCTTGACTGAAGAAAAAAAAAAAAAGAACCTTCTGTATTTCACTAAAAGGCTTTTACAATAAAATTAAGCTAGAGTCAGTATGTTGAGACTATGTATAATGATTCTACTGGCTAAATCTATTTTGTTTCAACCACTGGAATTTTTTTACCACTTTATTGCTTCTGTCTTCTCTTAGCCTGATCCCTTCCCTCCTAATAGGAATTGTACAATAGAAGGATTTCTCTTAGAAAAAAAAAAAAAGAAAGAAAAATGGAAGATAGAGGACAGCAATAAACTGTAAGAGCAAAAAACTTGAGGCAGAAAAATGAAAATGAACTAGGTCAACAGGAACTCAAAGACCATAGCTAAATAAAAAATGAAAGTTAAGACTGAACTTGCATCCCAAATACACCCTCTAATTATGTCAGTCTAAAAGTGCTTCAACAAAAGTGCTTCCATTCCCTGACTTGTTCCTCGTAACCCCATCTAGAAATGTTTCTGACTCTTCTTAGGCAAGACTGGATACCCGTTGGAGACTCTCACTCTTGAGCTCTCTACCATGTTGATATTATTATACATCTATTATTTCAGACTTTTGAAGAAAATCATAATAATGTAAAAAACTTAAAATTTTATAGGAACAAAACAAAATTTGAAATTGCATAGATCTGGTTCTAGTGATT
This sequence comes from Tolypeutes matacus, assembly GCA_026826555.1. Lineage (NCBI taxonomy): Eukaryota > Metazoa > Chordata > Mammalia > Cingulata > Chlamyphoridae > Tolypeutes > Tolypeutes matacus. The sequence goes on along the minus strand of JAKSZT010054458.1, from coordinate 17,875,006 downwards.
CTTTTATATTTTTATTCTATTTCTTTTTGTTCAGGTTATATAGAATAAGCTGGGTTTTGGGAAAGGGCATTCACTGGAAAAACACCGAGTCTCTTTCCTCACTGGTGTCAGTGTTGCTGCCAGCCCATATGAAATCTTTTTGTGAACTAGGTAAAAGTGCTTCTTTCTCTGGGAAGACACAGCTCTGTGCCAGGGCACACAATGTGGTGACTGGGAACTGGCCTACAGCTCATGAACTTATGTACTCTCATGCAGTAAAGAAACAGCACAACTGAATGTGATGACCCTATTTGAAGGAACAGAGTTTTAAAACTCAATTCAACTACAGCTAATAAAACATTAAAAAAAATATTGACAAGAAAATGTAAGGCACACAAAATTTAAGCAGGTTTTGGTGCTCATGTTGAACCATTCCACCCCACCTTCCCCCACTTTTTTTGACTTAATTCATAAAAACATGAAGAAACTGAAATCATCAAGAAATTTCTTCTCCGAATGACTCCATATTTTGCTTTCACATAGAAAATAATGCAGCTGTGAATGTGTGTGTGTGTGTGTATGTGTGTGAGATTCTTTATTCACAAGTGACCAGTGAAAGAACATATAACCCGCATTTCCCTGGCCAGGAATGCTAAGAAGGGTTCACAGTATTACAAAGTTAAAAAAGCAACCCATGTATTTCTATGACCTGCATACGTAATTCCAATAACTTGCTCCTAAAGAGAATTTCTAAGAATTGCTAAATTATTTTATGTCTAATTATTACTTAGAAGTGGAAAATTTTCAACTTTAAGTATTGTTAAAAATTTGTGTGCCTACAATGAAGTCTTTTTTTTTGCTCTTGATCTAATCTCAAATGGGAACAGCTTATCTCTTGCCTTTAACCCAGTGCTTCCCCAAAACAGTTTAGACAAACTCTGGGTTTGGTCCTGTTGCCTCCTAAAGAAGACAAGCAGACACCGCACCCGCTGCAAATGAGCAGACACCTAAACGAGCACATGCCACAAGCCAGCAGATGCCGCAGCCCATGGGGAGCGAATGTGGTTCAGGCCACTGGGCACTAGCCTCCCATGTGGGAGGTCTCGGGTTTTGTTCCCGATGCCCCCTGGAGAAGGCGAGCAAAAAAATGAGCAGACAGATGAGAGAACCATCTGGGGTGGGGGAGGGGAGGAATTAAAAAAAAAAAAAAAAGGTAAATAAACAAAAGTTACAATATATATTGCCTACCTCATGATCACTAGTCTAGAAAGTATAATATGCTTTAAAATGTCAATTTATAGAATTTAATGTTCATTGTATGTATATAAATTATATATGATCAGATCCTGTTTCAGCTTCTCTGGGACTATTTTTTAACTGACTTCATCAATCCAAGCACATATTAGAATCTGTGAACTTCTATGGTATGGTATTCCATCAATATATTAATTCCTCAAATCAAGTTGGTTTGGAAAATATTGCTATAATTATTACATTATCTTTTTAAAAAATGATGGATTATGATGGGCCCCTGCAGTTGGCAGCATGTGGTGAGGGAAACGGCACAGATGACTTTTCTAGAGTACACGGTAGGTGTATATTTTCACCTGGGTCATTTTTGCTTATTTTTAACACCCACAGTTTAAGTACTTCAGAAATTCATCAGCTTGTGGCTATTTAGTCACCTCTACTGTGCAGGTAAAAGTACTTGCCTGGCTTTCTGGCAGTAATAAAAGAACAATTTTATATTTTTATTTCCTTTGACTTTCTGATTATAATAATTTTTTCCTAATCTTTTCCTTTCACCTAAACAACCATGAAGAATCGTATTTTCAAGCTTTTCTAAGTCCTTTCCAAGATTTTTATGGTTATTTACTATATTTGACAAAGGATAGACTCTTCAATACCTCACAAAAGACTGTAATTACTTTTGTAATAAGAAAAAAAGTTCATTCAATTACCTAAGGGTAAAAATTGGTGACAATATCTACTCTGGTGTAGCATTTAGACTTTACTTAGATCCTTACTAGAGACTACTGACTATAGTGAAGAAAATATAAGTTAATAAAAATAATAAGACACCATTCATCAAGCTGAGAAAACAAGTCAATTAATAATTAATTGCTTAATCAAATTTGCTCACCTTAAAAACTTAGTGAAAACATTATTGATATAGTTTGATGCTGATATACTTTAAACCCTATCATTCATTTTTGAACACACTATAAATTTGATATTTTAAAGTTAACTAGTTTAAGCACCAAATAAAGCTTTTCATGTCATTTAGTTATGTTTCCTGACAACGTATAGTTGTGAGGAACCTGTTTTTTTTTTTGTCTAAAGTCTATTAAAGATGAAAAACAAATCCACTGATAGAACTGGGTTTTATATTTTTGAATCTCTAAATAGAATTGTTTTAAAGAAAATAAATCCACTAAAATGTTACTCATTTCAAATTTTGATATATTTGTCCATCCTGGCAGATAGTACCTTGTTGCCCCTTCTATACCTGCTTTCCCCTCTTCCACATGAATGGAATTTTTAGCTGGAACCACTGGCCGTCAGAACAAAGGCTATGTTTCTCACCCTCCCACTACCCCCCCCCTTTAAATGTAAGTGTGGGTGAATGCATACTAAGTTCTGGTCAACAGTCTGTAAGTTGCTGGGAACCTTCTTTATGAGGCAGTTGGCCTGCACCCTTGGCTGTTTCTTCTCCCTTCCCTCCATTCTGTGGCTCGGAATGTGGATTTATTGGCTGGAGTGTCATCTTGTTCTAGGAGCATGTGGGGCGCATACAGGAGATGGCAGATGGAAGAGCTGCAAGAAGCCTGTCTCCCTGGGGACTCTGCAGATAGGGCTGGCACAAACAGCTTGGATTGCCCCTAGATTTTTATATAAGACAGAAAAAGGCTTGTCTTACGTCAGTGTTATTGTTTATTTTCTATTACAGCTGAACCTAATCCTGAGTGAGACAATTATCTACTAAAATAAAAATAACAGGGCAAGATTTAGAGTTGATTTAAGGGAAAGAAAAAGCAAAATACTAAAAAAATTAAAACTGGTTGTTTCTTAAACATTTGAAGTATTTTTTGGCAACTACCTGATTTCTGAAGAAAATAGTATTTCCTATGATTATCAAAATTCTCATATTTTGTGGGAATATAGCCAACCTGAAACAAATTATGTTTCTAATCAAGTCTTATTTAATGGTGTATTATTGAAGGATCATCAAAAGACCTTTTGTATTAGAGGATTTGACCCTGAGTGCCCTGACATAGACCTGGAGAACTGCATTATAAAATGATTCCAGAATAGAACCATTTCTTAAACAGCACCAAAAATTAAGCACATCTTGAAAGAAATATGACTGGAAAACTTCTTTGATTTCTAACCAATTTAAATCTAGTTTATAGATATTGATATTATACTTTGACTCTTCATTGGTTTTAGACTTTGTAATGTTATTCTTAAAAAACATTTTAAAACGTTGCTTTTTATCCTTTTTTCTTAAACACATAAAGAAAGATATAAGGGTAAGATTTATAGCCTGAAGAAAGGTTCTAACTTGAATGATTTAAAAGGGCTGCTCAGGAAGAGAGAAGTTAAGATGAAGAGTTTACATACTGTGTCTTCACCAGTCAGGTTTGGGTTCATGGGGACATAATTCTCTTCACTGTCATGCGAGTCACTGCTTGAAGTTGTGCTATGCACTGAATCCGGTCGGGGGGACAGCGGAAACCTAGAGGCGCTAATTACCAGCAATTAGTGTTACAAACAAACCTTGATGGAAATGTCTAAACTCTCTTTGAAAAAATGTATATTTTACTTTCAGAACTATTCTTTAAGTTTTTAATCATTTATTATAGACATTTATTGTAACATTATAACACAATTTATTGTACACATTCAAACACGCAACTAATATTTACAGCTATATTACAAAAGTATATTCTTGGGCACCAAATATCTTGTGTAAAGCCAAATTAAAAAGTATTACTAGTGACCTGATGATAAATAGAAAGTCATCGATACAAAAAGATACTAAAATTCCTATTAAAAGGACAGTTAACATGATCACATATTCACGTATATATTCAATACAGGTTTGTAATTTCATGTATTCTTCTCAGTTCCCTATATACATTTAAATAAGTATAGATTAAAGAACTTTGCTCTCCAAACTTCTCACTACCCATTCTTCTCCTGCCTGACACACCTAAGAAACCACCATTATTTTCCAGATTAGTGGGTCTCAAACATTTTTGATCTTAGGAACACTTCACACTCTTAAAAATTGTTCAGAACTTTGAGGAAGTTTGGTTTATATGGGATATATATATATATATGTATGTATATATATATATATTTTAATGTATCTAATATCTAACATATTAGATAATATATCTATTTATTTTTAATGTATTAGAAATTAAGACAGAAAAAAATTTAACACGCAATAGTATGCAAGCATACATTCTAGAAGCTGTTATAATGATGATGTCATCACATATGTGTAACCTCTGGAAAACTCAGCTGTATCCTTATGAGGGAATGAGAGTGGAAAATGCAAGTAGCAACTTAGTATTTTTAATAAAAATAGTTTTGACTTCATAGAACCCCCAAAAGGGCACTTCTCCAGGCCATCCTTTGAGAACCACTATAGATATATTCTGTGATAATGAATAATTTTAGATATTTAAGTTAATTAAAAAACCCACTACATATTTTAAACAAAGACTTACTCTCGTGCAAAACTCCTTGTGATGGGAGATCTAACTGGAGCTTGTAATTCTTCCCACTCTGGCAAAGGTTTTATTTCTAAAGGTGCTGGCTTGGCTGTACAGGAGAGAGAGAAAGAGAAAGAGATTTTTACCCTAAAGAACTCTGGAAAACAAACAAGACCCTCTCTCTCTATCTCTATATTTACATTTTATAGCCAGATTCCTCTAAGACCACCTAGTTCACAGTGACTTCATTTCACAAGGGAAATGATGCTCATGGATGTTACATGACTTGCCCAAAGTCACATAGCTAAATAATGAGAGGCAAAAGCGAAATCAGATGTTTCATGACTGCTGACTCCATGTCTCAAACTCTATTACAATATGTTGCCTCTAAATTTAAGTGTTTTATTAATATAAACTATTCAAGAACAAGAGTAAATGTGAGAAAATTCCTTTATAATTTTTGATTTATACTTTTCATTATTTCATGAATTATTTTTTTCACTAATTTTATCCTTAACATGGAGATTTAATCTTACATGTAAAAATATTCCTATTATTTAATATTGAAGCATCAGTTAAACATTTATACATATAAAATGATGCATAGAAATATTAAAGACAAATTTTTTTTTTGGTAATGGATGGTGGTGACAGTAGCACAACATTGTGAATGTATTTAACACTATGGAATTGCATACTTGAAATGGTTAAGATAGGAAATTTTAGGTTATATATAAATAACCAGAATAAAAATTTTAAAAAGCCAAACATAGAACTGCACAAAGAGTGAACCCTAATATAAACTATGCACTAGTTAATAGTATAATTATAATACTATTGTTCCATCAATTGTAACAAAGTTACCACACTAATGCAAAACAAACTAAACTTTGCTAAAACTAAAAACCAAAAAATGAAATAGCCAAATCTTTGAAAATAATTCATGTCCAGTCTGAAAACAAAGAAAACAAAATAATAATTACATCTTTAGACTCAAACTCTGCTGAGAAAAGGCCAGAATTACTTTAAACAAGTTACTTCATATTTTTAGCTTAATTTAACAATTTCCTTTATCAAATTAAATAGAATTAATGCTAACTTCTTTTATTAGCTTTATTTATGTGGTCTTTATTTACTTCTTTCTTACAGTAAACAATTACTAGTACATACCACAGAGTTGTTAGCCCTTTTTCTTAAAGTCAAGACTAAAATATATTTTTCAGAAATTTATGGGTAAGCAAAAGAACTAAAACAATGCTATTTATTAATATTAATTATATTTCAGGAGACTAAACATAGGAGGTAAATATTTTAGTCACATTTCATCTCATCACTCTAAAGAAAACAATTTCATTTTTCCAGGTTCCCTTCTAGTTTTTGTCTGTACATGTATAAATTTTAATCGTATTATAATTACCACCGAACTACAATATAATTGGTTATTTAAAAAGTCTGATACGGATTCACTGAGGCTTTTAATTTAGTATTTTTGTCAACTCTAATATGAAATGTTCAGTGTAATTTTCTAAGGAATAAATTGATTTATACCATGTAAAAATCATTTTGGTTATCTATATACTTAAGATGGACTTGTACAAAATAATGTCTTGACTAGAAGTGTTTCTTTAACTCTTAATGGTTTATTTTTCTGAAACCTAAGGGCTAAAAGCAGTTTAGCCATCAAATTCTAAGTAATGGCATAAAGGAATTAATCCATGGAAATGATTCTATATACTGTCTCAGAACAGAATATATACATTATACTAAATATAAAGATAGGAGATATTTGAAACTCACAAGCAGTTTTCACAAGATTAAAGAAAATAATGTATTGATATCCAAAAATTTAAAAGAATAACACAAAAGGGCAGGACTGAATATCATAAATAATCAAATTTTTAACATGCTGTTGTTAATGGCATAACAAGGAGACTTGTATATTTGGGAAGCATTCACTTTAGAAATAATAGGAATAATAGAATAATTTAGAAATAATATTTATTTACAACAGAAATAGTATTTAGGCTCTTCTCCTTTACTTAAAAACAAAACAAAACAAAACAAACAAACATTATTAAGTAAGTAAATTCCCAAAGTCCCACATAGCATGCGTTGCTAAAGTACATACCCTTTCTTCTTGTAGCAAAGTCACCTATGGTTTGTGAATCAGTTCGCTCTAAACCATGGGGTTTGGGTCTTAAAATTTTAGGACTTTGACCTAATTGGTAAAAAGAAGACTCTCTTAATATAATGTTATTTTTTTAATTGGAAAAATGGATTCTTAAAAAAAAAAAAAAAAAAAAAAAAAAAGCAACAGAGCCCTGTGTAGAAATATTGCATCTCAAAAGCATTAACAAAAGCTTACTTGTGCAGAGTTTTTCAGATCTTGCTATATACCATTCATGCTTAACACAACGGAAAGGAAGAAGTTGCATGCGACAATGTAATAAGCAGAGTATGAAAGATGGTAGGTTTTTAGTGGGATAACCAGCCTGGTTAGTTATTTGGGGAAGAGAGGAAAATCATGTGCCATGTTAGTTTTTCTTCTAACATGTCTTAGAAGACCAGATGAAGTAAAAAATTATAAAATCCCTCAGTCACATCTCAATTACATTTTTTTCTTTGAACCTCCTTATTCTGCCTTCTGTGCACCTCCTCACCAAAGGCTTTCCAGAGAAGCAGGTGGACTCTACAATATTTGCTATATTCAAGATCAAAACCAAAACCAACATTTATGTGTTTCCATTGGATACTCAGTGGCTTCCCAGTGACATTACCTTCCTAGGATTAGATGCCTAGATTCTGGCATTGCTGATTATCTAAGCTTCAATTTAGGTACTTAAAAAAGAATAAATTCAGTTGCCATCATTTTCCTTTCATTTAATCTTTACCACATACATGTAACTGCTGAAAAGTACTATGAAAAGTACTGGTAGTACCAGTAGTTGGCCTCAGGTCTTTTCCCAGAGGAAGCTTTGCTGCCAGAGTAGCAACACCGTTTGAATGAGTAATTTCAGCTACCCTATTCTCAATGGCATCAGATTTTCTTTTATCTTGAAATTTACAAATTTGAGTTGACATCTATTAGCTGGCAAGATTACAATATGCTGGTTAAATGCTTATATCTAGGTACCTTATCTACTGAAACCTAAAAATTTCTTAAAATGTGATACTCTTGGTTAAAAGAAATGAAAATTCCCAAATTATTCGATTTTATAAGTTAGATAATTAATACATTATGCTTATTCAGAAAGAAGGCAGGTCTAAATGTGAGCACCATAATTTGGGGCCATGATCAAGATTGTATGCCTAATACTTGACCTATCCAGAGAATGCCCTAACAGGGCATTGTTATGAAAAGAAACGAAAATGTCAGCTTTTCAAACTCCCCAAAATGGTGTCCTACCCTTCTAAAGCAGGCTAGATAGGGAATCAATAGACAGGTATGGAACCTGGCAGAAAAACCACCGTCACTGAACATGTGTCCTCAGGTATTCCCAAGATGGCTGCTGAAGACCCTCACGAGATTCTCCCATTCAGAACGAGATTTCCTCCAGAGACCAGAAGCCCCGGATATTCTCCAGGGGCTTTATCACTGGGCCCTCCTGGGGGATTGATGTGTGGGGTAATCAATCAAAACAGCAAACAGCTAGAATTTCTCCCATGCCATTAGCAAAGGGGTGGAATAATTAATTGTCTAAAGGGCAAGTGTGAAAGCGAACCGGTCCTGTCCCAGTGCCTGTTCCGGCCCTATTCCTGCCTTCTGCGCCCTGCTCTCACCGTTTTTCCCCTGCCATGATGGCCTTGCAAGTAAAACCTGGGCATTTTTAATCTATAATTGGGAATTGTAATCTGTAAATCAGCCCATTTTATCACTCTTCAGCCCATTCCTCTCTATCTGGGACCCATAACCCATGATCTGTTATTTTCTCCCATTTCTCTTCCCTCCCTACCTTAATAAATTACTGGCTTAACCAATGTGGCTTACTCTTGAAATTCATTTCCTGCAGCTCAGTCAAGAACCTAGACAAAATCTGGCTACACTTCTAAAAAAAATAAGAGCAGAGGGTAAGTTTTACAAGTAGACAAATATATCTATTTTAGAGCTGAAAGGCCCTTCAAGATCAAATCCACCCGCCTTCAATTTATGGATGAGATATCTCCCAAGAACTGAAGAGTTTGTGTGACTCACTGAGGCCACAGCGTTAATGAGAGGTGGTGTTAAGGTTTCCTCTAGTCTTCCACCTGCTGAAGGAGTAGTCTACTATACTAAATTGTCTTTGTCTCTCTACCCCATTTTGCGAAAGAGATTTTTCCAGAGACTGTGTTTAGAGTGGGAATGTTTGTCTATTGTTCATCTGCATCTCCCAGTTTTGAGATCTGACATTCTCTGCTATACAGCTCGTAAAAACTCAATTAGAAAAAAGAAGACATGCACTTATTGCTATACCCACACGTACAGCTGGTAATACTTTGAATTTCTGTGTGTTGTTTAGAGCACTGCATCTACCTGAATGCCACAAATGGTTGATAAATGGGTGATGTGATGTTTAAAAATTACAAAATGCTTTTAGAGCTACTTTTGATTTGTTGGTAATTATTCAGTGTGTCTGCTGCCCTCCTACTTTTCTGAAAGACACATTTATTAGCTCTTCAGCGTCCTCCTAAATTTTCACTGTATCTCCCAATTGTCAGACTTTGCATCTCTCAACTTTACACCCTTAATATCTTATCTACATTCATGGTGAAATTAGAACATGTAACTGCAGAATCTATCTAGTTTCTCACTTTTTTTAAGGTCTACTCTTCCAGTTGCCTGACAGGTCATCTCCAAATATCTTTCCAATATTTGAACCTGAACTGATCATCTCTCCTCTGAATCAATGCCACTTCTTACCATGGACAGCCTCAGCAAGAGACCATTTCCTGGATGCTTAGGCAGAAAAACTCAGAGTTACTTTTGTTTTTATTTTTTTTAAAGATTTATTTATTTACTTTTTTATCCATTTTACCCCCCACCCCATTTTTTTTGTGCTGTTTTGTGTCCATTAATTGGGCAATTCTCTGTGTCTGTTTCCTGCCCTCTCTTCTCATCCTTCTCCTCCTGTCTTCACTGGGATTTGATCCTGGGAACCTCTGATGTGGGAAAGTGGCGTTTTGCCACCTAAGACACCTCAGTTCCTGGTTTATTGGCGCGTCTCTGTCTTGGCTCTCCCCTGCATCTCTCTCCTGTTACGTCATCATCTTGCTTTGTGGTTCGGGGGGGCTGGGGGCTCACCCTCTCTCAGGGCCTGGGAGCTCACCTGCTCTCTGGGCCAAATGGCTCACCTGCATACCTTCTATACTTTTCTTTATTTTACTGGGAGGTCCCCGGGATCAATCTCAGGTACCTCCATATGGGAAACGGATGCCCAACCATTTGAGGCACACATTTGCCCCCTCGGAGTTACTTTTAATAGCCCAACTCCTTTAACCATCTGTATTGCCTTCAAATGCTAATGTTTTGCCAACATGGCAGTGGACATCACCATCCCAGACTCCTCAGGATTGGGGGAAGAGTTATGGACTAGAGTGGACTTAATGATATTCTGTTGTAGACATATTGTGATTCAAGCAATGGAAGAAATTATAACAGTGAGGTGTAGCCAGTGGCCACTAGATGCTTTTGGGGCAGGGAAGGGAAAAGCAGTTGTAATACAGGGGCTTTCTCAGGACTTGGGAATTATCCTGAGTGACATTACGACAGATATAGGCCATTTTACATCAGCATAAACCATGCAGAACTGTGTGGGAGAGAGTGTGGTCTACAATGTGAACTATGGTCCATGCTTAGTGGCAAAGCCCCAGCCACTGCAGGTGATGTGCCACACTAATGAAAGATGTTTATGGGGGATGTTATGGGAGGTGTGGGAGGTGGGGAACATGGGAATCCCTGTAATTTTTGTGTAACATTTATGTAATCTAAGCATCTTTTAAAATATGTAAAAAAATATATAACTTTTATGTAAGCAAATGCACATATATGCATATATATTTATATATCATTTTACAAATATTGGTTTGTATTGTGAAAACTTTTATTTTTACCCACAATAATAATAATAATAATAAAAAGAGCTTTCAAAATGAGCAGCACTAAATAGAAGGAGCAGACCATAAAGGTCAAAAAGAAAGTTATCCAAGTTGGTATGAATGTTGGCTAGATGATCAGAGGCATGTGAAAAATAACAAAGGAGGCTCTTTAAAAACCCATGCTTAGAGAAATAAAAACAAGGTAAGAACAAACCTACTGTTTAGAAAGGTAGAGCAAAAAAAAACCAAAAACAAAAACAAAAAAAAAACCAAACCCCAAAAAACAAAACAAAACAGAAAAGAAAAACAAACAAAAGGAAATAGAAAGGTAGAGCATAACCTCAATAGATAACCAAAAGACACTTGACTCCTATCTTGCTTTAGTATTCTCCATGTAGGAGAATGATCTTCCAACTGAAAAGGATAGAGGAAACAACACTAAGGGGCAATTTAAAGCCAGGTTACCTGAGAAGAGCACAACAGAGTATCTAGGTACTTTCAAGTTTCTAGTCAATGAATTACAATCCAAGAAGCTAAATGATTTTACAGACATGAACACAGAATCCACATTCTTAATTTTGGAGAAGTCATGAAGACTCTGAAAGGTGCCACAAAGACAGGGGCTTTTTGCATTTTACTTCATATTCTCCTGAATTGCCCTCTGCTATGCTATGGCCAGACCATTCTCTACTCTCTTCCCCATGTACAACTTTGTAATTTCAAACTCTGTCCCCTTTTTCCCCATTCTTCACCATCAATATGCATAATTTCTTAATCAATCACTGTCTATAATTTTTACACAAAGCGCAAATTGTAATACATTCTCTATGACTTTTTGAGATAAACCACTACGCTTAATGATTAAAAGCTAACCTTTATTGAGGGCACTAACAACTCATTTAATCCTCTCAACGACCAGGAGGGAGGTACAATTTAAAAGAAATTTTAATATTTTACCAAAGAGAGGTTAGGTAAAGCTTAGTGAGGTTAAGTAACTTGCCCAAAGTCACACACATGTTGAGTGGCAGAGCTGGAATTTGAATCCAGGCAGAAAGTTCATGCTTTTTTCTACATTTTTATTCCAGCCTGAAATGCTTATTGTAGTTTTCCTCAGAAGAACATTTCTATTGTTTTGTTTTTGTTTTGTGTATTAATTACATCCTCTCAACTAAATTTTAAGTACTTTGAACTGGGAGATGAAGATCTTTTATCTTACCCATTGTTCCCATTACAGTGAGAGATATAGGGCAAGCCCTCAATAAAGCTCCACTGAATTGTGTCAATAGATATGCAAAGTTATTACATTTCCATTATGACGGGTATTTTCTTGTTGGTCAAATTTCCACTTTGCAAAGTAAGCATATTTACTAGTTGGTGTTTTTATCAGGCTTCTCAAATATCTGATTTTATGATAATTTTATGATCAAGTATTACCTCAATTATTCACTTAATTTTTATTAAACACATTTTACAATAAAAGGTCAGAAAGCGTAAAGTTGAGGTGGTTCCTACTAATTAAGAAGTATAAATTAATGTGCACTCTGATGGTATGGCATGTGTAAAACAAACCAGTTATAAATTTGGCAATAATGTTATCTCTTCCATGAATTTGTCTTCTCTCTCTGTATCACAGAATTATAGAATTTTAAAACTAAAGAGTATTCTAGTTATATACATTTTAAAGAAGGTCTATTCTAACCTTGTATTTTAAAATAAGAAAACTAATTTAAAGAGAAGTTAACTGATTAGTCCATTGCCACCGAACTTGGATATGATGAAACTGAGTAGTGGTTGGTTAATGGTAGAAACAGAAGTTAATTCTAGTCTTTTGGATTTTTGGTGTGATGTTTTTTCTACGATATGTTCTGTAATATCACTGCAACCTATTTTAGTGGCTTTTTAAAAAAAAACAAAACCAAACAACACTATTAACAAGGGAGTGTTTGCTATTTGAAGCAAGAGCTCTCAACACATGATCTGTAAGCCTTCTCTTGCTTTGATCTCTTACACCATTTGTGTTCTCACAGAGAACACTTGCAAAGTCTTAAAAATCAAAGCCCAAGAAAAACAGTGAGTTGATTTTTATTCCAAGGAATTATCTCCACGTATGCAAAAGAAAACAGCCTTGCAAACAGCACAAGTACCTTAGCACATGTAATTCCAAGGCAAAAAGAGCCCCTGATGCGGCATCACCACTCATGGAACCATAAGCAGCAGAGCAGCTCAGAGCAGGGTGCTCTTCTTAAAATGAAGGCATTGATGTGCTTTAGACATTCACCCCAGAAAATAAAAAATCTGCATGTCTGATGTTTTTTCTTTTTTCCTAAAATGTGCATTTCAAAACATTGTTTCTCAAGCAATGAGTTTGCACTGCATGGCTATTTGTCTTCCAGAATAAAGTCCAAACTCATTAGCATAGCTTATAAGACTCTAAGGATCAGGCATGTGCATGCTATTCATCTCTCTGTCCGTCCATCCCTCCCACCACTGCCCTCTCCTCTCTTTTTATATAATCTGAGTATCTTGTTTGTTCTGACTAGAAGATCCATTTTCATTCTGCCCTCCTCTACCATCATTTAATTGCCACTCACCCTCTCAGACTTTCCTCAGGGGAGTCTTCCTAATAGTGCCAAGAGCTTACCTCAACCACAGCCCCTTCCACACCAATTGCGATAATGTGTTTACTCACATACCTCCTCCAATAGCTTCTTCAGAAAAGTGACCTTTTCTTCTTGTTTTTGGAGACTCAAGGCCTGGCAAAAGGTATACCCTATAACTGGTAGGCACTTAAATATGTACTGAATGAATGTTAATGAACTGCCTTTCTCTTAAAGCTGATGGTGTCTCAGCCCATCAATGCCATACATTTAGAGTATTTTTCCTTGTCCTTTAAGAGGAAAAAGGGAACAACTGAATGTTGTTTCAAAAGTTGGTCATTCCAAATATGGTTCAAGGCAATCAAGCAAGGTGAGGTTATGTTTTATGTAAGTAGATACAATCCTTCTCTGCAAAGTCTACACATTTATCAAGCATGTATCCTCCTAGGCACTGCTTACAGAATTTCAACTCAAAGTGGAAAATTTATTTTCCATATTATTTCAGATTTAGCTTAGCCTACGTTATTTGCTCCTCCAAAACTTTTACAGATTATGCTTCTATTTCCAGTAGGCATCTCAAAAATCAAGAAAGAAGAAACATAATCAAGGCAGCTTATAGAGGAAAAATGCTCATACTTGTTTTAATGGTCTCATTGCATATAAGAGGAATACAATAATATAATCATGATAATTATACTTGAAGGTCAAGAAAATTTAGGAGCTTCCCCCACCACATGTTAAGGGCACTCCATATTTCAACTATAACAACAACCCCAGAACCTGGCTTTATTTGAAACTTTAATACTTGTTTATTAAAATCTAGTTACATTTACTGGTATCATTCACCCATCTTCCAATCATTTATTATAGTATAAACGTCATTTTAAAAAAGCACAAATTAAAAAAGTCTTTAAAAAAAGATCTCTTGAAAAAACGTTTAGAGCAAATTTAACTGTCCAAACGACCTACTTGGGGAAACTACCCTGGAGTTTCCTTGGATGCAGACTTAAAGATTTTTGAACCAAACTAATATGCAAAAGCACCATAAGCAACCTTGCACTGATTTTTTTTTTTTTTTAAGAGCAACACAATGACTAATGGTCAGAACTACTGCAAAAAAAGGCATGAATGGATACACACAAATAAAACAAACACAGCAGTTTTAGTTCAAACAGCTGCTATATCAATTTAGGAGACTGGATCAGAGGGAGGGGGCTTTTAGATAAGTTTAGAGAATAAATATGGTAGATTTATGTAATGATTTACTTTAAGAGAAGCCACAACAAATATCTTATGGAAATGTTCCAAACTTCAAAAAATTACTCTTCTATTAAAAATATGAAATTTTAATTGAAGTAACCAAAACATAATTTGTCTGCATTCATTACTCATCTGCTTTCCCAATATTTAATACAACATGCTTAAATTATGTTTTTCTATTTTATTTATATTAGCAAAACTGTGTTTGAAACAGATATTACAGTAACAGAAATAGAATGGGTTAAAATATAGACACCATGAGTTGGGTGATGGACAAAGAATCTGTGATAATACATTGTGTGTGTTTTGGACATCTATGTATTTCTGCAGCTTCAATTACTCAGAACTATTTTAAAAACTCATCTGTACTGCAAACTACAGCAGCTGACATCTATAATTGGGGGCATAAATAAGACCAGAATGTCACACATTTACTGCAGACCCTTACAAAGTAGATGATCACAGAAACTGGTTATATTGGGCTTTTAACTAGTTCTATTGTACTTTGAATCTAATTAAGGTCTATTGGATAGAATTATGTTTGCTTATTATGACTTCTGGTTCATAAGAGATACTGGAAATAATAGATTAAATCATGTATTTGATATGTCACAAAATTTGAAATTAAAATAGACTCATAAGGCACTATGAATGAGGAGAAGAATTTCATGATCAAATAAGACATTTGTTTCAGAATCTATAATTTTAAGAATAAACATTGCTACAAGATTGGAATTTGGGTTTTAAAATGCATTTTTCTTCAAGAATTATAACTTTGTATAGTCAGATGAAAAAGTTTGCTCTGCAATGTTAAATATTTTCTCCTGCTTCCTCTTGTATTATATTTTTTAAAAAGTAGAATAGACAAGAAAAGAACAAAAAATTACTATTATGTTAGTAACCTTTTTACTGTTTTGCTAAACCTATTCTTTATTTCTCCAAAAACTATGTGGGTATTACATTCTGGGTGTGCTTTCTCAGTCCATTTTGTTTCTAAGCAAATATACTAAATAAATAACCTGGCCGTGAGCTCAGGATTGCCTCTCAACAGTTCAGTTAATTTTTAAAAGACTGGACACAATCTTTAGAAATAACCATGTTCTATCTACTCCATTCTGTTCTACTGTAAGATTATTTAGGTTGGTTTAGAAAGCTAAACAATCTCTCATGTACTAGAATACATCATGCTTTAATTAGGTGATATAATTATACGTATATGTACATGTACTATATATGATAAACAGTAATATACATGCCATATTTTTATTCTATATATGTAATGCAATTCTAGTGATATGGAATACATAGCTATCTCAGACTTAGATGATACTAAATGAAGTAAACATACCTTTAGGATCCTAAAACTTTTCTAACATACAAATAAAGATCTTTTTTGATTCTGTATTATGTTTACCATGTGGGATCATTAACTATGAGCTGTAACAGGAATTTTCGAACTGTTCAGCAGAGCCTGAGGATGGAACAGGCAGGGGAGCAAAGCATGTAGGACTTAAGAGTTCCATATCCTTACCCAAACTTATAATACCTCCACATTTATGTAGGACCTCGAGACATAAAACAGTTAAGGTTTGGGCTAAAATGCAGAGCGGACAACATATACAAATCACAGGAAAATAAGGAAAGCACCCGCGTTTAGCATTAAAATAGATATTTCAATATTTCAAGGAGTTCATGTCCCCTTGTATCTTAATTCTTCAGTGATCCATGAACTTGATTATAAGTTTATACATATCCAAGCATACCTTTGCATATTGTATGCAAAGAAAATGACTAATAATGTTTAAAATGGATTTATAGACAAATGAAGACAGAAAGAAAAAAAAAAATCAAAAAGCCTGTGACACACATACCCCTTCTAAGAGAAGCTGCTTTGCTGCCTGGGCTGTCTGGGTGCCTTGGGTGTACACACGACTGTCTTCCTAGCTCTCCAGACCAACAGTGACCTGACCGAACGGCAGCCAATCTATGTGCTGGCCTATGATCCATCATGTGACCCAGTGTGAAAAGACAAATTAGACCAACCAAACCTCTTTGACCCATCTGAAGTGAGTAAATAATGAATGAGGCAATTAGCAGCAGGAATCGAAGCTGCTAGAGTAAGAGCACACAAAAAGGAGCCGCAAGAAGAATCACGGCCAGGGGAGCACTGTAGGCTGAAGTAGGAACAGTTTTAAAGTGGAGGTTACAGAGAAGACAAGAGTGAAGAGGGAAAGGATGTGCAAGCGTGTGGTGAGAGAACAAAGCAGATGAAAAGACTTGCCAGACAGAATGCAGAGAGAAAGCAGGGCACAGACATAGTCCCCCAGAGCTACCTCAGTTTCTGATAACAGTCTAGCTTCAACCCAGGTGTATCCTTACTTCAAATTAAACCAAACCAACCCCTTTTTCTTAAGATACTCTGAGTGAGTCTCAGCCTCTATTTCCCACAGCTGGAATGCAATCAGAATGATTAATGTTTTATGCCCAGGTTAATGAGAAATTTGCACATACATCACATGTTCTTTAAAAAGAAGTATACATATAGCACCTGTGACTTCATATGTACTGAAATCCCCTGTGCTAAGTCAGAAATTGAGCCACTCATCACAGAGCCAATATGCTAACTTATTTGGTTCTCAAGCTAAAGTCTTACCAATAACAGGCTGCAACATTGCAAGGTGTGTGTGTGTGGTTTAACTACTCAAATCCAAATTTTTAAAACATGGGTACATATTACCAATTTGGCTGAAAAGTTTCTTTCACACTGAGTTCTTAATAAACGATGCCAGTTTAGAGTATAATGTTACCTCTGAAGGCCAGTATGAAATAAGACTAGAAGTGTTTATTTATGCCACAGCATAAGCAGAATAATTTTTAAGAAGTGGTTACACTGACAGAATGGAAATTTATAAAGGCAACCTCATGTTCTTAAAGAAGTATACCAAGTACATTGATAATTTTAAGTCTGACTTGGTATTGTAGACTCTGGAGAAGAGGTTACAAAAAACAGCTGAAGGTTTTGTCTAGCTTGTAGAAGTATGTGGTTTAGTCTATAATGTTTTTTATTTTATTTTATTTTTTAAATTAAATTAGTGGATAGAACTTAAAAATTAAGAGATAACAGATATACAAATCTGTACTTCTGGCTTCTCTTGAAACACCAGAAGATCTGCCCATATCAGCCCATGTTTTCACAAGTCAACAAAGAAGGAGAGTTGAGTAGCAGTTACTCCACTCAGAAGGGGCAAAGTGTTTCAGTTTCTCCTGTCTCGTTGCCAGCTGATCCCTGTGGATAACTTAGTTTGTAACCTCTGTTCAAGAGTTAAGAAATGTATAAATCTCACCTGGGCATCAACTATAATATAATTATTAATCTATAAATCGAAGTACAGTTTTATTCAAATACACTGATTAACATAATATGAAAGACTTCAGAATTTCTGGTACCAATTCTGTTTTGGAGGTAACCCGTGATTCTTTTACTATGCCATGCACTCCCTACCTTTTCTGTCTGGCTTGAGATTCCTGTCCACGGGTGGTGGTTCACAGTCTGCAACAGGAACTGGCCTTCGGGGAGGGGTCTTTGGGCTGGACCTGAAGCCCATATGAGCAGGAGGGGGAACTTGCATCCCAAATGAAGAAAAGTCAAATGTTCCTGGTGTCATTGGCACATAATTTTCTTCCTGAATTCGTTCTGTAAAACTGCTGGAATGTTGTCGTGGTGGAGAGTTGGGGTTCATGGGGACATAATTTTCATCCAGTTCTTCATTTGATACACTTCCCACTGTGAACACATTTTTGATTTTCTAAAACACACACATATATTTTTTAATAAACAAAAAGTACTGTCAAACATGGAAACACAACTCTAAGCCACACTTATTCATATAGAAATGGAGGTACTGTTATTTCGTGATCTTGTTTAGACTCAGGGCACTAAGTGCGAAGGTTCTAACAATGATATATACTCTATGATGCCAAGGGCAATTATACTTACAAAGTGGTTATGGAAGCCTTCAAGTGAACTAGATCTATCACTTGGAAATGTTCGTGGAATATCATAGAAGTCTTGAGAACTAGAATCTAAAACAAAGAACAAATTATCAACATTTCTTCCCATCTTTGCCAGCTCTTGGAGTGATCAGTAATGACCTGTTCTCTCTCTCTCTCTCTCTCTCTCTCTCTCTCTCCACACATATATACACACATGTAAACACAAGTGCGCACATCGGAGTTTTAAAAGGATGCTCAGAGAAAAACAACATCTTGAATTGGTAAATTAAACCACTAAAAATGCAGAAACTCATATGCTATCAACACCAATATGTAATTATGACAATGAGCAAATGTCTAAGCCTAGAATGTGATGGGGATATCTGAAGAGGGAGAAGCGAAATACTTCTACTTTCTCATCTTTTGCACCACCTTAGGACTAACTTAGATTTCACTTCTAACCATGTTTTTCACTTGTTTCATGAAGGGATTTAGAAACTGTTACTAAATGGTTAAATAAATATTGTAATAAGTACTATTCATGATGCATTAAATTTTTATGTTCTTTAAGATAGCTGGATAACTCTACCACAATACACAGAAATTTTAGCACATAGTTTTTTAGAGTATGTGCATTTAAAACTTTGGCTTTCTATTTTTAGGAAGTTAAGAATCTCAGAGAATAACCCAGACCCAATTTTCTATTCTCAAGGCATGTAACTTTTGGTGGCAGGCTCTAGGAGGTGGTATAGGAAAAGTATATTCAACTAGCAATAATGAAGTGGCTAGGGATAAAGCTAGAGAAGACTCAGTACATTAAAAAAACAACAACAAAATACAAAATGTAAACTCAAACAAAAGGCATAATAGCTTGGTTGGAACCAAACAGCACCTGTTGGACACAACGTAAAAATTGCTTTTATAGGAAGGAAGGAAACAGAGCCCAACAGATGTGACAGAGAAGCAGCCATAATGCACAAAAATACAGGAAAGAGTATGACTTGGAGAGGCTTTGTGGCTGGCCCATTTCCTGTCCTCTGCTCACACAGGGGTCTCCCCACCCAGGATACATAGAAAGTGGGAGAAAGGAGCGCACACTTCCTGAGGCAGGAAGGCACTGCTAAGGCCAGACTTCATCAGGGATGAAAAACGCCAGCTCTTTCTCCCTTCCAGCAGAGCATGCAAGCAGGCACATGTGCACACAGATCCTTCCACAGATCTACTGAAACTCTGTTATCTTGGCTATATGAATGGGTAACTGCACAGCTGGAAAAAAAAAAGGACTGTCAGTTAACAGCAGTTTGCTTAAAAGAACAAATATTCATATAAACATTTTCTATCATTTATCTCTATCGCAATGGAAGCCAATGAGAGCTGACCTTTTCGCAATTTGTTCAGATCCACAGTGGAAATGGTATTGCTACGCGATGGAGGAATTCCTGCTGTAGGTATACAGTAACTACTGTCAGTGTCTGAGGCCGTGCGTTTGATACTACACGTTTCCACAGGAGACCGGTCATGAGCTGGATGTGGTTTCGGTGGGCGAGGTGGAGGAATATCTGGAATAGTCTCTAGCTTTGACGTCTGTCCCAAGGTTCCTTCTGGAAATGTTCGTGGAATCTGGTAAGTATTACCAGGTATTGGAGGAATATCATAACTAATAGACACATGCCTCATTTGAGTCTCTACACTCGACGTGCTAGATGGGGTATTAAAAACATAGAGTTCTCCATCTGCGTCAGTATTTGATGGCGATACTTTTGGTAAAACATCGTGGGAATAACTTCTGGGCAGGTTATAAAGACTGGAGTCTACAGAAATAGATGCAGCACGTGATGGTGGAGAGTCATACATCATTTGCTGCTGAAAAAAGCCATTCACTCCTTGTTTGCTCAGGGAGGAAGCAGGATTTTTATGAGAAGGGACGTTATCATTGCAGTCTGTTTCAGAAGAGGTGGTTTTTGCAGAATCAGCATGTGTTCTAAATAAATATTATTAACGACAGAAAAGGATGTTAATATGATATAGACTTAAGATCTATTTTTAATAAATATAATTTTAGCTTAGCAATCAAAATACATGGCTCTTTCCATTGGATATTTTTGTGTGACCCTTAAGATTTAAAGCACAAACATGAATTTTGTATGATTACAAACCAGACCAAAAAATGCCACCACAAAACCACCCAAAGCATTCGCCCTAATTCATGTCCTGTAGCTGAGGTACACCTCCAACTCCACCTATTAAATCCACACATAAAACCACACTCCCTGAAGCACTGAAGTTAGATAGCACAACACTCTGAGAAAGGTAAAGGATTAAGGCATAGACACAAGGAATAGCATTTCCTCTCAAGAGCATGCAAAAAACGCATTGCCCATACAGTTCATAAAGTTGACTGATTGCTCTTTAAACCATTGTGGAAAATTTGTTGTTCTGTAAAACTAAAAGGCTAATTATTACACGGTACTGAACAAATCCAATGTGACCTAGATGGAGATAGCAATTTAATAGGTTTTTTTATATATTCCTTTCTACTAATTTTCTTTAATAATAAATATTTAGTCAACACTATAAAGAGAATCAAAATATAATGCAGAGATTTAACCAACTCCAAATAGTAATTAACCTTGAGAAATCTCAGTAGAGTATATTTTATGCTTTAGGTACGTTTTCAGTCTCTACATTTTGTGGTATTGTAAAATGTGGGTATAAGACAAGATGAGGCTAATGACACAAGCACACTGGTACTGCCTTACTGCATGTTGTCCAAAGTCCACAGGAATTTAAATTTAATATTTCTTTTTTTTTTTTTTTAAAGATTTTATTTATTTATTCATTTATCCCCCCCCTTGCTGCTTGTGCTCGCTGGGTCAGCTAACCACGCCGTGCAGGCGGGCTTGCCTTCACCAGGAGGCCCCGGGAATCGAACCCGGGGCCTCCCATATGGTAAACGGGAGCCCTACTGATTGAGCCACAGCTGCTTCCCTTAATATTTCTTTTAACAACTTGTGATCATTTTTTAAAGGGTGTGTCTTCCCTGATTTCTTAGCAACACTTGGCACTATGTATTGCATTTATTCACTGAAACTCTTCCTCTCTGGTAACTGAGAACCCATATTGCACTATCCTGATTTTTTTTCCTCCCTCATTGATTATTCCCTCCTTTCATTTCCCGTCTCTCTACTTGGAAATGCTGATAGAGCTCAGTTCTCTAATCCTTTACCATGCACACCATTAGAGAATGTTCCCGTCTCATAACTTTACCTTTCCCTGAATTATAACAATGCCTATCTTCTCACCAAACCCTGAGTCCCATATTTTTGAATTGCTCAAAAGATATTTCAACTTAATTATCCCACTACCATTTTGTTCAGTGTCCCAAACCCAATTCAATTTACTTCTCAATTGATAGGTCTTCCAGACTTCCTTCATGAAATGTCTTTATCCAGATTCTCTAGGCTTGAAACCCGGTCAGCTTTGATTCTGTCACTCAGGCACAGTTCTTCTCCCTGCCCGAATTTCTGTTCCCCTGCTCTATTCCCACTCTCACCACCCCAAGTTCTGGCCGACATCTCTGCTGAGATCAACATGAATGAGCCCTCCTGACTGGACTTCGTTCCAATCCATCTATGGGTCCACACTTCTTTTCTCCTGTAAGATCAATATTTTCAAAACATGTTTTTTCTATAACTCACCTACTCAGAAAAAACTAATAAGGGTTCCTACAGGGTATGGAACTCCACGAAGGCCACTAACTACTCCACCAGGCATTGAGGTGACTAATAACCTGGCTTCATTCTGTGTGCACTATCTTACGTCCTACTACTCCCCAAATCGAACCCTTTACTCCAGGTAGACTCCCCTCTTTATAATCCACCCCCCCATCTCACCTCTCATTTTGCTCATTCTATTTTTGCACAAATTAGTTATCAGAGTCTCCTCTTTTCCTATTAACTATGTGTAATTCAAATCCTACTCCAACTCTGAAGCTTCTCACTATTTTGTTTTCCTTTTTAAAAACACTTGGACTTTGTCTTCTTAGAATTTTAATGCCCCTAAGCATATCCTAACAATTTGTACTTCACTTAGTTCAAACATGTGAGTGAAGAGTAGCTAGGGGTACAAAGAATAATAAAGTTCCCTCCCTGCCTGCCCTTGACTAGCTTATAGTTTAGTGGAGAATACATAAAAATAGCAAACTATTTCCAAAACTGGGATGAAATAGAGGGATAGAGGCACAACCAGGATGCCATGGAAATCCAAAGAAACAAATTTAATCCAACTTGAGAGTTCGGGGGATGTTTCCTTGAGGAACACATTCATGTCTTGGCTGAATCTTGAAGCTTTGGCAAGGCAATTTTCATATATTGTCTTGGCCTATAAATACTAAATGCTCTGACTTCTTAACAAGCATTACTTGTAAACTCTGAAGGTGATTGTATATGAGGGACTTTATTTTAAACAATTAGTTTGTATCTCTGTAGTACCTACCAAAATAGAGGGCACATAGTGGGTACTTTATAAATATTTGTAATTCAAATGTCACTTTTGCAATAGTTTTGAGCATAATCTATTACCACAGAAAAGCTGTGATACCAGTGAAATCACTGAAAGGCACCATCTAAAATTAAAATGCACTGAAAAATGCCACTTAGCTGTTGGCTTTTAAAATTGAAAAGTAGTTATGAATCTCTATAAAATAAAATCTTAATTAGTAGCACAGGCAACAAAGTTGCAAGTATGTAATTTTAAATACTCACAGCAAACAAGCAAAATCAAATTAGAATTTGATATTAACTAATGTTGATTTATAACTTTTTTTGTTCTTACAGGTAAAATCCCATTATAACAATTAAATAGAAACCTATCTTTGGAATATTTATGAGCTATTTCCATTATCTTAGTAATGGTTTATAGAAACTATCTTGTAGATCTTAACAAATTCTATTAAAAAAATTTTATTAACAAATGCTCTGTCTGATCCTAGCTTATGTTAGCAATCACTTGATACAAGAGAAAAGGCCAAATCTTTTTTGTCATAAAAATAATGTTTTATATCTTAGAACTGTTTAAAAAAAATCTTTCACATCTATTATGCAATTCATCCCCACTTAATTCTGTAAAATTAAGATAATCAATATATCCAATTGGTTTTGCTAATTGTCACATAGCTGTGAATGGCAGACAGGCCTCCTAATCATCATTTTCCTGCTCCTTTTTCAAACAATAAAACAACTGTCTTCCAACTCCCTCTGTCACCTCTGGCATTCCAACAACTCAACATCAAATGACAACAAAGATCAAATTAAAATACCTTATAGTTCAGAAGAGGAGGGGTACAGGAGCTGAGATGGCTGACAGGGAAACCAAGGATTTGGGAAAGACTTTACGACACCTGCTGTCAAGTATTGAACTCCACATATTTTTTTTTACTCAATAATTTATAAAATCAAGGTTTGGGGAAAGCTCTGTTTTATCACTAGATATGAAGACTGGAAAGAATTTTTAGCAATATATTTAATTTCTTCAAACTTCATCACAATTCAATTTGTATATTCCATAGAATTTGCTATATTGGGACTTTACCTGTAGGATTTATTTCTCACACAGATCCAAAACAACCATGACACACTCACTGCAATGAAATCGCTTTGCTTTCAAAGTCTTCTAGCAGTAGGTATTCCTCTCCTTCTTCAGAAACAAAAGATGACCCTTGGCTGGTTTATAATCACAAAGAAATGGAGCAAGATCACCATTTATAAGTCAGTGAAATCTGTTAAGCAAGTAATACTGTGAGTCTGTAACAAAGACTATAAAATAGTAAACAGATTTCCAAATGCACCTTGTAGACACAACTGTTCTTTGCCAAAGATGACAGAAATTGCTTTTTCAATAAACTCTCTTGAATATCAGAAATCATCACTGGATGAATACAAACCTGGAATATAAGCCTATATAAATGGCTTATGAGTAAAACACACACACACACACACACACTCTCTCTCTCACTCACATGCACACGCAATTTACCTCATGGGTTCAGGCTTCTTGCTTTGACAGTTGATTAGCAAGAGGTAGTCTTGAGGATCCTCCTGGAAGCCAAGAGTTTCCAGGTGTGTTGGAAGGTTAATTAGCTGATATGGAAGAGGTAGAGTAGCAGAGGAAGAATCCACCTGGGTGGATGGTGGGGCTGTAGTTATAGCTAACGGTAAATCAGCTGGTGCTTGTGAGGAGTTGCCAGGTGGCTTCACAGCATCTGCAAGCACAAAGGTTTAATTATTATTATCTCACATTTGAAGAACTTTTTTCCTAACAAAGGTACCCAAGAGTTTGGAGATTGTTTAAACACACACTAACAAAATAAACCATGGCAATGTCAGTTAAAACAAACACTACCTAAGTGGTAACATTTATGCAGGAAATAATTTATTCTTGTCAAAGAAATCTGACGAGTAGTGTTCTTGCTCCACTTTAGAGGCTCTAACACTACCTTGTTTAGTTGTGAAGCTACAGGGAAGGAAGATGTTCAAGAGATAGATTTTTTTTTTCTATGATAAAAAAATAGAAGTGCCAACCTTTCCAAGGAGACCAATTTTATAACATGGCCTCTACAGTCCCCTGGTGCTTTGGGTACTAGGGTCAGCTCTTTATCTTATGTTTCTTTGCTATTCAGTCTTTTCTTTCCACTTTCAGCAGAGAATTCCTCAGGTAGGAATATTTTTAATTCCAGGAGTGGTGAAAATAAAATCTACTCTATCTTTAAGGAAAGAGCTCTTTTTAAACATCAACTCTTTCTTCAACTCATATCACCTTTGCCCTTTAGTGGATTTCTGTAGTACTTTCATTAAAAGGGGGTTGGGAGTAACTATTAAGCACTTACTATGTTCTAAGAAGACATATGAAAATAGCTAAATTGGATAGAAAGAAGTAATTTGAAAACAAGTTGAAAACGCAAAAATAAAATCTCACTGTAATAACTGACATAACCAAGTATAATTTTAAAAGCCCAGAAAAAAATTGCTCTATTAGTCTGGCTAGGAATTCAAGGCTATAAATAATCCAGAAAAAGTAACAATGAGATAGAGAGAGAGAGAGAGAGAGAGAGAGAGAGAGAGAGAGAGAGGGAGAGAGAGAGAGAGGGATCAGAAAGCAGTTAATGTATCCTATAGGCGATTATATAAGTTATTTTACATACTTCTTCTCTATACAGTAGAGGTGTGGTAAAACTGCATAATCCAGTTCAATGTTAAATTCTGACCAAGACTTACATTTACTTCTAGGATGCAAGAATTAGACAAAAAACTTCCAGTATGTTCACCAGCAAACTTATGAAACAAAAGACCTTTATATAGTCAGAAAAAAAAAAAAGCCATTCCAAACAACACTGGTACACAAAGGACTTTAAAAGGGAAGGGGGAGAATGCTCAGAAAATATACTACATTCAAAGTTTTAGCGTTTAGGATTATTTTATTCATGTTAATTTGACTATACTTGGCTCTGTGTGTGTGTGTATTTATTTAGGTACTAGGGCCAGGGATTGAACCGGAAGCTGGCGCTCAACTGCTGAGCCACATTATTTTATTCATGTTAATTTGACTATACTTGGCTGTGTGTGTGTGTGTATTTATTCAGGTACTAGGGCCAGGGATTCAACCAGAAGCTGGCGCTCAAGTGCTGAGCCACACTGGCTCTCTTGAGTTGTTTTTCTCATTTGCTTGTTGTTTGTTTTGTTTTTAGGAGGCACGGGGAACCGAACCCGGGACCTTCCATGTGGGAAGCAGGTGCTCAACTGCTTGAGCCACATCCGTTCCCCTCGGCTCCGTATATTTTAATATCAGCATTGCTTTGTGCCAAAATATTCTCTGATATAAAACTTCTGCCCAAAGTTAACCAACTGGTCTGAAGAAAGTAACATCTATTTGTTCCATCTTATAAAGTGATCTGCCTCTGTACTATGCTACAAGTAGCCAAGCAGACCAATTTGCTTTCTACCTTGCTTGGGCTTCTAACTCACCGCTCTAAGTAATGCTGGTATCAAGTTTCTGAGAATCAAATATTGGTTTAGAGTTTGCTTAAGTGTGTAGAATTATTTCTCATCTCTTAATTCAGAAGGCACAGAGAACATAAACAACATCCTTTAAAGGCCTAATAAGCTGTTGGAGCAAATCTTAATTGAAATTTACTTAGAAAGTTAATAAGTACCGCCAGTGAAAAGCCTTAACAAGCTTTCAGAGCAGAGAAATTGATTATCATGTG
This sequence comes from Tolypeutes matacus, assembly GCA_026826555.1. Classification (NCBI taxonomy): domain Eukaryota; kingdom Metazoa; phylum Chordata; class Mammalia; order Cingulata; family Chlamyphoridae; genus Tolypeutes; species Tolypeutes matacus. The sequence goes on along the minus strand of JAKSZT010054458.1, from coordinate 17,848,118 downwards.
AAGAGATCCACAAATAATAAACTGGTCCATGTGACACCCAGCTCATGACACATTCCTGTTTGGAATCAAATGCCCTGGTGTTAGTGCTCTCACAGAAACCTTTAAATAGTCAAAGATAACTACTTTGTTTTAACCAAATGGCACAAGAACTTAAGCCCAGGGAAGCAATTCTATCCTTTCTTATTGGTAAGGTACATTCCAAAATTAATATGATAGGTTCTCTGATTTTATAACCACTGAGTTCCTGTATCTGAGTGCAAGGTGCCCATGATTTTGCCAAGAGAGCAGATGAGATTCTCTGAAGATGGGGTACTTCTGCTGATAGAATATTTTTCTATGATTTCTTTTGCAAAAACTTTAACTTTCCATACACAATTAAAGGCAAAGAGACCAAGGTTATTGTTTCTATTGATAACTGATTAACCTAGTCTGTCATAGAATATTCTTTCTGTAAAAAGAAGCATTTTAAATAGATACTATATTTAATTAAATTACCAAATAACTAAGATAGTACACAATTATCGGTGATGCTAAAATAACCACTTCTTACTTTTGAACACAGTATTTTTTATGGAAGAACATTTTTAAAAGGTAAATCTAATGAGTGGATAAAAACAAGAAAGAGCAGTAGTTGCAATTTTCAGTGAAGTGACCTGTAGTTTTCTCAATTGAGTATTTATTAAATACTCAAGATCCTTAATCATAGCTCAAGCTGTTTAATGTGTTTCAAATAGAAATTTTAAAAATATTCTTATTTGTCAAGACTTTTTCTTTACTAGATTATGAAAACATTCATAGATACTTTAAAACAAACCCTTAGGAAGTTCTGACAAATGATTCTTAACTAGGGGTAATGTGACAATAGAATCACTTGTGAAGCTTTTTTAGAAATCTCAGTGCCTGGGCACAACCTCAGGAAACTGGATCAATCAAAATCTCAAGGCAGGGGGTCGGATGTAGCTCAACTGGTTGGGCATCCGTCTCCCATATGGAGGGACCCGGGTTCGATCCCCGGGACCTCCCGGTTAAAAAAAAAAAAAAAAATCTCAAGGCAGCAGCTTGAAAATGTGTAATAAAATGAAACAAATCAGGGGAGCAGGTGTAGCTCAGTGGTTGAGCACCTGCTTTAGCATGTACGAGGCTCCCAGGTTCAATCCCTGGTACCTCCTAAAAAACAAACAAACAAACAAACAAAAAACCAGAAAGCAACAACAAAAATAAATCTCTGGCTGAATCAGTCCTCAGGAAAATGCAAATTAAAACCTCAATGAGATACCACTATATACCCACTCAAATAGCTAAAAATTAAAGACTGACAATATTAAGTACTGGAAAGAATGTAGAGCAACTGGAATTCTCATACTCAGCTGGTGGAAATGCAATGTGATAAAATAACTGTGGAAAACTAAAGCTATTATATGTGCATATCCTATGATGTAGCAATTCCACTCATGGTATATATCCAAAAGAACGAAGTGTTTACATGTTCAATGAAAGACACGTGTGAGAATGTTCACATTTTCTATTTGTATTAGTTAAAAACTGGAAGCAACCCAAATGTCCATCAACATTCAATGGATCAATAATTTGTGATATATTCACACAAAGGAACATGTATGAAGGAACTCCTACTACATACTGCAACATGGATGAATTTCACAGACTTAATATTGAAAGAAAGACGTTGGCTCAATGGTTCAATTTATATGAAGTTCAAGAATAGGTAACCCTGATCTATGGTGACATACGTGGAAAAATGATTACATTTGGATGGGGTTTTCACTGAGAAGAAGCATGAGGAAACCTTTTGGGGGACTGGAAATGTTTCATTTCTTGACCTGAGTAGTGGTTACACAGATGTCTATCTCTATGTCTAGATAAAGAGTTAGATATATGAAACTATTTTGTAACTATATAATTAAGATTTGAGCCTTTTAGAGTTCTAAGTTATACCAATAAAAAAGTAAACAAAAAGAAATGAAAATCCTGTCTCATTAATACTATTTTACAGGACGAACTTACTAGATGTCTAAGACAAGGAGAACACGAGCAGGAATAAATAATAGAGGTGAATTACAGATGTGCCATCCTGCATGATGACTGCTGAGGAGTTAAAGCTGATCAAAAACAGCTTTGTTAAAACCAAAAAACAAACAAAAAAACAGCTTTGTTCCTCACAAAATAGCTTTTCAATTAAAAGACTCTCTAAAGGTGTGTGAACCTCCTTTCAATTGAAAAATTTGTTTCCTCTAGGAAAAATGCTGTGTTTGCCAGATGAACTATATACAAGGAAAACAGTGATCCTAAACTTAACAGTCTACCTTTTAATCATTTCATTTTGATCCATACTATTTTTTTTTTTAAAAATTAAAAAAATGTTGAATTTAAATATTAAATATGAAAAGCCTACTCAGCAAGCAAAACTGAGTACAGTCTCTACTCCAACTCAAATATTTTCAGAATCAGTGAATCACAAGTCTTACGGTATCCAAACTTCATGTTGGTATTTGCTTATGTTGGAAAGATATTTGGAAATGTAGATAAAAACGGGTTATCCATTTATTATCTTTTATTAGTTTTTGGCTTTAGTGGAAAAATAATAACAATCATAAAAACTAAAATTTACTGAGAGCTTACTAAATGCTAACTAATGAGTATTAACTCATTCAATCCTCAAAACAACCCTGTAAGAGTTGATTGTAGAGTACTGATAATGGATGGGGGTGATGGTAGCACAACATTGTGAACATAATTAATAGCACTAAATTGTATATTTGAATGTGGTTAAAAGGGGAAATTTTAGGTTGTATATATGTTACTAGAAAAAAATAAACCACATTGGACTGTACAGCACAGTGATCCCCATTGTAAACAATGGACTTTAGTTAATAGTACAATTATAAAAATGTTCTTTCATGAATTGTAACAAATGAACCAATGAGGGGTATTAATAATAGGGTGGATATGGGGACTCTGTATTTTATGCTACTGGTAAGAATTTTACCAATATTTCTTTATAGATAGGTTGTATAATCTTGAATTTATTATAAGGAAGTGTAGTTACTATAAAAAATAACACAAGAATCATCAAAGGATGTTAAATCTATTGGATGTGGAAAGTTCTGATGAGGGCTAGGATATGTGTGTGATTTTAAAGTGTCTCCCCACAGATTACTTATGAGTTCCAAGGACAAAATTACTTTGTAAGGAAAAAAATTTTTTCTAAGGAAAAAATTAACAGCTTATAGAATGGAGAAATTGGACAAGCCAATTGGAGGATCACTACTAACTAATGAGAGGTGAATGGACACTGTCTGCCTTTAATGTACTACACTAAGAAGGTATCACTTGTGCAATATTCCAGACAAGAATGCACAACCTGAATCTAATCACAAGGAAATATCAGACAAACCCCAAATGAGGAACTTCTACTACAAAAAGTTGGGGGTGGGATGTAGGGGAGGAGGCTGGATTCTTTAAAAATGTCAATTTCATAAAAGACAAAGGTTTGAAGAATAGTTCCAAGTTAAAGGTGACAAATGAGACAAGACCACTAAATACAATACTTGACATGACAACTAAATATAATACTTAACTATAGTCTAGATCCTGTGCCGGAGGAAAAAAGCGCTAAAAAGGACTTTATTGCATCAATTGACAAAACTGGAATACAAATGGTATATTAGACAAAAATATAAATGTTGAGTTTACTGAAGTTGTTAACTATATGTTGATAAGAGAATATCCTTATTCTTAGGAGATACGCACATTTAACATTTAGAAGTAAAGGGCCATGATTATGTAACTTATACTCTATTGCTTCGGGAAAAAATTATTAAAGGTGTGTGTGTATATATGTATGTGAATGTATCCACATAGACATATACACATACATATATGGCACTTATTGCAAGGAGCTTTAATGAGATTTGACAGTCTCTATTAATTCCTAATGTATGTAATTTAGATATTTGTGAAGTTCCTCCTATAGAGATTAATGGTAACACACAACTTTTCCTTCTCTCTTCACCAGAAGGAATAGAGTTCAATCTCTCTTAACTTCTGTATCAGCTAGAGGAAAGTAGAAGATCCCTTCATTTCTTTCTTACAAATGGAAAGACCATAGCACAAAGATATAGTGACATCTCCGGCAACCTCATAATTTGCCAGCAACACCTAAAATATAATTAAGACTTCTCTTTATATTCCTGCAAGCTATTTGGCAGGAACATTGTCCCATTTTTTCTCATTTTGTTTTGTTTTGAAAAACACAGATTATTAAATTTTCAAAATAGTTTCAAATAGTTTTCTGGTAGTTTTTTTTAGGATAATACATATAATGCACAGCCAAGAAGGGAATTTTAAAAAGCAGGTATTAGAAGTCTTGTGCAACCAAAATAGGGAACAAATTGAATTTAAATATTGAAATTGAAATTAATAAAACTATTTGTACACTTTGAAGTTTTCTATTAAAGCAGTTTTTATCTTTTTCTTTTGTTAAAAAAAAAGAGAGAGAGCAAAAAAAAGAATACAGATATGAAAGTCATGGGGGGAAAATGAATCAGTGAATTCATACTATTCATATTCTTGCAAATTTTTAAAGTTTGAGACTATTTCCAAATAAATTTTCTTTTAAGTATGTACATATACTAAAATCTATTTTTCTGTATATATAAATGGTATATATAAGCTGCCTATATCCTTATCTAAAGCAAGGAGTAGGGTGGAAAAAAATAAGCAAACCCAAAATGGATTGAAAAATAGGTTGTGTGTGTTGTATGTGTGTAGAGACAGTAGGTAGTATGCATACATTCCAGTTTCCCATACCCTTTCATCCTGTAAGATATCATGACTCACAGATAATTTATAATCCACACAAAATCTGTTTTTTTAAAGAAAGAAAAGTAAAATTTGGTATATAAAATTTAGTTTGTACCTGTCCCCAATATATTTACAAAAGTATATATTTTTAAAAAGCAGATTTTTACCTAAATGCAGTAGGGTGTAATATAATTTAAGTCATAGGTTGTTGAGGTTCTTGTCGTTGTGGTTGCTTTGCTTAGTTTCAAACAAATTCAGTATAGGAAAATCAGATTTACAGAACTAATAAATAAGCATGCGATAAAGTTTCTTCCTATGGTTAGCTTTCAATGAGTCTTTAATGTACCATTTAATGCTAAAAAGTTCAAATCAATAACTTTTCTAGATATATACATGAGGCACATTTTATCTTCCCAATCTTTATTGGGTTAGTCTCATGAATTGATGGGTCTCACTGGTATTTCCAAATCAGAAGACCTGAGCTCTATATCCAATGAGAAAAAATTCTAACCACTTGTACTGATTTCTGTGTCTTGGAGTATACCCAATAGTGCAGACATTTTGGGAAAGAACCAAATAAAAGTGGCTCCATTTGTTAGCTTAAGAGCCTATCCACTGGAGATGGGGTTCTATATTGTCATGGTCTAGATCCAGCTTCTCTGGACTTGCTCCCAGGATAAGCAGTAGAAATAGGCCAACCTTTGTTTCAAAGTATACCTTCTTGAAGGGTTACCATCCTAATAGTAAATGAATCATTTATGGCACAAATGTCCAGGTAAGTGAAAGGCATCTAGGCCTAAGGTGATATAGGAAATGATGACAGAAGGTGGTAGGCATCTTTTCTTTTTGCATAAGGACAAAGTTTTTCAATCAAGTGTTCATCAACAGATGAATGGATAAACAAAATGTGGTATATACATACAATAGAGCATTACTAAGCCATAAAAAGCAATGAAGTTTTGATACATTCTACAACATGGATGAACACTGAATACATTATCTTGAGTGACATAAGCCAGACACAAAAGGAGAAATATTGTATTTGTATTTCATGTATATGAAACACCTAGAACAAGCTGATTCAAAGAGACAGAGAGTACATTACAGATTACCAGGGGATGGGGTGGGTGCATGAGTTAGGTATGAATGGGGAGTATGGTAGTTTGGAGCTAGGTACCCCAGAAAAACATGATTTCAAACTTAATCTATTACTGTGGGTATGGACTCACTGTAAAAAGGACCTTTTGATAAGGTTACTTCAATTAGTTGTGGCCCAGCTGACTCAGAATGGGTCTTAATCCCATCACTGAAGGCTTTAGAGGTAAGGTTACAGAGAGGAAAAACCAGACAGCAGCCAGAAACTGAATGTAATAGAAGGAAGAAGCCAGGAAACACTGCCATGTGCGCTGTCACGTGACAGAAAAGTCAAGGACCAAAGACTGCCAAAGGCCAGCCCCAGAATGCCATAACCTTCTAGGAGAAAACAGAGCCTTGACCATGGCTTGGTTTTGGACTACTTCTAGCTTCAAAAACATGGGACAATAAATGCCTATTTTTTTAAGCCAACCCAGTACATGGTATTTGCTCCAGCAACCAGGAAAGTATAATGGGAAGTTAGTGCTTAATGGATACAGAGTTTCTTTTTGGGGTGATGCAAATTTTTGGTAATGGATGGTGCTGACAGTGGCACAATATTGTGAATTTAATTAAAACTACTAAATTATGTACATGAAAGTTATTAAAATGGAAAATTTTTATTGTATATATGTTACCACCACAAATTAAAAAAAAAAAAATTAAAACGGCTTTATTGAGATCTATGGAGGGGAGACGAGGGAGAGAATATTCTTCCTGCATGTTAGTTTACCTACTTTACTAAAGAGAAGACAAACAGAGAATAGCACTTTTTTGTTGTTTTAAAGCCATTGCTATGTGGGCATTTTGAGAAAAGCAACTCAGAGCCAATGTTCTAATCTTTCATCCTGAAATTAGAACAAAAGCCTTTTTTCCAAGTTATTCAACTGCATCAAGCCCTTAGGCTGTGTTTCCCAGCACTTGTTTAGCAGATTTAACAGCTTCCACCTTGGAGTTGGAGGAACAAAAATAAATCTGCACATTTCCAAGAAAAACAAAAGAAATTAGTCTCTTTACCCTCAAATCCACTAAATAAAAACATTCATAGGAACCACACACAGTTCAATGTGTTAGAACTTAAAAACAGATCTGGGCTGCCAGCGTTTGGAGTGTTCAATAATAGCAGTGGTCACCTGAGGCAGCGGAAATAACATGGGAACGATATTTTGAGAGGTTCCTGGAATCAAAACACAGGTCAGATTTTTCCCCTTTCCTTTTGTTGTCAGGAGAAAATTAGTTATTCTCACAGGGATTGGGGATAGTTATTTTCTCAGACTACGATATCCAAGCAGTCTACGTCTTCCCACTTCTAGCCTGAAATTAGCACAGTGAAAAATCATCTCATGTTATTAACTAATTTTCAAGCCCAAAGTGGGAGAATAATCAGCTCTCTGAAAGGGAAGAACTCAGGGCTCAAGGGACAGATTGAAGTAAAAAGCAAAACACTTATTATTTAGTGACTGGCAGTAAGATCTACTGGAAGCAAGAGAATACAAAGCACGTAGTTCTCTGCTGTTCAGAATTTGATATAGATTTTTAAACGTGAATTTTTTTTTAAAAAAAGCATCTAACAAAGCCAACAACTACAATGCATAAGGAAATACAGTGGCCAACTTTACAAGCCTTTTTGCAGTTTTGCTACGATGTATCTCAAAAACCAAAATTACAGAATACAATAAAATATTTTTTGACTCCTTGTTACTACATAATGAAGGACTGTTCATTTTTCACTGATTTATTCCAAGATACTCAAGCCCTCGACATAGTATAGTCAGACTTTCTAACAGTGACTATTTGAGGAGATGGCCAGAACAAACTTGTGAAAAACCTGTAAGTTTTTGATTAAAAAAAATAAATGTAGCTTCATTTAAATATAGCTCATGAACTAAATTTAGAAAGTGCTGGCAAAGTAAAGCCCTTAGGAATTTTTTTAAGTGAAGAGATAAAAATGATTTATGATTAGCACTGCTGTTATTGTACCTAACTCACAGATTATATATATCAAATTTGATTAATCATAGTATTAATTTTGTTACAACCTATCCCCCTTTATGGATATTGTGATAAAATTCATAAACTGAACGTTTCATTCAACCCCAAAATACTTCTAATCTGTTCTACAAGGACTTGTGAGTTTTGCCACTGAAAAGGTTACTGTAATTTTCAAGCTTTGAAGCTTCATCTTTCCCTTTATTGGTAGAAGGTTTAGAGTGAAAAAGAGACATTGTGACCGACTGATTCTGAGTACTAAAAGCAGTGGAAATGTTCCTTTAAGTAATTATCAGTTACAGTCACAGACCTATTTAAAAGCAGGCTTCTCCTGACCCTCTTAGGTAAATCAGGTGCTGCTGCTACCTATGCTTATCTAGTCTTTCTCAAGCAGAGCAAATGGTATTGTAATTCCTGGATTATTTATCTCTCCTGCTAGACCAATTATAAGCTTATGAGGACAAGGACTGCACTTACACATGCCCATAGTATCATTCTTCAACACATTTTATATATATTAGTTGGTGAACTAATGAATCCATTTCTAAAAGCTGACCAAGCTTTTCTTCTTTCCAGGGCTAACTTGGTCCCCGGTTCCTTGGAGCTCCTAGATGAGAAGAATCTTTGTAAGGTGGCCAAATGAACCAGATTCCAGGCTTCAAAACTTGCAACATTAATCTGGGATACTTGAACATTAGAAATTCCAAAGGTATGTGAAAAGAAGATCTACCTACCCTCCTTTCTTTTCCAAGCTGAAGAACAAGAAAATGTTCCTATGATTGCAGCCATACTAACATTTCTCTGACTCTGCTAAGGGCATATAAAAGCCTTTCATTAGCTACAGAGCTCTATGACTGAAATAATGCACAGAAGAAAGAACAATCCCAAGCTAAGTGGCAGTGGTGACTGGGAATGGGAAAAGCAGCTATGTTTATGTGGCTTCTTTGGTCTCTTCACCCATCCTTGGCTATTGGACGTTTTTGCTTTAGTGTAGTTTTGCCTTTGTGTTGCAGGCTGTTAAAACAGAAAAATAATCACAAAGAAGGTTTAAGTAAGACAACTGGAGTTTGACTATGATGATACTTTACTTTTTAAAAGTCTAATTTTTTAAATCATTTTGAAAAAGAACATGGGGAAAGAATTAGCTAGAGGGACTTTTATTCCAGTTTTTTAAAAAAATTGAAAAATTTAAGGTACATAATGATTAATAAGACAATGATATAATAAATTACAGTATATCCATACTATGAGAGCACATACAGCCATCAAAAGTGCTATTGTAGAATATTTAATGGCATGAAAAGATGATTGTACGGCATGGTTTAGTTTAAAAAGTAAAACACCAGATCTCAAAAGTGTTTATGTTTATAATATGTCCATATTTTTTGTTGAAAACTTATAATGTATGCAGATTAGTCTGCTCTCTGTGACAATATTACAAATTATTTTTTTTGCACTGATCCAACTTTTCAGTACAGTATAGTATAGTTATACTATACTATATTATACTATATATACTATATATGTACTATACTATGTACAGTTGTACATATATTATGCTTAATAAGGGCAAGAATAATTGTTAACATAAAATCTTCACATAAGGGAAGTAGATGTGGCTTAAGCGGTTGAACGCCAGCCTCCCACATGGGAGGTCCCTGGTTCGGTTCCTGGTGCCTCCTCCTGAGGGAGCAGAAACAAACAAAAAGCAAACAAATAAAAAAACCAACTTAGGGAAGTTGATGTGGCTCAGTGGTTGAGCACCGGCTTCCCACATATGAGGTCCCGGGTTCAAAACCTAGGCCCAGTACCTCAAAAAAAAAAAAAAAAAAAAAAAAAAAAAAAAATCTTCACATAAACCCTTCTTATTCTGGGGGCTCTCAGTTCTACCAACCCCTGAATGGGCTTCCAAAAATTAAACACTCATATTCCTTGACAGAAGAATGTGCATCCTCTGAGAGGGACTCTCATTTCCTTTGTTAAATATATTTTGGAGAAACGTAAGAAGAACAAAGAGAGATGGAATAAGATCTACTTAGCCTTTTGGATCAGGTGAATTAATACAGGCAACCAGTGGAGATAGAAGTCTGGCCCATATGTTCCCCCAAAACAAAATCGAAATTGAAAAGGTAGCAGGCAAAGGAAAAAGAAAGGTCACAAGGAAAACAAATTATTTTAACTGAAAATCCATCACATTATGAAACTGACATGATGAATTAATCCAATAATTATCATTACTGCCTAGTTGTTAGAGAACTATTAAAAGGAGAGCTATCTCATTTCTGACTTTAACTTTAAAATCCTCAACTGAATTCAAGTATAGATGGCATATGCAAATGAAGAAAGGAAAGTCATTTAAATGAAGTTATAAATGATATCCCCTATGCCCACTTAAAATGTGAACATACTTCATAGCATCACAAAAACTGAAGCGTTCATTCCACTTGTAAAAGAAAGAAAAGAAAAGAAAAGAAAAGAAAAGAAAAGAAAAGAGAAAAGAAAAGAAAAGAAAAGAAAAGAAAAGAAAAGAAAAGAAAAG
>JAKSZT010054458.1:17718833-17837625 GCA_026826555.1 Tolypeutes matacus | reverse complement strand
AGAAAAGAAAAGAAAAGAAAAGAAAAGAAAAGAAAAGAAAAGAAAAGAAAACCCCAAAACAAACAAAAAAACAATTTCTCGAGGCTCTTGATAATTGGAGGTTTTTTTAAAGCTCTCTAGTTTGCTAGTCCCTCCCAGTTAACCTGGAATCCCTCCCTCCCTCTTTCAGTGCTGTTTCCTTGGGCATTCTGGATTCCCTCACCAAGGGGCTTCCCCACACTACTGCCAATCCCAGCCCTGGAAGGCTTTCCCCAGCTGCTGACTGGCTAGAAAGGAAGTGGCATGCTGACCTGAAGCTAATTAGAGATGATTATTGTTTCACTTCAGTAGAAATCTTGATGCTGATTGTTAATATTGTTTTCTACCCTCACTGAATCTCCAATAGTCCTAAATGTAGATACTCAGAAATGCACACTTCTACACTTGAGTATAACCATGAAAATGATAAGGTCAAGAACTTTGATTCACTTTTACTTATGATTTTTTTTGTTCTACAAACTTAAATTCATATTGGAATCCCCTATATAGGTTCTACTGTTCACTTAAAAAGTAAGAGAAGTAGAGAAGTGGGGAGGGAAAACAGTAGTCACGACAGGCATCTGAAAAGGATTCATTCTACTTGTAAAAGTCTTCTTGAGACTTCTAATGATTCAGCTCTTTCCAGGTCAAGCAGCTCAAGTGTCTGGCTAATCAAATTGGCATTTCTTCTTTCCCAGACTCCAAACTCATCTCCTTCAGAGCTGCGTCCTGTGGCATTTTGGATTCTTTCACAAATAGATTTATGAATCTTATAGAACTGAGAACTTTGGAGTTACATTGCCTCTTGTTCTTGATCTCCTTTTACTGACCAAAGACTGTGGATTTTTGAATATGTTCCTTTGTTACATGCAGAAAAGCCACTAACCAAATGAAATAATGCACATAAAGAGCTTGGTACAGGGCTGGGTACACAGAAGACACTCAATAAATGTTACTATTACTATTATGACTATTTTTATCAATCCAACCCATCATCTCATACCTGGCTATATATAAGTGCTTCTGATTTCTCTTTACATCAAGGTATCTTATAACTTCTAGAATAATCCTTATCAATCACATACCTCAATCTCCCACCTGAGAATCTCCCACCCAAAATCTTAGTCTCTCATTCAAGATCCTCAACTAACTCTCCCTTTGCCTTCTTCAGTCATAGCCTTCTGCTCCCATCAAGTAAAATTCTACTCTATCTCTGGTTCCTTTCTCTTCCTAGACCATAAGCCTGGAGGATTCTGCATCCTCCCTTTCACTTATATAGAAATATGACTTCCTTCACAAACCTACAATTTCACAATTTGTCTTACTCCAAGAAGCTTTTCTTCACTACTGTGCTTCCAAATCTTGAGTCCCTTTCTCCCTCTGTGCTCTTTTTAAGATCTCCGTATTAAGTAAACGCGATTGTTTGGTACTTATTCATCAGGTTTGTGACTGATCTTCATTTCTTCATTTGATTTTCATAGATATTCATGATCTCCTTGGCTATTTCACAACTTCATAATCTAATATAGTTTTTTAAAACATAAATATCTTCTAAAGAATTAGGTAGAATCATATGAAAATGCATTTTTATAGGTCAAAAATGGTCAAAAATCAGTAGTCTTTTAAGGACCAACCGTGAATACTTATCTAGGAACTCAATAATATGCTCTTAGTGAATATGTCTTCTTACCACCTTCTTCCTCAGGCCATTTATTTAGATACTGCCTGTTGGTTAAATCTCTCTTCCTAAAGCCTAAAAACTTTACCTCCAAACTAATTAAAGGATTCAGTGTTGTTGTTTTTTTTCCACAAATGTTATTATTGTGAAAAAAGAAACCCACAAAATATTATATCAAGTAACTGAAATAACAGAGAATTTTATGACAGCTCTATAAATGTAGCAACAAAGGAGTGCTCAGGTTGCATAACAAAATCATGGACTTACCTTCTTCTGTAGGATTAAACCCACAGATGTCACAAATACAACGAACCCACTTATTCATCTCCTCTTCACTGTCTGCTACCAAGTAGAAAATCCGGTCAATAGTGTTGATATCAAAAATGTAGCTGTTTTCAAACTCTTTTTTGTTAAATGTCAATCCAGCATCAACTTGCTGACATAAATTTAAATCAATAATACGAATAGGCTTCTTGGCATGATCATTTTTGTAATATTCCAAGACATCTGGATCTCCAGTTAAACGGCCACTGCGTAACACAAACCATCTCCTCTTCCATGCCTAGGAACAAAACAAAAATATCCATTTGGTATTAGTTTGAGAGGGATTTTTCAAGAAGATAACATTTAACAAACCAATATTATAAATATATTGTTCTGAGAAAGTCACATACAATGCTTTCTCTGTTTCCATAGGATACTCTGTGACTTCTACAGGATACTCCAAAGCAAAATCTACTAAAGTTTCACTTAACTTAATATTGTGTGTGTGTGTGTATATACATATATACATAGGTTCTTTTACTAAATTTTCTATTATAAAATATCAAGTCAACAAATCAAGAAAGATTTGTTTTTGCCAAAGATAAAAAAGCAGTTGTTTTTCATGTCTTAATATCATTCCAAAAAGAATATACATAAAAGGTGCTTCACATAGGACTCCAGATTTTAAACCAGATGTTTCTTTTTTTGAGGGGTGGTTGCAAAGCATGGGGAAGGGAAAAATGGGATGGCAAAAGCTTCCCTGATTTCTAACATGAAAATTTCTTACCTGAAAAGCAAGCAGAAAAATGAACTGTTCCTTTCTTTTGGCCAGACAGCCTGTTGTTCAAAGACTACATGGACATATGTGTATTTTTGAGTATGGGATACAACCTCAAACCTTTCTCCTATTCTTCCCAACAAGCATACATTGGCAATCTGTACTTAGGCTCACCATGTACTCCATCAATAAGTTCTCCTAAATTTTGAGTTTAATACTATGCACAAAGAAGCCTAAAATTCTTTTGCTATCACTCCCTAAAATCCGTATTAGTCAAATATAAAAGCAGAACCAAATGAGTATAACAGTCTTATTCAGTAGCCTTTAAACACATCTCTGCCTAGGAATAAAATTAAGCCTTACCAATCTTCGAAGTTCTCCCTCAGCTTGACTTAAAAGAGGCCTATTTTATCAAGTTTCAGCTACCTGCTAAGAGGCATTCTCTACTCCAAACTGAACATGGTAGATTAGATCATCCAAAGAGGACATTCTGGGGAGCAGAAGGGTAGGGAGACATGACATTTTTATGAACCCCAATGGAATAAAATATTCTTACTGGCCATTGCATATTGCCACTAAGCACCAGTCACAACATCCCAAGCCTTTAGTTTTAGAAAAGTGTAACAAGGCAAAGTATTTCTTTTTTCCAATAATAACATGGATAATGACAGCCTTACACCAATGGTGTTTTCAGGAACTTTATTCATATACTACTACTTTTCATAGTTGGTGCTCTATATTCAGTCTAATTAGATCAAGAATGCTCACGATGCCAGTACTGTAACAAAGGCCAATTTACTCAAAAATTTAAATCTATTTATATGCCTTCATTAATGTATTTTCTTTTAAAATATATATGCATTTATTTAAAAATCACCAAAAGTAACATTAGTGTGACATAATAGGGTCTCTTTACATTTTTTATGTTTCACAATATTTGATACACATAATATAAAAGGTATTGTCATGCTAACTAAAAGCTGCTTTATTTTATGCTGAAAAAATACATGTGGAGCAGAGAGAAAAGAGGGTAATAACCAAAATCCACATACACTTCTCAAATAAATGTTTAGTTTTAGCCTTCATCTTTACCACATTTTATAATAAATCCTGACAAGAACAAATTGAGTTACGGTTTTCTGATAGAGAAAGCTATAACATGGTCTTTGGCAGAGTTAGAGAAAATGAAAACTTAGGTGCCTGAATGATCCATAAACCAGCACATTTTCTGTTTAGTAACTCAAGACAACTGTATGCATAACTGAATTGAGAGCTAACTTCAGGTTTAACATTTTAATAAATTTTAAAAATTGTATCCATTTAAGAAATTTTGCATATATTAGGTAAATAAATCAATGTGTTAAGCAGTCAATAATAAGTTATTGACTCTATAGTAAATACTGTGCTCAGTACCTGTGGGAAGACAGACAGATATACAATACATGATTTCTCAAGGAGTTTACTAATTATGAAGAAAATACTTAACATATGAAAATATCTGAGAATATAGCAGTCCTGGCAAAATAGCTGCAGAACTACTGCTAGATGGACAGGCATTCCTTTGTGAAAAAATTTAATCAAGAGTACTAGAAAAATCACAAAAGCTAAAACTATTATGTAGTTCTTTAATATCATAAAGATTAACTTCTAAACCTGACCACAGCTCAAAAGAAGCAGTAAATGATTGGCGTTCAGAAGGAAAAGGCTGTGTGTAGTCTAATAGATATTTTAAATAATATTGAAGTCATAAAGCATTGAATTCACATGAATTTAAGACTAGTTACTGGATTATAAAAATCCATTCACTTACTATGCAAGATATCTATTTACCTCAAAATAAAGAAATGCCATTTCTTTGTAAAATTATGACTCTGTTTTTTTGTTTTTTTTTTTAAAGGAAAATAAGTGTGGCGAAATAGGAACCTTGTACATTGTTGGTGGGAATGTAAAATAGTGCAGCCACTGTGGAAAACAGTTTGGCACTTCCTCAGAAAGTTAAATATAGAATTACCATATGACCTGGGAATTCCACTTCTAGGTATATACCTAAAATAATTGAAAGCAACAACTAAAGCAGATAGCTGTACCCACATACAATGGAATATTACTCGGCCATAAAAAGAATGAATTTCTGGTACATGCTACAACATGGATGAACTGAAGACATCATGTTGTGTGAAATAAGCCAGATACAAAAGGACAAATATTGTATGATTTCATTTACATGAAATGTCTAGAATATGCAAATTCATAGAGATAGAATGTAGATTATAGGTTACCAGGGGCTGGGGCAGTAGGGAGGAAATGGGGAGTTAATGCATAATGGGCTTCTGTCTGGAATGTTGAAAAATCATTGGTAATGGACGATGGGTAATGGATGGTAATTACAACACTGTGAATATAAGTAACACCACTGAATTGTGAGTAGTTAAAATAGGAAGATATATGTTTTACATATATATATCACTATAATAAAGAAGAAACAAAACCTAAGGAAATCCAAATAAAGTACAGACTTTAGCTAATTAAAAAAAATTCTCTAGAGATACTTCCTGATCCAGCAGTAAGCTTGAAAAGGCAAGGGAAAGGTGAAGAAAATTACATATTATGTAACTTTATCTAGAGCCCTCAAGGAATTGCATCTTTTAAGAAGTGAATTTTCCAGACAGTGTAGAATGAAGGGTCCATCTTTAAATACAGAAATGACTTTTTAAAACTTTAATGTCTTGTGTGGAAATCTCTCAAATGCCTTGCTGCATAATTCATTGAGCATAATTCATCCATTCCCCAATGAATCAGATTAAGTATTACGTGCATCAGCTTCTGCACTGCACTTTAGTGAGGCGCTCAGAGGCTGCTGGGTATATGGAGAGTCATTGGCCGCTATACTAAATAGTGCCATATTATTGTGCTTGTGTAGTTCATCTATTACCATTTTTTTTCCACTGAGCTACACCCACTCTCTATTATCTTTTAAATACTGTTTTCTGTCTTTTCTCTACTCAGTTTATCAATTGTTCCTTCTCCCCCTGATAGTATGGCTTCTAGGATGCTAATCTCTTTCGTGCCTCAGGGATTTTGCACACACTCCTTAAGTCCAGGATGTTCTTTTCTCCAGTCTGCCTGGCTACTCTGGCCTTCCTTGATCACCTTCAACTTGACCATCCCCAATTTAAAAGTCTCCTGATTGACTGTAGCTTCCCATCTATTCCTTTGCTACCCTCTTAAAAATGATATTGTTAACATTCAAAAGGCCCTTGGAAATAAAATAAAGCCAAGAAATGAGTAGCAATGACTTGAGGTGCACTAGATATATTGGGCTAGCGATTACAGAGACTGAGCAGACATTGTAAAAGCCTGGAACTCTGAAAGCAGGAAATTACAGCATTAAAACACAGAATTTAGCCAAGCAGCACCTGCCATTTATTTATTTATTTTTAACATGGCCCAAATGTGAATGTTTGTCTCAGTCACAAAATGAGTCACTCTCATTGAATCTGGCACAGATTAAACTGGAAAACAAAAGCAATTACATAAACTACACACTTTAATAAGGCAGATACAAAGGTTCTCTGGATTATAGTACAAAGCACAATTTAGCCACAGAATAAAGCTTGATGCTCGACAAGAGAACTGACATCAGCACCCTTGCTAATCAAGGCACAAAAGCTGCTCTATGTTTTGTCAAAGCACAAAATGAGCCCACATAAATCAGTCTTTGTTATCTGAAAATATCTGGGATTCTTAAGGTTTGTGCTATTTTTATCCTTGCTGCACTGATAGCCTGAGAGAAAGCTGCACATTGCCTCACCAATTCTGCAGAGCAGTAGAGGACAAAGAGGGCAAGTTTTCTAGAAACTTTCAAAACCAAATACTCAAAGCAATTTTCATAAAATTCATGTGGAAAACCATTGTAACTACTGGACTTCCATTACAAGCAGGTTTGCTTAAGAACAACTATGCAAAAACTTATTTTGCTGTCACTTCTGATATTCAATAGTCACTTCAATTTGAAGTTGAATAAATAAAAGCAGTAACATGATTTCATCAGCAGGTCTTCATTGTAAAGAAGCTTAAAAATATTATATTCTGATAGTGTCTCAATGTTTCTAGATTAATTTTGGCTACTACATAAACAGCAAAAAAGGACAACATGTATAAAGATGCATGGATCCCAACAGAAATATATTCAGATCAGATTGCCAAACAAAATAGGCATAATGCTTAAGAGTTTTTTTGCATTGTGGGTTACCTATTATCCATGCCCAGTAACTGTCTAGTGACCAGAGGATAAAGCCCAGGCTCTCTGGCAGGGCACTCAAGGCCCTCCTTGATCTCCTAAGCTCTCCTTGATCTTTCCATCTCACTTCTTGCCTCTCTGCCCTCCAACCACAATGGAAATGCTTGCAGTCTGCTTCCACTCTGCTTTCTCCTGCCTCTGGCCCTGACACCAGCTCCTCCTAGGCCCCCATCCCCCACCTCTTGAAACCACCCCCTGAACTCAGCTCAGACCTCTTTGTGGCACACCACTTGGAACCCTGTTTCCATCATTCCTAGATATATGTTTGATACCTTTGTATGTGAGTTTCTTTAGGGCTGGATGTCTTATTCATCATTTTTCTTTCCCCGTTGCCTCACACCAAAAAGGTACTCAGTCAATGTCCGCTGAATATGTCCATCAAAAACTCTTTGAGGCAAGGATAAACATATGGAAATTCTCACACTACCTATATTTTATGGGGATATGGACATGACTGCAATCTGGTAAGCTCATTTACAATTTGGTTGATAAGAACTGTAAGGCCTGTATAGAGGTATATAAACAAATTAAAAAAATTTTTTTAAACTCTACAGACATGAGAAGTATTTTTAAACTCCATTTTTAAAAGAACTGTTCTTTTAAAGACTCTCCATATTTTAAGCAAATTGCATATGCTAAACTGAAGATAGACTTGTCACCAGGAAGATAGGTTAACAGAGGCTCACAACACACCCTATAGATTATGGGTATATGTATATTTCGGCAAGAAAGTACAGAGAGATTTCCATAATTTAGCAAAAAGAAAAAAAAATTCAATCTGGATTAGCTCAAAACCATTATCTGCAATACTATCAATTAATTAATTCACAAAATTTGCCTAATTTGCCAAAATAGCAAATGGGTTCTGTAGCAGATGGGGAAAAAAGAACAAAACAAAATACATTGTAACTGCTATATTTGTTTTCTGAGTTCTGCAGGGTATTACTGATGGAACGCACGCCTGGTATAACTCTTGCCAAGACTCCCTAATCCCTCCCCCGAAAGAGCTAATTATTGAGGAAATAGCCCATATGTGAGCAGGAGAAAGAGAAGAGCAGCGAGGAGGTCAGTGTAGTACAATGGTTCTCAACTCTGCATATTAGAAATATCTGGACAACTTACAAAACATTGATTACTGGGACTTCACCTTAGACCACTAAATCATGATCTCTGGGGGGTGGAGTGTGCGGATCAGCCCAGGCACAGGCATAGGTATTTTTAAAAGCTCAACAGGTATTTCTATGTGCTTCCAGGATTACTGGTCCAATCACTAGATAGAATCAAGTTGCTCAAGCTTTTGCCCAGTTCCTTATCTTCTCACACTGTCTGCTCTTGCCAATGTTGTCTGCATCGCCCTACTTTGTTTTTGTTCACAACTTCTTTCTGCTACTGGAAACCTAATCCATTCTTCAAGATTCTGTTCAAACCTTCCCCTTGCTGCATCTTCTCTGGACTCTCGGCAATCAATCAGGAACTGCCCTGAAATGTCTCTTGCATTGCTGTGGAACAGTTTGAACAGTCTCTTACATTACTATATGTATTTCCAAACTTTCCAACACTTTCTCAAACTAGACAAGTTCCTTGAAAGCAGAGACCATTTCCTAAATTTTTTTGTATTTACACTTCATTGTGACTCCTAAAAGTATTCGCTGATGAGATTATTTTTAAGTTTTCTGTCTACCAGAATGATTGCTGAGAGCCAGTGAACTTAAATGAAAAATCTCAAGATAAGAAAAAAGCTCAAAGTTATTAGGATATAGTCTAAACTCCTTTACTATGATGGTATACAATGTTCTTCAAAACTGGACTTACTACCTACCCAATCTTTTACCTCCACCTTTTTCACCTCTCCATGACTTTACATGTTTTGTTTTGCTTTGTCTTGACCTGAAATACTTTTTCTCCCTTACCCAATGAAAAACACCCTTTCTCTACTCACCTTCAAGACCAAGCTCAAAAACTCCTCTTTGAAGGTTTCCTCAACTTCCCCAGAGTTAAGGCACTTGTTCCCCCTTCTCTGAGCTCTCATCAAACATCTCTGAAGTAGTGCATTAAACAAGCCCATTAACTTTCAACACTTCAGAAAGAACTCCAATGACTGCATCTAAGTTTATGAATATGCTCAGAAATTTGCAAAATGTTAGCATTAAAGATATGTATTCACAAGATGAAAATACTACTTTTAATAAAATAGGTTTAAATCTAAATTTCATTATCAGAGTAATGGTTAAATAAATTATAGGATACCTATACAATAATAATTCTTTATTGTAAAAACTGAGCTAGGTCTCTCTATGTATATATATATATATATATGAAAAATGCCCACAAGATATTGTTGAATAAAAAAATTTAATTGAAGTACTATATAGTATGATTCCATTTTTCTGAAGGAATTGTGTGTTTGTACGCACAGGAGATGCTCAAGCTATACATAGTTGCATGTTTAACAAACAGGTCTGGAAGGATACAAACCAAGCTGTTAACTGTGGCTAACTCCAGGAATAGGGATCAGCTGGCAAGTTCATATTATACTTTCCGATTTTTTTTTCAAGGAGTTTCCATTTACTATTCTTATAATTTAAATGATATTACATGTTTTATAAGTTTTTGTATGTATGAAGAACTATTTTCTTATTAACTTGCAATCAGTGAATGAATTCAACCTTTCTTTTAAATATAGAATTCCGGGATACATCTGGAAGGAGTCTTAGTCAGGAAATAGCTTGGACAAATAAAGTATAGCTACTTTGTTTTTAAAACTGGAACTTTAGGGTTTAAATTTTTTAAAAAAGGAAAATTGGGAACACTTAAAATAGAGGAACAAATTTCTTCTGCTCTTCTTCCCTTAAAGTCCAGTGGTTATAATATTCATGCTGTTTTAAATTTCTCTAAAAATCCTGTCAGTAAATGGTAATATATTTAGAGATTTAAGTATCTAAAATAGGCAGTTTGGGGATTACTTTACTCATTAGAAATATTAAATTTCCATAATAAAGCCACTATGGTAAATAAAGTAAAGAAAAACAAGTTAACCATGAAGCAGGGACAAAAGAATACTATTTGCTTTAAAATACTTGAGTTGTTTTCCAGGAAGCACCATCTTTTCTCATAGAGCAAAATAAGGAAAAAACAGGCTCCGTGGAAGTTTCCACTCCACTGGCTCTATCATTATGATCATCTGTTCCAAACACACACAAGCCTAAAATTTCCTGTTTTTAAACTACTGTCACCATTTTCTAGTCTTGTGCTATCTGTGCTAACTTTAGCTTAGTAATATAAACAAAAGAATACATTGAAAATAATGCAGAACAATGCCTAGATGTAAGCTTAAACTGTTTCATTAACCTTTTGAATATTTGATTTTATATAGATTGCCTGGATGAAAACAAATTAGCTGGAATGGAAACAATTTCATAACAGCAAAATAAAAAAATTAAAAAAAAAATCAAATAACTCATAAATACTGCAGTTGCTGGGAAAATTTTTAATTTAGCCATAAATAGTGCATATAATTTACCTGTTGAAATTATGCTAAACTGATGCCTACCTCAAAGTCTAGCATAACTCCTACATAAAACGAACAAAAGAACAATGACAAAAACTCCGTAGTAGTTGATATACACAGAACGGTTCTTAAACCTCTTCTGGGTCATGGACACTTTGAGAATCTGATAAAAGCAATAAAAGCTTTTCCTGGAAAAAAAGCACATAACCAAATAATATACACACTTGCGGGTGTTCACAGTACCCCTAATGCCACATGTTAAGAACCCCTGAAATAGGACTTCTGAGCACAGAGAACAGTTTGGTATGCAACTGGTCTGCCTTGGACCCCAACAACCAGGGAAATTTAGTTACTAAAATTCCACAGGAAAGCAGTTCACCTCAAGGCATTAACTTCAATACAGCACTGTGGGGCAGGTCTAGCATATTTTTGCTTGTAAGTAATTTAGTTTCTCCCACTGCATTTCCAAATTGCCAGGGCTATGGGGACATGCTCTAACTCTGGGTGCTTTCAAGGCTTCCTGACCCTAGATAGGAGAAGAGAGGCTAAAGCCTGGCTAGGAGTAGACCCAAAATAAGCATGCGATGTTTGTGTGACTAGGAATGAAGGCTTGGGGTGATAGTGTAGCTAAACCAGTGTTGGAAAGACCACCCGCCTTGGGTTCATCTCATCTCAATCTTTTATTACCACAGTGTGCAGTAAGATTTGGGGAGCTCAAATCAGGGTGTGATCATAGGAAAACAGGGTAAGGGAGCCCACTCTATCTTTTGGTGTGCTTCTGGTCTAGACACAAGTAGTTTCAGCACATCTGCAATCTGGCCAATTAAGAGAACTTGGAACTGCAGTCAGTGAATAAGCAAGTATGTACCGGGCTCAAACTTCTGCATATCTTGACTGAGAACCTGTGGAGATAGTAGGTGGTGCAAATGTCCATGCAGACTCCTGCCAGTCTAGCTGAATACTGCAAAAGTGTAATAAAGGGCTCCAAAAATGCCCATAGCCATTGAGCCATTAATTCCATTTCTGGAAATCTAACCTAAGGAAATAATGTGAAATGCAGCTAAATGCCTAGTACCAAAATACTCAACGCAGTGTTTTTTATGTTAGTAAATAATTGAAACAATCTAAAAATTCAAAACAGTAGATAGGGTGGCCAACCAGTCCTCTTTTCCCAGGATATTCCTGGTTTTAGCACTGAAAGTCACAAAGTCCATTTCCTGGGAAATCCCTCAAGTCCTGGCACACCAGGATAGTCAGTCACAGTAGGGGATTGGTTAAATTAGGATACACCCCCATAAAGGAGACTTACACAGCCAATCAAAAGATGCTTATGAAGGGGTATTTTCAAAGATTTTTTTCTCTCCATGGTTTGCAAAATTTCCAAAATACTGAGAGATCATGACAAGGAACTAACGTTTTCATTTGGAGTAAATGGGATTCAGTGTGAAGGAATACTGGCAACAGCTTCCTTCTTAACTTTTCTGACTCTGTTAGCTGTGCTAGGCAGACCCTACTGCTCCGGGCTGTCAAGCACCTTGTGCAAATCTCTATCATAGTAATCTCCCCTTGCATGCCAATCAATCCTTTGAGACGCTGCTTTCTTCCTTGTCTTATTCCTCTTTCATCTGAGTGCTTATCATTGTGCAAAGTGCACAGAGGACTAGGCAGTTAAGAGGAATGTTTGATAACTGTTACCTGAATAAATGAACAAATGAAGGAATATCTCTATCTCTTGGAGACCCTGATGATGTTCTTCACTAGCACAGTGGATCTTCAGAACCAAGAGCTGGTGTCCTTATTGCTTTAAGAGTTCAGCCATGAACCCTATCAAATCTCCATTCCCCATGTCTCAATCAATAAGTGAAACTAACCTAATCAAGGAGCAAGGCAATATGAGCCACTGGACTGAAACCATACTAATATGCTAATATTGGAACCTACAACTTCAGACTGTGCCTACAGTATTAGAGAGGATTCATATATTGTAGTTACAAAACATTATTTTACTATATTCACCTATACACCATTTAATAATATATAGTTATACAACATTGTTGCATGTGTTTGTGTATAATGACATTCCAGTCTCTTAGATGGTAAAATATAATTCCACCAGAGAGGATGAAAGCAAAATGCCATGCTCTATCAAGTAGAGTGTCACTGTACCTGCTTAACTGATGAACAAGATGTGAGAACTTTACTTAAATATTGCTGTTTATGCAGTAGGAAATTGATATCACATCTCAAATTAAAGGCACAAAATTTTCTAGCACAGATGCAAATTTGAATTGCAGTTCCCAAGTAGTGCTGGCCAATGTGATGATGAAAATGGCTGCAAAGACCATCACAGTAGCCACTATCCACATGTGGCTAGTATTTATCATATGGAAAATGCAGTTTTAAAAGCAGTTTCTTCAACTTGACGATTTATACCAATCCCTGAAGAGGCATCTTTAAATAGTAAAAACTCATAGTGACTGTTTAAATTGTGTAGTGCTACTGTAGGCTGTTATTCCTGAGATTCAAACAAGTATGTAAACCTATTTCCTGATTTTACTGTGTTTCGCAAGCTCACACTACCCCACAAGTTCATGTCACCTATGTTGTGACTATTATTTGTTTTGTTTTCTTTTGGAAAGGACATGCTTGTTTAAATAAATTGAGATTATTTTAAAAACATAACACCCATAATAATCTGGGAATTAAAAAAAATGAAAACTCATCTTTCATAAAACGAACAGCTCTCTAAATTCTATTTCTTGTTTCAATAGCCAGATATCCAACCCAAAACAATTATTTCTGGGGAGAACTAATGTTTTCAGTTTCTAGCAAAACATATAAAAACATTCTTATTTTTTCCTCTACGTTTCTTATGAACATTCACAATTCACAATAACGTAAAACATGTATATATTAAGATTTGGATTACACTTAAAAAACAACACTTTCATATTAAGAAATGTCAGCTTTCTATAATTAAATTTACATGTAACATGCCAAAATGATGCCCAGTATAATTTTCTTCTGAAAATATAATTCAGTCTAAAGCTCCCAGAACAAAAGGTATGTGGCCATGAAAGTTTTCCTTTGAAAGACACACTTCTATAGAGGTATAAATTAGGCATTCTGAAGTAACTGACAATAAAACACATTAAATACAAGATGCAAGGAAGAATAACTCTCCCCGAAAAGGAGAACCAAATACAAAGTTGAATGCAATATAAAAATTACTCTGCAGATTACTCTCTGATGCGAATATGGCAGACTCAACTCAGTGCTCATGAGGACACCACTCCCCGGGTGAGGGATGGGAGTGTCACCTTTTCCTAAAGCATGATTCTTCGGGAAAAACGCTTTTTCATTCATGCAACATGCAGATAATGATCTCATCATACAAGTAAAGCTGTTGACCATTTACGTCTTTGTCTTTTCAATAAAATCCAAGTGCTATCTTGCCCATTCTATGGTGTGTCAGCCCTAAAAATGAGCTCGCCTTTCTTTTTCCTGTCAACTTTCCATCTTACTCTACCCCACCCAAGCCTCATAACCTTTGGCCAGCAGGAAGTAGACACAATAGACTGAAAATAACAGCGACTGTAAGGATTTATGTATACATGACTTAATGCTTGAGGACAAGAGTGAAGGGCTGGAGTGAAAGAGAGAATGACTAGCTACTTCTGTGAGAGGAATAACAGTGCCATTTAGCAGGACCCAACTCATTTTGAACTCCAAACAAAAATGTTACCCAAATTATACAGTTCATATATGCTAAAAAATAAACGTATGTATGTATATGATGTATAGCAATATAATCATTGATATACGGATATGTCACATGCAACAGACACAAGATAGCTTATACACTCATCTGCTTTAACTACGTTAGAAACCTTGTGAGACCATCAGAATCATTCACAAAGTGCTGGCATCTGAGGTAACAGGATGGACAACCTACTCTGTCCCACTTGCCAATTTGGAAGGTCATTAAAGTCTGTAAAAGCTAAAAATAACCACATAAACATGTTTACGGCATTTAAAAAATACAGGATCCACACTGTCTTCTAAATATAAATCTTGGGTTCAGAGTGCAGGGATTGGCTTTGGGTTTTCAAAGACGTCATCAGGACATCCCACACTTCACCACAGAAATTCACATTTCAGCATTTTACTTTAAATATAAAATTGCTGGTATTTAACTAGAGTGAAGGATGGGTGGATTTGGAAAAAGGGAAGGTGATCAGGAAAGAAGACAGTGCCTCATCTCCCATTTAGAGGCCTCAGAATACCACAAACCCCCAACTCTTCATTGTAGGACCTTCCCTGCATGAAATACTGAAAGGAGAAATATTCTGCTTTTATTTTTCCATTCAAAACATCCACTCTCTAACCCCAGCAGTCCTTTCTCCCTTCCTTGTTCTTAAGACAAAAGATGCTACTGCAACGGGTTAAGTGTAGAAAGGAAGTGGAACATGTACATATATGTAAAAGTCCCCACATCACAACTGGTATAGGAGATGTTGAACACAATTCTAATTCTTGTCCTATCTCTACAAAGTGGCAACTCCAAATCAAACACAGGGGAAAATTTCCAGCTGAAAACCACAAAGCTAGTATCAACTGAGGTTGCCTGGGACAGTTGTACTGATTATCAAAAATTAGTGTTTTATTTATTTATTTATTTACTTTTATCCATTCCCCCCGCCCTTGCTGTTTTTGTGTCTATTTGCTGGGCAATTCTCTTTGCCTGTTTCCTACCTTCTCTTCTCATCCTTCTCCTCCTGTCTTTACCAGGATTTGATCCGGGGAACCTCTGATGTGGGAGAGAGGCGTCCAACTGCCTGCGCCACCATAGTTCCTGGTTTTTTGGCGCGTCTCGTCTTGGCTCTCCCTTGTGTCACTCTCCTGTTACGTCATCATCTTGCTGCGTGGCTCTGTGGGGCCTGATGGTGCACTTGCGTGTGGGGCCTGGTGGCCCACACACCTTCTATATTTTTTTTTATTTTTACTGGGAGGTCCTGGGGATTAAACCCAGGTCCCTCCATATGGGAGATGGACACCCAACCATTTGAGCCACATCTGCCCCCCAAGAATTAGTATTTTATTAGTATTTTTTAAAAAGGCTATTTGGTCTTTATACAGTATGTGAAATTAATCTTTGATATTAATTCCTGGATAAAGTTGTTTACTTTTATCCTCTGCCTTTAATTCTAATAACTCTTAAAAAGTTAGCAGCTGTTTAAAAAAAAAAATAAGAAAAAGACAACCTTCAGCATCAGCCTTAATCTATACTTGTATGTCTTAAAAATTTCAAATTTCTGTGCCTCATAGTTTAAAGTACTATGGTGGAATCTCTATTTCCGGAGGTTAATTCAATATCCAAGGAAAATGTTCTCCAGAATAAAATCAGGTAAGTAGTGTAGACAGTTTGATAATTTTTAAAATAAATAAACTTCTAGAAACAACACAGTCAATTAAAAAATTAGAGGAAAATATATTTAATCCCACTGCCATTAAAAAATCTTTATTTTTTCCATACGCTCATCTAATCTTTAATCATATACATACCTTTAAGGATCTAGCTTTTTGAATAAAGATGAGTGTATCTTTGGTTTCATGAATCACACTTCTAACTTTCAGAGGCAAGTTTAAAATTTTAATTAATTAATTTTTCACTTATTGTGACTTTTTCCAAGTCTTGCTAGAATTAAGAAGGTAAAGGTAAAGTCCTCACAGAAATGCTTTCTAAAATCCAGTAAAAAGAATGAAATGCATTCAATGATTGTAAAAACACAGATACTAATTTACCATGGACTTTCTAACTTAGGACAGCATCCCCGATACATTCTAAAATTAAGGTATTTAATTATTATGCAAAAAATGTCCTGTTATGCCAATTCCAATTTGGTACAGTATACAGATGGTGCTCTATGCAAATAACTAAGACAAATGTGTAAAAATCCTCTCTCTTTTCAGAAATGCTATCATTTTGTTTACCAGTAACGGCACTCACGTACTGTTTGGACTGATTTATTAAATCCAATACATGAAGAATTTATTCCAGAAAAAAGATCCCTTGATATTTCAACTTATGCGAGGCATTGTAACCTGAAGACATTCTCAGAATAAGTACTTTTACTGCCCAGTTGTTTAACTGTTTATACTTGAAAAATTAAAAGATCAGGCAACCTATTTGTAGTTATCTACATTAACATGTTGAGAAGAAACAAAATATCTCTAGTTAAAATTTGGTAAATTTTAAAAAAGAAATGAAAATAAAAACAAAATCCTGTATTTTGTTGAATAATTGACACAAGAAGCAAGGCAATGATATTTTCACTCCAAGATTTCAATAAGGATTTATATCCTTAGATTGGCTGTGGACTTTTTGATAACTGGATTTGATTCTCAATGGAGCAAAGAAAAAGGAATAATAAAAACTTAACACTTTTAGCTAGCCCCCAAAACATGGCACATATTAAGAGGAAGGGCTTGAAATGGCCAATAAGCACATGAAGAGATATTCAGTATCATTAGTCATTAGGGAAATGCAAATCAAAACCACAATGAGATGAGCTGTAACTTCAAACCACTGAGGTGGCTACTGGGGGGGTGGGGTGGGAAAGTAAGTACTGGCCAGGATTTGGAAACATTGGAACTCTTGTGCATTACTTTTGGGAATGTAAAATGGTAAAGCCACTGGGGAAAATAGTTTGGCAGTTCCTCAGAAAGTTAAACATAAAACATAAAATTACCTTAAGAGCAATTTCACTCTTAAGGATATACCCCTAAAAGAATTAAGCAGGGACTCGAACAGATATTCACAAGAACTAAAAAGGTAGAAGCAACTCTACCTTTATCCATCAGCAGATGAATGGATAAACAAAATGTGGTAAATACATACAATATTCTTCAGCCATACAAACATATGAAGTTCTGACACATGATACAACATGGATGAACCTTGAAAACATGCTAAGTGATATATGCCAGACACAAAAGAACAAATAGTGGATGATTTCATTTATATGAAAGGCCTAGACAATGGAAATTTATAGAGACAGAAAGTAGATTGGGGGTAACCAGGGGCTGGGGGTAGGGAAAATGGGGAGCTATTGCTTAAAAGGCACAGAGTTTCTGTTTGGGGTGATAAAAAAAATGTTAGTACTGGAAGGTGGTGATGATAGCACAACATTGTAAAAGTAATACAAAAATTATATACTTAAAAATGGTTAAAATAATAAATTTTGTTACTTACATGTTACCACAATAAAAAAAGGAAGAAGGGGTTTGTTCCCTCACTCACAATTGAAGACCCCAACTCATATGGCATTCTAATTATTATTAGCAGTTTGAAGAGACTAATCAGAAAGAAAAACTACCCAGAACTGCAGCCATCAAGAATTCCCTCTGATTCCTCTCACGCTCTAGTCCTTTCACCAAATGGCCAAGACAGCAGCCATTATTAGCCATTTATACTCAATCTCCTGGGCTCCCTCTATTCACTGTTCTATTCTCAAAACCTAACACACACAATGCCTGACAAAAAAAATACAGACTTGAGTGCTGAATGAGTGAATGCATGAATGAATCTTCATAGCCCAGTATAAGGTGAACTCTAGAGGGATCATCATTATTATTATCAGTAAAAAATAATTAAATGTTCCTCATTAAGTGTTTTTTATTTTTATTTTAATTAACATTTATTTTCACTTTATTTATTTTCTCTCCCTCTTCTTTTTGAGGTATGGGGGCCAGGATTAAACCCGGAACCTTGTATGTGGGAAGCCGGGGCTCAACCACTGAACACTGGCTTCCCCCAAGTTGGTTTTTTTGTCTTTGTTTTTAGGAGTTACTAGGATCAAACCCAGGACCTCATATATGGGAAGGAGGTGCTCAACCACTTGAGCTACATCTGCTCCCCCATTATTAAGTGCTCTGATGGTGAAATGCCGGCCGGAAAAGCAAAACAAATACTATGTCAATTAATTAATTGAAAAATGACCGTTAAATTTATATAAAATGCTTACTTTTTAAATGTAGAAATAAGTTCACTAAAAAGCACTAAAGATGCTTATATATGAAGTCCAACTAAATAGAAAAAGTTTCCCTCCAAGGTATCCAGAAGGAGCAGCAAACATAAGGCACAAAGATACTCAATGGATTGTTTTGGCTTTCCTTTCTTCTTCATTCTTTTGTCTGCCCCCTACTGGAGTGTTTGTGAGCAGAGAAAACATTAAAAGAATATGCAAATATCAGCAAAACAAAACAAAACGAGCTTACTATAAACATCTACAAAACAGTCACTGAATAAAAAATTAACTTGTGAATGTATATTGAGCACCTTTGTCCAAAAGACAAAACTTCTGTTATCAGCTTAGGTGGGTTAACTATTTCCTTATGTACCTTTGGACTTTTCATCATTACCTTTTAAGGAAAAGCCTATATCTCTAGATGCCTAAATCTCTAGATTACATCTAGGTAGCATATGACTTCTCAATAGTTAAAAAGACAATTTTCCAGCTGCTAGTTTCTAGATTGACATGGTCTGGCTTCTTTTTTTTTTCTTTTTTTTTCTTTCCAGTTTTGGGGAGGCCTAGGCGTGAGTAACTACAACAAAATCATTTCCATAAAGAAGACTCGGGAAATCTAAGGACTCATTTTCAAAGCAAAGCACTTCAAGTCAAGGAACAGGTAAAGTGAAATCATGAGACTCTTTCAACGATGCCAGGCGTGGCTGCGTGACTCTGCCAGAGAAGCACACTTATCTCCATGGAGATCTTCTGTCTAGAAAGGGGTGTGAGTTTAGTCTATGATCTCATCATCAGTAACAGCAGACTCTCCTCTAAACCAGCTGCCCATTTTTATACTAGTTTTGCACTAACATATACAGCTCTTTAAACATGAAGATGACACTACTACTGACTTACATAAACAACCAATCACATGACCTCCCCACCCCCACCCCACAACTGGTGACACACATTTGTAAGACAGCCAGCCAGGGTTACACAAACTAGAGTCACTGAAAAGAATAGAAGAAAACGATCCCTAAAGATAAGGTACAAGTATCTGACATAGTTTCTTTGCTTAAGTGATTCAGTGGTTCCATTTCTTAATGTCTAGAACAGCCAAAATGCATAATAACTCAGGATTATTACAAACAAAATGATTTCTTGTGAGGTGATTTCCAGTTGTAAGCATTTGAACATATATAAAACTCCTCCTGAATCAGTAGGGATTTTGTTTCCTAGAACTGCACAGAAATCAAATGAGTGAATCTAAATAAAAAACATTTTGAGATGAATAAATGCACTACAATAGATAGTTAATTTAATTACCATTTTTAACACTCTTTGTAGAGGTGCATTAGTATGACAATTCTGGCAGTACCTAAAAGCATTTAGCTTCCTGCAATTCATGACTACACCTTACACATATGCAGTGTCAGCTTAAAACACCCTCACCAGCTTTATCACATAGGAAACAGAGTAGTCTAAGTCAGGGGAGATGCATTATGCAGGGGATATTTTAATAAGGACTTAATAAGCAAATACTCAGGACACAGGAACAGAGCCCTTCCATATTTCTGTTCTCAGGCTGTTTTCTTGAGGATACGTTTTGAATGTTATGAAAGGTGAGAGGAATGAGGGGACAGCAAATGCATCTCCCTGGTCATTTATCTTCCTCTCTGGGACAAAACCCTGAGCGACAAGAAGTATCAAGGAAGACAGAAGAAAACTCTCCTTGTAATGCTTATCCCAACTTTTCTATAATTGCCCAGGTCTTAGAAAATCAAGGAAACGTAATTTTCAACCAAGGACCTAAAAAGATTTATTCCAGTTATCAAGGTTCATGAGGCAGGAGGATGAAGGCAGGAAAATGTTTCCAGCTATCAATAATTGGATATGAATCCTTGGGTTTATTTTCATCCCTTTTTGTTTTACTGCAAAATTATTTACAGTACTAAAACAGCTCAAATAATCAACTTTCTTAAAATTTACTATGTTTAGACAATGATATCACTACTAAGTTTTAAATACACTAACATTATGATATCACTCTTAAAGTATGCTTATACATCTAATGTAATGTTTTGGAGTCCGTTCAAATTATTCATTAAAATGAGTAACAAAAGAACAAAACAATGAAGAGGCAGCTGTTGCATTTGTAGATTTGATTTGCAGCATGTAGTGTATTTATAGTTAAACACAGCAAAATAAGCTACTAAGAAAGAATTGTTCCTTGTTTTCAAATAATTATATTTTAAAAATGAGTAAAGCATTATTTTTAAATAATTAAATTTGTAGAAGCGAATTTTTGTGTGCTATGAAATAAACTTATAGCAATCACAATTTGTAATCACATGTCATGTTTTTTGCTTGTTTGTTTAGCATCTTGTTTCCCCAACCAGACTGTAAGCACCTTGAGGACTGTCCACCAAGCTCTCATCACATTAGAAAGAAAAAACAGGTGCTGAATGAATTAAAGCATTTATATTAAAACTTCGTATCAAAATTTATAACTGCAAGGAGGTTAAAATATCCAATTGTACAAAAGAGCTTATCAGGCAAGGTAGTCCGGCCCCATACATTGCCACCCCGACTTCTGCTCTACAGAGAAGCACTTCTCTTAGTGTTTACTCCCCTTCCCCAGGGCACTCTCGTGCTGGGTATTCAGGTTTGTGCCCCCACCCATTCTCTGCCCTCTTCTGTGATCCAGGAGGGGGGAGGTGGGCACATGTATTCCCCTCTCTCCTGGTTTCAACTCCTCCTTTCTGGTTGAGGCTGCCTCTGGCGTGGGCACAGTACCCCGGTGGGCGCCCTCCACTGATTCAGTGCTCACTGGGTTCCCGTAGAGGTTTTTTTTTTTTTTTTTTTTTTTAAATAAATTGTTACTAAAGTATATCATTCATTTATGAACATACATAAACAGTAAGTGTATAGTGAAAGTTGTGAACTTACAAAATAAACATGCATTACATCATACAGGGGTCCCATGAATCACCCCTCCACTTGTTGAGTTTATTTTAATCAGCATTTATTATTTCCTCCCCAACCCCTCCAAAATGTAAGAACCGTCACCTAAACCATAAGTAGTCCCTTCATTACAGTGTGCATTTTAACTATCTGGGCTGAATTCGGCTTACCATGAGTAACAGCAATACCTCATATTTCCAAAATTAAAATGCTTATTTATGATTTCTCACTCTTAAGCATTACCTAATGACCCCTTGCTTTGACAGTTGGCTCACTTTCTCCCCATTGTCTCCCTCCATCCTCCCTCCCTCCCAATGTAGTGAGGAGTCCCAATCCCTCAACTAGACAGCGCTGCAATGTCAAGACACATAATTAAACCGCTGCTTTTTATTTCATCAGTCATAGAGGACATCTTTTTTTTTTTTTTTTTTTTATGGGTAAAAATCAAAATTCTCACAATACATACAAACATTTGCAAAATGATATATAAATATATATGCATATATGAGTATTTGCTTACAAAAATGTTATTTATATATACACACATATATTTTAAGAGGTGCTTAGATTACCCAAAATATTACACGGAACCCACTGGGATTCCCATGTTGCCCACCTCCCACACCTCCCACCACATCCCACAGTTTGGGTACAATTAGTTTCCATCCTTTCCCTTCTACCTTCCCTCACTTCATTTTACTTTCTGATTTCTGTCGCCTGCATATATACTTTTACATTGTCAAGGCTGATAGCGTTTACATTCCATTCTTTAACAGTTACATTTTCTATGATTTTTCACTCTAAAGGCTGATTATTCTAAGAGCTTAAAATCAATAAACAGCATTTACACTATCATGGCCATGGATGTGTTATTCCCTACAGTGCCAAGTAGGGCTAGGATTACATTTCCTTCTCCACCTGTCCAGGGTCAGTGTCAGCATCCCATGCCAGTCAGCGTGTCGGGGTCTAATACAAGGGGTCTTAACCTCTTTTGTTCCATGGACCCCTTTGCCAGTCAGGTGTAAACCACGGGCCCCTTACTAAGTCCACACTATACTGTGTATTATTTAATAAATATATCATATCCACACCAACACGTCCCCACAAGAGTACGGTTTTTTTTGAATTTCAATTCAAGCTCAGAGACCCCTGATTAAGAACCCCTGGTCTAATGGAGTCTCCTCTTTTCAGGTCACCAATTGCCTTTATCAGATCTTCAACTTTCCCAAAGCCTCCCTTTTTACTACCTAGTTTACTGATCCCCTCTGTTCCTGGCATTTCCTCATTGTGTCCCTCCTTCCCCTCTCCCTCAAAAGGTATGGGTACTGACAGGCCTGGTACCTGGCTTTCATTCTGACTTCCTACAAAACGTTCTCCCAGGAGGTCCACCAAGTGCCCTGCAAGCCATGACTTTCTCTTTCTTGGTTTACACCCTCTTTTTCTTATACCCTCAAGCCTCGGAGAAGGTGTATGGAAGGTACACTGTCAAGAACGCAGCATAGCATAGTGGGTAATAATAGTATTTTAGAATGCAGTTTTAAAAATTAACATTTATTAGCCTATCCTCTTAGAATAAATGAAAAACAAAGATATTTTTAAATCCCTGTCAAATATTTCTGGGGTTGAGAGTTTGTAGCTAAAGGCCTTAACTGCCTGGGTCATGTGCATCTAACAGTCCTATCTTTCACCATTTAATTTGCAAAAATATTAATCAACAGAAACATGGATTTCACGTTCAATTTCCTTTTTATGTACTCAACTACGTGTTAAATAAAATTCATTCATAATTTAAAATACTTCTTAGCACAAAGTCATCTAAAATGACATCAATTGGCAAACTATCTGGATTTGGGGAGGACATTTTGATGAAAACAATAACTATATTTAATTTATTCATTCATTCAAAAATACTTACTGAACTCCTACATGTGTCACCATTCTAGGTGTCTGAACAATCATAATTCAAGAAACAATAATTCCCCTCCCTATATGGGAACTCTATACTGAATACATGATTTTTCTACAACTGCTCTAATAAAAAAAATGTTTAATTAAAATTAAAAACTTGTATAAACTAAAAAAAATTGCCTCCTTCTGTGAAATAAATTCTACTAAAGTGAGCAGAAAATGAACAAGTAAACAAATAGGACTGATTTTAGAATTTTATAATTGCTGTGAAGACAAACTAAAGTTGCTCTAAAAATCCTAACTTCAAATAAATTTAAGGACAAGGGGAATTGTTATAATACCCTCATAAAATGTACTGTAGTACACTAAGCCACCATCATTTTAACACAGTCTCATTGGGCACTGATAATTATCACACTCTTGGGA
Source organism: Tolypeutes matacus (assembly GCA_026826555.1). Taxonomy (NCBI): domain Eukaryota; kingdom Metazoa; phylum Chordata; class Mammalia; order Cingulata; family Chlamyphoridae; genus Tolypeutes; species Tolypeutes matacus. The sequence continues at coordinate 17,813,769 of JAKSZT010054458.1, read as the reverse complement.
TCAAATCCTGGGAACTGCAAGCTTGAAAGCTCTGCAATCTTGTCCTTTAAAGGTTTCCATCAGCTAATAAGATGAGGTAATCAATGTGCACAATGTAATCTCAACGCAGGTCCATTACTTAAGTCCCCTGATATTGTCAAATGCCCATCCTGAAACACTCACTCATCACTCCACTCCAATATCCATAAACAGAATAAACAATCTGAGGGGAAAAAAAAAAAAAAGGAAAAAGAATGAATTACACATCATCATAATTTTTCAAAAATGTTTTGTAAATAACTAAGGTTTTTCTTCTCCTACTTGAAAGAGAAGAAATAAAAAGGAATCAGAGAAGATGAAGAAAGGCATTTAGGAACTCAAGTTTTGACACTGATGATGATTATGGCAAGCAGGCTAAAGGAACAGAACTGCTTGGCCTAAAAACTAAATAAAGAAAATACAATTTTGCATGCATTCGACAGGTTTCTAGAGGGAATACGTTTGCATATAATATATGTTCAGTAAATGTGACTTGATGCTGAAAATTCCTGCAACAAAAAATAATCAAAAGCAGGCACAGATTAGCTTGAAATGAGAACAAATAAAATTGAACACGCAGAATAACTGAGGTGGGATCCCAAAGGGAAGAAGGGGTGCCAACACTGGACTTTCTTGAGCTGACAAGTGAGAAACCTCTGGCCTCCCTTTGATCTAAATCTTTCTCCACTACTGCTGACCTTGTTTCTTATTATTGTTTTGCTATTTACCATTGTTTCCCTAACCATTATCCTCTCTTTTATGTCTCTAATTTCCACTTTATTTCTTATGCAGGCAATAAACTACATCGAAGACTTTTTGTTGTTACTTTTTATTTAAATGTTTTTCACATTTAACAAATGAGCTTTGATTACCCTTTTAACAAAAGAATAAGTTATCCTTATATTTCTTTGTGTTTTTAATCACTTCATAATGTTTGCATATGAATGGATCTGCCTTTACTTTCCTTTTTCCAGTAAAGCAGGTACCATTAAAAAGAAAATGACCCTTCATCCTTTTTCTGTATATATATACATTTTTTTCTGTATATATATATTTTTTCTATATATATGTATATGTGTGTGTGTGTGTGTATCCCCCAGCTGGCTCCCTCATCTGTTTGCTAGTTCTCTGCTTGTTTTTTTTTTTGTTTTGTTTTTTTTTGCTCAGTGTCTGCTTGTTTTTGTTTGTCTTCTTTAGGAGGCACTGGGAACCAAACCCAGGACCTCCCATGTGGGAGGCAGGTGCCCAACTGCCTGAGCCACATCTGCTCCCTTTACTTATATTTTACAAATGTACAATACAATACAATTATACATTTTATTATTGAAGTTGTAGGGTTACAAAAAAATTCAAGCAGAAAATATAGACTGCCCATATATGACCTCTTCACACACATAGTTTTCCCTATTATTAATAGTTTGCATTCGTGTGAAACCTTTGTAAAGATAGATGAAACAATATCACTATCATTATACTATAAACTAGAGTCTATAGAATACATTAAGGTTCACTAGTTGAGTTATAAAGTCCTATGTTGTTTTTTAAAAAATATCCCAAAATATATACAACCTAAAAATTTCCCTTTTAATCATAATCAAATATATAATTCAATAACGCTAAACTAATTACATTTACAATGTTATGTAATCATTACCAACATTCATTACCAAAAATTTTCCATATTCCCAAACAGAAACTATGTACTAATTAAGTGTTCACTCCTCATTCTCTAACCCTAACTTGGCCCATGGTAACCTGTATTCATGTTTCTGACTCTATGAATTTGTTTACTCTATTTCATACCGGTGAGATCAATGTTTGTCTTTTTGCTTATTTTTATCAACAGGATGTTGTCACATGTATCAGAAATTCATTCATTTTTACAGCTGAATAATGTTCAACTGTGTATGTATAATGTTCCAATGTAGGTACAAATGTGCTATATATGTATGTATACGTATGGGTTGCTTCCATCTTTTGGCAATTATGAATAATGCTATGAACATTGGTGTGCAAATAGCTGTTCAGGTCTCTGCTTTCAATTCTTTTGGGCATATACCCAGAAGTGGGATTGCCAGGTCATATGGTAATTCTACACTTAACTTTCTAAGGAACTGCCAAACTGTTTTTCACAGGGGCTGCACCATTTTACAGACCCACCAACAATGAAGTGTTACCATTTCTCCACATCCTCTCCAATGCTTATTAGCTATTCCAGTGGGTATGAAATGGTATCTCATTGTGGTTTTCATTTGCATTTCTCTAATGGCTATGATTTTGAGAATCTTTTCATGTGCTTTTTGGCCATTTGTAATTTCTTTGGAGAAATGTTTATTCAACTCTTTTGCCCATTTTTAAAAATTGGGTTGTCTTTTTGTAGTTGAGTTGTAGGACTTCTTTATATATTGTGGATATTAAACCCTTATCAAATACATGGTTTCCAAATATTTTCTCCTATTGTGTAGTTTGTCTTTTTTTACTTTCATGATGAAATCTTTTGGCACACAAACATTTTAAATTTTGACAAAGTCCCGTTTATCTGTTTTCTTTTGTTATTCATGCTTTTGGTATAAAACTCTAAGAAACCATTGCCTAACACAAGGTTCTGAAGCTACTTCCCTATATTGTTTTCCAAGAGTCTTATAGTTTTGGTTCCTATATTTAGATCTTTGATCCATTTTTTTAGTCAATTTTTTATATGGTGTGAAGTAGGGTCCAATTTCATTCTTCCGCATATGGATATCCAGTTTTCCCAGCACCATTTGCTGAAGAAAATATTCTTTTTCAATTGAGTGTATTTGGCATCCTCTTCAAAAATCAATTGGCCATAGACATGAGGGTCTATTTCTGAACTCTCAATTTGACTCCATTAGGCATTATGTATGTCCTTCAGCCAGCATCACGCTGTTTTAATTACTGCAGTTTTTTAAGATAGGGAGGCATGAGCCCTCCAATTTCATTCTTTTTAAAGATGGTTTTTGGCTATTTAGAGTCCCTTATCCTGTCATTTAAATTTGATGATTGGATTTTTCGTCAAATTTTCTTTTCTGCAAAAAGGATGATGGAATTTTGATTTGGATTGCATTGAATCTCTAAATTGCTTGGGGTAGAATTAACATGTAATCCATGAGCATCTAATGTCCTTCCATTTATTTAGGTCTTTGATTTCTTTCAGCAACATGTTGTAGTTTTCCTTGTACAAGTCCTTTATATCCTTGACTAAATTTATTCCTAAATATTTGATTCTTTTAGTGCTATTGTAAATGGAATTTTTTTCTTCACTTCAATTTCAGATATTCATTACGGGTACATCAAAACACTACTGATGCATGTTAATCTTGCACCTTGTCATTCTGCTGACTTTGTTTTTCAGTTCTAGTAGCTTTCTTGTGGATTTTTCATGGTTTTCTATATATAGGATCATTTATTTGCAAATAGGGTAATTTTACTTCTTCCTTTCCAATTTGTATGCCTTTTATTTCTTTTTCTTGCCTAATTGCTCTGGCTAGAATTTCTGGCACAATGCTGAATAACAGTGGTGACAGTGGACATCCTTGTCTTGTTCCTGATCTTAAGGGGGAAAGCTCAGTCTCTCATTTGAGTATGCTATCAGTTGTGAGAAAAACTTTTAGTCTTTCAACACTGAGTATGATGTTAGTGGTGGGTCTTTCACATATGCCATCTATCATGTTGAAGAAGTTTACTTCTACTTCTATTTTTCTGAATGTTTTTATCAAGAAGGGGTGCTGGGTTGTGTCAAATGCCTTCTCTGCATCAACTGAGTTGATCATGTGGTTTTTTCCCATCATTCTGTTAATGCAGTGTACTACATTAATTGATTTTCTTATGATGAACCACCCTTGTGTACCCTGGATACATCATACTTGATTATGGTATATAGTTACTTTAATATGCTATTGTATATTCATGAAGGATATTGGTCTGTAATTTTCTTTTCTTGTGGTATCTTTATCTGGCTCTGGGGTTACAGTGATATTGGCTTCATAGAATGAATTAGGGAGTATTCTTTCCACTTCAAAGTTTTCAACAATTTGGATGCCATTTCAAGTTTTAGCAACACTGGTGTTAATTCTTCTGGAATGTTTGCTAAAATTCACCAGTTAAGCCATCAAGTTCTTTTGTGTTGGTAGGAGGTTTTTAATTCCCGATTCACTCTCTTTACTTGTTATTGGTCTGTCGAGATCTTCTATTCCTTCTTGAGGCAGTACAGGTAATTTGTGTATTTCTAAGAATTTTTCTATTTCATCTCAGTTGTCTAGTTTTTTGGCAAACTGTTGTTCATCGTATCCTCTTATGTTCCTTTTATTTGTGGGGTCCTCCCTCTATTTCATTTCTAATTTTAGTTATTTGCATCCTCTTTCTTTTTTTCTTTGTCAGTCTAGCTAAGGGTTTGTTGATTTTATTAATCTTTTCAAAGAACCGACTTTTGATTTTGTTACTTTTCTCAATTTTTAAAAATCCTCTATTTCATTTATCTCCACGTAAGTTATTTCCTTGTTTGTGGCTGCTTTGGTTTAGTTTACTCTTCTTTTTCTAGTTCCTCCAATTGCGAGGTTAGATGTCTGATTTGAGTGTTCTTTTTTCATGTATGCATTTAGAGCTATAAATTTCCTCTAAGCAATGCCTTTGCAGCATCCCATAAGTTTTGGCATATTGTATTTTCATTTTTGTTCAACTCAAGGTTTTTCCTAAATTCCCTTATTTCCTTTTTGACTTACTGGTTATTTAAGAGTGTGTTGTATAATTTCCACGTACATGAATTTTTCAGTTTTCTTTCTTATTGATTTCTAGCTTCATTTCAATGTGACTGGAGAAGATATCAAAATATTTAAAATATTTTTAAATTTGTGACTAGTGACCTAACACATGGTTTCTCCTGGAGATGACCCATGTCCACTATAGAAGAATGTGTATTCTGCTGCAGTTGGGTGAAGTGTTCTGTATACGCCTTTAGTTCTTTATAGTATCAAGTCTCTATTTCCTCAGTGATCTTCTATCTAGATGTTCTGTTACTAAAAGTGGTTTATTGAAACTTTTTTACTATGAATGTGGAACCACTTATTTTCCCTTCAAATTTGTCAATATTTGCATCATTTATTAAGGCTCTGCCATTAGGTCCATATATATTTATAGTTGTTATGTCTTCCTGTTGAATTGACCCCTTTGCCAATATATAGTGGCTTTCTTTGTCCCTCATAACAGTTTTTGAATTAAAGGCTAATGTTACTGGATATTAGTATAGCTACCCCAACTCTATTTTGGTTACTATCTACATGGCATATTTTTTTCCATTCTTTCATTTTCAACCTGCTTGTGTCTTTGAATTTAAGGCAATTCTCTTGCAAACAGCGTATAACTGGGTCATGTTTTTTTAATCCATTCTGCCTTTTGAATAGAGAGTTTGATCCATTTACCCTTGAAGTAGCTATTGATAATACAGGACTTTCTTCTGGCATTTTTCTATATGGTTGTTGTAAGTTGTATACCACTTTTGTTCCTCAATTCTTTCATTAATGCCCACTTTCATATATATATATTTTAGTGTACCATTTTTAATCCCGTGTCATTTCCTTCTGTATATATTTTTCAAGTACTTCCTTTATGGTTACCATGGGGCTTAAATTTAACATCTTAAATCTATAACAATCACAATTGATTTGATATCCATTTAACTTCAATAGCAAACACTGTTCCTATACCCTTTCTCCTCCCACTTTTCTGTTCTGTTACAAATGATATCTTTATACATTATATGTACAAAAGCATAGATTATTATTTTTTATGCATTTGCATTTTAGAACCTGTAAGAAGTAATCAATAGAGTTATATACCAAAAAATACAATATAATGGTAGTGGCATTTATAATTACCACATGGTTACTTATACCAGAGGTCTTTATTTTTTAATGCTGCTTTGAACCACTACCTTGTGTCCTTCCCTTTCAGTGTGAAGAACTCCCTTTAACATTGCTTGTAGGGCAAGTGTAGTGATGATAAACTCCCTCAGCCTTTGTTTATCTGGGACTGTCTTAATCTCTCCCTTATTCTTGAGAAAGAGTCTTACTGGATATAACATGCTTGATTGGCAATTGTTACTTTCAGTCCCTTAAATATTTTGTCCCACTGCACATAGTCTTATTGGATTCCCTGGTATGTAACGCGTTGCTTTTCTCTTGCAGCCTTTAGAAGTCTTCCTTTTCCTTGGCATTGGACAGTGTCTAGGCATGGTTCTCTTTGAATTTATCCTGTTTGGGTCACTGTGTTTCTTGAATATGCACATTCATACCTTTCATTAATTTGCTAAGTTTTCTGCCATTTTTTTCTTTGAATATTCCTTCTGCCTCCTTTTCTTTCCTCTTTCTGGGATTCCCATAATGCATATATTGGTATGCTTGATGGTGTCTCACAGCTCTTTGAGACTCCGTTCACTTTTTTTTCATTCTTATTTTTTTGTGCCCCTCAGTTGGAGTCATTTCAGTCACCTTGTCTTTGCATTCACTGATCTTTCTTCTACCAACTCAAATCTGCTGTTGAAATCCTCTAGGAAATTTTTCATTTTAATTACTGTAGTCTTCAACTCCAGTATTTCTGTGTGGTTCTTTTAAAATTTTCTAACTCTTTATTGAGATTATCATATTATTCATTTATTGTTTTCATGAACTCCTTTACTTCTGCTCTGTGTTTTCTCCCATCTCCTTAAGCATATTGAAGATCATTTTTTAAAAAGTCCTTACCCAGTAGGTCCCAAGTCTGGTCTTCTTTGTTGATGCTTTCTGGATTTTTATGTTGTTCCTTTTGATGGGCCATTATTTCCGGTTTCTTTGTCTTGTAATCTTTTGTTGAACACTGTACGTCCTAGTATTTTAAATGTTTAACCTTGGGATTTAGTGCCTGGGATGTCTGTTCCTTAATTTTTTATCCTGCTAGTGATATGACAGAGATCTCCTTGAATGGCAGGAACTAACACAAACAAACCAGAGCAAAAAAACATCTTTCACAGTCTTTGCAAACAGGCTTTGAGTTGGCTGATGTTCTCCTTCAAAGTTTAGCCCTCCTATCAAGATCAGTCACAGACAAAAGTGATGTATAGTTTCTTCTCCATCTTTTTTGAGCCTATGTTTTGTCCTGAATTTTTGCTCTTGGGCCTTAGGAATTTTCCTGTTTATAGGAATTCTAATGTCCCCTCTATTTACTATAAAACAGACTCCCTCCCTCCTTGGGTACTCTATTGTATGACTTAAAGTAGTAATCCTCTGCCCCCAGAGGCTAAGATATAGTAATTTTTCTTACCCTGCTCTAGCAGTCTGCAAGCTCCCTCTCCTGTAGGGAAATTTCTGGGTGGGTAAGCCAGAGACAATTTTCCTGGTTCAGTGTTTCAGGCTACCACTGGACAGACTGGCACAAACATGAAAGCACCCCCGTATATGCATAGGCATAGGGGTTACCCTGGTCCCTCCAGAACAGGACCAGAGACCCCACATATGAGCACAAACCAGCTCCATACTGCATCAGGGAAGGAGTAGAAAGAGGCCAGCAAGGATGCCATGAGTTTCTCCTGTCATTTTTAAAGCTGTGCTTTCTTTATTCAGCACTTGCCCAGTTCCTGCAATCCCTGAACTGTTTTCTGGAGTTTTGAAGAAGATGCCTTTGCCAGTCTTGCTAGCTGTTGCTAGTTGTGGGGTATCAGCATCCTGGAGTGTCCTATGCTGCCATCTTGGTCCTCATCAACTCAGTACTCTGACCCTTCATTCTTGATGAAGGAAACAGAAAATGTTTTTTGATTATTCAGACATTCAGCAGCTGAAAGCAAGGACTGTTTCTGATGATCTCTGAAGACTTTTCCTGCCACAATAATAATAACAAATTGTTAACACTCACTGAGCACTCAGTAAAGATCAGGTACTGTTCTAAAAACTTTATCTATTAACTTAATTTTCACCACAACCCTATGAGGTAGATATTGTAATTATTTCCATTTACAGATCAGAAAACAAGTCATAGAGAGATTGACTTGCCCAAGGTCATGATATAAGTGGTCATGCCAGGATCTGAACGATGGCAGTCTGCCTTCAGAGGCCCCTGCTCTTAACCACTTTAAATTACACTATTTGTCTATGACAGGTGGCAGCAAACTTTTTCTACAAAGGGCCAAGAAGTAAATATATTAGAACTTGTAGGCTATACATGGTTTCTGTCCCATATTCCTCTTTGCTTTTGTTTGTTGTGCAACCATTTGATAATGTAAAGAACTAACCAACCCCTGGTCTATGATTTCATTATTTCATGTGAGCCACCAGTCCATTACTTTTTTTAAAAGACAGATTCAGACAGAAGCAAAAGCCAAACATTCCAGATAAGAAGGCTCACATCCACAGCCTATGCATGAATGCCCAAGAGCTATCAAGCTGTGGGTAGCCACTGAAATAGCAAAGGTAAAGATAAATGCCAAAATAAAAATCAAAGAATTGTAGATAGTTTATGGATATATGCAGGGACATACAGCTCACAGATATGAATCAGGTACAACTAACAGGAATTAATAAGTCAGCAAAAATCTAAGTGAGCTTCATCAACTTAGTATTTCACAAGAAGTAAACTCTGAATGTTCATCTTCCTTACCCTATCACTCTGATAGAACTACTACTATTAGCTATAGCACCTGAATATTAAAACACCTTCTTCTTCAAAATCTCTTATAAATACTAATTCACTCTCACATTATCAAAAATATTCATTATCCTCAATGTCAGAAACTAAAGAAGAGTAGCTAATTAACTAAGAGTTCAAAATCTCTTAGGAATTTGGAAGTCCTAAGGATATGGACTGCAAACTGTATTCTTCCTGGTCATCTGGCAAGGTCCTTGGTAATATATAAAATAACACGTCATCACTACTTAATACCCTCTTAAGATTTCAGAAATTTTGAACTGAAAATTTGGTACTTTCCATATATTTTACCACAATAGTTCTTTTAAAAATCAATAGCTCTAAAGTAAACAAATTAAGCAAAGTGGCAGGGTACAAGATCAACAAACAAAAATCAGTAGTGTTTCTTATTACTCATTACTAATAATAAGTAATCTGAGGAGGAAATCAAGAAAAAAATTCCACTTACAATAGCAACTAAACAAACCAAATTTCTAGGAATAAATGCAACAAAGGATGTAAAGGATGTATAAACAGAAAACTACAAAACTTTGCTAGAAGAAATCAAAGAAAATCTATAAATAGAAGGATAGTCTATGCTTATGGATTAGAAGACTAAGCATTGTTAAGATGTCAATTGTACTCAAAATGATTTACGGATTTAACTCAATCCCAATCAAAACTCCAATATCCTACTTTGCAGAAATGGAAAAGCCTATTATCAAATTTATTTGGGGAGTGAATGGAGCTCAAGTGGTTGAGTGCCTGCTTCCCACATGGGCAGTCCTGGGTTCAGTCCCCAGTGCCTCCTAAAAACAAAAAACAAACAATAAACAAACAAATGGAAAAAACAACTCATGGGAGCTGATGTGGCTAAGTGGTTGAGCACCAGCTTCCCACACACGAAGTACAGCGTTCAATCCCTGGCCCTGGTACCTCAAAAAAAAAAAATTATTTGGAAGGGTAAGGGGCCCTGAATAGCCAAAATCATCTTGCAAAATAACAAAGGTGGAAGACTCAAGCTTCCTAACTTTAAAGCTTATTACAAAGCTACAGTGGTCAAAACAACATGGTACTGGCACACAGATAGACATATAGACCAATGGAATCAAACCGAGAGTTCAGAAATAGACCCTCACATCTATGGCCATTTGATTTTTTATTTTGTAGGCTGCCAAGTCTACACAACTGGGAAAGAACAGTCTCTTCAAAAATGGTGCTTGGAGAACTGGATATCCATATGGAAAAGAATGAAAGAGGACTCCTATCTCACACCATATCCAAAAATTAACTCAAAATAGATCTAAGACTAAACATAAGAACCAGAACTATAAAGTTTCTGGAAGAAAATATAGGGAAGCATCTTCAGAATCTTGTGTTAGGCAATGGTTTCTTAGACACCCAAAGCACAGGCAACAAACGAGAAAATAGATAAATGGGACCTCCTCAAAATTAAAAACTTTTGTACCTCAAAGGACTTTGTCACAAAAATGAAAAGACAAGCTACTCAATGGGAAAAAATATTTGGAAAACACATATCCAATAAGGGTTTAATATCCAAAATACAAGAAGAAATCCTACAACTCAATGATAAAAAGACAAAACAACCTAATTTAAAAATAGGCAAAAGACTTGAATAGACATTTCTCCAAAGAGGATATACAAATGGCTAAAAAGCACATGAAATGATGTTCAACAACATTAACTCTTAGGGAAATACAAATCAAAACCACAATGAGATATCATTTTACAAACACTAGAATGGCTACCATTAAAAAAACAACAACAAAATCAAAAGTGTTGGAGAGGATATGGAGAAAGAGGAACACTCATTCATTGAAGTTGACAATGTAAAACGGTGCAGCCTCTATGGAAGACTAGCAGTTCTTCAGAAAGCTAAGTAGAGAATTACCATATGGCCCAGCGATCCCACTACTAGGTATATACCCAAAAGAACTGAAAGCACAGAGTAAAACAGATATTTGCACATTATTCACAACTGCCAAAAGATGGAAGCAACCAAGTATCCATCAACCGATGGATGGATAAACAAAATGTGGTATATATAAACAATGGAATATTATTCAGCATTAAAAGTGGGAAGCTGTTGTGGCTCAAGAAGTTGGGCACCCACCTACCACATGGAAGGTCCTGGGTTTGGTTCCTGATGTCTCCTAAAGAAGGTGAGCAAGACCGAGCAGACGTGACAGGTTAGCATGGCAAGCTGATGCAACAAGATGATGCAATGAAGAGACACAAGGAGTAAAACACAATGAGAGACACAAGCAGGGAGCAGAGGTGGCTCAAGCGATTAGACAACTTGAGCCTACATGGAGGTCCAGGGTTTGGTTCCCCATGTCTCCTAAAAGGAAGATGAGCACACAACAAAAAGAAACAGACACAGAGAGCAGACAGCGAGCACAAACAATGAAGGGGGAGTGTGTGAATAAAATAAAAATTAAAAAAAAAAAAAAAAAAAAAAAAGGAATGAAGTTCTGGTTCATGCAACAGCATGGATGAACCTTGAAGACATTATGCTGAATGAAATATGCAAGGCACAAAAGGACAAATACTGTATGATCTCACTGATATGAAATAATTAGAATAAGCAAATTCATCAAGTCAGAGAATCTAGAATATAGGTCACCAGGAGCTGGTTTGGGGGTAGGAAATGGGGAGTTAATGATTAATTTGCACAGAATTTATATTTGGGTTGATTGTAAAGTTTTGGAAATGGATGGTGGTGGTGATAGCACAGCACTGTGAATGTCATTAACAGCACTGGATTGTTTATGTGAATGTGGTTATAAAGGGGGAAATTTTAGGTTGTTGTTATGTTACTAGAATGATACTTAAAAGAGAAAACATAGGACTGTACAACACAGTGAACACTATTGTAAACAATGGACTATAGTTAATAGTATAATTATAAAAATGCTCTTTCATAAATTACAACCAATGTACCATACAAGGTGTTAATAACAGGGTGGTATATGGGGGAAAATACACCCTAATGTAAACTATGGACTATAGTAAATAGTACAATTAAAACAGTCTTTCATCAATTTTAACAAAGGTTACCACACTAATGCATTAATGCAAACTGTTAATAATAAGAGAGGTATATGGGAATGCTGTATTTTTCACTTGATTTTTCTTTAACCCTCCAACTTCTCTAATTAAAAAAAAGTTAATAAAAATAAAATCTATTAAAATAGTCAAAACAATAAAAAATCAAAAGCTCTATTTCAACAATGTGGTAATCATTTTGATAAAGGCAACCAGAAAGCATAAATTTAAACAATTAATATTGGGTTTTGACTCTACCAAGTCAGACAGTTCAACGCATAAATCCTATCTCTTAGAAATATTTCTCCTTAGAATAGTAAACATTTAGATAAAATTTGGTTCATAGTATATACTATTAATTATTTTTGCCATTTTGGCAGGGTGAAAATAAAATTTGAGAAACATATCCTACTTTCCTCCCTATCAACAACTTTGGTCCAGCTGTTTAAAATAACTGTGGCTATTTTTAGCACTCAGGCAATGGGTTACTTAAAAAAACAAAAACAGATGCCTCCTCTTAAACATCACCCAGTTATCAAACATATGAGTACTACTTGAATACAAGAGTCCAGTGTGTATTTTTTGCCAAGCCTAAAACTGCAGATTTTTTTTAAAAGCATGCAGCAATTCAGGACATCATTTCATTTCTTCTAATTGTTTAAGCAACTACTAAATACACAAGAATAAAATAACTTGGAGGTAATTTTTACAAGCATCTTTACCCACAGCTTGGCTGTCCTTAAGGATCTGTGCATTTATTCTGTTGAGAAAAGTTGCTTACTTAACAGTTAATTTTTACCTTAAGTACTTTCTTTTAAATGCAGAAACTAGTGTACCTCGCCTTTGTTTTGCCTTTGGCAATAGTGATAAATCAGAGATGAACTCAATGAATGTAATTTTCTTCCTTGCATAGTACAAAGTATATCTTTTAAAGAGAAAAACCAAGACAAATGTTTTTCCTGTGCAATTCTTCTCTTCTCTGCTTTCATTCTATGCTTTGAAATAACTACCATGCTTCCAGAAAAAGCTTCTTTAGACCCCAGTGTACTTTGCCCTTGACAGGTCTGATAAGGAGTTACATTTAATTTACCGAACAGGTCTTTCTTGTTAGTGGCTGGCTCAGAGGAAAGAAGAGCACAGCTAATCAACATTCCCTTCTTTTATCATATTTCCACTCCTTCTATTGCTTTTTACCACCCCCCCACCCGGCAACTTTCTATTCTCCCTTAAGATTTACCTAGATTTGAGGTTCACTACTTTAAAAACAAAACAAAAACACTATCACCTACAGAAGACATAAATTCTTTGCTGCAGCAGCTCTTTACTTTCTTTTCTCCTAGAATGAAGGCAGTTAAACCCTACTAGTTGCTCACCAAAATCTGTTGTTCCAAATTGTCTTCCATATTGAATGAGTTGTAACTGGTATATGGCTGCCCAGCTAGAAATTACACTTCCCAGACTCTGTGGCAGCCAGATGCGCCTGTGAGACTGAATTCTGCCCAACGCAACGTGAGTGGGTTCCTCTTCTGGGTCTGGCCCTAAAGACAACGCACATGCCACCTCCACACGCTCTTTCCCCTTTCCTCAAGCTGAGACACAGACGTGCCCATGACTAGCTTTGGCTATGTAGATGGACTCTGCTGTGTAGGAAGAGCAAAACAAGGTGGAAGGAACCTGGGGCCCTGAATTTCTGTGAGGAATATGACAGCTTTGCAAGCCTGTAGCGCTTACCACTTTATGAGCAATAAATAAAGTTGTACCTCCTTTAATTTGCTGTACTTTGGGGTCTCTTTGCTTCAGCATCATTGGTACAAACACTTACTATATGTTGCACTGTTCTGAGAGCTTAACATAATTATATTATTAAGGAGCCTCATTTTCCAAATGAAGAAATCTAGTCCTGGAGGGTCAAGTGATTTTCCCAAGGCTACTGAGTCGTGAGGGACAGTACAGGATCACCTGCAGGTCTGAATGATGTAAGTTCAAATACCTAACCACCACACTACAGTGCCTTTCCAAACAAACCTACTAATTACTTTGCAAATTATCTCATTCTTCTTGAGAATTTTCTTCTGTCTTATCTCTTACATGCCTAGAACATAAATTCTATGAGCTCAAATGCTAGGGGACATAAATTACTTTTGGTTTACTCACAAATACCCTTAATTTACAGTTGGTTGAAATCTAAATTTGGGTAAAACCCTCAAACTTCGAAGAAATCAGAGAGCAAGCCAATGAAAAGTAGCCTTCTGGGTGAAACTTTTTACTCCATTTCTAAAACCCTCGGGAAGCGGCTGTGGCTCAATCGGTAGGGCTCCCGTTTACCATATGGGAGGCCCGGGGTTCGGTTCCCGGGGCCTCCTGGTGAGGGCAGGCCCGCCTGCATGGCGTGGATGGCTGGCCCAGCGAGCACGAGCAGCAGGGGGGGGATAAATGAATAAATAAATAAAATCTTTAAAAAAAATAAATAAATAAAAATAAAACCGTTATGTTACACACAAAGCCTAGATCTGTACCTCATTTAAGCACTGTAAGACATAAGATAATTAATTCAAAACTAAAGCACTTTGGCTGTGTTTAATATTACGTCTATTATGAAAGAGACCAAGAAACACTATTATACAACTTTGGGGTTTTCCTTTCCTTTCATACACCTTCACTCCTCAGGAACTTTTTGAAACTAAAACCAGGAGAGCTGCCCGAGTGGTATGTATTGGAAGGGATTGGCAGGGGTGAGGGGAGGAGGGGGAATGGAATGAATCATAAGCTTCTTTTGTCTTTACATTTCACCCCTTAAAATTTCATTTTGTATAAGAATCCATTTAATCTTCCAGAAAGCTCTTATAATTGTGTCAGAATCCATTTGTTTACTCAAATAAATATGCACTGAGCACATTTATTACTGAGGATTATGCCAGACACTGGACATAGAATGGTAAATAAAAGCAGAGTTAGGAGAAAGGAAGTGCAGCAGTAACTATCATGCAATGTTTTTTTATGCTCATCTAAGCTTGAATAAAAATTCTAGAATAAACTGTCCTATTCTTTAATAATTGCAAAATGCACAGACCTCAAGGAAAGAGAACCCTTCCCCTTCCCTCCTCACCTGTCAGACATCCCTTTGTAAGAAAGGGGGCCTTAAGGACTATTTGTATTTATGCTTTAAGCATGAGTTTTGTTTGTTTTTTTATTTTTAAAGAAGCTTTAGATTACATAAATGTTATATAAAAAATATAGGGGATTCCCATATATCCTACCCCCTCCCTCTCCCATACTTCCCCCATTAACAACATCTTTCATTAATATAGTAACTTGTTATACCTCACAAATCTATATTGAAGCATTGCTATTAACCATGATCTATAGTTCACGTTATGGTTTACACTTTACACCACGCCATTTTATAGGTTTTGACAAAATGTATAATGGTCTGACTCCGTCATTGCAATATCATGCAGAACAATTCCAATGTCCCCAAAATGCCCCGTGTTACACCTACTCTTCCCTCTCCTTCCCCTCAGAATCCTTTGGTAACCACTGTCTTTACATCAATGTTACAAGTTCTTCCAGTACTAGAATAATAATAAGTAATAATAATAATAATAAGTCCATAGTTGCATTCCCCCCTTATGTTTGTTCATTCCTCAATCTTGAGAATTTTGGGATGGTGAAGCCCACTCTGATTAAGCAGGAGTTTTTGAACTCACAAGTGAAACAATACAACTTTGTCTAGGAAATATTTTCCCTACAATTCCTTTCTGAAATTCTGAATTTACATTTAAAATTCTAGTAAGCAGATGTAGCTCAAGCAGTTGAGCGCCCGCTTCCTACATGGGAGATCCCAGGTTCAGTTCCCAGTGCCTCCTAAAGAAAAAAACAAACAAACAGCAGGCAAAAACAACGAGCAGACAACAAGCAAACAGACGAGGGAGCCAACTCAGGGGAGAAAAAAAAATCTTGTTTATCCATCTGTTTCAACAACATTGCCAACTTCAGTAGATTTTAATTAATAGGACAAAATGAATTCTTTGCCAGCATAAGCAAGTATTTCATTATTTTAGAGTCATCTCCTAGTTCTATGCTATAAAAGAGACAGAGGAAGAAAAGGGGTGGCATTCCATAGGGAAAATCATTTCTATAAAAACAAAAAGCTAAAAGCAGTTCTTACATTGACTGCAGACCATAGAAAGCTGAAGCTGTGAGTATAATGCAAGTGATTTTAGATGGATTGTTTGCGTAGTAAGGTATGTCTTTGGCAGCCTCATTTAGAAAATGCCAATTCTGCTCTGCAGAGTGGACTGTGTGGTTTTACTGGCCCATCTGCACTCACAGGGGGTTCTGCCCACATGGTCCTCCTTATGTTTCACAAAAGCTCTGCCTCATTTCCGGCTCAGCCTTGGCTTTTCAAGAAAATGTTTAAAACGTTCAAATATAAATGCCTTCAAATATTGCTTCAGGTCTTAAAAAAAAACACTCTAAAAATGTAGTTTCCTTTTACTTAGAAACTAGATAAATATCGCTCTGGGTTTTGAAGATCTTACTTGGCACTCATTTTCAACACAATTATTTGAGCCCTATGTTCATTTGCACCTAAATTCCTCCAAGTAGTAAGTTAAATTTTTAGTGAGAGACACAAATTTGTGAGTGGCAGTGTTTGCACAAGCTATTAATGCTGACCAACAAAATACTCACTGGGGACTCAGATCAAAGTGAAGACTGCGCAGCTCAGTCAGTTCTGGACTGACACAGAAACCTTACAGTCTCTGTAAGGAGATCAGAAATGCACAATGAATAACTATAATACCACACAGAAAGTGGTGAGTGCCGCAAGGGATACAAGCGAAGCACTATGGACAATCAAGTAGGTAGAGCTTACCCTCAGAGTGGGGGAAAGAGGCCCAGGTACAAAGGGAAAAACATATGTCAGAGGTACTGAAATGAAATCAGCATGCCCAGAGGCCCTGGCAGTGGATGTGCCAATCACGTGTCAGTCAGAGTCTTCAGTCCCCAAAGCCTTTGGCCAAGAGTAAGGCTGAGGAAACAAGAGGCGCAAATACACGGAGATGGCAGGGTGCGGAGTGTGTATGAGGTGTTTCTGTTGAGCAGGAGTCCAGAGTGTATGTAAAACCATGAAGGAAACTGGATAGAGAATGAAGCTCAGGGCCAAAAGGTGGGAGGACCTTGAGTGACAAACTAAGGAGCTTGGGCTTTAGTGAGGAGGTAATGGGAACCCAATGGAGGTTTTTAAAAAGGGAGTGGCACAGGAACCATACTTTAAGAGGGTTACTTTGGAAGGTCTGAAGGGGACTGAGACTCAAGGTAGGAAGGCCAGCAAGGTAGCTCAGACAATAATCCAAGCAATGGGTAATAAAGGTCTGACCTACAGTAGTAGCAGTGGGAATAAACAAGTGTCAAAAGCAAGACAGAACAGATGGAATTAACTTGGCTTGGCCATCAAATGGATGTCCAGCAGTGGTATTATGGCTTGAATCATGTTTCCCACAAAGACACGTTCAAGTCCTAACCTTCGATCCTGTGGATGTAAACCTACTTGTAAATGGGATCTTTTGAAGACATTTTAAATGTGAGGCAAAACTGAATTATGGTGGGCCTTAATCCAGTAGGGATTTGGATATGGTCAGTAGTAGGCAGAAGGAGACAGATGGCCAAATAAAAGAGGTAGAGAGGTAGGATTGCTGGCAAGCCACCCCTAGATGCTGCAGATATCAGAGAAAGCATGATCCTGCTAACACTTTGATTTTGGACTTCTACCCTCCGGAACTGTGGGACAATAAACTCCTGTTGTTTAAGTCAACTAGTCTGTGGTACTTTATTACAGTAGCCCTGGCAAACTAAGAGAGGTAGGCTGCAGGAAGGAATAAAAAGTTACCTTGAGTTTGGAGCCTCTATAGTAGGAGAGAGAGTACTGCCACTACCAAAACTGGAGAAGACAAAAGAAAGGAAAAAAAAGATCATAAATTCAGGTTTAACTTACTGCTTTCCAGATGGTAGCAGACCACAAGAGGAGATATAAGAAATAATCTAATAGTATTGTACAACACAAGGTTTATTTAATTTATGCTTCATTATGTTTTTAGCTATAAATATTCAAGCATCACTAATATTTTTTCCTTATTCAGCTCTCTTAAACCAAGCTATAACAAACTGCCTTAATGTTTCAATTCTTTTTTCCTATAACTTTCATGCAAAAACTGACTCTTAAGCCCATTTAAGGGAAGTAGTACGGGGAGAAAAATAAAATAACAATGTTGCTTTGCTGCTTTTCCATTTTTAAAAAAGGATGGGGAAAAAGTACTTGAGTTATGTTTCATTTTAAAGATAGAAGCTCATTTTAGTAAGCAACTGCCTCTACCCTTCACTAGGCTATGTCATGTCTGGTTCCTTAAATCTATCCCTAAACATTGCTTCTTCAACAACCATGTGCAGATCAAACTGCCTCCCCCCTCCCCCATGGCCCCTTTTCTTCTTAAGTACAAACTCCTAACACTGCATTTCCAAAGCAGCAACTCCGGCTGCTTACCAGGTCTCTTACAGTGGCAGAGACTCCTAGTTGCTCCCCACATATCTATTTCTACTTCTTCTGTAATAGAGGGTAGCAAGTTTCTTTTATAAAGGGCCAGGCAGCAAATATTTTAGGCTCTGTAGGCCATATGATAGCAACTAATCAACTTTTTCCCAGTAACTTGAAAGTGGCCATAGACAATTTGTAAAGGAATGGGCATGGCTGTATTCCAATACAACCTTATTTACAAATACAGGTGGCTGGTTGATTTGGCCACAGAACATTGTTTGCTGACCCCTGTTCTATAGTAATAGAAGCTTTAGCAGGCTGTCAGGCTCCCTGAATTTTACATTTCCCAGGCTCCCTTGCAGTTAGTTAGCTGCAGTCCTATAGCTCTGTTCTGGCTAATAGGATGCAAGTCCGTATAACTTCTAGATCATCCCCCTTCTCTTGGGCTGAAAATGAGGTCACGTTGTGCCATCTCTGACTGTGAAGAGAAGGACAACTCCCTAAGGATGGCAGAGAAACAAGATGGAAGACCTTTGTCTATTGAGGCACCACACTAGCTTTGAACTACCTACATGTGACTATTCTGAGAAAGAAAAAAAGTACCCAGAAAAACACTTTTAGCTTCAATCCACTATATTTTGGGGCATCTTTTTATAAAGCTTTGTATTTTTTAAGTCTAGCTTAATGCGTGAAGTTGAATTCAGAAAGGGAAATTACTTTGTTCCAGAGCTACAGTTAATATAGAACCCCGATGACCAAGACAAACCCACACAGTGGTCAGACAGCTCAGAATAAATCTATCACCATCACTGGATAAAGAGCTTTCACAAGAACTAACATCTAATGAGGGCTTATTCTGTATCACAAATTTATAAAATACAAGTTCTCACTTATCTTTAAAGCAATTATTATTATGATAATTTTTATAGATGAGGTTCAGAGAGGTTAAGAAATATACCCAAGGTGATACAGCTCCCTAAATGGCTAGGCAGATATACAAACTCAGGGACACATGACTCTCAGGCCTGTTCTGTGCCCTAAAGCAACTCTCTTGTGTCAAGGACAAGCCACAATACTGTTACTATATAGTCAATTCTAGGGTGATATTTAGAAATGGCTCTGTAATTCCAGGTTTCAATTTTCAAACTAAGATCCACTGACTGACGGCTCCGTTTGGTTTAATTACTACCCCCCTTAAGAGCCAAGTAAACTAAAATGACACAAGGTCAAAAGACTTACCCAGATTCCTTTGAAAGACAGTGACAATGCCAGAATGCGGATTTCACAAAACAGCCACAGTGGCTGCCAACTCAACCCCAACTACTGCTATCACCTCCTCCTCTGCCGCCATTAGAGGTTAACTGCCCCGATACTTGCTAAACCAAACAAGAGAGCCTGAAAAAGTAGTTTCAAAATATGCCAGCAAAAGGGAAGAGCTTATTTTCTCTCCGGGCAAGAGTGAGCAATCCCACGGACATTTGCTGTTGTCCCCGGTCTGTCAGGTGTAGCATATTTTGCAGCTGGGTGCTTGGCACCTACCACGGGGACCATCTGGCTCAGTTTTCCTGACCTAGTGGCCGTTCCAGTCTTGATACAGTCTGGCAACTCAAAGGGAATTGAGTTCACCTCGAAATGACAGCACTGCCAATGGCACTGATCGATTATGGCAGATAAAGCCAAATCCAACTGCAAACAAATTTAATCTTCAAATTTAAAGGGAAGAACAGTTTCAAAATTACTTTGATTTTTTTTTTCATGGCATAATTTGATTTTTGAGAATTTCACTGGCTTAATTAGCTATGAATAGCTAATTAAAAATGAATTATTCTGAATAGTCATTGCCATACCAAGGATCATGTAGTTAAATTAAGAAATGCTTGTGCTACTACAGAAACATAGCAAAGATGACTTAATAATAAGTAGGTCTATCTTGAGTAAAGCACAAAACTAGCATG
Organism: Tolypeutes matacus; assembly: GCA_026826555.1. Classification (NCBI taxonomy): domain Eukaryota; kingdom Metazoa; phylum Chordata; class Mammalia; order Cingulata; family Chlamyphoridae; genus Tolypeutes; species Tolypeutes matacus. The sequence continues at coordinate 17,793,528 of JAKSZT010054458.1, read as the reverse complement.
TTCTCAATTACTTTCATAAACCAATTATTTTTCAAATTAGGGAGGAAACCCCCCCCACCCCAAATGGACTTTTACCCTTGGCACAGCTTTAACTCTTTTCAGAGCTAAACTATAATGGATGCAAAACTATGCAGCCATTTAAAATCATATTTTCAAGTTATATTTTGGGATGTGGAAAGTGTTCTCACATACATTGTTATGTTAAAAAGGCATGTTTCAAAATGATATATAGGCAGTCTCCAAAAAGAATAAGTATATATCTATATCTATATAAATGCATAGAACTTTAGTCCAGCAGTAAAAATTTTAAAATTTTAACTATGGTTTCTCTGTAGGTGGTAGAAATATATGTGATATTTATTTTCTTCATATTTCTCAGCATTTTCAAAGTCTTCAATAACAAATCAAAAGCATATATTTTTTAAACAAACTAGATTATATAAAGAACATCATGGCACTAAAGGCACAGCTTTCTCTTTCAATGCCTTCTGAAGAAGGATGCAAAATGAGATTTGGGGAACAGCACAAACCATTTTGCATACAAATCATATATAATGATCTCAGAATCTCAGATATTAAAAGGCACATCAAGGGAAGTGGTTGTAGCTTAAGTGGTTGAGCGCCTGCTTCCCATGTACGAGGCTCCTGGTTCAATCCCAGTACCTTCTAAAGACAAACAAACTAACTAAAACAACAGTCTCATTGAGGAGAGGATGTAGCTCAGTGGTTGAGCGCCTGCTTCCCATGTACAAGGTCCTGGGTTCAATCTCCGGTATCTTCTTTAAAAAAAGGCACATCGGGAAGCGGCTGTGGCTCAATCAGTAGGGCTCCCGTTTACCATATGGGAGGCCCCGGGTTCGGTTCCCGGGGCCTCCTGGTGAAGGCAAGCCTGCCCGCATGGCGTGGTTAGCTGACCCAGTGAGCACAAGCAGCAAGGGGGGGATAAATGAATAAATAAATAAAATCTTAAAAAAAAAAAAAAAAAAAAAAAAGGCACATCAACTCTCAATGGCCAGATGGTGGACTCTGCAGAAAGATCAGAGCAGTACCATAACGTAGCAAGATACAGTCACTGGGGAGAGGGCTCAGGTGCATTACAACACAGTTATTACCTACCTTTTATCTCCACTAAATCAACATTAAAAATAGAGAGGGGAGTATGTGTAGTTCTCAAATTTTATGACATATTATAGAAGAAGCATATTTCCAGGAATTCTAATTCACAATCACCATTTTCAATTTGAAAATACAGAAGTTAAATTTAAGAGAAATACATGCCTCTTACAATTTAGCTGTAGGCAAAATCAGCTAGAAATCAGTTTCTCTTTCACAACGGGAATGATTAAAACCACAGACAATCCCCACAGTTAGGGAACAGAAGTCAGAATAAAGTTTAAAGCTGGAGCACATATCTCCCACCCCCAGGCACAAAGCACAAAAGAGTCTGAAGCCACATCTTTTTTTCAGACATTGAAACAAAATATCTTGACAGCTCATGATAACAAATCACCACCCTAAATCTCATACTAATAGTCATATGATCCTCCAAGTGCTGCGTCTTAGTCTGTATCTTCCTCTAACAGTTTTTTTCTTTTATAAAGCCAATAAATAATAAAAAAAAAAGACCTAAACTAACAAAGGCCCTTCACTTTTCAAATGAGGGAACCTCTTAAAAAAGCAAAACACGGGCCCTAAGCCTCAGCAGAGTTGCAACATCTACTCCCCAGTTCATTGGACTCACCCAGGACAACTAACAAGGAAGTGAGGATGGACAAGCACCATACCAAGGAAACAAGAGAGCCTACAACTGCAAGCAAGAGAGTCCCACCCATCGGCTGTATGGAATCGAAGCCTCCTCTCAATGAGAAGTGGAGTGGACATCACCATCCCAGAATCCTCAGGATTGGGGAATGAACTATGGATTAGAGTAGAGTTACTGGTATTCTATTATAGACTTATTATGATTCTAGCAATGGAAGAAATTACATTGATGTGGAGGCCATGGCCACTGGAGGCTCTGAGGTCAGGGGGAGGGAAGAACAGGTGTAATACAGGGGCATTTTCAGGACTTGGAAATCGTCTATATCTGCAACTACAGATATAGGCCATTATATATCTTACCATAACCTACAGAACTGTGTGGGAGAGAGTGTAAACCACAATGTAAACTATAATCCATGCTCAGTGGCAATGCCCCAAAATGTGTTTATCAATTGCAATGAATGTACCACACTAATGAAGGATGTTGCTTATGCGGGAAAATGTGGGAGGTGTGGGGAGCAGGGCATATGGGAATCCCTACATTTTCTATGTAACATTTATGTAATTTAAGTATCTTTAAAAAAATAAAAAAATATATTAAAAAAAAAAAAGCAAAACAGAACCTTGAAAGAAATATTTCAGGAAAAGGTAGGTATGGAGTTTCAGGAAAATGATAAATTTCCATTGCTTTTCCAAATCAACAAAAACATAGTTCTCCAAGTCCCAAACACAAAAGCATAGCAGAAAAAAAAAAGTGAGTTCTTTCCAGCTAATTACTGAGGGAAGCACACTTTCACTTGCTGCTTCAATGAACAATTTCTCCATGGAGTTATTTTATTTACAAAGAAAACAGACAATATAAATTAGACTAAGCCTCAAATATGTTATCTATGTAGCACCTATAGAAAGCTGCAGCTTAAAAAAAAATTTTTTTTTTAATTTCTTATATTTATTTATTCCCTCCTCCCCTCATTGTTTGCGCTTGCTGTCTGCTCTCTGTGTCTGTTGTGTGATCGTCTTCTTTTTAGTAAGCACCGGGAACTGAACTGGGAACCTCCCATGTGGGAGGGAGGCGCCCAGTGGCTTGAGCCACCTCTGCTCCTCTCTTATTGGGTCTCTCATTGTGTCTCTTTGTTTCGTCATCTTGTTGCATCATCATCTTGTTGCCTCAGCTCGCTGTGCCAGCCTGTCATGTCAATTCACTGACTTGCTTATCTTCTTTGGGAGGCCCCAGGAACCGAACCCAGGACCTCCCATGTGGTAGGTGGGCGCCCAACTGTTTGAGCCACATTTGCTTCCCTATAGCTTTATTAATAAATTCTACATGCATTAAATAAATATATGTTAACTGAAGCAAAAAGATGATTTTCAACAAAGAAACAACTGTGGAGAAAGACATACAACAAATGTTATTAGTCTGCCTAACCTGAGAAAAAGCAAAATGACAGTTCAAGGGATAAAGATGAATGGTAAAAGAGAACACATTAATAAGATGCTGAATAAGATTCTGATCTATGAGCATGAATATGATGAAGAAAGCAAACACATCTTTCATGCAGGCTGTCTAAAATCACACCTTCCCCGTACCTCTGAAGTCCATCATCCTGTTCATGACCAGAGTCTAGAAAAGTAACATATGCCTGCAGTAATGCTAGCCCAAGTCAGTAACTTCAACTGCTCCTCATTCAGTCAAAAGCCATGCACAGGGAAGGAGATGTGGCTCAAGCGACTGGGCTCCCGTCTACCATATAGGAGGTCCAGGGTTTGTTTCCTGGGGCCTCCTGGTGAAAAGCAAGCTGGCCCTTGCGGCGAAGCAGAGCAGAGAGCTGGCGCAGCAAGATGATTCAACAAAAAGTGACACAGAAGAGAGACAATAAGAGATGCAGCAGACCAAGGAGCTGAAGTTGCACAAGAGATTGAATAGCCTCTCTCCATTCCGGAAGGTCCCAGGATCAGTTCCTGGTGACCTCTGAAGAGAAGACAAGCAGACACAGAATAACAGAGAGCAGACAGTGAGCTAAAAAAAAAAAGGGGGGGGTGGGGGGTACGGGAAGACACGCACAGTGGACATGCAGAGAGAATGCAAGAGATTAAAGCCTCTGGTACAGACTTCTATGAGTGTAGATATCTCCTATTAAAGAAGTTGGTCAAATATAGCCTCTGCAGCTGAAAATATCAGTTTTCTTTATAAAACTTATAATAGTTACATGCAATTTTTAAAAATAGTCTGCATTAAACTCTAACAACAAAATAATTTCTGTTGTAATTGACGAGAGCAAACACAGAGTTGCTATGTGCAAAGACGTGATGAGGTAAGGACTATTAGCCTCAGTTTACAGATCAGGAAACTGAGGCACCAAACAGGTCGATGACTTTTCCAAGCTCACAGATCTGGTAGAGCTGAACCCTGGCTCTTTGACTAAAGGAGCTACAGCCCCAGGTTACTCCTCGCTTAATCCTGCCCACTCACTGCCTTGCCTCATCCCTTAAGGAAACCTCAGACACTGCAGCTGTGAGGGCTATAATTTTGTTCCCGCTTTATGAAAGCTGCCTGGGTTTCAGGGCAAGAGGCAGGAGCTAACTTTCATTTAGTACAAACTTTTGTATTAGCTCCTTCAGAAAAGATAAATGCTCTCATCTATCATGTGATATAAGCATCATCATCATCATCATTACAATTTTACAGATGAAGTACGGAGATTTTGAGGAGTTAAGTAACTTGCTTAACACTAGTGCAAGGTATGCTGGCAGGGGAACCTAAATATAGCTTGGCATGGTCCATGTTCTTGCCATTACAAAAAGCATCCTACCTCCTTAATCATAGGTTCAGCCCCCAACTGGATGACTTATCTAACAGTCAGAGATGATCTCCCATTTTGTGATCAATCGTGTTATAGACAAGAGCTGCTTGGACTATTGGGAGGAATATGGAGAGTAAGGGAAGATAGATCAGTAAAATTCCAACACAACGTACAAAACAACTCTCAAAGAGAAAATCCCCACAATTAGGGAACAGAAGGAGGCATAAAGCAGGTATGTTTGTGGCTTATACTAATACAAATTATTTCACATGTTTGGGATGTAATTCTGTCCATTATATATCCTGACCATTATATATCTTCAGACTCTAAGCTATGGTTCCATGAACTGCTAAGGTGCCTATCACATCAGCTGATAAATTAATTAGCTACTACAGCTTGGCCAAGAATTTCTTGAAATAAGAAGAAAAAAGTAGGAGGGATCAAAGGCACGATGATAAATATAAATAAAAATAAATAAACACATGTATATTGAGGCTGTGACTCACAAAATATACGTATATAACAGCTTCAGAGTTCCATCTTCTTATTTTATGCATAAGAAAATGGAGGCCCAAGAGTTAACTGATCTTTTCTAAGTCTTAATGAGAGTCTGTAGAAGAAACAAGAAAACAAGAATGAAACCCAGCACCCTAACACTTAATTCAGTGAGCATTGCATTGTCCAGAATGGGCTCCTGCTAATGATGCAGCATAATACAATATTGTAAGCTCCAAAAGAGAGGGAACTGTGTCATATTTCTTGTTTTCTTCACAGTTCCTACAAATTGCCTCCCTCAATAAATATTACAAATTCTCCCTGTGGTGGGAGGAGGGAATCAGAAGTGGAGACAACAGAAAATGGTTGCCTAAATTTCTGGACTTTGGAGACTGTTAGGTAGATACAAAGGTCTCAGTACACAATATGCCAACCTTACACAGAGAAACAGAGGAGTGGTGAGACCTATGGGGAGAGTCTTAAAGACGTCCTATGAAAGTACTCAGGATTGGAAGGCAGGAGACACTGGCAAATCAATCTGTCCAGCTTAAGATTCCTCATCTCTGAAATGAGTAAACTGTAATTCCTGATCTTTAAGGGGTCTTCTAGCATTAAATTATATTATTTGGTTTGTTCCTTAAAAATTATAACTAACTTTGACACAAAAAATAATTTAATAAGCCTCTTAATTTGGGGGATTACTGTGAATTTTACCTGTAGACAAGTAGTCCCTATACCTAACCCCTGCCCCAATGAACAAAGTAGGGAACGGGAAAGCTTTGACCTGCTATGGCCACTTTCCTAACACTACTTCTACCAGAAAAGCTCCTTGAGTTTAGGGGATTAGGCCCATGGTACTTCTAGTTCTACTGCAAGCATCAGTACCAAAGCTAGGCCAGTCACATCAAAAGTATCATTGGGAGGCTGTGGGCCTGAGCTGGTCAACTGTAGGGCCGGCAGCATGGAGCTGGGCTGAGCCCAGAGGCACAAGGTCAGAGAGAGGGCAGGGTCACAGGGAGGCCAGGCTCTGGAGTGTGAGCCCTGCTGTGTAACCTGAGACCTGAGAAGGCGATTAATACAGAGATGGACAGTCAGACAAGGAAAGAACAGGAGAGATCTGGAGACTAAGATATGAAAGAGGTAAGACAGTGGAAGGAGAGGGAGATTACTTTGGAAGTTCCAATCAGCTGTCAAAAAAAAAAAAAAAAAAAAAGCCGCATTGCCTTCTGAGTCAAAATAACACGCATTGACTCTATTGAGCTAAATGGGATCTTATTAATTGTTGTTAGGCATCAAAGTGATGCTACTATATGTCAAGAAAAAGCAAGTCCATAGGATTTTCAGAATTAAGGGAAGACCTGGAACTTCTATTTTATATATTTGCATAGAACTGTACAGTTTCAAAGCACCTTCCTGTGCTCATTTGTTCTGATCCTCATAACTACCCCGTGAGATTTGAAGAAACTGAGACTGGAGAGGTTGAGTTACTTGTCCAAGATGCCCTAACTAATAAGTAGCACATCTTCAGGTCCACCTGGGGCTCTTCCTCCACAACACCAAGTCTCTTTTAACCTACTTTTCTTTAAAACCCACTTTTTAAGAGAAATAAAAGTTATTCCTTATTCATGTTCTTATTTTTCAATTTTATTTAATTCCTACTATTGAAACAGGTTGCAGAACCAGTGTGAATATCTTGGGAATGCTGGCAAAGCTGCAGTATTGAGGTGCTAAAGAATTAATGCCACCTCCTTGTCCTCCCTTGAAGGAGACGACAGGCTAACATGGGTATGTGCCCACATCACTTTAGGCACAGAGCCCTGTGGCACAGTATTAGAGAGTGTGGGTGGGGAATACCCTAAAGGGGGCATTTTAATGATGGAAGCAGGCAGAGCCTGATGGGTGATTCTGTCAGCAGAAATTTGCAATCATGCAGGGGCTGGGAGGGTTAGGATAAACTGGGGCCACTGAAGGCCAGGGGTGTTTTAGAGGTGCCCCCTGGTTTGGGGGTGGGAGGGAGCTGATTTTGGGAGGTGGGTGGGACTGGAGGACAACACTGAAGGGGTTAAACAGGTTTTTGCTCCTCATGAATTTGTTTGCCTGGGCCCAGGATTGGAGGGCTTCACATCTATACCCTATGTATACAAGAACCAGATTTATAATAATTTCCCTTTTTTGTTACGTATGAACGCTATAAACCAAATTATTTTGAAAAAAAAAGAATATCTTTAAACCAAGTTTCGATATAGTACACATCATTGTCCCTTGAACTGCAAAGCACATTAGTTACATGATGGGTTAAATAAGCTTTAAAGACTAGTCTGAAAGCTGTACCATGACATATACTATTGTTCCTATGGGAAGCTTTGTTCCAAGTTCCAATTAACTGACTTAAAAGGGATCTTCTGGAACACACGTACATGGCCAAAAATAATCACTACTGCAAACTTAAGGAATTTCTTGAATTTCACTTTTCTTTTTCATGTCATTTAAACATATACAGACATACACAGACCCTGTTTTCATTGAGCAGTACGTATGTTATGAAAAGCTAAGCATTTCAGTATAACTGAAGAAATTTCATAAAACTCCCACACATTATGATTATGGATCACATAAAGAAGTGGGAAAGTCCCTTTCTGCCCCCAAACTGTACTAAGACATCTGACATTTTTTAGATAAATAAGCATAATATTACAATGATTCAAAAAGTTCCAAAAGGACTTCTTGCCAGAATAATTAACTTCTTGAGGTCCTCTAAAAGATCTGTTCTGAGAAAAATGACTCCCTGCCAAGGTATTTCAAACACTAAAAACAGAGTGGTAGGTTTTCAGTTATGAATTCTCAACAGGTCAACAATATACATGGTTGAAAGTTTTTCACTGAGAATAAGGTTGCCACGTTTAATAAGTAGATGAAAATAGGATTGTTTTTTTAACCCAAAGAGACAAATCAGAACATTGTTGTGATCATTACGGCTATTAAAGATAAGAGGTGACCAGAACATTAAAATAAATCCAATTTACAAGTTTTCCTGAGGCTTTTTCTATTACCTGATTTATTAAAAATGGATTCACCCCAACTTTTCCAGAATATTCTTGCTGTGTAAGTTCAGATATGACTGTACTATGCTTAAACCAAACCAAACAAAAACAAGAAGAGAACATCAGAATGAATCTAAATATTATACTATCAACTGAAAGCCATCAGATTTTACTCTACCTCAAATAGCAGGTATTGAATGGACCAGGCATCTCAGTATACTGTCATTTTCTCTAGTGCCCTCACTTAGGACAGTCCTTCCAGCACAATCTTTAAAAAGATAGACTAAGAATGTTAGGGCTCAAAACAAAAAGCAGCTTACATGCATGAGAAACTTTGAATTGCCTAATTTCAGTCACAAAGCGTCTTAGTCTGCCAAACCTCTATAATTTTTGATGAAGTACAACATAAGCCTGTTTAAAGCTGTTTGTAATCAAAAGGTACAAAGTGTGAGAACCAAATTCTCTTGGTTATTGGGATGAGTCTTAAAATAACCACAAGCAGCTAATATTTAATTTGGTGTTCTTACCTTTATGTGAGAATTCTTAGTAAGATACAGAATGCCCTTATAAAACAAATTTAGCCTACAGTAGAAATATCTCACCAGGTAGGCCATTATCTCTATTATCTAGATATAAAAAGCAAGTTACTTTTTAAAAATGGCAAATTATTGTTACTTTAAATACTCTTGTGCATCTCTTTTTAGATACATGCACTTAAAATAGCCTAATATGAAGCCTGTACAGCTCCCACAGGACTGTGCCAGGAATCCAGCCATTTTCTAGTGAGTTTGCTCTATTCTTTTTAAACGGAAAAATGTTCAATATATTTATCCTACATTCTTCTTAGTGGTGCTGGGCATTAGCTCCTCTGTGATATGAATCTATATCCCCTCATATATCTATTTCAATAAGCTTATATTTTCTTATTTTTGAGTTGCTTGAAAGTAGACACACTTTCATGATGCATAAACAAATTTAAAAAACAAATACGCACACAAACCCAAAACAGTACTACCTCACATAGTTGTGATTTTTCTTTTTTGTTTCTGCCGACTCCCCTGAGTCATACATAGGTTGTTTAGGTAGTGTGTGGTGGTTTGTACTGAACTGAGAATGTGGGTGGGGAGGACCAGGAAAGATGACATGCAAGATGATTTCTAAGTTCTCTTTTAACTCCAAATTTCTATTATTGGAGGTTTCTCTGGTCTACATTTATCTCAGACACGAGCACTTGTAAAGCAGTGTTCTCAAATAGAGGTGGGTTTGCCCCCAGAGGACTCCTGACAATGTCTGAAGATGTCTTTGGTTGTCACAACTGGGTTGTGTGTGCTACTGATATCTAGTGGGTAGAGACAAGGATGCTGCTAAATATCCTACAATTCACAGGGCAGCCCCCACAACAAAGACTCATCCTGGTCAAAATATCAACAGTGCCAAGGTTGAAAAGCCCTGCTACAGAGTAACAAGGTTGGGAAACTATATGATTTGTCATATTCAGAAAATTGTGAATGCCATTTCCTAAAATATTTACTACCTTTCACGGTCTTAGAGCAGGAAGTGCAGGGACTTCAACTCCTTAAAGGGAAGCAAGAAAGTAATGGTCTTATTCACAGCTCCCTTTCTTTCTCTATCTCCTTTGTCTCATCCATACCTATCAAACAATAGGGTCTGGGAGGCAACAGGAAAAAGCATGGTCCCTGCCTTCCAGGTGCTACCATTTAGTTAAGGAGACAGAAATCTGATAGAGTGGGTAAGTGCTCGGATAGAAAACAGGGAAATGAGGCTTGCAAAACTTCACAGGCTCTTTAAAAGGTCCATCAGATATCAAAGCTGCATTTAATCAACAGATATTATTAAGGAGCCTACAATGGCAAATTTTTAAATAGTTCAATTCAGTTTTAAAAAAGTTCTGTTACCTTAGTAAAATGTGCTTTCAATCTATCAAAATGATGAAAGGCGTTCTTCTACTTTTAATAAGGCGTTCTTATTCCTTCTAAAGGAATAAGTATGTAAGCAAATGCCCCTCCAAGAAGACTAACAGCATTCCAAGGATCATTGGGTATACCTGGCCCTACAAATTATTCTGGATTCTTTTTGTAAGAAAAGGTGAATTATGTAGGTCCAGAGGTCAAAGCAAGGACTACGCAGAGGGAATCACTCACTTTCTAGCATTCCCTGGGATATAACCAGGAGAATCATGTAACTTTTCTTCCAAACCAAGAAAGCTACACCAGGACAACAGGTGTAAATCGGACATGTTTCCACCAGAGTTGTTACTGCTATAGCAGCACTTCTGAAGCAACCTCAAGGGGACAATGATGCCAATACCAACCTCATAACAGCCACTGGCATGAAACATAAGTATGACTACTACTTTTTGAGTTAACTAAAAATCAGTTATAATCAAAAGGAAAGAAATTCAACATTCATATTAAAATCAACACAGAACATACTCAAGAAAATGCCAAATCTGGAAAATCTGAACATACACTATTTATGAATATCTAAGATTCCCACAATAGTGTATACCAGATGGGGTTTAGCCTTTTCTCTGCAGTACATGGAAAGCCAGAAAAACTGTAAAACAGCTTCTTTTCTTTAAATTTAGCTAATATACTGATCTTCCAACCAGCACAAGCACATTTCTGGTACTTGCAGTCAATACAAACTCTCAGTTAAAAATCATCTGACTTTATAGATTTTGCAGTTTAACCACATTTTAGTCCATGGACACTTCTGTATTACGAAAGAGGCAGTTTCAGTAACTCTCCCCCTTAAAGGCCCACTGCCAGCAAGGTGTATTGGGTTTTTGGGCATTTAAGCAGAATCCAAGATGTTATGCTTACTCTAGAAAATCCTAGCAAACAGGATACCAAACTCCTTGAAAAACAAAGATATTTACAGGAAAAATAAGGTCATGATTCTAACCCATAAATAGGAGAGCATCAAAAAGAAAACACTGCAGTCTTACAGAGAACTCAAATATATAAACCAAACCAAAACCATGTACTAATGTTTTAGGTCCATAACTAAGACTGAATGCAAAAGAGAATTCACTACCTGTTAAGAACAGTAGGACTAAGACTGAATGCAAGAGAATTCACTACCTGTAAGAATGACAGGAAGGCTGGAGGGGCCCCAGAAGGACCCCAGGGGCACCAGCAGCAGCGACCACGGTGACACGTCTATATTCCCACTTTCTTTTCAGCTTTATGAGAAGCAAGATAAAAATCCTGGGGAAGAAGGTACAACTTTCACAGAAGTCAGAAGGCAGAACTATTCAACTTCTATTTTTACCTCTATGTTCTAGATTTGACCAAAGAATAGACTTAAATCTTGGAACTAGGGGACTATCCTGAGGAGGGAACAAAGGTCCTTTAAATTTTAGCCTCACCTCATCTCAGGAAGCAAGGGAACCTGTGGGAAGGGTTGGGGGAGGCATCAGAAGGGTTTTAAAGCCATTACTGGCACGCTCTCTGGAATTACACATGAAGGCAGAAGTTCTGGAAAAGAGGAAAAGGATAAGTGCCAAAAAGGGTAAACCAGAGATAAGTAAGCTTGATATCAATTCAAGCAAAATTCTACCTGAGATTTTTAAGCATACAGACCGTAAAGATGGGGAGTAAGGGGCAGGAAGGAGTGGCAAGTGTTACTGTATTTCAAACATCATGAACCTGGAGGACATTATGTTGAGTGAAGCAAGCCAGACACAAAAGGACAAATACTGTATGAATGCATTACTATGAACCAAATATATTGTGTAATATATTGTTTGATTCAAAAAAAAAAAAAAAAAAATTTACATGTATCCATTACATTTAATTGAGAAATGTATATATTTATTCATCTGTGTTTACTTTTTAGTTTTTAATTGTTTGTTTTCATGTTTTCAATTATTAAATGTACAAAATAAAGTTAAAAAAAAAAAAATGTCATGTCAAATTAACCTAATATGTTTTCTGATAAGCCCAGTAACAAGCAGAAATGCCGTAAATAGAATGTATCTCCATTTCTAGAAAACATCTGGATAAAATGGAGAAATGTGAGATGGATGACAGGGGTGTTTCCAATTATCTGGAATGCCTTCCTAAAAGATTAATTAGTGAGCTGCTGTAATCTGAAGAACGGTCTGGTGCCATTATGCCTTTTAAATTAAATAATTATATCAATTAATCACATAAAGTTTGAAAATACACTTCTTAATTTTTTAGATGACACAGAGTTAGAGGAAAGACAATATTCAAAAGGATATTAACAATGTAGAATATTGCATGGATGGCAACAAGAGGACATTTTAACATAGATAAATGCCGAATCCTATATTTAAGTATAAACAGAAATTATAGAAGCAGAAATACTAGAGGCCTGGCTTAACAGTACTTTAACACTGAGAATCAGAAGTAAAACAGCTGTTTAAAAACAAAAAAAGAAATTCAATCCTCAGCTGCATTACTAAAATTAAATAACCAGATCAAGGTTAGAAACAGTCTACCAGGCATTGCCCAAGTTGAAACTGCACCTGGAAAACCAAGTTAAATTCCAGGAGGAGCATTTTAAGAGGAAATTAATTATCTAGAGAAAGGATAATTACCAAAAATGGTTGAGAGTATGGACATTGTATTAGCCTACCAAACGGGTGCTGATGCAAAGTACCAGAAATCTGTTGGCTTATGAAAAGGGTATTTATTTCGGGTAAAAGCTTACGTTACAATCACCCTAAAGAGTCCAACTCAAGTTTGCTTTCTCACCAAAGTCACTTGCCACTTGTTAAAGCAAGATGGTCACTGATCTCTGCCTGGTCTCTTCTCTGTAGGCTATCATGCAAATGGCTCATCTCTCCCTGGGGCTTTAGTTGTTGAGCCATCTCTTTTCTGTCCCATGACAAAGTTCTCTCCTCTGGCATCTATGGAGCTCTCTCTCTTCCCACGTCTTCTTGAGTGAGTGTCCATTTATATCAGCCCATCAAGGGGAAAGGGACTCAACCTGAGTCACACCCTACTGGCTTGAATCAAAAGCCCTAATTGATATTATTGGGTAAACTTAAAATTCTTTGAATTTAATACAATCAAAGGGTATCACACCCAGAGGAATAGATGAGTTTACAAATATAATCTTTCTCTTTGTGGGGTTTGTAAATAAACTCAAACTGCCAGGCTCCACCCTCTGAAACCCAAAAAGACATTACAATTCTCAAAAAACCTTAAATCCTTTCAGAAGCAACACCAAATATAAAATTATATCACCATCGGTTATAGGAATACAGTTTGTCTTGGGGCAAAGTCCCTTCTGGCTGTAGACCTGTGAAATTTACAAAACAAGTTATCTGCTTCCAGTATACAAAGGGACAGACATAGGATAAACATTTAGTTTAGAAAACCTGCAGGGCATACTCCACTAGATTTCAAATTCTGAAAGTGTTTTTTTTTTTTTTAAGATTTATTTATTACCCCCCACGCCCTCCCCCCCATTGTTTTGTGCTCCCTGTCTGCTCTCTGTGTGTTCTTCTGTGTCTGCTTGTCTTCTCTTTAGGAGGCACCAGGAACCCATCCTGGGACCTTCCGGAGTGGAGAGAGGCGCTCAATCTCTTGAGCCACTTCAGCTCCCTGGTCTACTGCGACTCTTATTGTCTGTCTTCTGTATCTCTTTTTGTTGCATTATCTTGCTGGGCCAGCTTGCCTTTCACCAGGAGGCCCCAGGAATCGAACCCTGGACCTCCTATATGGTAGAGAGCAGGCCAATCTCTTAAACCACATCCACTTCCCGAGAGTCATTCTTAAGATGATGGTTTCTTCTCCTCCTTGAGGCCTCTTGGGGGCCCACCCTTTCCACAGGTTTGCCCAATGGCCGTTTTCTTGGTTCCACCCTCATCAAGCATCTAGGTGGTGGCCCAGCTCCAGACCTCACCCTCCAAGAACATTAGCATGATGGCCACTCTTTCTCCAATCTCTAGGGTAGTTTCAACACCCCTTGCCCCCAGTACAGTGAGGTGGCGAAAACATCCTCCCTCATTTCTGATTTCTGGCATATAGGTCCAATCTCCTCAGAACAGTGAGGTGGCAACCTGGCCTTCTCTAATCTCTGGGAAACAGGCTCAACCCTCAGAGCACTGGAGTGTCAACCTCGCTCTCCCCAATCTATGGGGAACAGGCCCACCCCTCTCAGAGCAATGGGGTGGCGACCTAACTCTCCCCAACCACCAGGGAATGCACTCCACCCTCTCTGTAGTCTGGGGCAGCAAAACTCTCCCTGAACAATGGGGTGGAACATCCACTGTCTTCAAATGCCAGGGAAAACTCACCCTCTCTGTACACATGGATGGGATCCCTCTCTCGGCCCAAGGAGATGTCTTAATTCCAGACCTCAGCTTCCACTGGTTTTCCTCTTAAAGCTGTTTTCCCTTCCATCTCTCCTCTCCATGTCCCTTTTAGTCCAGGCTGTTTTGCTCATACAGATCTTATGAAAAGCTTGTTGGCTTAGCATGCAGGAAGCAGGGGCCCAAGCCATCAGACAATAAGACTTTCCACAAGTCTTTCCGAGATAACTGCATTTTCAATCCCGACTTACAAGTTTCAAGTGTAGTTAATTCCTCAAATGGGGCACTACTGTCTGGGGGCCTGATTTCCAGAGGCTTGAGATTTCTGGAATCAGTCTCTGATTTCTTTGTGACTAAAATCCAGTTTTCAGCTTATCTCCTGTTTTGGTATAAGCTGCAAGGAGAAGCCAGGCTGCATGCTCCAAGTTTACTTTGGAAAGCTCTTCACCTAAGGTGTGCCCAATCTAATTAAGGTGGGCCTTAATCTAATATGGCTAAAGTCCTTATAAGCAAAGGAAATTGGACACTGAAGAGGAAGTGATGGGGAGTAGTCTGAAGCTAGAAGTCAACAGAACCAAGAACAGAAAGGAGAAGATATTGCTATGTGCATTGCCATGTAATGGAAAAGCCAAGAAACCCCAAAGATTGCTGGTCAGCCAGAAGATACCAACTCAAGAAGAAGCAAGTCTTCCAGACTCTGAAACTGTGAGCCAATAAATTCCGTTTTTAAGCCAACCCATTGAATGATATTTGTTTTAGCAGCTAGGAAACTAATATACCTCCAAACTGATAAGTAGGGCAAGTTAACAGCACAATCTGAGCAGGGAAATACAATCTCTACCCCCAGAAAAGCAATAGTGTACACACCCAAGGGACTGTTAAGACCTGGCTAATATTTGCTTGCAAGAATCAGGGAAACGTGAGGGACTGGGCCTTAAGGGTATTGAACCTAGAGATGAAATATTAAGTTAGGTGAGAGAGAATTTACTGACATGGAAGCACCATCTCTTAACTTGGGGATAACATCCTGGCAAGGATCCCTGGAACTTATATGGTGCTGGAACGGATCCTTGAAACTTAAGACACAATGATGGCCAATAGTAAATGAGGGTGTGACAGGACATTGAGAAGGGGTGAGAACACTTAGGGAAGTGGGTATGTGAGAACAAAGTTAAAATGTGAAACCAAGAACCTACCACATAATTATGTTCCCTGGGAGGACTCAGAAGACACTGTCCAAACTGAGGACATAAAGAATGATCTGGTGACATCTTTGAAAAGCTTGGTGGTAGCTATCTTCTATAGGATGGAGTCAACAAAAGGAGATGATGCCATAGAAGCTGCCATAGAAATGAGGTATATCAATTTCTATGTCCCATTCAATACGGGAATCTCTTTTACAATATTTATGCTGGACATCTTCCATGTACCCCTCCAGATTCAGGCTCCACCTAGCTCCACCCTGCTCTGAGCCTGGGGAGGCTGAACTGTAAAGATTGCAACAACTCGTGTCTTCTAGTTTCCAGTAGGGTTTGGTCAATGGAAAACACTGGAAGATAAGAGGGAGAGAAGCCTGACATCAGGGGACTGATTCCCTGGCTGAGTCCCAATAAGTTCTCAATGACTTATTCCAATGACTGGACTTGTGCTTTGACTCGAGACTTCAGCTCCTATATGGCAGACATTTCTACACAGTCAACTCTCTTGGGGTTTGATAATGTTCCCTCTTCTTTCTTTACAGGTCTAGGTATTGGTCCTTGCCCAACCAACCCCTCTTACTTGCTCTTGTAATCTCCTTACATCCTACATTTTTTAAGGAGTCTTTTCCATAAATGTTCCTCAAATTATCTAACTTGACTGTGTTGTTTACCACCAGGACCCTGACCAACGTAACATCTATGTGAATGCTCATCTAATTTCTGTTTGAACATTTAGAGGGACAGGGAGGGGGTGCACTATGTTTTAGAGTGCTCTGTTGGACAGTTCTAATTGTTAGAACTATCTTCTTTATAGGCAGCCAACTCTGTAACTCTTATTCATCAGTTTTGGTCCTGCTATGACAATAGCACTAGTCCTTTCACTTATTTGAAGCCAATTTTCAAAGATAACCACAACAGTGGGGAAGCATATACAGGTACCATGTTGCTCCTTAACATACAAGTCTCTATACTCCGATATGTGATTGACCTGGACAATGGATCTTTAACCTACACAAAACAATACCCAACAATGAACTCTATGACAGAAGATCCACTGTACAGTTTACAGTTAGTCTTGTGTCTCAACACAAGACTAAGTAGCTTTCTTTCCTGTACATTCTGTAATAGTAGTTTCCTGGTTTAGCAAGCATTTTGGCTTCACATACAATCATTCCTTCAGAAATAGGAAGTAATGTCAGGTTCTCATGCAACAATATCAGATTTTGACACCCAATGGCAGTTATCAGGAAATCATATATATATTCTGTTCTTTCTCCAGATATGAGTTTGTGAAAGAGCAACCACCACCAAACTTCTCTTTTTCATCTTTTATTACTGAGGCTGACCTTTTGTGGGAATTGCTGGAACAACAGAATATTTTCACCTTAGATTGACTTTTACCATATAAAAAGTATATTAAGTTGAAAAATACTGTCTTTTCTCACTATGGACAGAATGGTATAAAATGAAGAAAAACATTGGCTCATGGTTGGTAATTCTTTATATATCCTGGTAACATAGCAAACATTAAACAAGTAAAAGATCAGGTGGGAAAAGCACACATAAAAACAGATGAATTTAAACAAATGAAAATAAAGATAACTTTACAAGTTATCATAAAATAAAGAGAAAAAAATCTTGAGAACAGGATAAAATATGAAGAAAAATTTCCACAGGAATCTACTGCTAATAACTGCTTATGCACTAAAATTAAAATATTTTTAAAATTTTATACACTTACAGAAAGTAAGCATATTTTCTGTAACTTCTAAGTTTAAAACATGACCTACAGAAAGTCATACCTTGCATTGTTTAGAGGGGTGGGAATAGAGAAGATAAAAATAAAAGCCACAAAGCTTTTATAATTACTACTAAAAGTTTTCAACTGTTTATAAAACTAAGGTTTAGATATTTAAGTCACTGTCAGCATCATCTACTTCAAAAAAACAGCAGAGCCCAAGACGTTAACTGTATGGGAAAAGCAGAAGCAGAAACTAAGAGAACCCCCAGAGTCTGCTGCTTACCTCTTCCAATACCATGCTGCTGTCCTACCCAGGACTTCCTTAATCAGCACTAGAATATAAGAAACTCTTTGCCCTGTTGGCAGGAAACCCTGTTTACTCTTATTCTTCTCCTAAAACAAGGCCTACAAATAAGATCTTTCTTCCTTTCAAAGACCTTGTGGATGTGGTCAAAAACTCTAGCCCAGAACCAAAGTCCTTTCTATCTTGTACCCAAGAAAACCACTCTACAGACTGTGCCATGATCAGAACTTATAGACCCTCATCCAAATTTGCAACTCTACCTCTGACTTAAGGTTGGTCCAAACATGGCTTCAAAAGAGAAGGAAGATGTGCCCTCAGTCCTTGCCTTAGAGGAGAATTTATCATTACAGCCTGTTTTATTAAAGCAACAGTGGTCACTGGAACCTACCTCGCTGGAAGGAAAAAGAAAAAGCCAACATTTACTGACATAGCCAAACAAGACATTTCCAATATAGAAGTGAAAACAAACTGCTCTGGGGATCTGCTGAGAAGAGGTACTCTCCAAACATTTTCCTTATTTTATCAACATATGCTCTTACTCCCTTATTCTCTCTATCTTTTAAACTTGGGGCTTCAAGTATATTTATAAATAAATATAGAATGTCCTTTCTAAAGACATTGAAAATTTCCACATCCCTGATACCAGGTACTGGGTCCAGTTCAACTGACACTTATTGAGTTTCACTATGTGCCAGATACCAGGTCACTTGCACTTAAAGCAGGCAGTCATGTTTGTCTAAATTCCCTAATTCTGGAGACACAGTTTTACGGCATCTCAACTAGAAATAAAAATTCACTATCAATTACTCTAAATTACAGCCTTACTTTTGTAATACTCAAGTGATCTCCAATGATCTCATTCACTCATTTAAAACTGTTTATTGATTGCTGGCTATTTGCAAGGTTATTTCTGATAGGAACAGAAAAGGCTTTGTCTCATAGATTAGAATTTGATATGAAAGACAAGTATATAAATATCAAAAGCAAAAGATGAAACAGTGACGTGGATAAAGTTCTTTGGGAAATTGAGAGCTTATCATCCAAGGGAGCATTTGAGATAGTCCTGAAATAAGGAAATAGTATAGTGAAGACCCAGCCATGAAAAGTATGGAATATGGAAAGAGAAAAGTGAGAAAAATCAGTCTGGGAAAATTATGGAGGACCTTGAGGGTCATGAAATTTTCAATTCAAGAATAAACTTAATTCATTTTGGATAAACAAAATGTGGTGTATCCATACAATGTAATATTATTTGACAATAAAAAGACTGTTGTACTGATACATTCTACAACATGGACGAACCTTGAAAACATTATGCTAAGTGAAGGAAGCCAGTCACAAAAGGTCACATATTATATGATTCCATTTATATGTAATGTCCAGAGTAGGGAAATCCATAGTGACAGAAAGTAGATTAGTGGCTGCCTGGGGCTTGGAGGGGCGATAGCTAATGGGTATGGGGTTTCGTTTTTTGGGTTGATGAAAATATTCTGGAATTAATGGTTTTGGTTGCACAACTTTGTGAATATACTAAAATCCACCAAATTGTACACTATAAATGGGTGAACTTTATAGTGCATGACTTATATTTCAATAAAGCTATCATTAATAAATAAATTTAACCCATTTTAATATGTTATTTTTATACAGTATATGAATACCTAAGGTAGTGTCCTGTACATATTATTCACTCAGAATTATGTGTTAACTGTGTATAAAGAATACCACATGTGCATAAAACACAGGACATAACAGCAGACTTGTAATTCTGTATTAACCAGAACAACAAGGAATGCTTAACGGATCACAGAAACAAATGATTGAAAAAGTCATATATTGTTGTTTAACTAAAACCCAAACTCTTCCTCAAATGTGAGTCTTCAATTTCCCATAGGTATGGGGACCAGCTTCTAGCTAAAGATTGATTTCTATGTTAAAAGTTACTGCTAAAATGATGGATGAAAAACTGAAAGGCAATAAAAGTGTAGTTTATTAGCTGTTATTTTAGAGAAGAAAAAGACTTCAGATATATTTGCAAATTGAAATTTTAGTTCTAGTTCAGGGATTACTATGTGGAGAGCCTGATCACTAAATGGAACTCTTGAAGTCAAAAACAATACCTATTTCTCTCCAGTTCCAAGCAGGAAGCAGTCACTAATTCACCTGCCAGAAGCAGTTAATATATTACTTGAATTACAGACTTTAATTACAAATAAAAGAGAGCCACCAATAAAAAGACTTGTCAAGACAGATCTGGAATTAACTACCAGGTAACTTTTCCAAGTTTCAAGGCATAATAAGAACTATTTCCCCACAACCCTAGGCATAGTTTGGAAAGCTTAAAAAACATTTATTTTCTATGCCAGATATAGAGTTCTGATTCACAGAAACTAAGTTTTGTTCACCAAGTGTTTATTAAGAAGGGTAAATGATTTGGGGAAAGAAATACTCCTTACTGAAATATTTTTACTCAACAAAAGAAACCCTGTATATGTATATGCATGTGCATGTGGGTGATGATGGTAGTGGGGCTAATTCATTAATTCATACTTGCAGAAAATAAAAACAAACGTGTGATCCCAACACCCATATATGTAGTTCCTGCAGAATACTTATACATTTAAAGTAAAGCCCCTGCGCCATTTCACTTTTATGTCAATTTCATGATGTGTCTGGCTTTATTTTTTTTTACAATAAAAAGCAAGAAAATAAATAAACGGTTTGTTCCTGGATTTTTCATTCTTAATAACAAAAATATAGAATTACTTAAAAGCTATAAAGGTAGGGATTGCTACTATTGTTACTCACAAATTTCAATAATCTTTCTTTATCATTACCTAAAAATATATTTTACAACAGAACCACATATGAGAAAGAAAATGGGGTGAATGAATAGAGCAATTCAAAACCACAGAACTGAATAATTTCAGAGCTGGAAGTGACCTTGTGGGCTGAGTCCAATTCCTATTTAAATGGAAACCTGACTGTGAACTCACCAGGATAGGGTTCATATTCCATTCACGTGTGAATGCTTCATACAAAGCCTTGCATGTGCTGGGCACAGTCTATAATTACATTTGAAATAAGCTACCAATGTTTGCTGAATGAATGAAATTCATTTTAATGTAATAAGTTATACTCTCTGAGGGAAAGACTTCTGGCCTCTGGTCCTTCCATAAATAAATGGCTTATTGTTCATTTATATATTAGTAACGAATAAAAGCCTGAAGGGGAGGACATGTAATGGCAGTCCCAACTAATGGAAAGGTTGTAATCCAAAAGTTTGTATGTAAATAGATTCATTTGCATTCAGAACACATTCTCCCATAGAAACAATGTTGTACACTATGGCTCACTTCTCTGGCCAACCCACAAAAGCCTACTTAAGTATACAGTTTCAACAGACACTAACCAACAAGCAGAAAATATTCCATGGGAAAATGTGCCCAGCACCACTCTGTGGGAACCATCTTCCTGCTGCTGCCCAGAAGGCAAGACATTTCAGAATTAGAGAATGGGGTATAAATGGGTGAAAATTCAGACCAGGGTGAAGAATGGGAAGTAAGAGTATAGCTGTCAAGAAGTTTAAAGAGGAAAATGATGGCTTACTCCCCTTCCACCTCACTAATTCACCAAACAAGCATATTTTGAGTGTCTTCTGTATGTCAGGTCCTCGCTGGGCACAGAGGAACATAGCAGAGACCAAAATAGACATGGGTCTTTACTCTTCTGGAATTTACAGTCTAATAAGGAAGATAGAGACCAAAAGGTTAGAAGAATAGGAGTGGAGTTTGGGATATGATGAGCAGAAAAGGCAAAGTATATCAGGAGTGTCAGCTATCATTTCTCCGTTCCTCCCTCCTCCTCCATCCATTCAACATTGGAATGGGAGGAGATGAAGGACAGAAACAAATAACGAAAAAGCAGATGCACGCGGAGCTTTTACGGTCACCTCTCCTACCCCTACCTCTTTTTATAGATCCCAATACCAACTAGTACAGGACAGATAGACATGAATGGCTTTGGGGCACTCTAGTGGGGGGAAGTGGACTTGCAAACACTGGGGCTGATGCACTAAAGAGAAAGGAATGAGAGGAGGAAAATCCCCATCACCCAAAAGAAAGGAGAAACAGTGCTGTGATGAGGAATGTACAAAATGAGGTGGCACCTAAATCAAGAAAAAGCCATCCAGCTGAGGCACTCTGCTCTGAACATGTAACCTTACAGATATTAAAATTTATTCCAACACATATCCAATTTTCTACATAATTTTCTGTAACCTATTTAGAAATACTTTTATTCTTCCTTGCATTTATATTTTTATTTATATGCCTGTATACACACACACACGCAAGTTTCTAAAGAAGAGGGGAACTAAATGATAAACAGTAAATAGCTAAATTTTATTTTATTTTTTTTTTTAAATGTTTACCACACTATTCATTTATTTTATTTTTTTTTTTTTTTTAAGATTTTATTTATTTATTCATTTATCCCCCCCTTGCTGCTTGTGCTCGCTGGGTCAGCTAACCACGCCATGCGGGCGGGCTTGCCTTCACCAGGAGGCCCCGGGAACCGAACCCGGGGCCTCCCATATGGTAAACGGGAGCCCTACTGATTGAGCCACAGCTGCTTCCCAATAGCTAAATTTTAATCACTCATCCTTTCTGAAGCTTAATTCCAGTGATGATTTAAGGTGACAGGCTCTTTTGATTTGCAAAAAGACTAACAGCCTAAGTGGCTGAAAGATTTCACAAGAAGGAAAGTGGCAAACTAGTTTCAATGTGGGCAGATATAAAATAACAGACTGAGACAGAATTAATCTAAGTCATACTCGAGGGACAATGTCCTCTGGATCAACAAATGTGACTAGAGGATAGGATGTAGGAAACAAAGACATGGCCCCAAAGACCACCAAAACCACAGCATCATTAAAAGGAATTAAAAATTTAAACACAAAATCCTGTGTCCACTGAGTATGTTAACCCAAAATATGGTGGGGTGTTTTCATCACTGCAGCTCAAGATGGAATTATAGGGAAGGGTATGATTCAGAGAATATTATTTCAAATTTTAAAAGGTCCCCATAATTTCCAGTTTGGCCTGTCCAAAGCAATGGCTTATTTTCTCCCTCATCCTATTTTGATTCCTGTAGCACCTGGCTCCTGACCACACCCTCTTTAAACTATGCTCTTGGCTTCCCTAACAAGTTCTTATTCTGGTTCTCCTCCTACCAAGTAAAATCCACCCTGTGTCTTTTGCAGGTTCTTCTCCTTCGGACCCTCCCCCAAAACTGGTGTTCTGTAAGGTCCCAGTATCTTTCCTCTTACTCTACACAAACTTCCCGGACGACCTCAACGGTGCCCAAAATGCCCAGGGACATGTATATTCTTATGACTTTGGAATCTGAAACTCTCACCCCAGTCACCCTCCTGAGCCTAGCAGGATCTGTGAACGTATGATACAAGGTTCCAACCAGATTGTTAAGGGGAAGAGTGCAGAAGCACCCTCAAATTTTTCAGGTTTAAGTCAGGGAACATCTGTGCTCTTTCACAAAAGTTCTGAGAGAAGGAAGTCTGGCAAATAGAGTAGAGGTTTTGAATAAGACAGATGTGGTTTGCAAACCCAGCAGTCATATACCAGCTGTGTGATTTGGGGAAGTTACTCTGGGACATCATTTTCTTTATCTCTAAAATAAGGACAATAATGTTTACTTTTCAAGGAAGTTGTGTGGATCGGAGATAAAATTAAAAAATCAACCCATGAAGCACATAAAAACTGTTTAAAAACCAGAGTGTCTGCTCTTACTATCTCTGTGGATGCCACTGTTATGGGATAAAATACTGAGCAATTGTTTTTTATGACATTTCTTTCTCATAATTATTAATAGCAGACATTTTAAGTACTGTAGGAAGGTAGTTCTTATCCTTATTTTTTGTTCTCCTACCTCTACACCTCCAATATACTGGACTTACATGATTCTTTTAGATTGTCCATCATCTGAATCCCCCTCCCCACCTTCCCAAATTGAAAATTCCAGATATTTGTTTTCTTAGCACCCCTTGCCATCAGCATGAAGGCACATGACCAAACAGATTCATCCTAGATTTTATAGGAAGGAGTTAAAAGCAGCAGGAACTGTACTGAAACCTGGGTCAGGGGCTTGTACAACAAATGCTAGTTCCTGAGGCGGTAGTGGCAGCGTTTAGCATCCATTGTCACTAGTACTGGTAGTGCAAGATGTGGTGCCTATGACCACAGCTGGGCTAGGAAGAGGCAGGGGTGCAGGAGAACAGTAAGTGATGCATTTACCAGAATAGTTCTGCAGCTTGTTACTGGCTGCCAGCTTACAAGCTAGGTTCTCAGACCTCCTAAAGAGCCTGTGCACTACCTAACATCCTTTATAGACTCCCTTTCTTATTAAATTAGGTTTCTGTTGCTTGCAGCTGAGGATTCTGACTGATATACCAAGTAAGATTTATTGCTTTTGGTCAAAGGCCACTGTAAGATTTACAGAACAAACAAGTACAGTGTAATGCTCCAATAAGTCAGGGAGTCAGAGTGAACTGTTGAACAAGATGTTATTTAACACTTCTGAAATCACTGTTTAAAAAGAATGAAAAGATGACTACATCATGCTGTTTTAAGAGTAGTACTAATCGTGATTTATTTTTTCCTATCAGATAATAGAGATGTAATAGAGCACCGTATACTCTGAAAAGCATTCACTGGTACTTGCATGCTCTCCAAAAACTTGATTATTAATTTTCCACTTAATTATTCACAAACTGTATTGCCATTCTATTAAGCTGACTTAGTCACCATCACATTGTGTTAGCCTGATAGAGAAATCTTAAAAATATGCACTCTTGGAGAAAAGACCAGGTAGGATTTGAAATCTGAAATTTTTGAAAGTGTATATAAGCATTCATACTTCACTTTTAGTTAGAACTGATTATTTCTCTTAGAATAATCTAACTTCAGTCACCTTGGATAATGCCTTTAATTTCTCCTAGTCACTATGACTAAATTGTATAGAGGTTCATACTAAATTTTCCTTCTGGTTTATTACCAATAACTTTTACCACTGTACTTTAAACAAAAATCTTTTCAGTAGGACCCAAACTGCTGCAGAAATCACTTGGAAAACAAAACTTTGGCATGAAAAAAATTCTTATTAGCAGCAAGCAGCAGGATTCTGAGAAAAATCAACTAACAAGAAAACTTTTTTTTAGCATGATGGCAAGGGTATGGGAAAAAGGAACTTACAGGAAAAAGAATTTTTGTTGCCAGTTATTCATTCACTTTTTGTGTGTTCTATTTTTACAATGTCCAAGTAGCATTCCTTATCCTAAACCTAATTTTATTTTCTATTTTATTCTATAATGGTCTCACACTCTTCTGACTATAAACTCCAATAGTTAACCACTGAAAAAATGGTAACTCTGTGTAGATTTTTTAGCCTTCAACTGAAAAAAAAAAAAAAAAAAGATTTGGATATCAAAGATACATAAGCAAATTTAATACAGTGTAAATATTGAAAAATAAGAATCAGAAATATAAACTGTTTAAAAATTTTCTAGTTCTTAACTGTTTTAAAATTGATTTTTAATAATATTTAAGGGATTATTCTCTCCCTTATTATTTCAGAGTAGGACAAAGTGGTAAATTTACTTATACAAATGAAGCTTTTGTCTTTAAGTCACGATTCATTTGAAACTAGAGCATTGACACAGGACCATATAGTTTTATGCAACATTCACAAAACAGCCATTTCCCCTTTATTCTCTAAAATCATTACAAGCCAAAAATACTAAAAACTTCAGATGCGTGACCTAAAGAAATGAGAACCCCATTTAGGGTATTTTGAGTTAACAGTGACTCATGGAATACTATATCAAGGTTGCTATTAAATTGAGATTTTAAATTAGAGGAGAGGAGCCCCGAGACTGCATAGACAGAAAGGTGGTGGTGGAGGTGGCACATCACTTTAGGTTTAACAAGCACCCTTTGGTACACTGGGGCCTGATGAAAAGTGAATATGAGAAGGACAAAATGCAACACTGAATGGGGCACACAGCCCTACGGGGGATTTAGAAGACTCACACGTGAGGCAATGCACATCTTTCATGAAAGTAAGCAGACAAGGGTAGTGGGTGCTTTAGAAGATCCAATAATCCTACCCTGGGGACTAGTTAAGTACCCTACAGTCACTTAATGCAGTCATTAGAAATGCTCATCACAAAGCCACATGGAAACGTTCTCTCTTTATACACTGAGAGCAGAACTCATTGTGTTACCTTCAGTGTTCTCATGTCGGGCACAAGCAGATGAAAATGGTTTCACCCAGTTACACAAAACCGGTTTGTTTTTGCCTAAATACAAAACTCATTAATGGACATACTTAACACCTATTTTCAGCATCAGACATATCCATATCAGACACAGCATGCTGGATACCATCTAGATGGAGGAGTGGTCATCTGGCCAGGCTCTAGCATGGTTTCTCATTTTTGTCCTATCACTCACAGAAAAGGGAAACGTGTACCTAAGAAGGCAGAACCTGGAGCACCTGACAGCTGGGGCCCTCTGCCACATCACTCCTCAAAGCACTGTTTAACTTCCAGTGCTATTCAAAATGTTATCACACATTTACTTAGCTCTGTAGTATATAGCAAACCAACCAAACGGGCCCAGCCAGTCTGGATTATACAATATGTAAACAAGCAAGGGAGACAGGGAGCATGCCTACAGAACCATTTAACAGTGGCTAAATGAGTTAAACCTCACCACACTTAAAGGGAGCCTCTTTCTTCACAATGCTTTACAGCTAAAATATAGAGAATACAAAAACCAACTAAAAAAGTTACATGTATCACCATCTAGTAAGTCCGTAAAATCAATTTAAAAGGCTAAAAAAGTCAATATTTAAATTCCCTTTAGTTTTTAAAATCTGGTAAACCTCCTGAATAACCCATATTTGGATATAAAAATATTAGCACATTCTAAAGGGATTATCAGAACTCGGTATCTTCTTCCCACACAGAGACATGCTATCAGCTTAAATGTGGGCCTGGTATCAGAACTCAAGTTTCACTTGTGTTGCTTTATGACTTGAATAAATTGTATTAGTTTCATGAGTGTACTCATTTGAAATAGATTTTATAGTCACCACCCTCAGAGTATTGAAGATGCAGTAAATAGTGTAACTAATAACAATCCTTAAGTATTCCTATCATGCAACAAACTGGCACAATAGAGAAGCTCCACAAATAAAATTAAATTTTATAATTAAAAAGGGAAAATACTGAAATGATAATCAAACTATTAATTAACCCTACATTGCTTCATGTAGATTACAATCTCCTATAAATGTCTCTTAAAGATGCTGTTACAAATCAACTGGAAATAAAAAGCTATGAAGAGGAGAGCGGATGTAGCTCAAGTGGTTAAGTGCCTGCTTCCCATGTATGAGGTCCTGGGTTCAATCCCCCGATGCCTCCTTTAAAAAAAAAAAAAAAAAAAAAGCTATGAAGAATCAAAGTTGTATTTCTACAATTAAGAAGAGATGGTAATAAAAATGCTCTAAAAATGACTGAAGTGATGAATGCACAACTATGTGATTATACTGAATATCACTGATTATACACTTTGAATTGATTTATACTTTATTAATATGTATCAATAAAATTAATTTGTTAAAAAAATTTTAAATCCGCATAAAGAGAGTAGATGGTGAACATGTAAATGTAAAAATCACAAACATATTGACAAAATAGCAAGTAAATCACTGAAATTTAACAAGAGCTAGCTGAAATTTAATAACTAATCTAGAAAATGTAAATATAAATATATATATTAAAATCTGTTAGATATGTAAAGCTTCATTTAATGTACTAAAGTTCTAAGTTCTCATTTTTTAGTTATCTTTAAATAATAGCTATGATCAAATTTCTTGTTTTTAATATTCCATATTGTGATTTAAAAATAACTCTTAAGAACCACTTTTGAAGAGATTTGAAAACAAACAAAAAACACCCAAAGGGGAAATAACCTTTTTCTTTCAATTCTATTAAATGTACATTTAACATATTATTTCAAAACCTTTGATAGTTATAAGGGATGAGAGTTGGGAACATCCGTCTGTGTCTTTCCATTCTAAACAATGTGAGGCAGGGTTGAAAACTGGCCTAACCTATAATCAGCACCCACTGCTTCAGCAGCTTCTAGATTCAAATGTTGCCCCAATATACTGTTATCCCATTACAGTGGGGCAAACAATAGGGTCTGGGAGGCAACAGGAAAAAGCATGGTCCCTGCCTTCCAGGTGCTACCATTTAGTTAAGGAGACAGAAATCTGATAGAGTGGGTAAGTGCTCGGATAGAAAACAGGGAAATGAGGCTTGCAAAACTTCACAGGCTCTTTAAAAGGTCCATCAGATATCAAAGCTGCATTTAATCAACAGATATTATTAAGGAGCCTACAATGGCAAATTTTTAAATAGTTCAATTCAGTTTTAAAAAAGTTCTGTTACCTTAGTAAAATGTGCTTTCAATCTATCAAAATGATGAAAGGCGTTCTTCTACTTTTAATAAGGCATTCTTATTCCTTCTAAAGGAATAAGTATGTAAGCAAATGCCCCTCCAAGAAGACTAACAGCATTCCAAGGATCATTGGGTATACCTGGCCCTACAAATTATTCTGGATTCTTGAAATCTAAAAAATCTAAGGCAAGGTAAATGGTCTTGAAAAAGCTCTCTGGTAATTTTGATACTCCTCTGACCTGACCCATCAAAATGAGAATTAGAGAATTAAGCATTTGCTGCCTCATCTTCTCACCCTTAAAACCCTGTACATCAAAATGTTTGAGAACCCCTAGTTTCAAGTGATTACCCCCTTGCCTAGTTTTAGAGCCCAAGGTTGGAGTTTCAGCTGAGGACTGAGAAGACAGTGTCAATGGCAAGTCAAAAACTTACTTCTGAACACATACAGATCCAGGCCAAAGGCTGGAACCTTGTAAAGACAATTTCTATACTATATAGACTTGAACCAGGCTGGCACTTTTATGATCTGAGCACCCATCAGTTAGGAGTTTACTCTACAAGCACCCTAGTTTATCCTGCCTGTCTTGTGGGTGGTTCAACCATTTGTGTTCACATGATAAACCTGCAGAAGCGGTTCTCCACCTAGGCTCACAGAAAAGGCTCCAGGACTAATTCTACAAAGACAAAAAACAAGCTGAGTAAGAACCCAAACTCATCCATGATAGATTACCAAGAGGTATTTCTGAGATATGTACCATAATACTTTTTTTTTTTTTTAAATACAAAATGTGAAAGAGAAAATCTGAAATTTCTGCACAATTAAAAAAAAAAGTTTTTTCCACTGGGAGGGTAAAAAGAGTATCCTATTCTAAGACCCCTTTCAATCGGTAGCAGAATGGGCCTCACCATTCCAAAAATCCTCAAGATTGAGGAATGAATAAACATAAGAGGGGAAATGCAACTTTGGACTAAAGTAGACTTATTATTATTCTAGTAATAATAGTAATAAGAACTTGTAGCATTGATATAAAGGCAGTGCTCACCAGAGGTTCTGAGAGGACAGAGAGGGAAGAATAGGTGTAACATGGAGCATTTTGGGGACAAGGGAATTGTCCTGCATACACTGCAATGATGGATACAGGCCATTATACATTTTGTCAAAACCTATTAAATTGTGCGGTGCAAAGTGTAAACCATAATGTAAATTATAGTCAACAGTTGGTAGCAATGCTTCAATATGTGCTCATCAACTGTAACAAATGTACCACGCTAATGAAAGATGTTGTTAATGGAGAAAAATGTGGGAGGGGGAGGAGGTGGGGTATATGGGAATCCCCTATATTTTCGATGTAACATTTATGTAATCTAAAGCTTCTTTAAAAATACAATTAAATTTTTAAAAAAGGGTACCTTATAGCATCTTCTAAATCTTTCCCCTCCGCGAAGAAAAAGTAAAACTTTTACTGGCTCAAATCTCTACAATCCTCTCAAAAATTCCCATTGCTCACTGGCAGGCCTCCAAATAGCCTGGTTAGCTGGCAAATATTCAAATACTGTTATTCACAATATGTTAATGAAGCCAACCTGGTACTTGCATCACTTAACCCCACCCTCCCTCTTTCTTTGTGTGAACTGAACCTGTGCAGGTTAAAACAGGTGTGTCAAACACTTGCTAGGTGAGATTACTGCCTGTTGGCTGAATCTGCCAATTTAAAATAAGCATTTAGGGAAAATGGCTCTGCTCAAAGGTTTGCTATATTTAATAATGGAGATGGATTTTCATTTTGATGTTCAAGTCACTCCCACTCCCATATTCTTCTATCAGCGTAAAAACATAAACATTACCATTTACATTCTTTATATAATATATTCAAAGTACTTAATGATTCCAAAGTATTTACAAATATTTTTTCAAATAATTTCCCAGTGAAATATTTTTCATGATAAAAATGAATGGAAGTAGTGATTAAGCATTATATAGAAGATGATAACTAATCAAATCAGAACTGTTATTTTATCATTTAAGTACACCTAATTCCACAATATCTCTTTGGCATGATATCAAGTATTTTTTGTGGCGTATACAGTGGAATCACAAAGCAACTAGTTCATGCATCTTTGGTTTGTATATTTTCTAAAAATCTCAAAATTTCCCTCATAACACCAGACTATCTTAAAATTTTCATGCCTCTTCCTCCCTGCTGCCCCCAAAAGCACTAACTTTGTTTCTTCATCCACACAGACATTCCACACATAGTCTGAATTTCAGAACTTAGGCCATGCAGCTTCATTTTCCATGGAAGAGAAAGTTCTGGTTCCAAAAAATCTCAGTACTTCCCAGTCCTTAAATTAGTCCCCAGATCACCAGACCGTATACAGGAAATCAGGATCCAATATCTTGAATTTTAAAAAATTAAAGAAGGGTTAGAAAGAAAGGTATAAATGGGATTACATACTTCGCCATGGTGACTCATTCTCACATGCTCAAGATTAAACCGAGCACTGAATCTAGGATCAGGAAAGAATTTTTCCTCAAGGGCAAAAAGGGGTGTGGGATTTCCAAATGTGCACTGAAGTCGGATCATCTGTGTGGATCAGGTGAGCAAATCCTACATAATTAACTTCCTACTACAGTAAAGGAGCAAACACAGGTGAGGCACACGCCTTCCCCAAAGGTGTTCGGATAAGGCCCCTTCAGATGATTCCAATGCTACAGAACTTGGATGGAGAAGCAAAAGGGGTTGGAGTGAACAAATGATATTGCCACTGCTCTGAGGGGCAGCTAAAATGCCCTTGAAATGTGAAAGGGTTTGAATTTCAGAAATTATACCAACCCACTAAAGAAGGTGGATATGGCAGCTGGGAATGGCACCAGACTGGGATTCAGGAAGTTTGTGGACTAGTCTTCTGCTTGCTAAAACCAAGAGGCCTTAGACTAAGGATATCTCCCTAGGCCTGAATTCCCTAGGTCCTCATTTTTCTCATTAAAAATAGCAAAGAATAATAAAAATGTTTTGGCTTTAAGAAGCATTTGCCCTTTTCTTAGTTGAGTCATTTTCTTCTCCTTAAGTGTTTCAATAAAAATCTCAGTTATGAAATTTATTCTGCTTTGGAAATATATGGATTAGGAACACAACAGAAAAGATAAATGAATGTTTTCAAAGCTAGAACCTTATTTAAA
This sequence comes from Tolypeutes matacus, assembly GCA_026826555.1. NCBI lineage: Eukaryota > Metazoa > Chordata > Mammalia > Cingulata > Chlamyphoridae > Tolypeutes > Tolypeutes matacus. Next base: position 17,762,148 of record JAKSZT010054458.1, on the reverse strand, counting down.
AGGTTAGAAATATTTCAATATCCATTATCCAATATTCCTTAGTAAAAGCACAAGTTTCTCAACATACAACTATTTCTGCAACTTGGGGGAAAAAACACATTTGCTAACAAACTTAGTACACAAAAAAACTGCTCTAAAAGGCCATCTTTGAGTTAATTGCCAAAATAAGTAGGTAGATATGAAAGATTTAAATATGCCTGGGTATTAAAAATTATAAAATAACAATCAAAATACTAGTACACTATGAATTTTAAGTCAGTCTATATGGTAAACCAAAAACAGAAAATTTTAAGTGAAAGAATCCCAATGAAAATTTATAAGCTGTATTTTTTACACTTCACTTGGATGACTACTTAATGATATGCTTCTCCCTAAGGGCATTTATACTTGCTTTCAATAAATATAAATATTCATTTAAAACACCTATAACTATGTTAAACAATATATGGGTTAACAGAATAAACTACAGAAAAAATATCTGAAAAAATAATTAGAAATATAAAGAGGCATATGGTTTAAAAAACACAAGAAAGCAAGGAAATAGTTCACCTGAAATGAAGAGAGAAAGTCCTGAGGGTCGAAGTCACAGGAGTCTAGCCTTTCTTAGGTTATCAGAACAAATGGTAGAAGCTGGTTCTAGGTCTCCACAGCCATCCAATCACCACCCGGCAGTTTGATCTACTAACCAAACTGACTTGGTCTCTCAGTGCAGCGAGAGGGTGTGGTAGACACTTCATATAATAACAATAATGACATGCAACACTGACAAAGTTGATAGGAAGATTCTATGAGATTCTATGGAGAGATGGGCTGGATACTAAGAGGCTGAAGTTCTCCTGAGAAAATAAGTGGAGGCGATGGGAGAGAACATGAAAGAATGAAGGAAGAAAGGAGGAAAGGAAAGGAGGGAGGTATGGAATCTGGGTTCCTAGCATGTGTTTATGGAAAAATAAACACTTCAATGCAGAGATGGTTAGGATAAGGAAAGAAAATGAATGTATTTAACAAACTGATGACAACCATCATTTTATAAGTAATTCCCCAAATTCTTTTCTTTGTTTTGTCAACATTTCTCTTCAAGGTATTCGAATGGAATCATAAAGTTCTCCTAGGGAAGTAACATGTTAAAAAAAAAAAAAAAAAAAAAAGCATAGCTTTCTACAAGCAGAGCAAGAAGAGCGAGTTCAGTAGGTATGTGAAAATAAAATCCTTAGTTCTTTCCTTACATATTTCATTCATTCCTTAAATAACCATTCCCACTTGGACACACATCTTGACCAATCTTTATAAAATAGAATGTTTGTCTCTAATATTAACTTTAAAATAAAAATTTATGTTGAAAGAGATAGATTAGAATATATATATATTAAAGGCAAAAATACACAGAAAGGTTTGAAAAACAAGAGAACTTTTTTAGTAGAATAGCATTACTTTGAAGTCCTTTTACAAATCAACAGGAGCTTAACTAACCGAAACTTAGGACAAGCCAGACATGTATTATAAAGACAATGAGACAGAATATTTGAAATCAGAACTATTCCAGGAAATGCGGACTATACCTTGATATGCTTTCAGATTCAAAAACCAGAATAACCAGAACTTCTGGTGAAGAGTTCATTCTCATTCATCTTGAAACCATCCATAAAATCTTGATTCAGGAATGCACATTCTTTTTCGAAAGATACCTACATAATTTCTTCCTTGATTTTATCACTAATTTAGAGCTTCTTGGCAAGGGTTAGGTACTTTCTCACATTCTAACCTTCCTAAAAATCCCCTTTCACTTTTGTCATCCTCTAAATATGTCATCTTTGGGAAACAGTTCAATCTCAATCACTGCCCCTCCGCACCAAAACTACAAACATATCTTTCTAAACATCACAGCATAGTCTCCCTATCTCACAGAAGAGAAGGTAACGTTATTTTCTGAGTTTTGATTCTAGTCTTCCAATTCCATTCTTTAAAAGTATTTCTTGCCATTGAATTTTCTTCTCCCTTCTTTCCTCCATTCCCAAATCAGAATTTCTCCAAGTGTAATCTAAGAAACCCTAGCCTAGACTTACTAAACATACATGAAGGGAGATAAGGCCCAGTAATCTTCATTTTTACCCAGGTGATCATTAGGCATACTGATGAGAACCACTTCCCGTAAACCCTTGATTCCGCCCGAATCAAAGGACACCAGGACTCTACTATGTTATATATAAGTAAGTACCTTCAGAGCATCTGAGAGGAGCGCACACACAGGCAGTTTTCATTTCACCTTCCTTTTTAAATACAGATGGAAGAGGCAAGAAAACTTGGAGAATGAAACGTGAACTGAATGTGAAACATCAGCATAAATGTGGACTTGTCAGCCCTGCTCTGTGGCTACTGCCAATTACAGGAGCCAGACTTGCAAGAGGACTGATTACACGTAATTTATAAAAAGTAAACAAGCTGGGTGGCTTGTGAACAATGAATGGTGATAATCAAAGTCAAGAGGTAATAAAAAGCATGAATAAATGACTCAGCAAAACCCCCACCCCCACCCCAGACAACAATTGATTATACTCTTGCTAGGATTAGTGATAATAAAATGGGTATTTTGGTAATGATTTAAATGACAGCAAATCGTTGGAAAGAGATTTTGCCTATCATATAAACGCTTGGGCAAGGGTTAGACTGAACCCAGTTCTGATGTTCAAAAGCTCAGCCCATTCAAACAGTCAATAAAATAAATGTTTGGAGCCAGGGATACAACACAATTCTGCACCTGAATTATGCCTTTTAATGGAAACCTAGGGAAATGAAACTAAATAAATAATACAGATCTCAGAACCAAGCTTTATGAAAGATTCTTCTACACAAGCGTTTCTCAACCTCGGCACTATCCTTATTTTGGGCCAGATAATTTTTTGTTGTAGGGCTGGCCTGTGCATTAAAGGATGTTTAGCAGCATCCCAGCCTCTGTCCACTAGACGCTAGTAACACCCCTCTTCCGAAACTGGGACAACCAAACAGATCTCCAGACACTGCCAAATATCCCCTGGGGGAAAAACCACCCACTATCCCCATTAAGAAGCACTGTCCTTACACAGAGACACCAAAAAGAATTGTACATATTAGGTAAACAGCTTGCAGAACATATTTCTGCCATTATAAAAATCTCATGACATTTGCTTTTAAATATACATATTAAACATATACCTTTTAAAGTATATAATCCTATTTTTCTCAAAATTTCTGAACGCACAAAAAGTGTCATAAATGCTTCCATCACCAGGGACTAAAATGCAAAATCTTAATACTGTTTTAGTGAGCTATAAAAGGCATTACATTGGGACACATATGCCAACGTGGATGGAACTTGAAGACATTATGCTGAGTGAAATAAGCCAGATACGAAAGACAAATATTGTACTGTCTCACTAATATGAACTAAATACAAAGAATAAAAACATGGAGTTAAAATCTAGAGTAAAGGTTACTAGGAAGTAGGATGAGAGCTGACAAGGGGTACTGATGCTTACTATATGTAGAATTTTTAATTAGCTTGATTGTAAACGTGGAAATGATAGAGTCGATGGTAAACATTATAACGAGTTTAACACTGCTGATTTATAAATGTGATTGTGGCTAAAAGGGGAAGTCTAGGGACGTAAATGGCAGTTGAAAGAAAGCTATCAGATAATAATCTAGGGACTTTAAACATAGTGAACCTGGTGGTGGATGAGGATTGTGGTTAATAGTACAAATACAAGAATGTCCCTCTATGAACTAGAACAAATGTATGTCACTATTACAATGTGTTAAGACTACAGTTAGACAACAAACAATTAATAAAGAAAAAAATAACAAAAAACAAAAAAAAAAATTGAAAAAAAAAAAAAAGAAAGAAAGAATACAGTTAGGGAAGCGGATGTGGCTCAAGCAACTGAGCTCCCGCCTACCACATGGGAGGTCCCTGGTTCGATTCCTGGTGCCTCCAAAAGAAGACAGGACAGGCAGGTGTGGCAAGCTGATGCACAACAGATACAAGAAGGAAAAACATAATGAGAGACACAACAAAAGCAGGGAGTGGAGGTTCCCAGTGCCTCCTAAAGAAAAGGAGCCAACGCAATAGGCAGGTGCAGCAAGTTGACACAACATAATGACGCAACAAGAGGCACAAGAAGAAAAAACATGAAAGACACAACAAAGTGGGGAATGTAAGTGGCTCAAGCAATTAGGTGCCTTCTTCCCATATTGGAGGTCCCGGGTTCAGTTCCCAGTGCCTCCTAAAGAAACAACGAAGACGAAGACAAACAGCAAGTGCAAACAACAAGGGGGTGGGTAGTAAAAAATAAAATAAATCTCAAAAAAAAAAAAAAAAAAGAATACAGTTATACATAGGAAAAATACAGCTAATGTAACTCATGGACTATTGTTGGACTATTGCTAACAGCAAATGTCAAAAGGTACTATATCAATGCTAAGGGTCAACTAAGGGTGGACTAAGGAAAACGTTCTAAAATTTACTGAGGCCAAGACAGCACAACGCTATGATGAAACTGAGAGCCACTGAGTGTACACTTTTGGACTGTACAAGGCATGGGACTGTATAACACTGCAATCATGTGGTTGAAGATGGTCTATAGTTAACAGTACAAATATGAGAGCATTCTCTCATGAACTATAAGAAATGTATGGTGAAGCGGCTGTGGCTCAATCAGTGGGGCTCCCGTTTGCCAGGAGGTTCGGTTCCCGGGGCCTCCTGGTGAGGGCACGCCCGCCCGCGCGGCGTGGGTAGCTGACCCAGCGAGCACAAGCAGCAAGGGGGGGATAAATGAATAAATAAATAAAATCTTAAAAAAAAAAAAAAAAAAAGAAATGTATGATACTAATATATGGTGTTAATAATAGGGAGCTTTATGGAAAAACGCACCAAATGTAAGCTGTGGACCATAGTTAGCAGTGATATTTTGATGATGTTCTTTCATAATCTGTAACACATGTTCTACAACAATGCAAGGTGCTGGTACAGCAGTGATGTATGGGAATTCTGCATGTTATACATGGTTGTTTTGTAAGCTCACAACCTCTCTAATAAAAAATTAAAAGTAAAAATAAAAAAATTTAAAGAAATCAGACTTACTTAAAAACTGAAAATATTTATGTCAATTGTTTGTCTATATGACATTTTGATTAAAAGTTTAAGTGACTAAAAAAGAGTCATCACTGCATAAGTGGCACATAGGGGAGCGGATGTAGCTCAGTGGTTGAGCACCTGCTTCCCATATATGAGGTCCCGGGTTCATTCTTGGGTACTATTCTAAAAGAAAAAAAAAGTGCCACATAGCAAGTAACTCTCCTACTCCCAAGCAGTTGACATATCCTGTCAACTTTATCTCCAAAGAATTTCTAATGTTCAAAATATTTCTTATGGCCATTTTAACAGCTGGTTGTATCTGTCAGGCATGGCAGGCACAGTGCCTAGGGCCCATAATAATTTCAGGAGCCCACAAAAATGTTTCAATTTTAATTTCTTTTAAAATTAGTATAAAATGAATATAATAATAGTGAATCTACAACAAATCCAGCAGGCAATATATTTGTCCTTATACCAACACAAAATAAAAATTTTAATATTTTTTATGAGGGAAAGGGCCATGAAGCGCAAAAGTCTCTAGGGCTCACGAAAGTCATGATGTTGATGTACCATCTAAAGGGGACATAATTAAACAAGCAAGTATAATCACATGACAGTGCTAGACCCTGGAACAACAGCATCACAGGACAAAATGGATGTTCCTGGCCCACAGCGTCTGTGCGATGGTCACAGGGGGAGTTCAAGGAAGGCTCCCAGAAGCAATAGAATAAAAGAGAAGATAGCCTGGTGGAGGAAGCAGAGGAGGGAGAAGCAAGAACTCCTGAAGGAGAGAAGAGTATGTGCAGAGGCCCACAGTTTGAAAGCACAAGGCCAGTTTGGGACCTAAAAGTTCAGTATCACTCAAGTGGAGAGCACTAGTGGAGCATGTAGCAGCCAACAATGCTGGGAAGATGCGGGTGACACATAACGAAGTGTGTTGCAAGCCAAGGGAAGAGGCTCGTTCCTGAGAGCAAAGAGCACTGCGGTACGGCTTCAAATAGGGGAATGGATTAGCATTTCAGAAAGGTCATTCTGGCTGCTTTGATGAAGACAATCTGAAAAGGGCCAAGACTCTGCAGGCAGATCAACCAGCTATTGTGGCATCCTAAAGAAAGGCAAAGGTAGTTTAAAGACTGCTCCAAACAGACACCATGAAATGGGTTTGCTTAAACAATAGGAATTTATTAGGTAACAGTTTGAGGCCAGAAAAATATCCAAATCAAGGCATTATCAAGGCAATGCTTTCTTCCCAAAGACCAGGTGCTGATGATCCCTGGCTCCTCTGCCAAATGGCAAGGCACATGGTGGCGCCTGCTGGTTTCTCTCTTCTCTTTGGGGCTCCATTGAGTTCAGCTTCTTGCTTCTGTGGCTTTCTCCCTCTTTATCTGAATTTCATTTTCTTATAAAGGACTCCAGTAATAGGGTTAAGACCCATCCTGAATGAGGTGGGTCACACCTTAACTGAAGTAGCTTCATCAAAGGTCCACCTTACAATGAGTCCACAACCACAGGAATGTATTAGATTTAAGAACGTGTTTTTCTGGGGCACATAGGCTTCAAACCACCACAGTAACTTAAGCTACAGAGGGGCCAATGAGTCAAGAGATATTTAAAAGGTAAAACTGATTTTGTCACATTGGGTATAGAGAATGAGAGAAAAAAAAAAGTCAAAGAACACCTGGCATAAGCCACTGGATGGAGGGATGGTGATATGATTCTGAGAAAAGGAACAGTAAAAGGACCAGGTTTAAGGAGAGTATGATAAGACCTGTTGTGGACATTCTGACTATGAGTTGCTGTGGGGTATCTAGGCAGATAGATATAGAGAGCAAATGGATCTGGAGTGAGAAATGGGATGAAATAGAGTCTTCGCATCATCAGGAGCATTTAACTGGGCTTTAAATTCCATAAATAGGCCTTAAGGTCAGCAAACATGCAATTATAATGTTTGTGTGTAAGTTTGTAAGAAAAAAAAAAGAATTTTTATCAAGTTTTCAAAGGAATTCAGTGACCTCACAACAGATGAAGAATCACTAACAGAGATGGGAGAAGAGACCATTTAGGGCTAACCTTAGAACTCTAACATTTAAGAAAACCATAGTATAGTGTCAAAGAGGTAACAGGAAAGAACATGTTAGAGAAGAGGATTAGTCAGCTCCATCAATACAGCCAAGGACTTCATAAAAAATAAGAACTAAAAAGCATCTGCCATATTTGGCAACAAGGAGGCCTCTGGAAACCTGAATGGGAGCTGTTTAAAGGATAATAGAAAAAGGAGTAAGGCTTTATTCCATTAAGGAACAAATGGGTGGCAGGTAAGGAAGAAGGGACAGCAAAGTGTATACAACCCTTTCAAGAGTGAAAGGAACAGAAATCAGGTCTCAACCCCAGCCCCATCTTTGAAAACTGAATCCATCTTTTAAAATCCTGGTGAAATTTCTCGTGCTGCCTTCACTAAGCCTTCACAGAGTCCTTGAGTTAGCCTGAAATCTTCCAGAGCTCTGTGCTGTGTATCATGCTCATGGTATAATCCATACTACTGAATGGGTGATATGCCCCTTAGTAGCATACAAACTCTTGAAGGTAGAAGCTGTGCTCTCTTCTGCCTCTTCTTTTAATTCCTTGCAGTGCCTTGTTTACAGCAGGCATTCACTCAATGACTAAAAGGAGCTGACTAGAGAGAGGTAGAGATCCAAATTCCAGTTCCAGCCCTGACAGGACAGCTGGTTAAGTTGTATGACCTTGGACAAATCAATTAGTCTCCTTGAGTTTTAATTTCCTGTAAAATGAGGAGGTTAGACTCCTGACTAGTGGAAGAGATAGATACAATTTGAAAAAAGATAATCAATACAGCTATTGTTTTCATAGTGCAAATTACATAAAGTAAATCTGGATTAAAAGCCAAAGGACACTCAAACAATACATGGGAGGACAATGGATTAGAAAAGGTTGAGAAATATTAGATGATTTATAATTTTAGGTTCAAAACTCTACAATTATTTGGTCATGCTTAAAGAGATTGTGCAAGGTAGTACTACACTGTACATTTTAGAGAACAAATACTACCTCTGTCCTGTGGAAATTAATATCTTATTACAAACAAAGAATGATGAACAAAGCTACGATTTTCTTTGTAAACAGATCATGTGTATGTACCTTCTACTGTGTGTACTGTGGGTCACTGTGAAAATCATCTAGAAAAATATATTAGGCTTGCTTTTCCTACTTGGAGCATTAAAGTTTTATAAATTTAACCATTGACAATTTGCTTAAAGAAAGAGAGAGAAAAATAAGAACACTGTTCAATAAGACCAACTTAATTTTGTACCCTATTCTTTGAAGATAAGTGACCTATATACCCAGCGACGATTACTCAGAGCCCTTTGGTTTTATGTAACTGAATCACTAGGAACAAATCACCTTTCCAAATATCGTACATCCTTACCAGTTCAGTATTTCCTTTCACCTTTTAATGCTTCAAACACTTAGATATGAAACTTATAGAGCCCAATACTCCTACACAACTCGGGTCAATTATAACTTAGCCAGAGAGTAGGGGGTTCAAATAATACCTCCCTAAATGAATGAGGTCATCATTCCTCATCAAGCTCTGCACACCACTGGAATTGAAATCACTGCAGGTAGAGTTTCACCAAGTATTTCTCTTCCCAGTGTCAAAGATTAAAGTGCTTCTCTCCCGCTGATCAAGTAGCTATCCCTCAACCAGAAGAACTTGACTCTTAGCTCCTTCGACTTTGGCCATGGCACTGATGGGGATGTGCTATGGACTGGAGCTGAGAAAGCACACCAGGTACTTTATTCTTTAATCAGGTAGTCATCTCAGGGAGGAGTTCTGCCAGTCAGAAAGTGGCCTAACCACATTTCCCAAAACACGAGGTTACTTAAAACTGCATTTCAGGAGAGAAAAAGAGTTCGCATGCTGTGTGGAACACTATTACTCCTATTCTTGATTACCATGTAACAGTGACATAAATTGACTCCCCCTTTTTAGACAAAAAGTGAAAGGATGTGTGCGTGAAAATTTTGACAAATACTTTGGGATGTTGTTTACGCTTGTATTACGAGGGAGAAGTGGAAACAAATAGTAAGGGTAGGGGATTATGGGACAAAGAATGCCTTTCACCTTTTCTACTAAAAAAGTTAGCAAATAAAATTGTATAGGGGGAGTGGATGTAGCTCAAGTGGTTGAGCACCTGCTTCCCATTACAAGGTCCTAGGTTCGATCTCCAGTACCTCCTAAAACAAAACAAACAACAAACAAAAAAACCAACTTGGGGGAGCAAGTGTAGTTCAGTGGTTGAGCACCAGCTTCCCAACGTCCTAGGTTTGATCCCCGGACCCGGTACCACAAAAAAATTACATAGCAACTGGCTAACTGATGTATTAAATACAATAAAAATGACAACAAAAATAGATTGACTTCTCAACCTTCTCCTGATGCTATTGTCCTGCATTTTCATTTCATTAAAATAGTCCTCTTAACTAAAACTATATTCACCTATTTATTTAATGTTTAATTGCTAAATAGCTCTAGGAAATAATAAATATTCATTTCAACCAAGCAACACAGAAGTAAGTTACTAAACCATGGTATATTAATTGACTTACTTCCCCTCTTCAGACTAGAGAATGGCCTCCTCTCACATTTCCCTTCAAATGTAAAATGGAATTTTGATTCCCCCCCCCCATGTTTTTAAAGAAGAGAGGATAAAACAGTTTTCAAAAAAAATTTAAACTACATGAGTCAAAGCAAAGGAAAATAAAGAAAGGAAAGCAAAAACAATGAAACAGGATAGCTAAAGCAAAGTTTAGTATTTTTCTTCCTTAAAAAAATAAAACCTAAATTTTTACATTGAAAAGAAACTTTTGGACTCTCAGTATATTGTTTTTAATTCATGGAACAATGTAGCTATTTGTTTTTATCCTTTTAGGACATTGTTTTTTGAACACCTAACCTAGGCCAAGGACCAATGCAAAGTGAAAAGCTTTTACCATAAGGAAAACTTGGTAAACTTGGCATTCTTTCCAGTATATAAAAATAAAAGGAAAACTCAGTTTAGAAATATGATAAAAATTTCTGAAACAAATGCAAATAGATAAGAAAAGAACAATTAAATGGTGGGAAAAAAATTAAGATAACTCACATTTCCCCAGAGGCTCTATTCCTTTGCAACTTATATCTTCATGTGCAGTTTGCATATAGTAGCTCTGCTAAAAACAACCACATGGAAAATTTTTGTTCCAGATAATACTACAGGACAGGGCTTGGCAGCTACAAGTTGTAATCAGAATGCTTCAAGAGCTAATGTAACAGAGATAACCAAACATGCGCTACAGTGCACGGTCTTAACTATTTTTTATAAAGTAGGCTCTGAGATGGTCAAAAGCTGTTAGGAGGCTCCGCCATATATGCATTCAGCAATGAGAATTTTTCTCTCCAACTGAGGAGAATGTTGTACCTATGAATAATAAACTGCTTAAAATACAAAAGTCTCTTTTTCCAGTTAAGGCATTCTCCTATTATGAAAGATAACACACACACAAGTCTGGAATGGTCAAAAGTTTCCAGTTCATAAAATAACTTTTTCCAGCAATTCTACAGGTCTAAATTGCCATCTACAATTAATTAAGGCTCCCACAATAATACAGTTGGCAATTGAAGAGGCTACTTATTTAATAAATGTGGAAACCCACAGTACAATGAGGCACTTTTTCCCCAGAAGTAACATAAAGAAGTAAAGAATGCTAATTTTATGTGCTTGGTAGCCGAGGATTAGAGAATAAAAAGACTTGAGACTTGATAAGTTTTCTGTACTCAGTTGACAGACTGAGGTAAAAGGAGTCACAGAAATGTTGTGACTTCTATCCAAGTTCATATGGCAAATTCAGATGGAGCTCTAACTTGGTGGAACTTAGCCACCATGTTAATGCACGGAATGTGAACTGAGAGAAAACCCTCCATCAACAGTCAGGAGGAGTTTAATGTGATCCAATGGCGTTATTCTCTTTCCTCTAACACTAGCTGGCACACACACAGCTGGGCTAAAATGGCTTCCAAAGTCCAAAATAAGACAGTAGCCCAAGGCAGCCCAGGCCCTCCTGCTGGAACTCAGAAGCAAAGGAATCAAAGGCTCTTTTATTCTTCCTCCCACCAGAACATGCTCCCTCTCTGTTATAAACTAAATGCTTGCCAGAATGAATTATTTAGTTCAAAACACATTCAGAAATCTTAAATAACATATGTCCCTTGGAATTTTAATAAGTTCAGGTAACCAAACAAGTTGTTTCATTTGTTTGTTTGTTTCTAGTTTGATATAGAAAATTTACTTGGTCAGGTTTCCATCAGGAGCACTAGGTTTTGGCAGAAACAGAAACCTCTCAAACTAGAAGTTACACCTGATGTCCAAACTCTGTGCATGAAACGGAGCTGTTTTGAAGTGGTTCTTTTCACTAGGATGTCTAAACTCCTCAGAGTCCTCACTCTTCCTCTAAAACCAGCCTCCTCTCATGCTTTTGCTATTTCTGCCAGCAGTGCCTCAATTCTTCCTACAACAGAGCTTGAAATTCATTCATGGAGTCTTACCTGGCCGCCACCTTCCCAGCTCCCTCTCATCTACTCTCCTAAGCACTTAATATCCATATCATTCGTTTGCCAATTAGTCATATATGGCCTTGTAACTTATCTCTTGTAAAATGATTTCAAGTCCCTGTTTATAGTGAGTCTTCACAAATAGATTAGAAGCTCCTTAAGGTCTGGGAGTAGGCCTTTCCCACCACTGTATTTCATGCGCAACACATTACAAAACCTCAAGAAACATTTGTTTATTCATGCAGCCAACAGATATTTGTTGAACTTCTACTCTGAGCCAGGCACTGCCCTGAAGAAATAGCACCCAGCATAGTGAACAAGGGCAGTCAAAGACCCTGTGCTCAGGCAGCTTGCAATTCTGTTAAGAGAAATGCCAGAGGGGCCCCAAAGAATTATGCTTAGGCAGTGAGTAATATATTCACTAAACTATTTAAGATGAGCAACAGACTAAGACTTATCCTAAAGGAGGTCTACTAAGAAGCTTCCCCACCCACCCCATCCCACCCAAGGAAATATTTGAGGAGAGGAATGTTAAATTGTAAGAGACTTTAGAATCTAGACCTTTTAGCTCCCCTCCCCCATTTTACAGATAAGGAAACTGAAGATCAGAATAATCTGGGTAGTGACAAAGCCAAGTAGAATGCAAGGCCCTGACACAGTCTGAGGTTCTTTCCATGGCAGCACATCTACCCACAAAAAGCATGAATGGTTACATCAAATTACTCTAAAAACAAAAACAAAAACAAAAACAAAAAAAAAACCCTACTAGATATCTCTTCTGCTCGCGTTAGTCTCTGTAAGGAAATTAAAAGTACTGGCACTTAATGTATATTTTGAATCTATCACCTACTAAACGTCCTCAAACTAAAAATGATCGAGACCATATCTACATATTTTTTGTGTTGACTCCAAAATATGGACTTTTACTTAATCTCAAAAAGTGCCTTATCATTTTATTCCTTACACTTTTATTAAGCACATTTACTATGGCAGAACATACTATAGTTATCAATTCACCTGTCAACCAAATTAGGCAAGTATAACTCCTGCCTTATTATTGAATTTTGTTCAAAGATGACCTTTTTAAAAGTAATTAAAAACAGCAGAGTTTCAAAACTGCTCTCCAAACTGACACACCTTCCTAATGGTATTTTGTGAATCCCAAAAGACAATGATTAAATTTAGAGAACTGGCCAAGTTTTACATAGAGGGTTTTGCACTTACCATTAAGCCCACGCACAACAAAAGAATTAACTATCATTAACGGTTGTAAGAGCTTAATGCAATTGCTAGTTGATGATCTTTCTTAATAGAAACAATGTTCCAGTCACACTTGAAAAGGTAAAAAGAAAACATCAGGAATTTGAACTGAATGTTTATTAACATAATGACTACAAGAAAAAAATTTCCTTCAACAGCATAATTATGCTCCTTCAGTCACTGTAAGCAAAAACTTTAGAATGTGTCTGACTACTGCTGGTAATCGCCAAAAAGGAGGGCAGGAAGAGCTTCCAGACATTACAGTCCTCTTTGGGGTAGTGACCCTGCTGAGCAGGGGACTTAGGAAATGCTAAGCACAGGTCCTGGGTTGTCCTTGAACCAAGGAGATGCTGACAACTGTCAAAGTCCCACAGGCCAAATGTTTACTGACAGAATCATAACACTTAACTCCCTGAAGTCTCATTTAACAAATACAGTACCATGCATTCAAAATATCCTTTCACAGCAAATTCATTCATTAAAAACCATTATCAAGCAATATTTTGCCTGTTGGGTGGTCAACAATGTTTCTTTTCATCCAGAAAATAAAACACGCATGGGAAATGTCCATATCTTTGATCGTCAAAAGCTCTTTAGCAAAAGCAATCTAAGTTGGCTATCAAAACCAAAAGATCAATTATCTGGGAATGTCAAAATTTTGTGAGCAACTTGACAGTTATAAGACAAGCCTCATTTAACATATAACACTTCACCTCATCCTCTCAGCGCCCCCAACTCTGACAGCAGCCCTGCCCACTGTCTTCCTGAGCCATCCCTGTGCACTCCACTAGTGTGTAAGAAAACGCAAGGGCTCTGCTGGGCAAGAAAAACATTGTCTCCCTCCAGCTGTTAGACCTATTTTTAATCCTGTTGAAATAATTATGAGCCCACTGTCTCCCTAAAATCTCCCCATGGTTCCAATCTACATTGAGCTTGTTCCTCTAAACAGCTATAAAATATCCACACCACTCAACTTGGGCACAAACTCATAAATGACTGCACTACTGGCTCAATTTTTCGCATATGCTTGTTTCATCTTCCCAAAGACTCAGAAAGCTGCTTGAAGGCAAAGATCTGGACTTATGCTTCTTTTGCACATCTGGTACACAGCCCACCTCTTCCCTGCATTCTGTACTAATACTGACAGACCCACAGAAAGTTATAATCTGAAACTAGTAGATCTAGTCTGAGTCCCACTTTTGAAACAAACCAGAGGAGGCCCATTAACCTTTTACAGTCCAGTGAGAATCAGGCAGACCTGGGTTCAAATCCTGCCTCTGGCATGTTCTAGTTATGTAGACTGTTTTCTTATTTGTAAAACAAGAGTTAATACTTACCTCATATAGCTGTTGTGATGATCAAATGAGATAACGAGATAATATATATACATTGTATTTGGACTTTCCAATTTTTGTCCCTGTTAAAAATTTTTGGGTTGATTTTCTTCCGATTTAAAGTACATAATTGCAAGCCCAAAAGGCAGGACTTTCCCCACCCCCCCCTACTGTATTTTCTAACCTCATGGTGCCTAGTACAATGCTTGGTATCTTTTGGGAGAGACATAAACCAAAAATATATGAAAGAATGCATTAAACTATTATCAGTATTTAGTTCAGCATATGTATTATTCTTTAGTTCCCATTATTTTAGCCAACAGTTCTCTCTTTCCTAAACTGTATCTTCTCAAAATAAATATATCTCTGTATATAACATCTTCCCTTTAGAACCAAGACCTGAAAAAAAAAAAAAAAACCCACTGCCTCTCCCAAATTGTTGAAATAATGCTAGCATTTTAAACCATATTATCCAGGCAAGTTGTGATAGGTGCAGAGAGAGGTTTTGGAAAGATCAAAAATCTCTGTAGAACTTTTCCAGGATTTTGGCATCAAATAACAATTGCTTGTCTATAACAAATTCTGGCAGAAAGTACACCAGAAACTCATTGGTGTGCTGTCAGTGAAGTTAAATATTGCACTTCACTCTGTTCCAGGCAAGCAAATAGTGACTAATAGGATTAACTTGAACTCTAACACTGGTTGTAGCTATCCTCAAGAAACAGGTTCCATTGGCACAAGTGTCAGCCCCAGGTAGAAAATTCCTATTAAACGGGACAAAAATTTTGCTTTTGAAAACACATTTTACTAGAAAAACATTTCTCCATAAGCCAAGACAAAAGTGTCATTTCTTTCCTTTGCAGGAGGCAGTGACAAAAGAACCCAGACGATTGAGGAGAACACAGATTTCCACTAAATTAATGTTGGTTCTTTCAAGGAATAGTTTTCGTAACAGCTAAAACGGTTCGTAATACAGCATCTTGTATCAATTACGAAAGTTCTCCTTAATCCACTCTGGTGTCCTGGAAAAGGACCGCAACACACAGAAATCCCTTCTGGCTTCAGCGGTCCCCTCCTACCAGGTTTGACAGGGCGTCCAAGGCGCCTGAACACCAGCCACCAGGCTCCCCCCAGCGCCCCCCTCTCGCTGCAAAACGCCAAGGCTCTTGGGCCCAACTCCAAGGTCCCTCGATTTAAAACCGCGAAAATGTGAACCCTGCTAAGCAAACGGTAGGGCGCGTTAAGAACTTTTCTTTCCTTTCCTTAGCGCTGATCTGAGATGCTTGTCTCTAATAGCAATTTCTTAACTCCAGTCCATGCCCCTAATAGCAATTTCTTAACTCCAGTCCATGCCCCCTTCACGCCACCCACCTCGAGAAGGGGAGAGGTGGTGCGGACCAAAGGGAGAGCTGGCGCTCCCTGGGGAGTTCTAAAAACCTCATCGGTTTTCCTAGTGCGGGAAATTCAGTTACACACTAGCCCCATAATAATGATGCAGATATAAAGAGAGAAGAAAGCTTCTCTCCCCTCCCCTCCCCACCCCACACTTGGTAAAAGGAATAATAAAAACATGCAGCGGGTGTTTATCTGGAGATCCTGGGCCCTCCTATGGGACAACAAGCCCCAAATGCAGGCCTTCTGGAATCTGGGGGAAGAACGTTGCCCAGCAAAGTGTAACCACGGGTGCTGTCCCGAACCTGAGCAGGGGAAGGGGCAGAGAGGAAAAAAGACTGGGATAAAGTTGAAGAGCCAGCCCCGCGCGCGGCCGGCTGCAGCCGCCCGCGAGCGGGCTGGGGAGGGGGTGTCGGCGCGAAGGCCCATGGAGCAGCGGCCAAACCTCTACTTACATAACGCTTCAACTTTTTCTCCGGGGGCGATTTGCGGAGCCATCCCGAGCAGACCACTTCGCCGCCACTCATGGTGCGCGCCTCTCGGGCTCCGGGCGGGACAGCGGAGGGACTAAGGGGGCAAAGGGGCGGGCGGCCCGGCGCGCTCCCGACACAGCCGACGCCTGCGGGCGCTCAGCCCGGAGACCTCGCTCTCCTGGCGGCGCTCCGCTGGCTGACAGAGCGGGCAGTCTACCGCTGGCTTCTCTCTCGCCGGCTTCCCGCGTCCGAGCCTCCCCACGCAGGTCCACGTACGTGAGCAGAGACTGGCTGCACCGCGGCTAGCAACAGTTCGGGGTAGGGGCCGCGGGGCTCAGACCCTTTCAGGCGCCCGGCCACGGCCTCGTTTCAGTGCGCCGCCGCGCCGCCTCGCCGCCAGGCGCGCCGTCCCACCCGCTGCTTCAACAGCGTTCCGGCTCTGCTGGGCCGGCGTCTTCGCGGGACTCTGCTCCGACTTGGAGCCGGAGCCTTGGTCCCTAGAGCTCCGCCCCTACAGACGAACCTCCCCGGAGCGCTTTCCGAAACAGGCACACACACAAACATACACAATGCCCCCGCGCGGTGCCCTCTCCTGTCGCCTGCTCTTGGTTTCGGTGCACCCGGCGGACTCTCCTCCTTCCCCCTCCTCAGGGGAGGGTGGGTCACTTCGCGGCGCTCGGGAAGCGGGAAGGAAAGGGGAAGCCGCTAGGCTCCCCCGGGCAGGGGGCGCAGGCCGGGCAGGTCTCGGACCACAGAGGGAGCCAACGATTCCGCGGCGGAGAGCGAGCCGTTGGGCGCTGGGGAGGGTGCAGGTCCTGCCGGAGGGTGGATCCCCTCTCGCCGCCGCCGAAGAGGGCGGGGAGCAGTGGAAGAACGAGGCTCTCGGCTGGCTGCTCCGGGGAGGGATCCCACTGTCGCGTCCCCTCGCGCTCCTCCCCCGCCGCCTCCCCCGCCCCGGAGCGCGCGGCAGGTTTTGAGCGCCCGGCCCCCGGCCCGAATCCCTCCCTCTGCCGGCCTCCGCGCTCCCTCTTCCTCCCTTTCCTCCTCCCCTTCCCACGTTCGCTCCCGGCTCCGGTTTCTGCCTAGCTTTCTCTGAAACGCCTCCTAAGCGCTTCCAGCCCAAACAACTAGGGCTGGGGGGAGGGAATGAGAGAAGGAGCGGGAGTCCAAGAGGCACCCTAGGATCTATCTAAATTTCGGGAAGCGGGAGCGGGGTCCTAGGCAGCTTGGCGGCGGTTCGGCCGGAACCCGCAGCGGACTCCGTGCTGAAGCAGGCGGTGGAGGCCTCGACGGGAAGGATCGAGGAACATTCGAATGCTAAATCCAGGGTTTGCCATCTTTGACTCAGTCCGGATTCACTTCGGAGTTTGTACTGTGCTCTAAACCAAGAGTTTCAGTGGGCGGGGGTGGGGGGATCTTTACTTGACAGCCTGCAAAGCAAAGTGGCCGGAAGACCGTGGTGCTGTGAGGAGACCTTTAGCCCTCCGGTCCCGGCCGCGAGAGACCCAAGAGTCAGGACCCGCTGGCGCGAGGAAGCGGGCCTTGGCGACCAGGTTGGGGAGGAGACAGAAGGGGACCCCCGGGGCTAAGTGGGATGGTCCGTGGAGCAGCCCAACACGTGTGGTGGGTGCTCTTGGTGGGCCAAAGTATCTGTTTAGGTCTGTCTCTGGGACATTTTGAAATCTCTCACTCCCCCATTTGTTGTTAGTTCCTTCCACTTTACTTGGTATTTGCTTGAAATCTACATCTAGGATGTTGAACTAGAAAAAAGAATGTCCTAGTTGTACTTGCCTACGTGTGTGGGTTTACAATTCTTATACCTGGTCCTGGGTTTAACATGATCCTTAATAGAACTATATATTCCAATTCATTTATGAAAAAACAAAGTCCTGAAAATTTTTTAGAAAGTAATATAAAATATCAGATAAAGGTGATAAAATATGAGGAAATAACTAACACTTATGGAAAAAAATAAGGCATTTTTTTAAGGAGGTACTGGGGATCGGACCCAAGACCCTTGGTTCTTTGGTTTGTTTCTTTTTAGGAGGTACCGGGGATCAAACGCAGGACCTAGTACATGGGAAGCAGGCGCTCAATCATTTGAGCTACAACTGCTCCCGGCATTTTCTTACTAAAGCAAAATTCATAATCAGGAGTTCCTGAGTTTCAGAACGTTGTACAATTGTGGTGGGAAACTAATTAGATGCTATAAATTGAACAATTTAGGCTCAATGACCTAAAATGCATCCCTCAACACAGCCCAGCAGTTTTCTGGGGCCTGAAGCTTATTGGTTTGAGTTCTTGAATTCAAGGGTAATGGGGTGGTGGCAAAACAGGTCCCTGTACTCATGGAGGTGAGGTTCCTATGATGGCCTCAGATAGTAAACAAAAGGTCAACGTAAGTACAGATGGTGATAAATGTTATGCAGTGAGGATAATAAAACCTCAAGGTGAAAGCAAAATGGGTGGAACTGGGTCATAACAGACGAGGAGAGAGCCTTCCTTGAAGTATTTAGCCAGATACTTGAAAGATGTTCAGGAAGAGAGGAGAAACAGACTTGTTTTGTGAAAGGATAAAAGGAATAACCGTAACAAGGACTGGAGAGAGAAAGCGCAAGCAAGAGGGTTAAGGTATGGAGGCCCAAACACCTGGGATATGACCCTGGTGACCAGACTTTCACTAGTCCCTGACTACTCCATCTAAGACTCCTCCCAAATCCCTCAAGGACCTATGTGAGATGAAATAGAGCCCCTTGGGGACCTGGAGTTAGGGATAGAGAAGAGCTCTGGGGAGAGAGCAGGGAGGCTGCTGAATTATACAAGTTCCAGACCCTAAATTGGGACACTGGCAAATGACATCCCCATTACACAATCATGAGTGACTTCATCATTCAGTAACCCTCCATTAGGTTAATATTATCTCCATTATTACTGTAATGCATGTCAGAAAATACCATGAAAATAGAACTAATTTAAAGTTTTTATGGGAAAAGAAAGCTGGTATTCTTCAGCTTATATAAAGATCATCATTAATTGAAAACAAATCAGAAGAGATCTGGTTCCATTGGGATTTAGAAACCTTCATCTTTGAGCAAGTAATTAGAGTATGACAAAGGCATAGCTTCTTCCAGATCTGGAGTCATTGCTCAAGTCATAGTACTCATGACCTTGGACACATTACACAATGTCTCTGAGCTTCAGTTTCCTAATATGTGAAATGGGAATAATACCATCTTTGCAAGATTTTTTTAAAGAATAGCAATCATAGAATTTTAAATGCCTGGACTATAGATGTTGGAGGGTTTTGTTTTTTGTTTTTTGTTTTTCTCACACTTTAGGGCTTTTTTTTTTTTCATTTTTCTTTATTTTAAGGAGGTACCAGGGATTGAATCCGGGACTTGGTACATGGGAAGCAGGCTCTCAACCACTGAGCTATACCCACCCTCTTTAGGGCTGTCTTAAAACAAGTGGGTGTAGATTTCATGGCAGCTGATAAACCAAAACAATTCTTGTTAGGTACATGAGCACAGATCTTGGCACACAAAGTGCTCCAAATGAAAATAAATCACTGAATTTGTTTTCCTCTTCTCCCATAAGTAGGGAGTCAAAAGCATTTATGACTAACATTGGTAAGGCTAGTTTGCCATTAAGTAATAACTATTGGCTTTAGCAAATTTGTGTTCCCCTTCACTCCTGTTATAAAGTCCTTGTTAACTGGAAAATTGTAATATATCTTCTACGATTTAGCTTTTGGATGTCTCAATAATTTTTTTCTTGATTTCAAATAATATATTCAATTATCTCATTTCTATATAAAGAATCTTTAAATATTTTCCCTATTTTCTACTGTCTTGTTTTGATCTCTTTAGATCAAATAAGGATTGAAGATAGGATAAAGAAAGATAGGTCTCCATGTGTGTATTTTAGAAAGGATATTTGCATTATTGTTACATTACATGCCATTTTTAGATTATCCGTTAAATCATATCTCTTTGTACATTAATAGATATACTGGGAAAAGCTGCTAATCATAAGTATTTTAAATCTCACTCATACAACAAATATTTATGGAACTCCTTGTATGTTCAAGTCCCTGAGGATTGGGGATCCAATAGAGAAGAAAACCAGGCCTGTTCCTTTAATCCTTCTACCCTGGAGAAAAACATTGTGCAGATAATCAACCACATAACTTGAAAAATGCTGTGGAAGGAAAATATAGAGTTTTATTTGGGCATATATTTAAGAGGATCTACCTCCTGGGGGTAGAGTGAGTAGGTTGAGAAAGACTTCCCTGAGAAAAAGACTTTAAGCTGGGATATTCAGGATGAGTAGAAGTTGGCCTGGTAATGTAGAGAAGAGTATTACAGACAAAAGGGAAACTACAAGATGCATAGGTGCTCAGGCTGAAAGGAGCTTCTGAGAAACAATGAAGGCAGCAGTGAGGTGAGTGAGAGGGATATTGGCACTGGGTAAGGTTACAGAAGCAGGCAAGGATTCTTGGAGTTCAGACTTTTCGCAAGAACAAATGACCACGTCATTTTCTGTGACCTTCTTCAAATCACTTCAGTCACCCTTGTGGAGTTTATTATTCTTTTCCAACATCCCACTCTAATCACACATCTTTCAACTTGATTTTCCAAGTTTTGTCTTTGTCATTATCCTTTCTTCTCAACAGGTTTTCTAGGCTATTGAGGCCTCTGCTTTCTCAAAATCCATCAGCCCTCTCCTTTCTTAAATCCTCCCCTTATCCAGTTTAAATTCTGTGGTCCACATTTTCAGTAACATGTTCCCACTTCACAAAACACCATCTCTGGATGAACCCAATCTGCTTTCTTCTGACCAAGTGTTGGAACAAGTTACACAATAGGATGGATGACATCACTATAAATTTATGTTCAGTAACCTCAAATAGATCCTTAACACTGCTCAGCATGGGCTGATCCTGGTTTTCTCGGGGTGAAGCATATACAGTTTGGGGAGTTGTTTTAAAAGAAAAGAATACACAATTAAAAATACAAAATTAGGAGGAATATGTATTTAGAATGAGGAAATAAATCACAAACAAAGTTTTAGAGTCTTGGAGATGCAGATGCTTTTGTCTAAGATGTCTAGATGATTAACCAGAATCCCTATACAGAAAGATTTCCTAAGTAAAGCCTGGCTTCCCCTTCCACCTCTCCCAGCAACTCCTCTCTCAGAGGCCTGTGCAAGTAAAAGACCCTTAGCTGACACTTTATTAGCTTCAAGGTTGTCTCTATTGCCCAGCAACCCCACTTCCTTTATCTGGACTGCTCACTCATTTATTCCTTGCAATAACCTTTCTTTTTTTTAATAACATCTTGATTGAGATATAAATCACATACCATAAAATTCACCTTTTAAAAGTGTACGATGAAGTGGTTTTTAGAATACTCATAGAGTTGTGCGACCATCACCACTATCTAATTTCAGAACATTTTTATCACCCCAAAAAGAAGCCCCATACCCATTAGCAGTCACTCTCCACCCCATCCGTTTTAGTTTCCTAGGCTGCTGCACAAATTCCATGAAATGATTCAACTTAAACAATAAAATTTATCTA
The DNA here is from genome assembly GCA_026826555.1 of Tolypeutes matacus. Classification (NCBI taxonomy): domain Eukaryota; kingdom Metazoa; phylum Chordata; class Mammalia; order Cingulata; family Chlamyphoridae; genus Tolypeutes; species Tolypeutes matacus. Next base: position 17,740,388 of record JAKSZT010054458.1, on the reverse strand, counting down.
CTCATGGTCTTGTGGCCAAGAAAATGTCCAAATCAAGGCATCATCAAGGCAAGGCTTTCTCCCTGAAGACTGTAGCATTCTGGAGCTAGCTGCCAGCAAACTTTGGCCCCTCTTTCACATAGCAGGAACATGGCGGCTTCTCTGGGCTTTTCCCTTCTCTTCCAGGCCAGGATCCATCAATGTCCAGCCTCTTGCTTCCTGTGGCTCTCTTTCTCTCTCTGAATTTCATTCACTTATAAAGGACTCCAGTAATAAAATTAAGACCCATCCTGGAGACTTCCAGGAAGATGGACGATTAGAGAGACAGAGGAATCACTTCTCTCCCGGAAAAAATAGAAGACAGGTGGAGACTAGGGAAGGCTGCTTAAGGCTCAGGACGCCAGAGGTGGCGAGACACCAGCCAGAAGAGAGAGGAGTGAAGGAAAGGACTCTCAGTTGGCTGGAAAAAATCCCATGAGTAAAGCTGCAGTAGCAACAGCTGGCACCCTGCCCCCCAACCTCAGAACAAACAGCAGTCTGCAGACTGAGGCGGCTGTGGACTGCAGTGGCTACAGACTGAGGGGGTTGAAGGGGTCCTCTTCCCCAAGAAAGGGGACAGGGAGGGACACATCCTACAGCAAATTCAGATTATGGCCAGCAAACTTGGTCTGCTGTATTGGAGGGGTCACACTTCCAGCCTGGGTGGGGATGTGACATTGCACTGAAAGCCAGCAGGGAACTAAAGATAGTTTGCCTTCTCAAATACCCTCCTTACTGCCCTGGACTGGATACTGAGGAGGCAGAGGAAGGGAGGGTGTGAACACCACCAAGGGGGAGAATAGCTTCTGAGAAAGTTTGGTTGTAAGGCTTTCCAGCTCTGAAGACACTGATTTTACACCACCCACTACGGAGTTACGCAGAATTCACTCCCCCCTAGCACCTGGGAGTCAGAACTGAGAGGGCTGCTAAAGAGCGCCATCTGCTTGCCAGACCAGAAAAGTTCACGAAAAGGGAAAAATAATAATAAATAAAGAGACAATCACGTGCCTTTACTGCCCCACTCTCCAAGGCCCTTGGAAACTGGCCTGCACCCCATTACTGGGTCCTTAGCCCTGGTTTGAGCAGTTAAACAGGGAAATCCAAAATATCTAGAACAAGTTGAGGCAAGAATCAAAGAACAGTGGTAGCACCCAGCTACTTAACAGTAAATCCCTCAGCAAGAGAGAGAAACTGAACATCAGAGTAAACTCACATCTGTCATCTATGACATATCAAAACCAAGCTTAAAGTAAACTGAACTTACATCCATACTTTTTGTCACTATATGAGAAAGTGTTAAAATTTTTCAAAACTAAAGATCAATCAAACTGCTTTGTCAAAAAAATTTGTGCTGTTAAATTAAAAACATTTACTTTTATTCCTATAAAATTTATTTTATGTTTCATAATATATATAATATTAGTACATGTACATAAATAAAGAGTATATCTATATTTGGAGGAAAAAAACAATTCTGATTAAGGTGGGTCACACCTTAACTGAAGTAGCCTCATCAAAAGGTCCTATTTACAGGGAGGCGGATGTGGCTCAAATGGTTGGACATCCGTCTCCCATATGGAGAGACCTGGGTTCAATCCCAGGGACTTCCCCGTCAAATTAAGAAAAATATAGAAGGCGCGTGGGCCACCAGGCTCCACGAGCGGGCGAGCCCCCAGGCCCTGTGCACAGGTGCACTGCCAGGGCCCGCCAAGCCACACAGCAAGATGATGACGTAACAGGAGAGAGACAAAAAAGGGAGAGCCAAGACGAGACGTGCCGATAAACCAAGAACTAAGGCAGCACAGGTGGTAAGACGCCTCTCTCCCACATCGGAGGTTCCCAGGATTGAATCCCAGTGAAGACAGGAGGAAAAGGATGAGAAGAGAGGGCAGAAAACAGACACAGAGAATTGTCCAGTGAATGGACACAAAAACAGCAAAAACGGGGGGAGGGGTGTTAAAAATGGATAAAAGTTAATAAATAAATCTTAAAAAAAAAAAAAAAAAAGGTCCTACTTACAATGGGTTTACACCCACAGGAGATAATTAAATTTAAGGGCGTGTTTTTCTAGGTACATACAATTCCAAACCACCAGACCATCACATCCCCCAGTCCTAGGTAACCACAAATCTACTTTCTGTCTCTATGGATTTGCCTATTCTGGGCACTTCATACAAATGGAATTATACAATATGTGCCCCTTTTGTGTCTGGCTTATTTCAGTTAGTGTAATGTTTCCAAGGTTCATCAGTGTTACAGCATGCATCAGTAAGACTTTATTCCTTTTCATTTGCTAAATAAAATAAATTTTGTTTATCCATTCATCAGTTGATGGAGATTTGGGTTGCTTCTACTTTTTGGCTATTATGAATAATGCTCACAATAGTTTAAACTTTCTTCAGACTTTTCAAACTTCCAACCTGTCTTGCTTCTCCATCCACTGAACACCTCTCTTACTACTTCAGCAGAAAACCAAAGCGCTCAGATGGAAACGCCTTCAACTTCTAGCCATCAAACATGCAAATCTACGTCCATCTCCACTCCTCCTGCCCCTGCCCTTCCATAGGAGAAAGGAAATTGCCTTTCTCTTATTTAAGCCAGCCCTCCACCTACACTTTGGATTTCATCCCATCATACCTTCTCAAGAATCTCACTCTAGGAAGGATCTCTTCTCTCGTCTCTATATTTAAATCCTCCACTCTCAGTGTAATCTTTCTTCTCTCACATGGACTTCTAGCCATATACTGGAGTATCTATAATCTCTTTCCCCTGGTCCAATTGATTTTCCACTTTTCAGGCAAAGAAAACTTTATAAACACAAATGTGATCATTTCAATGGCTTCCCATTGATCAAAGGATAAACACCAAAATCCTTACCATGGCCTACAAGATGCACATGGCTCTTCCCTCCCCAGGTATCCAGTCTCACTTTGTACCTCTCTTTCATCACCTTCTGTGCTGAAAACACTCAGGTCTTTTTCAAGTTCCTCTAGCACTCTCCTCTCCGTTCCTACACAGCTGGAATGCTGCCACCCCCCTGCCTGTCTTTCATTTTTATTTTATTGAAGGGGGGTGTATTAGTCAGCCAAAGGGTTGCTAATGCGAAATACCAAAAATGGGTTGGTCTTTATAAAGGGTATTTATTTGGGGTAGAAGTCCACAGATACCAGGCCATAAAGTGTTAAGTTTCTTCTCTCACCACAGTCCATTGCCACGTGTTAGAGCAAGACAGCTGCCGGTGTTTGCCAGGGTTCAGGCTTCTGGGGTTCCTCTCTTCCCGGGGCTGTGTTTCTCTCCGGGCTTAGCTCCTGTTTCCTCCACAAAGTCAGCTGTAGACGAGCAGGCCAGTGGCTTGCTTCTCTTCTCCTGGGGCCTTCTTTCCAACATCAAACTGCTTCTCAAAAGACTGCTTCAACTGTCCTTTGCATTGCCTTTTATATTCAATTCCCCCACCCACCAAGGGGTGGGGCTCAACACCCTACTGACTGTGGCCCAGTCAACGCCCGAAACATAACTTAATCATGCCCAGATTAACAGATCAGTTTACAACCATGATCCAATTATATTTTTGGAATTCATAATTACATCAGATTTCCCAACCGTTATAGGGGGTGTTGTTAGTTCCTGCTTACCCTTCAGATCTCAGGTCACCCATCTCTTCCCCCAGAAACCTTTTCCTTATACCCTCAAACCTTTTCCTACTCTACTCTCTTATCATCCTATGCACCTCTCCTTCAGAGTATATATCATAGTTGTCATTTTACATCTATTTCTGAGATTATTTTATTGATATTTGCTTCTCTCACTAGATGATCCTTGCAATATCCTTGCAGTAAGGTTTTTATAGATATAATGAGAAAATTGATTTTTGACAAAAGAATAAAATTATTTGTTTTTAGAATATTTCAATTATGATTATTAGAGGATTTGGTAAACTTAAATACACTATGATATCATGCTTAGAGTTGTGTAATTTTATTTCTAACCCAATATTTCAAAATTTAGATTATTAAATCAGCTAAAAGAGAGTTTTTATTATATAAAATGAAAACCAAAATCCCTTTGTGATTGTGACATGAAACCATTACATATAATAATATTAGAGTTCTTAATACGGAATTGCCTTTCATACTTCTTGAGTTCAAACTATTTTGGATGAGCAAGAATTTTCTACTAAGTTGAAAACTTACTTTAACTGAGTTTTCTTTCAAACCTAAAATTATGAAATGACTGCTTGAGATCAATACCATTTATTAGGCTGAAGTTAAAGCTATTGGTACAGAGAGCCAAGAAACAGACCCATAAATATATGGGCATTAAATTGATGACAAGATTGACAGGCAGTGCAGTGGGGAAATGATAGACTTTTCAATAAATGATGCTGGGTCAATTGGATATCATTATAAAAATGAATCTTTATCATTATCTCATGAAATACACAAAAATCAATGCCAGATGAATTGTAGATTTAAAAGTTAATTTATTTAAACAGACATGGAAAGCACTAACCCTAAAAGAAAAGAAGCCACATATTAGGCAGCATTAAATTGAGAACATCTCTTCTTCCAAACATTGTTTAAGATCATGTAAAAATAAGTCATAGAGGAGGAGAAGATATCTTAGCACATACATTTGTCAGAGAACTTGTAATTGGAATATATGAATGAGAAGCAACCTGAGACTTCAGTTTCCAACCAAGATAGAGTAAAAGAGAATAGATTTATCCACCCTGCTGGGGAAAAAAAAAAACACAAAAAAACTAAACTGAACTAAAAACAAACAAACAGAGGACAACATATATGAAACAGTAATTTTTATGACATTGGACATCAGGCAGTGAAGGATAGTAATACAAACCTGAGAGACAGGAAACAAATGAGGTGAGTGCTACAATTCTCCCCAGCTTATGGCCTGCAGAGACTCTGGACGTCACAGCACAGGGAACTTAGTTATCCCCCTAAATTGAGGAGATGGAGGTATGAGTTCCACAAGCCAATGCAGACAGAGGTCCCAGGACAGAGGGAGAAAGGAGAGAGCTGTACAAAGAGAGAGTCCTAGAGTCCCGTCTTGAGTGGTCCCCAATGACTCTTCAACTGAGTACTGATCTGCAGATGCATGTGAAGAAATACTTGGAGCTGGGGAAGGGAAGGATTAGAAGGAAAAATCACCAGGGATCTCAGAGGGTGGAAATAGTTCTTGTTCTCCCCAGCCAGTGGAAATAATTGTAATTCATAGGACACGATACTCTGAAGGATTTTGTCTCAGTTGTGGGGCAAAATTACCCCTAGACTAAATGCTGCTGTGGTCCCATCTAACAAAACTTAATAGCAAGGCCACTAATGATCAAACTGTTTGAAGTAGCTTAACGATATCCCAGAACAAAGCTCAATATGAAGGAAAACAAAAAGATCCAAAACCTAACAGGGTATGTTTTACAATGTCTGACATTCAATAAAAAAAATAACAAATATAACTCAAAATGAGGGGGGAAAATTCAATCAATTTAAACCAACTTAGAAATGACACAGACGATAAAATTACTCAATACAACCATGAGAATAGTTGTTACTATTACTCAATACAAACATGAGAATAGTTGTTATAACCACATCCCTTATGTCCAAGAAGCTAGAGGAATGACTTAGCAAGTTAAGTAGGAACATGGAAGATGTTTCAAACTTCTAGAGGTGAAAAATGTAATGAATGATGTGAAAAATACACTGGAAGGGATTAATAGCAGATCAGACATTGCAGAAGTAAAAATTAGTGAATTTGAATACATAGTACTATGAAACACAGAGAGAAAAAAAATTGAAAAAAAAATGAAAATGGGACTATTCCAAGTGACCTAATATATGTATAATTGGAGTCCCCAAAAATTATGGGGAGTGGGGGGTGGGGCAGAAAAATAAGAAACAATGGCCAAAAATTATCCAAATTCATTGACCACTGTAAACCCACAGATCCAAAACACAATATTGCTGATTGAAATTTAAAAATACTTGGGTAAATGGAGAGATATATAGAGTTCATTTATCAAAGGATTTAATATAATTGAGATGTCAGTTTTCCTACAAACTGATGTGTAAATTCAAAACAATTCTAAATAAATACCCACAACAAGCTTTTGTTTGGTTGGTTTTGTTTTTGGCTAAATTAACAAGCTGATTCTAAAATTCACATGGAAATTCAAAGGACCTTGAATAGCTAAAACAACATTGAAAAATAACACAATTGGAGGACTTATATTACCCTGCCTGACTTCAGGGCTTATTATAAAGCTACAGTAATGAAGACAGATAAATGGATTAATGGAACAGAACAGAGAGTCCATAAATAGACCTAAACATATATGGTCAATTGATTTTTTCCCTATTTTTTTTTAAACAAATCAATTTTATTGATACATATTAATAAAACATAAAGCCATCCAAAGTGTACAATCAATGGTATTTGGTATAGTCACATAGTTCTGCATTCATAACGTCAATCATTTTAGAGCATTTTCATCATTCCAGTAATAATAATAATAAAAAACAAAAACCAAACAAACAAAACTCCTCATCCCTCAATCTCTCTATGCTTCCCTGCCACACATAGCTGTAATTCTGTTTCCTTCTCTCTAATATATTTGTATTTATATTTTGTAAAAACAGTCATATATTCAATATCACCCATATTCAGATTTTACATGAGGTTTCACTATGTTATAAGTCCCAGATTACATTTTTTAGCTTCCATTCTAGTGTTATACATGTCTTTAGACTTTCCCTTTCAACCACTGTCATACCCATAAAATAGCTCTGCTAACACAAACACCACGATGTGCTCTCACCATTTCCATTCATTTCCAAAGACTTACAAACAAAATTTAAACCAATTCTGCACAGATTAACCCTCAGTTTTCCATTCTCTACCATCATTCTATTTTCTGGTGACCTACATTCTAATTATTAATTCCATGAGTTTACATAATATATTTAGTTCATAATAGCACAATCATACAGTACTTGTCCTTTTGTGGTTGGCTTGCTTCACTCAACAAATATCCTCCAGGTTTATGTATGTTGTCATATGCTTCACGACTTCATTTCTTCTTATTGCTGCATAATATTCCATTGTGTGTCTACACCACAGTTTGTTTATCCATTCATTTGTTGAGGGAAAACCAGGTTGTTTCCAACTTTTGACAATTGTGAATGACACCACTATGAACATAGGTGTACAGATGTCTCTCCTTGTCCCTGCTCTCAGTTCTTCTGAGTATATACCTAGTAATGGTATTGTCAGGGCACATGGCAAGTCTATATTCAAATTCCTGAGGAACTGTCGAACGTTCCTCCACAGTGGCTATACCATTGTATATTCCCACCAACACTGAATAAATGTTCCTATCTCTCCACATCCATTCCAATATTTACAGTTTTCCGACTTTTTAATAGTGGCCAGTCTAATATGTGTGAAATGATATCTCACTGTAGTTTTGATTTGCATTCCCCTAATCGCTAGTGATGTTGAACATTTTTTCATGTGTATCATTGACATTTGCATTTCTTCTTTGGACAATTGTCTTTTCAAGTCTTTTGTCCTTTTTTAAATTGGGTAATTTGTCTTTTAATTGTTGGGTTGTATGATCTCTTTATATATGATGGATATTAAACCCTAATCAGATATATGATTGCCAAATATTTTGTCCCATTGAATTGGCTGCCTTTTTACCCTTTTGACAAATTTGTTAGAGGTGCAAGTGTTTAATATTGACAAGGTCCCATTTATCTGTTTTTTCTTTTGTTGATTGTGCTTTGGGTATAAGGTTTAAGAAACCACTGCCTGCCACAAGATCTTGAAGATGTTTTTCTACATATACTTCTAGAAGTTTTATGATTGTCACTTTTATATTTAGGTCCTCGATCCATTTTGAGTTAATTTTTGTATAGGGGTCATCTTTCTTTCTTTTGGATATGGCTATCCAGTTCTCCCAGCACCATTTGTTGAATAAACTGTTCTAGACTCAGCTGGGAGGACTTGACCACCTTGTCAAAGATCATTTGACCATAGATATGAGGGTCTATTTTCTGAGTTCTTGACTGTGTTCCATTGGTTAATGTGTCTGTCTTTATAACAGTAGCATGCTGTTTTTTTACCACGGTAGCTAAATAGCATGCTTTAAAACCAGCAAGTGAGAGTCTTCCAATTTTGTTCTTCTTTTTAAAGAACTTTTTAGCTATTTAGTGCCCCTTACCCTTCCAAATAAATTTGATAATTGGCTTTTCCATTTCTGCAAAAAAGGCTGTTGGGATTTTTATTGGGATTGTGTTGAATCTGTAAATCATTTTGGGTAGAATTAACATCTTAGTGATATTTAGTCTTCCAATCCATGAACATGGAATGTCCTTCCATTTATTCAAGTCTTCTTCAGTTTCTTTTAGCAGTGTTTTGCAGTTTTCTGAATACAGGTCCTTTATGTCCTTGGATAAGTTTATTCCTAAATATTTGATTGTTTTAGTCACTATTATAAATGGATTTTTTTTTCTGATTTCCTCCTCAGTTTGCACATCAGTATTATATAGAAATGCTATTGATTTTTGCATATTGATCTAGTGTCCTGCCACTTTGCTGAACTTGTCTATTAGTTCTAGTAGCATTGTTGTGGATTTTTCAGGATTTTCTAGATATAAGATCATACCATCAGTGAATAGGGATAGTTTTACTTCTTCCTTTCCTATTTGGGTGCCTCTTATTTCTTTATCTAGCCTAATTATTCTAGCTAGAACTTCTAGCACAATATTGAATAACAGTGGTGACAGTGGGCATACTTGTCTTGTTCCTGATCTCCGTGGAAAAGCATTCAGTCTTTCACTGTTGAGTATAATACTAGCTGTAAGTTTTTCACATATGCATTTAATGATATTGAGAAAGCTTCCTTCTATTCCTATCTTTTCAAGTGTTTTTTTTTTTATCAAGAAAGGGTGCTGTATTTTGTCAAATGCCTTTTCTGCATCAATTGAAAGGATGATGTGATTTTTCTTCTTCAATTTATCAATGTGGTTTATTACACTGATTTTCTTGTGTTGAACCACATTTTCATACCTGGTATGAAACCTACTTGATCATGGTGTATAATTCTTTGCTTTTGGATTCAGTTTGCAAGTATTTTGTTGAGGATTTTTGCGTCTATATTCTTTAGAGATATATTGCTGTGTAATTTTCTTTTTCTATAGTATCTTTATTTGGTTTTGGTATTAGGGTGATGTTGGCTTCATAGAATGAGTTTGATAGTATTCTTTCCTGTTCAATTGTTTGGAAGAGCTTGAGCAAGATTGGTATTAGATCATCTTTGAATGACTGGTAGAATTCACCTGTGAAGTTATCTGGTTCTGTACTTTTCATCTTTGGGAGGTTTTTGATGACTCTTTCAATCTATTCACTTGTGACTGATTCTTGAAGTCTTCTAGTTTTTCTAGGGTCAGTGTAGGTGGTTTGTGTGTTTCTAGGAGTTTGTTGATCTCATCTACATTGTCCTTTTTTTGGCAAATAGGTTTTCATTGTATCTTCTTTTTTTTTTTTTTTTTTTTTAAAGATTTTATTTATTTATTCATTTATTGCCCCCTTGCTGCTTGTGCTCACTGGGTCAGCTAACCACGCCGTGCGGGCAGGCTTGCCTTCACCAGGAGGCCCCGGGAACCGAACCCGGGGCCTCCCATATGGTAAACGGGAGTCCTACTGATTGAGCCACAGCCACTTCCCATCATTGTATCTTCTTATGATCTCTCTTATTTCTGCGGGGTTAGTGGTAATGCCCCTCTCCCCACCTCATTTCTGATTTTATTTATTTGTGTCTTCTCTGTCTTTTTTTTTTTTTTTTTCTCAAACCAACTTTTGGTTTTATTGATTTACTCTATTTTGTTGTTGTTGTTCTCAATTTAATTTATTTCTGCTCTGATCTTTACTATTTCTTTCCTTCGGCTTGGTTTGGAATTACTTTGCACTTCTTTTTCTAGTTCCTCCACATGTGCAGTTAGATCTTCAAAATTATCTCTTTCTTCCTTTTTTAGTGTAAGCATTGAGGGCTATAGCTTTCCCTCTTCGCACTGCCTTTGAGGTGTCCCATAGGTTTTGATATGTTGTGGTCTCATTTTCATTCATCTGATGATAATTGCAGAATTCCCTTGCAATTTCTTCTTTGACTCACTTATTATTTAAGAGTGTGTTGTTTAATCTTCATATATTTATGACTTTTCCCTTTTTCCATCCATTATTGATTTCCAGCTTCATTCTGTTATGATCAGAGAAAGTTTTTAAAATATAATTTCAATCTTATTAAATTTATTGAGACTTGTCTTGTGAACGAACATATGATCTATCTTGGAGAAGGATCCACAAGAGCTTGAAAAGAATGTATATCCTGCTGTTTTGGGGTGGAATGCTCATAGATGTCTATTAGGTCTAGTTCATTTATGATATTATTCAAGCCCTCTGTTTCTTTCTTTAGCCTCTGTCCAATAGTGAAAACAGTGTATTAATGTTTCCACCTGTTATTGTAGAGACATCTATTTCTCCCTTCTGTTTTGCCAGCATGTGCCTCATGTATCTTGTGGCACTCAGGTTAGGTGCATAAATATTTAGTATGTTATTTCTTCTTTTATTTAATATGTTATTAATATATAATGAACTTCTTCATCTCTTGTAACAGTTTTGCATTTAAAATCTATTTTATCCAATATTAGTGTTGCTATTCTAGCTCTTTTTTGGTTACTACTTGCATGGAATATCTTTTTTTAACCTTTCATTTTTAACCTGGTTGTGTCCTTATGTCAGAGGTGAGTCTCTTGTAGACAACATATATATAGTTCATATTTTTTTACCCATTCTATCAGTCTATGTAATTTGATTGGGAAGTTCAAGCCATTAACACTTAATATTATTACTGTAATTGCCTTCATCTTTCTGTTGTCAACATACTATTGTCTGTCCTTTTACCCTTTAATTTATCCTTCCTAATAATCTTCATTTCTACACTCTTCTCCAAGTCTCTTGCCCTTGTTTTTTCCTTTCAGGCTGGCACTCCCTTTAGCATCTCTTGTAATTCTGGTCTTTTGATTACATCTTCTATCAATTTTTGTTTGTCTGTGAAGACTTTAACCTCACCCTCATTTTTGAAGGACAGCTTTACCAGATACAGAATTCTTGGCTGACAGTTTTTCTCTTTCAGTACCTTAAATACATTATACCACTTTCTTCTTGCCTCCATGGTTTCTGCTGAGAGTCAGCATTTAATCTTATCAAGGGTCCCTTTTATGTAATGCTTTGCTTTTCCCTTGCTGCTTTCAGAATCCTCTCTCTATCTCTGACATTGTCATTCTGAATAGTAGGTGTCTCCAGATAGGTCTTTCATAAGGGTTTGGAAGTTTTTGGTCATTATTTCCTCAAATATACTTTCTGCCCCTTTTGTATTCTCTTCTCCTTCTGGGACACAGATAATGCATATGTTTGTGCATTTTGCTTTGTCATTCAATTCTCTTAGACCCTGTTCCATTTTTTTCCATTCTTTCCTCTTTCTGTTCTCCTGTCTTTTCCAGCTCAAATGTTCTGTCTTTGATTTCACTAATTCTGTCTTTGAGGAATTCAAATCTGCTTTTATGTACCTCTAATGTATTTTTTATCTCATCCATCATGTCTTTCATTCCCATAAGGTCAGTTACTTTTCTTCACAGGCTTTCAAATTGTTCTTTATGCCCACCCAGTGTCTTCTTAATATCTTTTATTTCTTTAGTCATATTTTCTTTAAATTATTTGAATTGATTTAGGAGAGTTGTGTGATTATCACTGATTAATTGTCTTAGATCCTGTATCTCTTCAGGATATTTGGTTTGTTCCTTTGGCTGGGATATCTTTTCCTGTTTCCTAGTATGACTTGTAATTTTTTGCTTATGTATAGGCATCTGAATATGTTGGTGAATTTTCTCTGATGGCCAAATTCTCTCTCGTCTATTGTTTTTTTTCCTTTCCACAGCTCTTCTTGGATATTTGGTTCAACTTTTTCTAAGTCTTTAAAATTGCCCAGATTAAGTTATCAAAATTGGGCCAGGGAATCACTAATGGGGCACAGATTTTCTCCCAGGAGTTAGGGTATGGAGAGACCCCCAAATCAATTTTTGTCCATGCAAATTCCAGATTGGCCAGCAGATGGTGCTTATCAGTGTACCTTTCAAGAGGTATTTCAATCCCCAATTTCCTGTGGGTTTTTTTGCCTGACCAGAGCTGAGATTCAAAGCAGGCTTTGCTGGCCGAATTCACTAAAGAACCCCCACCCCCAGCCCCACCTGCTCATCCCTTTTCCCTTGTAACAGTTGATAGGGAGGAAGATGTCTGTTGCCCTCTCCATTGGCCACAGTGAGCCAGGGGTTTTACCCCAGCTTAATATCTTGGGTGTGGGGGATGGGAGCACTTCCTGACCACCATGGGGGTTTGGTAACTCACTCTTGTTGTTTTGGGTTCTTTGTCTCTCTGTCTGTCAGTCTCCTGGGTTTTGTGTAGCATCTTCCTGGTTTCCTGACCCCTAAAGCAGGTCCCTCAGGCACCTTTTGGTTCTTTCTCCATTGTTTTTGTGAGAGAATTGAGCCTTGCCTGCTACTTCGATGCCATCTTCCCAGAACTCTGGTCAATTGATTTTTTTTTTTTTTTTTTTTTTTTTTAGCTATCAGGGCCGGGGATTGAAACCAGGGCCTCGTAAGTGGGAAGCCAGCACTCAACCACTGAGCCACATAAGCTCCCCTGAGTTGTTGTTTTCATTTGTTTGCTTGTTGTTTGTAACTGAACCTGGGACCTCCCATATAGGAAGTAGGGGCTCAACTGTTTGAGCCACATCTGCTCCCCCTAATTTTTGGCAAAGGTGCAAATAAATTCAAATGAGAAAGTATAGTCTTTTCAAAAATTGATGTTGAAATAATCATATATTCAAATGCAAAAAGCCAAAACAAACAAACAAACAAAAAATACACACAAAACCATAACTTCAATCCATACCTTGTATCATATACATGAATGTACACACAATATGTCATAGACCTAAATGTAAAGCCTAGTACAGCTTGATAAAGCTTGTTAAAAATAAAACTTTTAAATGAAAGCACAGGAGAAACCTGTGACTTAGGGTTAGGCAAAGATCTCTTAAATATAACACCCAAAGCATGATCCATAAAAGAAAAAAATTGATAAATCAGATTTTATTAAAATTAATAATGTTTGCTCTTCAAAAGACACTGTTGAGAAGATGAAAAAACAAGCCACAGACTGGAGTAAAATATTTGCAAATCATGTATCTGATAAAGGACTTTTAGCTAGAATATAAAAAGAACTTTCAAAACTCAAAACAAACAATCCCCAATTTAAAAATGGGCAGAAGAGTCATACAAACACATAACCAAAAAAGACACACAGATGGGAAATAAGCACATGAACATGTGCCCAACATCCTTAGCCATTAGGGAAAAGCAAATTAAATTCACAAGGCTATGCCACTATTAGAATGTCCTAAATTTAAAAGATTGACCATATCAAGTGTTAGTGAGGATACCAAGCAACTGAAACTCTCAAACACTGCTTGTAGAAATGTAAAATGGAAGACCGGATAAAAATACCAGATAAAATAAATTTTAAAAGTGAGATATAACAGCACTGAAATACGACTACATACCTATTGGAATGACTAGAACTTTTTAAGAAAGTCAATACCAAATGTCGGTATGAATGCAAAGCAACAGGAGCTCTCATTCATTGTTGGTGGGAATGCAAAATGCTACAGCCACTTTGGAAAACAGTTTAGCAAATTCTTATAAAGCTAAAGATAGTTTTCCCTATGACCCAGCAATTGTGGTCCTAAATATTTACCCAACTGATCTGAAAACTTAGGTTCTCACAAAAATCTGCACACAAATGTTTATAGCAGCTTTATTCATATGTTCCTTAAACTGGAAGCAACCAAGATTTTTTTTCAGTGGGTGAATGAATTATCAAACTGTGTGACATTTATAAAATAGAATACAATTCAGCAATAAAAAGGAAAAAGCCAACAACATGGATGAATCTTAAATATACTTTAAGTGTGAGAACCCAGACTGAAATGTGATTTATATGACATTCTGGAAAAGCAAAACCCAGCAATTTCATTCTTAGATATATACCCAGTGGATCTTGGTCTTTTGACTAAGATCAAGTGTGGATATACACCCAGCATGAATGTGGACAGATGTTCACCACAAATACGTACATGAACATTCATAGAAGCAATACTTATAGTAGCTAAAACCAGAAGCAACACAAATGCCCATCACTAAATGAATGGATAAATACATTGTTATATAATCCTACAATGAAACAATGAGAAGGAGAGCACTGAGAGTGAATGAAAACCACAAATACAAAATATGCATGAATATTTCAAACATGACATTGAGTGAAACAAGGCAAGTACAAAAATTTCATTTACATCAAGTTTTTAAAAATGCAAGCAAAGCTAATCTGTGGAAGTCAAGAGAATAATTGCCTTGGGGGTAAGGATAGGGATTGCTTTTAATAGACAGTATTGCTGATTTCCTGACATGGGTGCTCGTTGTCCAGTTTGCCTTTACTTTTGAAAATTCATCTAGCTGAACATTTATGACTTGTGCACATTTCTGTATAATTTTCTTCAATAAAAATCTCTTTTTGTAATTATTTTTACAAAGTAAATATACATCCATGATCATGGTACAGAATTTTGCATCATATCATCAGCTCTGTTTCAGAGTAAAGTCTCTGCTGCTCCTATCTGGGAGATGACTCTTTTCATTGTGCTTTTCCAGGTGGTAGAAAAACTTCCTCAGAAGTTTCTCAGAAAGCTGTTTATTATTTTTAAAATTGAGGCATGAGCCTATTTTAGCTTCAAAGAAATCAGCAACCTCTTCCAGACAGGAAATTGCTTGGGAAATGAAATTGGATTGTTTAGGATGTTAATGCAGCTAGATTCCAGTGGGTAGTGCTTTGACATGCTGGCCAATTTGCCTGTTCATCTCTGAGAACTGCCTCCCTTCCTGAACCCGTCAGGGTGGATTCTTTGGTCATGGTTGTACTCTCTGGTTGTCTCTGGCCTACAGAAATACAGTTGATAAACTATGCTAATACAATCAGAATATCTCTTGCAAGAATTTGGAATTGGGACAGAGACTCTAGTTAGGTAATGGTGGGCCCTGGAGCTGGGAGGTCTCGTATCTCTCCAATAAGGGGAAATAGAGAAATCTGCTGAGGGGAAAAAAAGCTGAGTCTTCATCAAGCACCAGAAAGGCAATAAGGCCCTCCTGGTTTCAGTCTCTCAAGGACTCCAGTTGGAATTCCTATCCTTGGAACCCATCAGATTCCACGAGTTAACTTAAATACCACCCCCTCCCCTCACTTTTAAATGTAACCTGAATGAATCTCTTCCTTGCATCTAAATTCTTCCTGTCTAGACATCTGGCAAGTAATAAATCTAAGTAAGCAAAAATCTGGGCTGTGGTAGCAGAAAGGAAGAGTCCTGTCATTGTAGAAGCTTAGATTTTTCAATGAAACTTCAAAGTTGTCTAAGCCAAATCTCTCCTCCATTGCAGGAATTCCTTCTATAAGAGAGCCACTCAGTCTTGGCCACTTCTAGTCTTTCTTCCCTCCCTTTCTCTCCTCACCCACCTCCCTCCCTCCAACACGTATGTATTGAGTACTATGAGCCAGGCTCTATTCTGGGTGCCTGGGGTTCAGAAAACTAGACAAAAATTAAAAAAGAAAAATGCCCCTGCCTTCCTGGACATTATATTCAACTGAGAAGCAGGTAATAAACAAGAACATCAAAGAGTAATTTGCAAGATATGTTAGACGATGGTAAATCCTATTGGGGGCATAGGAAATGAACAGGATAAAGGGCATAGAGAATAACAGTGGCAGGGGAGGGGAATACAACTTAAAATAAGGCGAGACTCACTGAGAACGTGCTGCTTTAGTTTGCCAAAGGGCTGCCTATGCAAAGTACTAGAAATGGGTTAATTTTTATAAAGGGGATTTATTTGGGAGTAAGAGCTTACAGTTCCAAGGCTGTGAAAAGTCTAAACCAAGGCATCATAAGAGGTGCTTTCTCACCAAAGTCAGCTCCTATTGATTCTGTCGTCCGGGCATGTGGCAAAGCAAGATGACCACTGATCTTTGCCAAGGATTCAGCCTTCCCCTCTAGGATCACCGTCTCCTCTTGAGCTGCTCTATGGGCCCAGCCTCTTGGGGGCTTTGTGTTTAAGCAGTCCTCTAGTCCTCTCTCACAAGGCAGGATCAAATATGGCAGCTTCCTTTCCAGTGTTTGTGTATCTCTCTCTGTGTCTCTGGGTTTATGTTAGACCAAGCAAGGAGGCGGAGACTCAACCTGAGTCATGTCTCACTGATGTAGTCCAATCAAAGGTCCTAAAGTGATCTTATCAAGTAATCTAATCAAAGGACCCTCAACAAAATTTAATGCAATCAAAGGGTATCACCCTCAGGAATTGATTAGTTTAAAAACATATTCTTTCTCTTTTTTGGATTCATAAAATAATTTCAAACTGCCACACCTCACCCTCTAAATCCCAAAAAGACATGTCTTTCCATGTGCAAAATACATTCATTACATCACAATATTCCAAAATCCTTAAATCATTTCAGTTGCAATCCTAAGTACAAAATCTCATATAAATTAGTATAGGCATGCAGTTTGTCTTGGGACAGAAGTTCCCCTCTGGCTGTAGACCTGTGAAACTTACAAAACAAGTTATCTGCCTCCAATACACACAGAAGGGACAGGCATAGGATAAACATTTGCCATACCATAGGGAGAATTTGTTTGGAAAAACAATTCCAAAATTTTGTAGGACATACTCCATTAGTTTTCAAATTTGGAGAGTCAGCCTTAGAACAATGTCTTCTTCTCCTTGGGACCTCATGGGTGCCCACCCTTTCCACAGGCTTGCCCAATGACCATTTTCTCGGTTCCACCCTCATCAAGCATCTGGGTGGCAACTGAGCTCCAGATCTCACTCTCCAAGAACACTGGGACAATGGCCACACATTCCCCAATCTCTGGGGGACAGTCTCAACCCCCTTAGATTAGTGAGGTGGTGGCAACATCCTCCCTAAACTCCAGCATACAGGCTCAATCCCTTCAGAACAGTAAGCTAGTGACCTGACTCTCCCTAATCTATGGGGACTAGGCCCAAACCCATCAGAGCAGTGAGGTGGTGACCTAACTCTCCCCTTCCACTGTAGAAGGCACTCCACCCTCTCTGTAACCTGGAATGGACAAACTCTCCCTGAACAACAGGCTGGAAGATCCACCCTTTCCAAATCCTGGGGCAAACTCACCCTTTCTGTACATATAGGTGGGGTCCTTCTCTTGGCCCAAGGAGATGTCTTAATTCTAGACCTCAGCTTCTGTGGTTTTCCTCTTAAAGCCACTTTTCCTTCACTCTTTCACCTCCCTGTCCCTTTTATTCCAGGCTGATAGTGGTTTCGTTCATACAGATCTCACAAAAAGCTTGTTGGTTTAGCATGCAGGAAACAGGGGTTCAAGCCATCAGACAGTAAGACTTTCTACAAGTCCTTCCTGAATAACTACATTTTTTAATCCTGACTTACAAATTCCAAGTTTAGTTAAGTCCTCAACAGGATACTATCCTCTGGGGGCTTGTTTCCCAGAAACTTGGAATTTCCCAAATTATTGGTCTCCTTTTGTGTGTGTGTGTGTGTTTGTTTTTGTGCCCAGCAGTTTAGTTCTCCTCTTATCTCTTTTCTCTCACATTTTGCTATAGCTGGAAGGAGAATCCAGGCTGCAATTTCCACATTTACTCTGGAAATCTCAGCTAAATGTCTAAGCTTGTCATTTTCAAATTCTGCCTTCCATCTAACATCAAGCCAATTTTGCCAAGTTCTCTTTAAATTTAAAACAAGGGCCACCTTTACTCCAGTTTCCAACATTCCATTTCCTTCTAAGGCCTCACTGGAAATAATTTTAGGGTCCATTTTCCTACCAACAGTCTCTTCAAAGCAATCTAGGCCTTTTCTATCAAGAATCTCACAATTCCTTAAAAAAAAAAAAATACCCCTTACCCATTTATAAAACTGTTCTAGCATTTTTGGTAATTGCAGCAGTATGATCCTACTCTCCTGGTACCAATTTATATTTTAGTTTGCCAAAGGGCAGATCTTGATCCTCTTACTGGAGTGCTTTATAAATGGGATGAATTCAGAAAGACAGAGAAAAAAGACCTAGGAGCTCAGAGAAAAACTCACAAAAGTTGAGAGAAAAAGCCATGAAAGCAAGAAGCTGAAATCAATGGAACATGGGAGAGAGAAAGCCACAGCAGAAGCAATAAGAAGCTGAAAGCAATGGAGCCTGGAGGAGAAGGTAGAGACTGGCAGATGCTGCCATTGTGCCTTGCCATATGACAGGAGTCCAGGATAGCTAGCAGCTGTGTCTTTGGAAAGAGAGCTTCACCCAATTCCTTGATTTGGACATTTTTCTCAGCCTGGAAACTGCGAGGGAGCTGCAGGAGATGAGGTTGGAGGCATAACAAGGGCCAGGTCATATGGAGTCTTGTAGGCTGCTGCAGGGACTTTGGCTCTAAGTCTGAGTGAGATGGGGAGCCATTGCAGTGTTCTGAGCAAGGAGACATACTCCAACTTACCATACAGAAGAAGAATCTCTCTGGCTTCTGTTTTGAGAAAAGACTATAGGAGAGCAAGGGTAACTGCTGGGCCATAGTGGTCATCCCTAAGGCAACCTGTCTATTGAATCAAAATCTGTGTCCTTGTCAAATTCATTGACTACTCTAAACTCTGCCTGGCGAAGCTGAAATTTTGTTTAGGGAAGAGGATGTGGCTCAAGCGATTGAGCTCCTGCCTACCACACGAAAGGTCCTGGATTCAGTTCCCGGTGCCTCCTGGGAAGATGAGCAAGACAGTGAGCTGGCGCAATGGGCAGGCACAGCGAGCTGACACAAGATGATGCAACAAAGAGACACAAAGAGGACAGACCATGAAAGATGCAACAAACCAGGGAGGTGAGGTGGTTCAAGCAAATTGAGTGACTCTCTCCCACATGGGATGTCTCAGGTTCGGTTCCCAGTGCCTCCTAAAAAGAACACGAGCAGACAGAGAGCACACAGCGAATGGACACAGAGAGCAGACAGTGAGTGCAAGCAATGGGGGTGGGGGTGGGGGTGGGGAAATAAATGAATAAAATAAAATAAATCTTTAAAAATTTTTTTGTTTAATTACTTTTCTTAAAAAAGAAAGCTTTATACATTTATAAAAGTAACCATATATGTTCCTGGTAAAATAATTGGAAAACATGAAAACAAAAGTAAGAATCACTCATTATTTTATCTTTGGAGAGAACCACATTTTCATTTTCTATATAGCATTCTAATATTTTCATTTTGTATGTATTTACACATTTAATCCTTTTCCTCAACAAGTCTTGAGCTAGTTGAAGGCAGATATTCATATTTTCTCCTCTAAATATTTCATTCTCTAGGTCAAAGTTTCTTATTTTGGCATCAATGGATACATTTCAAGGTTCTAAGAACCTCTTGAAAGTATAAACAAACTTTGCGTGCATTTTTCTGTGGAGAGAAAACATAAGTTTCTTTACATTCTCAAAGGGGGCTGGGATACCAGGGTAAGTTAAGAAACTGATAGAGACACATTTGAATGAAGCAGAGGGGAGAAACAGGGACCCAATACTGCTAGTCTTTGCAGTAACATTCCATTTCCTGGCTCTAACCCTTCTTAAAGCTCAACTCTATTCCTGTCCTTGGGTTCTATAGACACTCCTGTTAACAGGGGTGATATTAAAAATATTTAAAGCCTGTATTCCATGGGAACCAACAAATCAGAGCAGATGTCAGAGGTAAACAACTGAGTCAGCCATATCTGTGCAACTTATCTGAATGGCAGACCTGCCTGCATTATTAGGATTCACGACCCCAATTTGCCTAACCCAGCTGAGTTTTCTGTTGAATCAAGAGTCTTAACTGATAGAGAGGCACTGCTCTGGCTTAACAGTTGTCCCAACGATTTCCTGTGCCATGGAGGGCACAGGCATTTCTGTCCTGGTCTACTTTCTCTGACTTGTCTGTGACTGTTAATGACCCTCTTGCAAAATGGAGGTGACAACTGAGCCATCAACGGTTGCCTGACGAGCTAAAGGTGAGTATAGTGAGATTATTGCCCTGTGTGATTTTAACTGTTCTATTAATGCAGCCCAGAAGAGGATTAGCTTTTAGAACACCCAAATCACATTATGCTGAACTTATGGTCAACAAAAACATCCAAGTCTTTTCACATAAAATATTTAAGTCATTTCTCCCATCATCTGTATCTATGAAATGATGTTTGGAGCCCAAACTCAGGGTGGTTAAATTTCATTTTGTTGCTCTTGATCCAGACTTTCAACCTCTCAAGAGCTTTTAAAAGTCTCCATTATATCATTCCTCATTCCTAGCTTTCTGTCATCTGCAGACTTGAAAATTTAGCTCTGTGGTACCCTAGCATGATTAGGCTTGTCTGAAACCAAGTCTGGGGGCATGCCCAGTCAATGACAGGAGTATTGGGCATCAGATCCTGCCCAATATCTGGAAGGCTGGATTGTGGTCAGACAGCTGAGCTGGCAACAGGCATTCTTATACAAAGGCACTGGCATGGATTTTAAGAAGTGTCAGAAATCAGTAGGCCATCACTGGATTTGATTTGCAAACCCACTGGAGGCAATTTCAGTTATAAATTTCAGTAACCCAGTGGGTGGGGGTGGGGAACCAAGTTATACTGATAGGGTACACAGCCTGGAGCTGCCCCTCTGAACTTAAGTGAATGATCACTGTTGACTCCATTGGCCACACTGACCTGGCCACTGTGGAGTAGCACTCTCCTTAAGTGTTTGGGCACACACACCTCATTCTTCCTACAAGTTATCTGATAAAATCATTCATCAGGTCAAAAACAGCCACTAAAGAACCAGATATTGCTAGACTTATATATATCTACCTGACCAATCACCACCAGCCCGCATTGCTTGCTATTGTTATTTATAACCATCTCACTTCTCTAACCTGTCCACAAGCGTATCAAACCTATAACTGAAGTCAAAATTGTACCACAGCTATCTATCTCAAGTAGTCTTATTAAAAAGAAATGTGATAACTTTGACATAATTTGTTTTTAGGGAACCCACACTCACTTTTTAGAGATCACAGTATTGATTCTAAATGTAAGGTAAAATGTTCTGTTTTAATAACCCTTCTTAGGACTTGCAAGTGGCAGATTTCATGTACTGGCTCATGTAATTTTGAAAAATAAGACTATAGCTGTCCTTATCCTGTGCTTTGGTATATTCGATCATTGCTCAGAGTTTCCCACAGGGCCCTATTAGCATGTCTGAAAATTTTTACATACCCTGAAGTGTATTTCTTCAAGGCTTGTGTGCTTGCTTGCTTCCTTCCTTCCTTTTTCTTT
>JAKSZT010054458.1:17381076-17702647 GCA_026826555.1 Tolypeutes matacus | reverse complement strand
AAATGCAAATTCTCAGGCCCCACCCCAGATCTACTGAGTCAAATGCTTTGTGGGTAGGGCCCAGCAATCTATGTTTTAACAAGATATCTGATGCAGGCTGTTTGAGAACCACTGGCCTAGGAAAAGTTCAGCCTATTTCTAGGCTATGCCTTAATTAAGATAGAAGGGCTATTCCTACCCAACTCTATAGAGGAGAAGAGATGTGTGGTCAGAACTTCAGCAGCTAACAAAGTATACAGGCAGGGAGGTGACTCTGTGAATGTACCATTTTGGCATCTGTAGCAGTAGTAAAGGGTCTTGTGAGGATTCAGGAATTTGACTCAATTACTTTTGATGACACAATTCAGACACTAGCTCTGTCTTCCAAATACGTTTTTGTACAAGCAATTGGCCACTCTGAGTCCTACCAATGGATTAACCATTGCTTTGTTGGAAGATCTTATACAAGCCATTTTCCATGCAACAGATAGAGAGTGCTTCTAGCCAGGGCAAGTAAAGGTTCTAGGGTTGGGTTGGTCTTTGAGAGTGGGACTATTTTCTGCTCTTCCTGGTGTCCAGTGCCCTCCTGTTGCCACTTGTAGACTGAGAGGTCTTTTGGCTGAATATCTCTAAAGACTTTTTTCCAAAGGTTATTAGCTACCTATCCCAGCTCACTCCTGAATTTAACCAGTTCTGGAGGGCTGACAAGAAGTGTGAAAACCCCCAGCCCTCAATCAGTCCAGTTGTGAAGATTTCTGGACCTTGGACCCATTTAGATTTCTCAGGCTTGTGACTTTCCACCATCTGATATTTACAAGTGAATGAGAAGTCATCATATGAAAGGTTTTACACAAATCAAAAGGGACGACCAGCTCTTTGTTATAGCGATTAGTGCAGTAAGCAGTAATAGCTGGGTCTGAAATTGAGAAAGACCCAGGTTTGAATACAGGCTCTAGCACTTATAGGCCAGTGACCTTGAACAAGTTGCTTAGTCTTAGTTTTTTCCACTTTGAAATAGGAATAATAACTTCTGTTTTCTAAGTTGAATAGATTTAGTATCATCAGTACTTAATGGTTACTGTTATTATTGGTATTAATAAAGTGATAGGTCCAACCTTAGAGAGTTTTCTATTTGACTTGGAATAACTCATATACCTTGATACCTTGATGTTGTTTTTCCATCCTGGTCTTATCTTTGTAATGCCATGTCGTTTTGGCTAATATTAATATCATTCTTCAATCAGTGAGTATACACATTGGCAGGGGCTTGAAAGTTACCACACGCTGGATATCCAAGAAGAGGCCATAACGAGATAAAACATTTACCATGGGTAGCTAAACAAAGGTAAAGCCAGATAATTGTGCCAAATTTTAAAGAGAATGAGTGCTTTCCCTTTCTTTCACTCTGTTTCTGTTGTTGTTGTTTGTTTTTTGTGTGTTTTTTTGTTGTTGTTGTTGGGGGAGGAGAATGCCTTAGCAAAGACAAGTGTGGTTTAAGAATCTCACGTCTTGCACCTACCAGCTGTATGTCCTGGGGCAAGTTGCTCCACCTCTGAGTCTCATTTTCATCATCTATAAGAATACATTAAAACCTAGCTTTCAGCAGTGTGGTAAGGTTAGAGATTCCAGACAACCACAATAGTTTGCCTTAATGGAGGAAAGCAATAGATATTCCAAAGAGAGTGAATCCTCTTTGGCTTTGGAGGCATCATATGAATTTTTCCCCCCTACAGAGTTATCTTCCTAATTTTTCTTAGGCCAAAATTAAATTCCTTTATATTTTGGGAGTCTATGAGGTTTGTGGGAATATACCTGAGGGGCAGCAGTTTACCAAGGAGATATATAAGTCTATTGCAGATAATTGAGACCTGGCTGTAAATGGTTGATCAAGTTAAGGGTCACAAGCTTTTGGAAATACCTTCAGTGCTGGTTTATGTACCTACCAATGTTCCACCTGTGTGCCAGATGGAGGGAACAGAGAGAGGTGTGGATCAGGCTGAATGGGCCAGAGAGGATACCCTCCCATGTTGACGGTGGCCATTTCTCATAAAGCAACACAAATGACTGCTCCAGAGACATCGTGGGAAAAGTACAAGGGTCGTTGACTCTCAATTTACTAATCTGCCAAATAGTAATATAGCACATATTTCACATTATTTTCCTAAGGATGAAACGAAATAGCTGTGTGCAGTCAGCACATACACTATTTTATTGTGGGGTCTCTTTAAGTTCTAATTGGCCTTGAATAGTTTTCATTGCTTATGTCTCCATTTTTCTTTCCCAGATAAGCAATATTTCCAATATGTAAAGTATAAAAATAGATTATTTCCACCTAATATATCCTGCTCTGACCTACCAAAAAAAAAAAGAAAATATCTTCATTTCTTGAGGAGAGCTTCCTAATCCTTTCTCTTATTTCACACCCCAGAACATAGCTATAGTCTGGTCTTTTCTTTCTTTCTATGGTAAAAGAGGCAGTACCAAACAGAAAACATAAATTCAGTAAAGCTCCTGAGTTTCAGGCCCTTGTTCTGCTCATCTGTTAAAACACAACCAGTCCAAAGAAAGGATAAGAACTTTCGAAGCATCCTACATCTGCTTTTGTCTCAAAGTCCAAGTTAGATTGTCTCATTTTCTTAAGAATCCTGTTGTCTTAGCTAGTATTTGTTCTCTTTTTTCCTTGAAACATGGTAAATCAGTATTATTTTCCTTGATGATTATTTTGCCAATATAGTGACAGGTTCCATGTTAGCTTGTTTATTCATATTTGTTTGTTCCTTCATCGTAAATATAGACTATAGTGAAATATCAGGATGGTGATGTTTTCCAGTTCAATAGGCTTAGGTTCAATAGACTCAAAAGAATCTGTGGAATGCCAAATGTGTGACTTCAGACAAATCACTTAAACTCTCTGGGTTTCAGTTTCCTCATCTATGAAAGGAAAATTATGCTGCCTACTTCACAGAACTATTGAGTAGATTAAAGATAATGTATTTAAGATACTTTGCACAAGATAAGCATGCAACAAAATACAGCTATGATTGATTCCTGACACTCGAATCTCTAACATTTGACAGAAGAGTTATGTTCTTTACAATTATGCTTTGAGGCATTGTTGTATTCTTTTTTTTTTTTAAAGATTTATTTATTTATCCCCCCCACCCCCACCCCCGTTGTTTTGTGCTTGCTGTGTGCTCTCTGTGTGTTCTTCTGTGTCTGCTTGTCTTCTATTTAGGCAGCACAGGGAACCAATCCTGGGACCTTCTGGAGTGGAGAGAGGCACTCAATCTCTTGCACCACCTCAGCTCCCTAGTCTGCCATGTCTTCTATTGTCTCTCTTCTGTGTCTCTTTTTGTTGCGTCATCTTGCTGCGCCAGCACTCTGCGTGGGCCAGCTCTCCACTCAGGCCAGCTTTCCGCTCCAGCCAGTTCACCACGTGGACCAGCTTGCTTTTCACCAGGAGGCCCCAGGAAATCGAACCCAGGGCCTCCTATATGGTAGATGGCAGCCCAATCACTTGAGCCACATTCGCTTCCCTGTCGTACTCTTTTTGCAGAGGAAGGAATGGAGTCTCAAAGAGGTTAAGTTCTATGCTTAAAGATATGCAAGTAGAAAATGAAGAATAAGGATTCAAGCCCAGGTTTTCTGACCCTTGATTTAGGACACCTTCTATTACATTCCAGCTGCCGTCTTAGGATGAAAACCTAATTCTTGTGGTGTCATGGAACCAAAAACTGAATGCCAAACACTTTGCCTGCTTGTATTTAAACACTTTGCCTGCTTGTATTGATTACCTTCTGCCTCACAGGATAATTCCTTATACATATGTAAGATGTATAAGATTAAGATTATACAAAAAATTAAAAAAAAAAATCAAAGTGGAGCCTGATCCTGGGCATTCCTGTATTCTTCATAGTATCAGCATGAGGCCTTGGAGTCAGTGGGCACTAAGCATATGTTCATTGAATAGATCTAGTGCTAGATGGTACAGGTTTATACCCAGCTTTGTGTAATAAAACAGCATGAAATTCCACTTCCCATTTGTGTCTCCCAGTGTTTAAGTTTTAAAAATAGTTTTTTATACCTATACCTGTCTCTTCACAAAATGCTCAAAGTGTTTCATTGCTCAAATTAATCTTTACCTGCCTTCACTGACTCATCTATAGGGATTAACAAGTTCACATGCCAATGTGAATAAAGGAGAAGAAGGGGACAGGCATTTTATAATTTATCATGAGACAAGCACTGACATAACAAAAATATTTTATGCAAATGAAATGTTCTAGTTAAATAAATCAACTAACAAAAAATATATGTTGAAACCATTTCTAAGCAATACCTTGCAGAAAATTAATATAATTGAGGGTCTTGCCAGATAACAAAATCTAAAAGCACGCAGCCTGTGGCCTCCTCCTCCCACCCCACTCTGCTCCACAAGCAGCTTTACGCTTAGCAAAAGCTTTATCTAGAAATGATTCTGCATGTACAATTATAGGGTTAATTCTGGTGTATTTCATACCACGTGGACTTGTCCCTTTGAGGAGTTAGTCTCAGAATTCACTTAGTGAATCCCAGGAGGAATTATGTCTGACAAACCTCCTCAACACAGCTAACCAATCAGCACTGAGTGAGGCAGAATTTACACTGACAATGATGTCCTGGTGTATATGTTTTCAGAGGAATAAATTAGGGACTCAGGGGTGTACTGAGAGATGAGTTCACACTGAAGTAGGGAGCAGTGTAAGGGTCACATGCTTGGAACTCGGGAGTCATCGTTTTCTTCTTCCAGTTTTGTGATTACTTTTTGGCTGGGTGCCTGGATTTGTTCATTTAGAACAGTAGTTCTCACCTAGGGGTGATTTCGCTTGGCACTGTCTGGAGACATCTTTGGTTGTCACAATGGCGGGGAAGGAAGGTGGTCCTACTGGTATCTAGTGGGCAGAGGCTAGGAATGCTTCTAACTATCATATGGTGCACAGGACACAACAAAGAATCCTCTAGCTCAAAACATCCATAGTGCCGAGGCTGAGAAACGCGGAACCTACCTCCTCCCCTCCACTGCAATGTTAGAGATTTTGCTTTTGTAGAATACTTTGAGATCCTTGGGTCAAAGTTGCCGGGTAAGTGGAAAAAAAAAAAAATCATGTTGCTACAAGTCCCTAGGCCTCAGCAAAGCTTGCTGACAGGGTCTGACTCAGCTCCTTTCCATGTTTTAAAGGGTTATCTTTTGCTCTCATTGGGGTTTGTCTTTTTTTTTAAGTTTCTTTTTCTTCCTAAAGTATTTTGAATTTTAGATGTTTGGTCCTGAACCACCTAGTTATCTAAGTCATTTCTGGCATATTATCAAGATTCTTAAAGAACATTTTTCTACTTGGTCTTGGTTCTGAACTAAAGGATACTTATTTTCCTGAGGTTAAGGGACCAGGAGAGCCTTTAAAAATGATTCTATTGCTGTCTGATCCAATGGCTCACCTACATGTGTAAAAGACTTAAGTACTAACAAAAACTGAGCATTTCACTGACTCCTCTCTTGCTTTTGCTCCCAGAAAAATTCTTTTTAGCAGCCCCTGGGGATTCACAGAGAGAATGACGAAGACGGGAAAAAACAATTTTCAAAGTAGACACTCTCAAGAATGTGTTTATTTTTTCTGGAACCATCTAGGAAAAAAAAAAACCCAGCCACATAGACAAGATGATTTTAAACTGAGCCTGCTTCTGATTTAAGTCATTTCCTTTCTGCTGGCCTGTCAAAATTCAGCTGCAGCATATCAAGTTGTTCTGAAAACCAGATTGGTGCATGATGTATTTTTAAAACTCCTTTGACTTTGGCAGACTATAGAAAATTTCAAATGTGTCAGAAATCCAGGAGGACAGGGGAATGGAGAAATGAAGTTTATTTTCACAGAAAATCAGTTGTATACTTAGATTGCTGGGAATATTTTCCCTGAGAAAAGATGAATTAAGTAAAACCAAAGATTGGTGGTGGTAGTTAAACCACTAAAGGTCAGGCAAGGAAATAGAATTTCTACTCAAGAAAATATATTTTGGCATAAAAGGTGTACCTCATTATCCAAGGGAAAGCAGTCTGCTATCTCTGTTAATAACATTTTGTCTGAGTTCAATGAATTCCTTTAGTGGATGATAAAAGTCATTAAAAAAATATCAAGAGCTGGACTCTTTCTCATGGAGGACAATGGAAGAATATCCACATGAATTGGAGGAATATCCAGGGAGGCTTCTCTGAGAGTCAAGAAGCAATGAGTTAGAAACAGGTTGCTCATAGCTGTTGGGAACTGCGACATTGCTCTCAGCCTTACCTTTGATGTCCTCAGAATAGACATTTCTCAAGAGTTTTCTTCCTTCCACGATTTGAAGAGAATTATGGGAATACAATTGGCTTATGCTGATGACATTAGCATCATGAATAATGCTTGGGGGCTAGATTTAGGATGCTGAGAACTGAATGTTGGATTCCCAGAACATTTTACATAATGATGACGGGATGCCAGGTCAGCAGAGTGACAGTCAAAGGAAACACAGGCAGCAGAAATACATTGGAAGTAGATGTTAAAAACTACATACTTACAGAGTTTTGCAAGAACTTCTTCATTTTGTTCTCAGTGTGGTGTGGTGGTGCTAACTCTGCCATTATTTTGTTGTTTTCTATTAATAGAATTATATGGCTAGGGGAAAAAAAAGAAACTATTGTTTTGCTGCTACTTAAGTTTGATTTCTCTCTCGCTTCACTTCTTATGATTCCTGTAATCAGTCATGGGATTGGCAGAAATTCATGACTTATCAAGAAACCAGCAGTCATTTTTATGTTCTTGTTTTGATCATTCTCTTCCACGTAGGTTAAATGGAGGGCTATAAATAAATCAGAAGAAAGTGACTTAATCTGATTGGTAAAGCATTAAGGTAGGAATGAGATTTTTCTTACAGGCTGGAGCTGCAGTAATGAGATTTAATTTTTGTAGGAGAAGAACAAAGAGACGTGGTTCAAGATTATTGGTTATATCTAGAGTGGGGAAAGAACTCCCGCTAAAGCTGGGATTATTTTTGAAAGGTGATATTAAAAAAAAGAAAAAAAAAACAACGCCATAAATTAAGCACCAAATCAGGGAACATGTGGTTTAGAGCAGGGTTCAGCAAACTTTATCTTAAAGGGCTAAATAGCAAATGTTTGAGCTTTACTGGCCATTTGGTCTCTGTAGCAACTATTTAACTCTGTCCTTGTGATGTGAGAGCAGCCATAGACTATAAGGAAATGAATGGGCATGACTGTATTCCAATAAACTTTATTTATGGACACTGAAATTTCATGTAATTTTCACATCACAAAATTTTAATCTTCTTTTGATTTTTTTAAGCCATTAAAAAATGTAAAAATCATTTTTAGCTTGTAGACTGTACAAAAAGAAGTGGCAGACTAGATTTGGCATGTGGGCTGTGATTTGCCCACCCTGGGTATAGAGGAAAGCATAGTCATTTTGAAATCAGACAGACCTATATTAAAAGTTTACTACAGGGAAGCAGCTGTGGCTCAATTGATTGGGCTCCCGTTTACCACATGGGAGGCCCCAGGTTCGATTCCAGGGCCTCCTGGTGAAGGCAAAATGGCCCTCATGGCTCATCAGCAAGATGACCCAACAAAGGGAGACAAGCAGACACAGGAAAACACAAAGCAAATGGACACAGAGAGCACAAGCAGCAAGGGGGGGGGGCAATAAACAAATAAATAAAAATAAATCTTTAAAAAAAAAAAAGTCTATTACAAATACCATCCTATACTAACATGATGCTAGGTTTGTCTGGGGACAATTGACTTTCCTAAGCTTCAGTTTTCCTCAGATGGAAGTGGTATAATTACATCTCCTGTTCATGGTTGTTATGGAGATTAAAAAAAGATAACATAAGTAAAATGCCTAGTACTTTGCCTGCTCTCTTTTAACAAATGGTAAAAAGAAAATGGAAGCTATTATTATTAATTACATGTACCAAATTTCAAAGGCATCAACTTTCTGCAATGGGATCATGCCAGTATATATTTCTTTGCAAGATAATATAAGATCAGATTTTCTCAGCTCTGTCACTTTAGTTTTATTTCCCAAGGATTCTCTTCATCTAAATACATTTCTGTGGTCTCCTATGAGAGCCCATAAATCCAGACTTAATGTGAACTCTGCTCTGTATAGCCTTTCCCACATGAACTGATAAATTAAAATTCAAAACATATTTTTCCCCGAGCCTTCTTACATTGCAACAGGGAGATGTTTTTCAGGTTTAAACTGCAATGTAAACCAGGCAGTTGCTGTGTTCTTAGTTTGCCCTTCTCATTAGACCTGGCGGGACAAGATTCTTTGGTTTCACTATAGGGCCTAATGTCTGTGACAAAGCAAGAGATAATCACGAGAATAGTTTGTCTGGCGCTGGCTAGTTGATGTAAATAAGCACCCTGAAGAAACTTTATTTAGAAGGAGTCTTCTCATCTAATTCTTCAAGGTACAAGCATCTCTCCAACCCCATAATTTCTTTTTTTTTTTCTTTTTAAAGATTTTATTTATTTATTCATTTATCCCCCACTTGCTGCTTGCGCTCGCTGGGTCAGCTAACCACACCATGCGGGCGGGCTTGCCTTCACCAGGAGGCCCCGGGAACCGAACCCGGGGCCTCCCATATGGTAAACGGGAGCCCTACTGATTGAGCCACAGCCGCTTCCCCCAACCCCATAATTTCTGAACATAGCTTCCCCAGAGAGCCACCAGCCTCAAGTGTGTCCAGCTAAACTCAGATGCTTAGTTGGAGGAAACTGAAAGGAATACCTCCAATACCTCTAATTACTGTTAATCTGACAGTAATGAATCAAGTTTGGAGAAAAGTGTGCTCCACAGGACTGGACCAGAATAAGGGTGAGTGCCTTCCTTGCCTCAGGTACATAATTTAAGGGATGCCAAAAAAACTTGGTAATTAAGATAAATAAAATTTATTGTAATATTTAAAAAATCAAAATTAATGCAAGAAAAGCCATGATGAATAAAATTTCAAGATTTCAGATAAAGACAGGATCAGCAACAGTGCTGACCAACCTGTATTGGAGCCCAAGGATTAGAGCCAAGAGATTGTATTTAGACTTCTTCACAACTATTTCTCTCTCAGAAACTGTGCCTAAATTTATTAACATGATTAAAACCATTGACTTAGAAATTGAGTTTGGGGAAGCGGCTGTGGCTCAATCAGTAGGGCTCCCGTTTACCACATGGGAGGCCCCGGGTTCGGTTCCCGGGGCCTCCTGGTGGGGGCGGGTCCGCCTGCACGGCGTGGTTGGCTGACCCAGTGAGCACAGGCAGCAAGGGGGGGATAAATGAATAAATAAATAAAATCTTTAAAAAAAAAAAAAAAAAAAAAAAAAAGAAATTGAGTTTGTTCTGTTCCACTGTTTTTCCCTTCTTTATTGCTTACCCTTTCCTTTCCACATTCTTTTCTTTCCTCTTCTTCTGGCCTCTCCTATCACTCATTCACTTTTCTTTTTGCTCCTTTCTTTCTGCACATCAGTTTTGACCCATATATTCTTCATCAGATTTTGCAACGAAAAAGATCAAAGAGTTCTTACACTTAATATAACTGAGTGGTTTCCTGTAAACCCCATACTAACTTGAAGGCTATGATGCCTTTCCTTCATGATGGTTTATATCCTCTTGGCTTTAAGCCAACATGGTGACCTCCTTAACAATTCTCATGATTCCTTGGAGTTTGCAAGTCTCCAATCTGGGAAACATTACTCTAAGTGAAAGTTGATAAACCACAATAAAGCCTAGGGATTTCCCTTTACTCTATCAGTGGCAATCTTAGAGTAAGCATTCATGAATGTAGCTGGCCACTCCTGATAGTGACCAGCATATTCTTTAGAGAGGAGTGTTTGAAAACCAAATGTTTGAAGTAAGCACCGTTGGGATGTATAGGGCTGTTAATGTGGCAGCATCTGGGATTTGTAATCTGAACAAAAGCTCCCTTCCTCTTTCTTAATCTTTATCCCAGATGGGAGAATGGCTCAGTACCAAGAAAGTTTTCGGTTTTCCTTCCCAGGGAAAGCCAAGCCAGAAACACAAAATGCCACAGGGAAGTGACCATGAGAATGGGGGCCAGAGCTTTCACATATTCTAGGCAGTGGCTGGAGTACCATGGGGACATAACCTCAGATGATGATTTTATAAATGCAAGCAATTATGTTAACACTGAATAAATCCAGTCTTGCAATTCTATGGCAGATAATTTTGCAGAATGATGATTTGGGGTATTTTTTACTATTATTCAGTGTTTAAAAATGTGTTTGGCTCCTCTGTTGCTGAAAAGTATGATATGTTATAGTTCCTTTAGCCCAGAAGTTTAAGTTCTAAATAGTAAAAATAAACATGTCATGTTTATTCAGATATTGTCCCAAACACACACCAAGTGCTTTTTGTGGTTGGTTTGAAGTTCTGATTTTTGGTTTTCTGTATTTATTTTTGTTTTAAGAAACAATGTGAATCCTGTGCTGGGGTGGGGTAGGAGTTGGGGGAGTTGGCTTTTTCCAGAGGATGGGAGAAACTGAATTTAGTTTTTCCAAGCTTGAAAGGCTTCTTGCATTAAGTCGAATTTGAGATGATCTTGATTTTTCTTGGAGAGGAGAGAAAGCCTTTTTAAGGCAGACAGGAACTAGGAGCTTTCTGAGGTTTAGTGTGCATCAGAATCCCCAGTAGGCATGTTAAAACACAGCTTGCTGGGCCTATCCCCAGTGGTTTTGATTCAGTAGGTCAAGGTGAGGGCTGAGAAGTTGCATTTTTAAGTTCCAGATGATGCCAATGCTGATGGTCCAGAGACACTTTGAGAACCACTGGTATTGAGTAAAGCTTTCTTATCTTTACTGGCTTATATCCTCCTTTAAGAATCCAAAGAAAGCTATTAGAATTTTCCCCAGAAAACTCCATGAACAAAAAGGTGAAAGTGTGTATATAGTTTCAGGAGTTCAAGGATCCAAATTAAAGACACCCCTTTTGTATTGCCCACTTTGTGATGTCTCCACATTATCCCCAACTCCATGGTCTGATTCTTCATTGAGGGACTCCAGTTCAACCTTATAAGATACTATGTGACACTGACTGCAGGCAGGACCTAATTAAGGTCTCTGGATTTTACTATGATTCCTGACGATGGAAAGGATTTTTTAGAAAAATCATTGATGTCTTTAAAAACAAAATATTTTGTCTTTAAAAACAAAATATTTAAAAAACAAAATGTCTTTAAAAACAAAAAATATCTGTTTCACTGTTTTTACACAGTTTGTTCTGATACATTGTAGGCACTTAATTCAGTGTTAAATGAATCAAGTAAACAATAAATTGCTTCTTAAGAAAGTTGACTCTAAATTAAAGGGTAAGGAAAGCTGAGCATTCATAAAATATTTGAATGCATACATTTAAAACATTGTGTGCAAGTTTCATACAATTATTTGTTAAGAAAGGGAGGAGAGCTCTAGCGAGCAAGTAAAGAAAAAACAACTAATCCTTTCAAAAGATTACTATTTGGCAATCAAAAGCTATGGTCTAAGGAGAGAGAGCAGAGTGAACTGCAAAAGACATGTGCTTTTTGGTTAGAAGACAATCTTGAACCAAGCATTGATATTTACTAGCTGTGTAACCCTGGTAACCCTCTGGAGCCCTGTAAAATGAGAATATTCTCTATCTCGCTAGAGATATACATATAAACTTGTCTGGTATTATATTATATCTAGGAGTCACTCAATAAATATCATTTTCAGCCTAAATTTTCCCATGGCTCAGTACTGTTCCCTTTCATCCTTAGGAGTGGTTCTTTCCTCAAATGCCAGTGGTCTCCTCACAGGACAACAGATAATACAGTGATAAAAGGCAAAATGTCAAAAAAAATTTTTTTTTAATATTTTTCATTATTTTTTAATATTCCAATTTTAAAATTTTATTTTATTTTCAGTTTTTTTTTAAATCATTATGTATTTTATTTCTTATATTTAAACCAATCATTATTCCTATTAATTGTATTTGGCTATTTTATTGGCCTCATTTTTGAAAGAGGCTTTAGATCATAGAAGAGTTACAACTGAGGCAGGGGAGGATCATTGGTGTGGGGTGTCAGTGATGGGGGATACATGGGAGGAAGGTCACCTGGACATACATATAAGGTATAAATGTGTTCAAATGTTCACGGGGCATTGTCACAGTTGGTAGAGATACACACAATAACTGAGAGAATATTGAATTCCCATCCTGGAGAGCTCTGCCACGTTCTCTAATAGAACAGCAACAGTCTCCTAAGGGCAGGGGCAATGACTGGTGAAGGAGGATGGTCCATTGATGGGCCCTTGATATTGATGACTATGTTTGTGAACCTTTGCTCTTGAAATTAAAACTTTGCCTAGTGTTTTGGGGTGCATAAGAATTGCCTCCTGAGAGCCTCCTTATTGCTCAAATGTGGCCTCTCTCTAAGCCAAACTCAGCATATAAATTAATTGCCTTCCCCCCAGCATGGGGCATGACTCCCTGGGAAGAGCCTCCCTGGCACTGAGGGATTACTACCAAGCACCAATTAGCAATGAACTGGAAAAAGACCTCGAATAAAAAGGGGAAATAAAGACAAATGAGTTTGTATGGCTACAAGACTTCAAAATGAGTCGAGAGGTCATCCTAGAGGTAACACTTATGCACGTCTCAGCAGGATCTCATAGCCTGCCAAAGTGGATACTAACCCCAAATAGTGGGGCTCCTGAGGGCCCTGGAGACACCTGGGTCCTATGGTCAGGGCAGATAGCTCCAGAGTTTGGTGCCTTGCCAGTGGGCCCTACTTTGGAGCTTGTGCTCCTGAGAATGACAGAGTTTGACTCAGTTATGGCTTCCCTACACATGGCTCATCTGTCCCTTCTATTTGAACCTATACTTTGTGCTGGAGTTGGTAGGTATACGTCCAAGAGACTTGAATCTTTGGGCTGTCCATTTTCCATCTACTCTCCAGTTCTTTGGACTCACCCAGGACAACTAACAAGGAGGTGAGGATGGAAAACCACTACACCAAGGAAACAAGAGAGCCTACAACTGCAAGCAAGAGAGTTGCGTCCATCAGCTGTATGGGATTGAAGCCCCCTCACAGAGGTGGAGTGGACATCACCATCCCAGAATCCTCAGGATTGGAGAATGAAATATGGACTAGAGTGGCTTACTGGTATACTACTATAGACTTATTGTGGAGACAGTAGCTACTGGAGGTGCTGAAGTCAAGGAGAGGGAAAAAGAGGTGTAATATAGGGGCTTTTTTGGGACTCAGGAATCATCCTGAATGACATTGCAATGACAAATATAGGCTATAATATATGTTCCTATAACTTGCAGAATACTGTGGGAGAGAGTGTAAACTACAATGTGAACTATTGTCCATGTTCAGTGGCAATGCTCCAGGATGCATTTATCAATTGCAATGAATGTGCCACACTAATGAAAGATGTTGTTTATGTGGGAGGGTGTGGGAGGTGTGGGGAGCGGGGGATATGGGAATCTCTATATTTTTTGCGTAACATTTATGTAATCTAAGTATCTTTTAAAAAATACAAATATATGTCTAAAAAACAAACAAACAAATTAAAGAAACCTCTGCTGAATTCTTGAAGGGGACCCACTGCAGATCTCCTGAGTTCTCTTTCTCTTCTGGTCTCTGCTCTCTGGTTCCCTATCTGGCAAACTCTATCCATGTTGGTTTTCTATGGACTTTCAGCTCTATCTCTTCAACTCACGAAGTCTTCTGGGCTCTGCCTGAGATCCCCCTCTGCTCCTTTGGTTAGGAACTCTCTCAAAGCAGTAAGTTGGAGTAATTGTAGGGATCATCTCATTTATTTCCTGCCTCTCAAGAACAATTGTCTTTTGTTGCCTGATATTCAGTGTTTTGTCTTTTTTTTTTTTTTTTTTTTTTTGGTTGTTTCAAGCAGTACAGTAAATCTAGTCCTTGTTATTCCATCTTGGTTAGAAATGAAAATCCATTATTATTATTAACTCTCTTTTGCTTTTTATTGTGAAATATACTTACAGAAGGGAATATAAAACACATATGTAGATGCTTAAGGAATAAAATACTTCTTTTCACCAATCAAGCTATAAACTAGAACATTGAAAATGTATTAGAATTTCCCTCTTTGCCTCTATCCATCCCATCCCCTTCCTTTCTTCCCAGAGGAAATAATTTTCCTGAATTTCATGTCTGTTATTTACTTGTTTTTCTTTATAGTTTTACCATGAATGTGTGCAAGCTGAAATATAAATATATATATTTAAGCCCTCTACCCCTTACCAGTCACCTTTCAATCCCTCTTTTTCCCCCACCATACAGTGGTGCTAATCCAATTCCATCTATATAAATATATTTATAGTTACATTTTAAAATAATATATTTTTAGTCTTGCCTGTTATTGAATTTTCTTTAAATTTTCTTTAAATTGCTTTTTTAAAAATTCCACATAACATTTGTAATACTCATCCAGGTAGATGTAATTCCTTCATTTTCATTTCTGATTAGTTGTCAACATTTTATTTATCCATTTTGCTGTTAATAGTCTTTTTTTGTTGTTGTTTTCAGCTATGTCCATGCCAAAATCTATCCATTTTTAAAATATTATAATTTTAATTTATAGAAGATCTATTTGATTCCTTTTCAAATCTCCTTGTTCCTTTTAAAGAGTTTCTTTTTTCATGCAAATATTTTTCTAATTGTCTCATATTTCAAGTGGGTTTTTGTAGACAGCATATATTTGGATTTGTTTATTCAGGCTTTCAATCTCTGCCTCTTACTTGTGTTGCTTAGATTGTTTATATTTAATGCAATTATTTAAATGATTGAATTTAATTCTAACAGCTTTCTCTTTGTTTTCTCATCTTTACCTTGCTCCCTTTTCCCTCTGTATGGTCTATAGTTTTCTTTTTGTATTGTCTTTGTGTACAAATCAGGATTATACTGGCCTCATAAAATGAGTCAGGAGGGTTTCCTCTTCTATGTTCTGGAATAAATTGTGTAAAATTGTTAATTCTTCTTTAACTATTTGATAGAATTCTCCAGTGAAACCATATGAACCTAGAGATTTCTTTTTCAGGAGCTTTTAAATTATGATTTCAATATTCTTGATGGGTTAAGGGTTGTGGCAATTTGAGATTATTTACAAATCCTCAAAAGAGAGATTATGTTTGTAAAATGGTCTGATAGATTCAGCTGACATGTCCTGATTAAATTACCTTTTAAGATTAGGGCTTTGATTTGACCATATCAGTAAGGTGTAACTCAGGTTGAGTCCCCACCCCCTTGGTGAGCTGATATAAACAGACAGTCACTCAAGAAGACACACAAAAGAGGAGAGAACTTGGTCATTTTGGTCTTGCCATGTGACAGAAATGAGAAGGCCCAAACAGCTAAAGCCCTGGGAAGAAAGATGAGCCATTTGCCTGACAGCCTACAGCTGAGATAGGAAGAAGGTGGGCCCATGGAGCCTTAAGAAGAAGGAAGGAGAGGCCAGGCAGAGATTGCCTGCCATCTTGCTTCAACATGTGGCAACTGACTTTGGTGAGAAAGCAGCCTTGAGTTGGACTCTTTAGGGCCTTGTAACTGTAAGCTTTTACCCCAAATAAATATCCTTTATAAAAGCCAACATGGGACCAGATGTGGCTCAAATGGGTGAGTGCCTGCCTCCCACATGGGAGGTCCTAGTTTCGGTTCCTGATGCCACCTATAAAAATAAAAACAAACAACAAGCAAAACAAATGATAAAACCAACTCAAGAAAGCTGATGTGGCTCAGTGGTTGAGCACCAGCTTCCCACATATGAGGTCCCAGTTCAATCCATGGCCCCTAGTACCTCAAAAGAGAAAAAAGGCCGACAGATTTCTGGTACTTTGCATCAGCACCCTTTTGGCTGACTAATACAAAGGTTATTCAGATTGTCTATTTCATCTTGATTGACCATTGGTAGTTCATGACTTTTGAGGAATTTGTTGATTTCTTGTAAGTGTCAAATTTATGAGCATAAAGTTTTTCTTAGTATTCCCTTTTTTAATGGCTACAGACTCTCTAGTGAGATTTCCTTTCCTGATATTGGTTATTTGTATCTTCTCTTTTGTTTCTTTGCCAGTCATCCCAGAAATTTAGCAATTATGTTGAGCTTTTCAGAGAACCAACTCTTTGTTTTGTTCATTTTCACTATAGTTTTTCTGTTTTCCATTTCACTGATTTCTGCTCTTATTTTTATTATTTCATTTCTTCTGCTTGCTTCAGGTTTATTTTGTTCTTTTTCTGGTTTCTTGAGGTAGGAACTTAGGTTATTGACTTGAGACCTCTCCTTGTTTCTAACATAATCATTTTTTGGGGGTATAAACTTCCCTCTCAGTGCTGCTTAGCTGTATCCCACTAATTTTGATATGTAGTGATTTCATTTCTATGTATTTTTAAAATTTCCTTTGAGACTTTCTCTTTCATCTATGGATTGTTTTGAATTGCACTGTTTAATTTCCACATGTAGAGATTTTTCTGTTGTTGTTCTGTTATTGATTTCCAATTTGATTCCATTATGGTCACACTCTATATAATTTCAATTTTTAAAAATTTGCTAAAGTTTGTTTTATGGTCTAGGATATGGTATAACTTGGTGAATGTTCCATGGGTCCTTGAAAACAAAGTGTAATTTGCTCTTGTTGGGTGGTGTGTTTTACATATGTCAATTAGACTTGGTTGCTGATCCTTGTTGATTTTCTGTCTAGTATTTCTATTAATGACTGACAGTGGGGTATTGAAGTCCCTAACTATATTTATGGATTGGTCTATCTCTCTCTTCAGCTCTATAAGTTTGGGTTTAGCATGTGGGTCCTGGCCTATTTGATTTGCTCTCATTGCAAAGGTGGTAAAGAGAATAATCATTGTTTTTCTTTAAGTAATTTCTTCAGCACATAAATCTTTAATGACTTGCTATTTTTCACACAGCTGATCTGTAATATAATTACTAACTGTATCCTTTTTCTTTCTGTAAGGTTGATAGAAATGCCCCCTTTCATTTCTGATTTGAGTTATTTGCATCTTCTCTTTTCTTTCTTTTTGTTTTCAGTCTACTTAAAAGTTTGTCAATTTTATTGATCTTTTCAAAGAACTTTTTATTTCATCCATTCTCTCTATTTTTTTAAATTCTCACTTTCATTTATCTCTGTTGCACTCTTTGTTATTTCCTTCCATCTCCTCACTTTGGGTTTAATTTGCTAATATTTTTCTAGTTCCTCCAGGTGTGAGGTTAGATTACTGATTTGAGACCTTTCTTTTTTTTTTTTTTTTTTAAAGATTTTATTTATTTATTCATTTATCCCCCCCTTGCTGCTTGTGCTCGCTGGGTCAGCCAACCACGCTGTGCGGGCGGGCCCGCCTTCACCAGGAGGCCCCAGGAACCGAACCCGGGGCCTCCCATATGGTAAACAGGAGCCCTACTGATTGAGCCACAGCCGCTTCCCGCTTTCTTCTTTTTTAATGTAGGCACTTACAGCTATAACATTTCTCCTGAGCACGGCCTTTGCTGAATTCCATAAGTTTTGGTATGTTCTGTTTTTGTCTTCATTCATCTCAAAATACTTTC
This sequence comes from Tolypeutes matacus, assembly GCA_026826555.1. Classification (NCBI taxonomy): domain Eukaryota; kingdom Metazoa; phylum Chordata; class Mammalia; order Cingulata; family Chlamyphoridae; genus Tolypeutes; species Tolypeutes matacus. The sequence continues at coordinate 17,685,018 of JAKSZT010054458.1, read as the reverse complement.
TAATTTTCCTTGTGATTTCTTCATTGACCTATTGGTGTACAGTAAACTATATTGTTTAATTTCTGCATATTTGTGAGATTTCCAGGTCTTCTTCTATTATTGATTTCAGCTTCATATCATTGAGTTTGGAGAAGATAAGTTGTATGATTTCAATCTTTTTAAATTTATTGAGACCTTTTTTGTGATCTAATATATGGTCTACCCTGGAGAATGACTAATGTGCACTTAAGAAGAATGTGTATTCTGCTGTTGTTGCATGAAGTGTTCTATATTTGTCTGTTAGCTCTAGTTGGTTTATAGTAGTGCTCAAGTGTGCTATTTCCTTATTAATCATCTACTAGTTATTTCATGATTGAAAGTGGTATACTGAAGTTTTCTACTATTAATGTGAACTGCCTATTACTCCTTTCAAATATATCAATGTTTGCTTCTTATTTTGGGGTTCTGTTGTTAAGTGCATATATATTTATAATTGTTATATTTTCTTGACAAATTGACCCTTTTATCAAGATATAATGTCATTCTGTGTCCCTTTTTACAGTTTCTGACTTAAAATCTATTTTTTCTTGAATTAGTACAGCCATAACCACTCTCTTTTGGTTAGTATTTGTATGGAATATTTTTCCAATGCTTTTGCTTTTAATCTACTTGCACCTTCGGATTTAAGACTTATAAACATCATAGAGTTGGGTCATGCTTTTTTTATCCATTCTCTTAATGTTTGCCTCTAGCATGGAGAACTTAATCCATTTACATTTAAAATAAGTACCAATAGTTTGGGACTAACTTCAGCCATTTTGCTATTTGATTGTTGTAAGTCTTATACTTTTTTTTTTCTTTGTCACTCAATTCTTCCATTACTGCCTATTTTTGTCTTTAGTTGATCTTCTGTAATGAATGCTTTAGAATTCCTTTTCATGTCCTTTGTACATATTCTTAAGATATTTTCTTTGTAGTTACCATGGACCTTACATTTAACATCTAAATATGTATAACAATATCCAGTTGATTTGATATCAGCATAACTTCAATAGCATATAACACCCATGGTCCTATATCCCTCCATTCCCTCTCCTTTATGTTGTTCTTGTCACAAATTAAATCTTTATATATTGTGTGTCCAAAAATCATATATTTATCTTTATTTTTTATGCATTTGTCTTTTAGATCCTTTAAGAAGTCAAAGTGGAGTTACAAATGTAAAATTCAAGAGTACTTGGATTTATATTTACCCATGTAGTTACCTTTAACAGAAGTCTTTATTTCATCATATGGTCTTGATCTACTATCTGGTGTCCTTTCCTTTCAAACTGAAGCACTCCCTTTACCGTTTCTTGTAAGGCAGGTCTAGTGGTGATAAACTCCCTCAGCTTTTGTTTATCTGGAAATGTCTTAATCACTCCCTCATTTCTCCCCCACAAGATGGCTTCCTTGTCTTTGCTCATTGTTTTTGCTCATTGTCCGCTCGCTGTTTCTTTTTTTTTTTTTTTTTTTTCTCTCATTATCTGCTTGGGGGTTTTTTGCTCATTTTCTGCTAGTTGTTTTTGCTCATGTTTGCTCTTTGTCTGTTCATTATTTGTCTTCTTTAGGAGGCATCAGGAACCAAAACTGGGACCTCCCACATGGGAGGCAGATGCCCAACTACTTGAGCCACATCCACTCCCCCATTCCCTCATTTAAAAAAAAAGACTTGCCTGACATAGAATTCTTGGTGGGCAGTTTTTATCTTTTGACACTTTAAATATGTCATCTCACTACATTCTTGACTGCAAAGTTTCTCATGTAAAGTAAACAGACTTACTGAGGCTCTCTTGTATGTGTCACACTGCTTCTCTCTTGCTGTTTTCAGGATTCTGTCTTTGTCTTTGACATTTGACAGTTTGACTATAATGTGTCTCGGTATGGACTTCCTTGAGCTTATCCTGTTTAGAGATCACTGGGGTTGTTGAATGTGTAGATTCATGTCTTTCATTAAAGTTAGGAAGTTTTCAGCCTTTAGTTCCTTGAATTCTTTCTTCCTCTTCTATCTTTATTCTCCTTCTGCAACTCTTGTAATGTTTATATTGATATGTTTGATGATGTCCCACATGGGTCTTAGGCACTGTAGCAATTTGATATTGTTTGTGAATTCCAAAAATAGATATTGAATTATGTTTGTGAACTGGTTTGGGCGTATTAGATTGCATTGGATTCAGAAGTTTCACTTTTACTTGATTAATAATGATTAAGGCTTTGATTGGGCCATGCCAGTAGGATATCACAGAGACTTTTTTTTTTTTTTTTTTTTTTTTTAGATACTGGAGCCTGGGATTGAACCCAGGACCTCTTATGTAGGAAACCAGTGCTACTGCATGTGTTTAGGCTGGTAATCCTTTGCTTCAGGCTCCTGCAACTTGATTGTTACTCATACTGGTTTAAGCTTCTATGCAAGCCACTTCTGAGTGCAAGGCAAATTCTGGGCTGTCAAGCCAGAGATTAGTGTCCAGGTTCAGTTCTTCTGGATGCTACCAGACAGATTTGTACAGATGTACATGCACCCCAGTATGTGCATAGTGGTTACTGTGATCCCTCTAGAACTGAGATCAGGTATCATCACTGAAAGCACATGCTGATTCTGCTCCAAGCCAGGCAGGGAGTGAGGAGGAGTCAGAAGTAGTGCAGTGGGATTTTCCTACCATTTTTAACTTGCTCTTTTCTTGGTTTGGCACTCTTCCATTACTGCAATCCTTTAACTGTTTTCTGAAGATCTGAGAAAGATGATACTGCCAGTTTCTACTTGTTTAAAAATTCATTATTTTTATTATTCATTATTTTCACAAACTATTTGAGATTTTTCTTTAAATCCTAGGAGGAAGTCAGGAAAATGTTCATCCAAATACAGAATGAAAATTGTGTTTTCTGTCTTCCTTGGGTATTTGCTTCTTTAATTTAACTTACCCATAGATGAAGGCAATTATAAGCTCTTAAATTGTGCTACTATACTCTCAGCAGTTGGGAAAGAATTGCAAAAAAGAAATGTGAGAATTAGAGTTAGAGACAAAATTAAAGGAAGGGCATAAACTCAGCATATAAATGCACTATCTTCCCTCTGTTGTGGGGCATGACTCCTGAGGATAAACCTTCCTGGCACTGAGGTATTACTACCAACTACCAACTAGTGAAGCATTTGGAAATAGACCTTGTTCAAAAGGGGGAAATATTAAATACAAATGAGTTTTTATGGCTAAGAGATTTCAAAGTGAGTCAGGAGGTCATTCCAGAGGTTATGCTTATTGCATGTCTCAGAAGGATCTCATTGTCTGCCACAGTAAACAGTGCCTCAAACAGAGGGGCTTTGGAGGGCTCTAGAGACATCTAGACACTATTAGCAGTGCAGACAATCTCAGGAATTTGGCACCCTGTCAGTAGACCTTACCTTGGAATTTATGCTCCCCTATTTAACAGAATTAGATTTATTTATAATTTCCCTATACATGGGTTCTTCTGCCCCTTTGACTTGAATCTATAGTTAGCATTATATGTGTTAGATATATGTCCCAGACACTTAAATCTTCAGTTTGTTCATATGTTGGTTGAGTCCTGAAACTCAACAGAGTTGCAACACTTACTCTCCGGTTCATTGGAGTCACCGAGAACAACTAAAGGATGATGATGGACAATGCCCATCCCAAAAAACAGAGAGTATCTACAATTGCAAGTAAGACAGTTGAGCCCAGAAAGAAATAAGCCCCAGGAAAAGAGATGAGCCTTATGCCAGCCTACAACTGAGATCAGAAGAAGATGGACCCATGGAGCTTTAAGAAGAAGAGAAGGCTGAATCCTTGCAGATGTTGCCCACCATCTTGCTTCAACATGTGGTGACAGGGTTTGGTAATGAAGTAACCTTGAGTTGTACTCTTTAGGGCCTTGTAACTGTAAGCTTTTACCCCAAATAAATGCCTTTTATAAAAGCCAACAGATATCTGGTACTTTGCATCAGCACCCCCTTTGGCTGACTAATACAAGGGCAGTGGCCACCAGAGATTCTGAGGGGAGGAAGAGGAAAGAACAGGTGTAACATTGGGCATTTTGGGAACATTGGAATTGCCCTGCATGACATAGCAATCACAAATATAGGCCATCACACATTTTGTCAAAATCTATAAAATTGTGCAGTCCAAAGTGTAAACTACAATGTAAACTATAGACCATGGTTAGTAGCAATGCTTCAGTATGTGTTCATCAATCATAACAAATGTACCACACTAATGAAAGATGTTGTGAATGAGGAAAAGTGGGAGAGGGGGAAAGGGTGGGGTATATGTGAATCTCCCTATATTTTCTATGTAATATTTATGTAATCTAAAGCTTCTTTCAAAATAAAATAAAAAACACAAAAAAGAAATGGCATACTTGTTAGTAATCAAAGAAATTAAATTCAGAGTTGCTATTTTATGCCACCTAAGATGAGAATACAGTCAAGTAGGATACAAATATATAGTAGGAAGCATTTCAACTCAGCCTATCCTCCTTTTAAAGGGATAGCATATAGTAAAAGCTACAAAGACATTCATGTCCCTTGACCAAGTAATCCTACTCCATATAATTTTCCTAAGGAAATATTTTGACAGATGTCTGGCAGATGTTTCTATCTTTAAAAGAAAAAATAGCTAAAAAGAAAAAAATATCCAACAGTATGGGAATAATTTAATAAATTATAGTATATCAACAAGATGGATTATAGTACATCCATTAAATGTAATCTTGAAAGCTAGGTAAGAATGTAAAAAATGTTGTGATATAGTGTTTAAAGCATAATAATAATATAATTATATATAAATTATTATTGTAATGATAGATAAGATATAGAAGGCATATGAAAAAATAGTTTTTGGAGGTAGATGGAATTGAGGGCAATTTCTTTCATATTTTTCAACATTATTTCAATGTATTTTACTATTCATGCCAAGCATTGTGCCTTGCCAAGATCATTACTTATGCATAGAAAGAAAAGTCCCCCCCCCTTCAAACATTGTGTTGGAATAAGAATTTTACTTTATTTTATGTTCTTATGCTAAATAATCTGAGCAACTGAAAAAACTCTTGAAGAGGAGATAGCTGAGAACTGACAGGACCAATCTCACAAGGGATATACATGTTCAGAATATAGCTCATCAAGGCCTTATCGGGATTGATGAAATAGGGTCTAAGTGGCATTAGGGTGGCCAAAATTCTTCCTAAGCCATCGTTTCTTCCTGTTGTCCTACTGGGTAGCCATTTATTTTTTATCCTTGGAAAGGTTTCTGACCTAAGAACTCCTTCCTTAGGCTTTCTGAAATTGACCACATGTATTGCTGGGAAAAGATGTCAATGGATAAAAGTAGTTCTTCCTATTATAGTCCTTTCTTTTAAGAGAATGTAATTTGTACAATAGCAACATCTGAAGAATACTTTCATTCATACATTCAGATGAGGACATATTGGAATCTGATGTAAATGGACAAGGCTAGGCTGAAACAAACTGGGAGTGAAACAAACATTAAATTATACTTCCATATTTGTTTTTGTCCTCAAGATAAGAACACTAAATAGCAACAGTCAAGTGTAATGGTAACATTGGACTCTCATTCAGAAGGAACCATGTCTTCAACAGAGCTGAATACACTACCAGAGAAAAACCTCTGCATTATGAGTAAGAAATCTAATGTCCTAACCACAAGAATGGTAAATTGCCATTTGGGACGGTGAGATAGATCACAGAAGTCCATACAGAAATATACTTAGGAGGGATAGTGATTCTCAACCATGAGAGTACCACCCCCTGGTGGGCATTTGGAAATACGGGGGTGTTGGCAGAAGGCTCTGGGATCTGGGCTTCTAGATTCTTGGCCCCAGCTATTTGCTGTTCTGATTGGTTGCCCTGCCTGTTAGCTCTCAGGTGGCCATTGGAGATGCCTTTTACTTAAAGGTATTTGGGGCTTCCCCTTGACCCAGGAAACAGTTCCAAATGGGATCTTATGGCCATGGTCTTGCAGGATCTTTCTGGCAGCCTTCCTCTCAGGAGGTTTCATGGTCTCCTGGCCATGTGGTCTGTCACCCATGTTGTCTGCTGGGCATGTTTTCTGCTGGGTCTTCAGCTGTGACCCAAGTCTTCCTTTACCCTATACTAACCTGCCTCAGGGGGAGAATTTTGGGTTGTCAGAATGATTGGGAGATGCTAATCAATTTAGTGAGTAAAAACACTAAATTTCTAAATGTTGAAGACTGTCCTGTGCACAGTGAAGAATCATTCCCCATAAAATTCCAATGGCATCCTTGGAGAGAAACACTATCTTGAAAATCAAATCCAGAAATATCTTGAAATTCATTTTAAAAAATGGAAAGATTAGAGGGACTGCAGAAGAATAGCTCACTTCTCTGAATGTTCTGTTTTATTGTAATGGTAAGGATTCAACAATTCAGGAATGCTCCTAGTGTATTAGGAAAAACGTTATTGGAGAACCTTATACAACATTTTCCTGGTAAATCCCCAGGAAAGAGGAGCTGCTTTGGAATTCTCTAGTGAGTGGCATTCTGAATGTGATGATATTGAGAGATTTATTTTAGGGAGGAGCTTTCAAAAATGAGCTTTCAAAAATTTGTCTGATGGAGTGGGTGTAGCTCAGTGCCTGAGCACCTGCTTCCCATGTTTGAGGTCCTGGGTTCAATGCCCAATATCTCCTATATTTATATATGTATATAAAGATGGAGGATTAGAGAGGCAGAGGAATCACTTTTCTCCCAGAAAAAAAATAACTAGAGGACAGGAGGAGACTGTCTATCTGGAGGGCTGCTCTGGGGCTCAGGATACCAGGAGGAAGCAAGACACCACCCAGAAGAAGAGGGATGAGGGAAAAAATCTCAACTGGATGAAAAATCCCATGAGTAAAACTGTAGAAGCAGCAGCTGGTGCCCATCCCCCCACATTTGGAACAAACAGCAAGCTCTCAACTACAGGACCTGTAGACTGCAGTGGCTGCAGTCTGAAGAGGTTGCAGGGGACCTCTTCCCCAAGAAAGGGGACAGGGAGGGACACAGCCTAGAGCAAATTTAGATTTTAGCCAGAGAACTAGGTCTGCTGCTTTGGAAGGGTCACACACATCCAGGCTGGGTGGGGCTTTGACATTGTTTGGACTGAGAGCCTGCAGGGACCTAGAGATAATTTGCCTTCTCAAATACCCTCCCTACTGCCCTGGGCTGTTTTCTGAGGAGGCAGAGGGAGGGAGAGTGCAGCCTGCCAAGGGTAGAGAACAGCTTCTGAGAAAGTTTCTTTGTGAGGCTTGCCCAACCCTGAGGATATTGTTTCTGCACCATTCATCTGCCTGAGGAATTACTCTAAATGCATTCCCCCCTAGCACCTGCGATCTGAGCTCAGAGTTCTGCCTAAGATCACCATCTGCTGGCCAGATCAAAAAAGTTCATGAAAAGGGAAAAATTATGAATAGATAAGAGGCAAGCAGGTATCTTTATTGCCCCTCTCTCCAAGACCCTGGGAAACTGTCCTGTATCCCATTACTTGGTCCTTAGCTCTGGTTTGAGCAGTTAAACAGGGACAATCCTAAATATCTAGAGGAAGTTGAACCAAGAGTCAGAGAACAGTGGTAGTACACAGCTACTTAACAGTAAATCCCTAGGCAAGAGAGAGAAACTGAACAACAGAGTAAACTCAGCATCAGAATCAGATGCCTAGGCATCAGCAAAAAACTTACAAACCTTACTGAGAAAAAGGAAGATATGTCTCAGGAAAATGAACAAATCAAAGCTCCAGATGAGATACAGGACTTGGAACAGCCAATCAATGATGTTTTATACAAATCTCTTAAATCAAATCATGGAGTTAAAAGACAACATGGCTAATGAAATACAAGACATTAAGGAGACACTGGGTGAGCACGAAGAAAATTTTGAAATCTTGGATAGAGAAATAAAAGAGCTTATGGGAATGAAAGACACAATAAGTGAGATTAAAAATACAGTAGAGCCACACAGCAACAGATCTGAAATCATGGAACAAAGAATCAGTGATGTAGAGGAAAGAACAACTGAAATTGAAAAGAGAGAAGAACACAGAGTTTTAAAAGAAAATGGGGAAAAAAAGCAGTGGCTCAGGGAGTTGAATGAAAACACAAAGTGCAACAACATACATATTATGGGAGCACCAGAAGGAGAAGAGAAGGGAATAGGGGCAGAAAGAGTATTTGAGGAAATAATGGCCCAAAATTTCCCAACTCTCATGCAAGACATGAATATACATGTCCAGGAAGCACCGTGTACTCCAATTAGAATAAATCCAAACAGACCTACCTCAAGACACATAATATTCCAAATGCCAAATGCCAAAGATAAAGAGAAAATTATGAAGCAGTAAGAGAAGGAAAACATAATACACAAGGCATCCAATAAAACTTAGGGATTTCGTTTCAGAAACCATGGAGGTGAGAAGGCAGTGGTATGATATAATGAAGATACTGAAAGTGAAAAACTGCCAGCCAAGAATTCTTTTTTTTTTTAAAGATTTTATTTATTTATTCATTTATCCCCCCCCTGCTGCCTGCGCTCGCTGGGTCAGCCAACCACGCCGTGCGGGCGGGCCTGCCCCCACCAGGAGGCCCCGGGAACCGAACCTGGGTCCTCCCACATGGCAAACGGGAGCCCCACTGATTGAGCCACAGCCGCTTCCCAGAAATTAACACTTAGTCATTTTATTTTATTTTATTTTTATTTTTTTATTTTTTATTTTTTTAAGATTTTATTTATTTACTTTATCCATTTTAAAGCCCCCCTTCCCCATTTGCTGTTTTGTGTCCATTTGCTGGGCAATTCTCCGTGTCTGCTTCCTGCCATCTCTTCTCATCCTCCTCCTCCAGTCTTCACCAGGATTCGATCCTGGAGACCTCCGATGTAGGAGAGACGTGTTCTGCTGCCTGCGCCACTTCAGCTCCTGGCTTCTGGAGCTTTCGGAGCATCTCGTCTTGTCTCTCCCCTGTTACGTCATCATCCTGCTGCGTGGCTTCCGGGGCCCGACAGCTCAGCGGCACACAGAGCCTGGCAGCCCATGCGCCTTCTATATATATATTATTTTACCGGGAGGTCCCGGGGATCGAACCCAGGTCCCTCCATATGGCAGACGGACGCACAACCATTTGAGCCACATCCGCCCCCTAAGAATTCTTTATCTGGCAAAACTGTCTTTCAAATATGATGATGATTTTAAAATATTCACAGATAATCAGAAATGAAGAGTTGTAAACAAGAACCTAGCTCTGCAGGAAACACTAAAGGGAGGTCTGGAAGCAAAAAAGAAAAGAAAAGAAAAGAGAGAGAGGCTTGAAGGAGAGTGTAGAAGTGAAGACTTGAGAAAGGGTTATCAAAAGGGTAAAAAGAGGGACAAAAATAAGACTTATGACATAGAGCCAAAGGATAAAATGGTTGAAGTAAGTAATGCCTTTACAGTAATAACATTGAATGTTAATGGTTTAACTCCCCAATTAAATGACATAGGCTGACAAAATGGATAAGAAAACATTAGCCATCCATATTTTATCTGCAGAAGACTCACCTTGGACCCAAGGATGAAAATAGACTGAAAGTGAAAGGGTGGAAAAAAGATATTTCATGCAAATAGTAACTCAAAGAGAGCAAGGGTAACTGTACTAGTGTCAGAAAACAGACTTTAAATGCAAAAAGATGATAAGAGATGTGGAAGGCCATTATATATTAATAAAAGGTACAATCCATTACTGAGAAATAATAGTCATAAATATCTGTGCACCTAACCAGGGTGCTCCAAAATACATGAGGCAAACTCTGACAAAACTGAAAGGAGAAATAGAGGTCTCTACAATAATAGTAGGAGACTTCAACATGTCACTCATATCAATAGAGAGAATAACTAGACAGAAGATCAACAGAGAAACAGAACCTGAACAATATGATAAATGAGCTGGATCTGACAGACATATACAGAACATTGCACCCAAAATCAGCAGGTTATACATTCTTCTCAAGTGCTTATGGATCTTTCTCCAGGATAGACCACATGTTGGGCCACAACACAGCTCTCAAAAAATTTAAGATTGAAATTATACAAAGCACCTTCTCTGATGATAATGGAATGAAGTTGGAAATCCATAATAGCTGAAAAGGGAAAATTCACAAATATATGGAGGCTAAGCATTATACTCCTAAGCAATCAGTAGGTCAAAGAAGAAATTGCAAAAGAAATTAGTAGAAATCTTGAGGAAAATGAAAATGAGAACAAAACTTATCAAAACTTATGGGATACAGTGAAGGCAGTGATGAAAGGGAAATTTATAGCCCTAAATGCCTATTTTAAAAAAGAAGAAAGAGATAAAATCAAAGACCTAACTGAATACCTGGAGGAACTAGAAAAAGAACAGGAAAAAAAAAAATCCTAAAGCAAACAGAAAGAAAGAAATAACAAAGATTAGAGCAGAAAAAATGAAATTGAGAACAATAAAATAGAGATAATCAACAAAACCAAAAACTGGTTCTTTGAGAAAATAAATAAAATGGACAAACCCTTAGCAAGACTAACAAAGAAAAAAATAGAGAAAATGGAAATAAATAAAATCAGGAGTGTGTGGGGGGGGGCATTACGATTGACCTTACAGAAATAAAAAGGATCATAAGAAGATATTATGAGAAACTCTGTGACAACTGTGGCAGTTTGGCATTATTTATGAATTCCAAAAATATATATTGGATTATGCTTGGAAGCTGGTCTGTTCCTCTGGGCATGATTAAGTTATGATTAGGACTTTGATTGGGCCCTGTTAGTAGGATGTTGAGTCCCTGCCTCTTGGTGAGCAGGGACTCAGAGATAAAACTACATGCCAGAGCAGAGGAGTTAGTTGGAGTTTTGAGTTGGAGTTCTGATGTGGAGTTTTAATGCTGGAGCCCTGGGAAGTAAGCACACAGAGGAGCTTGGTTGTGAGGAAGGAGAGAAGGCCCCAGGAAAAGAGGTAAGCTGTTCACCTGGCAGTTCACAGCTGGTCTTGTGGAGAGAGGCAAAGCCTAGAGAGCCTCATAGTCTACAGCTGACCTTGTGGAGATAGCAGAGGAGCTGAGCCTGGAGAGAAATGGAGCCCCGGGAAGAGAGGAACCCAAGAAGCCTGAACTCTTGGCAACACTGGCAGCCATCTTGCCCCAACATGTGGCAATGGACATTGGTGAGAGAAGAAACTTGTGCTTTATGGCCTGCTTCTACCCCAAATACCCTTTATAAAAGCCAACAAATTTCTGGTATTTTGCATCAGCAGCCCTTTGGCTGACTAATACAACAACAAATTAGACAATCTAGATGAAATGGACAAATTCCTAGAGATGCACAAACAACTTACATTGACTACAAGAAATACAGGAACTCAAGAAACCAATCACAAATAAAGAAATTGAAACAGTCATCAAAAATCTTCCAGCAAAGAAAAGTCCAGGATCAGATGGCTTCACAGATGAATTCTACCAAAAATATTGAGAAGAATTAATACCAATCCTGTTTACACTCTTCCAAAAATTTTTAAAGAAGGAAAAACTACTCAACACATTTTATGAAGCCAACATTCCTCTAATACCAAAGCCAGATAAAGATACTATAAGAAAAGAAAATTACAGACCAATCTCTCTAATGAAAATAGATGCAAAAACTTTCAACAAAATACTTGCAAATAGAATTCAACAGCATATCGAAAGACTTACACACCACAACCAAGTGGGATTTATTCCTGATATTGCAAGGGTGGTCCAACATAAGAAAATCAATTAACCTAATACACCACATTAACAAATTGAAGGAAAAAAAACACATGATCATCTCGATTGATGCAGAAAAGGCATTTGACAAAATCCAGCATCCTTTCTTGATAAAAACACTTCAAAAGATAGGAATAGTAATAAAGTTCCTCAACATAATAAAGAGCATATATGATAAACCCACAACCAACATTGTACTCAGTGAGGTGAGGTTGAAAGCTTTCCCTCTAAGATAAAGCATAAGACAAGGATGCCCACTGTCACCATTGTTATTCAACATTGTTCTAGAAGTTCCAGCTAGAGCAATTAGGCAAGAAAAAGTAATAAAAGGCATCCAAATAGGAAAAGAGTATGTAAAATTCTCTTTAATCATAGATGACATGATTCTATATTTAGAAAATCCTGAAACAGAACTATTAGAGCTAATAAATGAGTTTAGCAAAGTGGCAGGATACAAGAGCAACATGCAAAAATCCATTGCATTTCTATACTCTAGTAATGAGCAAGCTGAGGAAGAAATCAAGAAAAAAATTCCATTTACAATAGCAACAAAAAGACTCAAGTATCTAGGAAATAATAATAACCAGGAATGTAAAGGATCAGTATTCAGAAAACTACAAAACAATGCTAAAAGAAATTTTTAAAAAGACCTAAACAAATGGAAAAACATTCTGTGTTCATGGATTGGAAGACTAAATATGGTGAAGATGTCAATCTACCCAAATTGACTGATAGATTCAATGCCATACCAATCAGAATTCCAACAGCCTACTTTACAGAAATAGAAAAGTCAATTGCCAAATTTATTTGGAAGGGAAAGGAGTCCCAAATAGCCAAAAACATCCTAAAAAAGAACAAAGTTGGAGGACTCACATTTCCTAAACTTGAAGTGTATTATAAAACTACAGTGGTCAAAACAGCATGGTATGGTATAAAGGTAAGACACATTGATCAATGGAATTAAATGGAATTAAGGAATTAAGGGTCTAGAAATAGACCCTTACCTCTATGGTCAACTGATTTTTGAAAAGCCTACCAAGTCCACTTTTCTGGGAGAGAATAGTTTCTTCAACAAATAGTGCTGGGAGAACTGGATATCCATAACCAAAAGAATGAAAGAGGACCCCTATCTCACTCCCTATACAAGAATCAACTCAAAATAGATCAAAGACCTAAACATAAAAGTCAGGACCATAAAATTCCTAGAAGATAATATAGGGAAACATCTACAAGACCTTGTATTAGGTGTAAGTCTCTTAAATCTTTCACTGAAAGCACAAGCAACAAAAGAAAAATATATAAGAATGGGATGTCCTCAAAATTAAACAGTTCTGCACCTCAAAGGACTTTGTGAAGAGGGTAAAAAGGCAGTTACTCAATGGGAGGAAATATTTGGAAATCATACATCCAACAAGGGTCTAATATCCATGATATATAAAGAGAACCTATAACTCAACAACAAAAAGACAAATGACCCGATTAAAAAATGAGCAAAGACCTTGTATTAGTCAGCCAAAGGGCTGCTGATGCAAAGTACTAGAACTCTGTTGGCTTTTATAAAGGGTTTTTATTTGAGGTAGAAGCTTATAGTCACAAGGCCATAAAGAGTAAATTACTTCCCTCATCAAAGTCTGATGCCACGTGTTGGAGAAAGATGGCTGCTGGTCTCTGCAAGGGTTCACCCTTCCTCTTCAGGCTCTGTGGTCCAAACTTCTTCTGGTCTCAGCTATAAGTTGGTATAAAGCTTGTCTCACTTCCCGGGGCTCATTTCTTCCTGGGTTCAGCTGCTCTGGTCTCTCCACAAGGTCAGCTGTAGACTCTCAGGCTCTCTCTCTTCCTGGGGCCTCTGCCGTATCTATGGAGCCATCTCTATTCCTCTGTGTTCTTCTTCTGTGTATTTACTTCCCAGGGCTCCCGCATCAAAACTCCAACTCTCTCCTCTGCTGTGTGGTTTTCTCTGTGAGTCTTCACTCATCAAGGGGCAGGTACACAACGTCCTACTAACTTAGCTGAATCAAAACTCCCATCTTAATTTAATCAAGTTAAAGTGAAATCTCTGAACCTAATGCAATCTAATATGCTCAAAGGAACAAACCAGTTTACAAACATAATCCAATATCTATTTTTGGAATTCATAAACAATGCCAAATTGCTATAGACCTGAATATACATTTTTCTAAAGAAGAAATACAAATGGCTAAAAAGCACATGAAAAAATGTGCACCATCATTGGCTATTATGGAATTGCAAATCAAAACTACAATGAAATATCATTTCACACCTATTAAAATGGCCACTATTAACAAAACAGAACACTAGAAGTGTTGGAGAGGATGTGGAGAGATAGGAATGCTTATTCACTGTTGGTGGGAATGTCGAATGGTACAGCCACTGTGGAAGTCTGGTGGTTTCTAAGGAAATTAGATATAGATCTACCATGCCACCCGGCAATACTAGGTACTAGGCTACTATGTATATACCCCGAAGAACTGAGAGCAGTGACACGAACAGACATCTGCACGCTGATGTTCATAATGACATTATTCACAACTGCCAAAAGATGGAAACAACCTGGGTGTCCATCAACTGACAAATGAATAAACAAACTGGTGTATACACATGATTGAATATTATTCAGCTGTAAGAAGTAATGAAGTCGTGAAGCATATGACAACGTGTATGAACCCGGAGGATATTATGTTGAGTGAAGCGAACCAGGCACAAAAGGCGAAATATTATATAATTTCACTATTATGAACTAAATATAATGACCAAACTCATGGAGTTAATAGCTAGAATATGTCACCAGAGAATAGAATGTGGTCAAGAATGGAAAGCTGAGTGTTAACCTGAGCAGAATTGGTAAAAAGTTGTTTGTAAATGTATTGAAATGAATAGAAATGGTGAAAGCACATTAAAGGATTTGTCATTAGTGGCACTAACACATGGCTATGATAGTGGGTTTTATTTGTTTTGTTTTTTTAGTAATGAAAATACTCTAATATTGATTGAAGTTATGAATGTGCAACTCAGTGATTATACCAAATGCCATTGATTGTATACTTTTGATAAATTTTACGGTTTATAAACAATAAAAATAATAGGATGGGTTTGGAGGAAAATACACTAAATGTAAGATATGGACTATAGTTAGTAGTAATATTTTGATGATGCTCTTTCATAATTTGTTACAAGTGTTTCACAACAATGCAAGGTATTTGTGGTGGGGCAATGTATGGGAACCTTGTATCATGTTATACATGTTTGTTTTGTAAGTTCACAACTCTTACTATGCACTTACTGTTTATGTATGTTCACATATTAATGATATACTTTAATAAATTGCTTTTAAAATGGAAAAAGAATGCATATAAAAGTTAAGTTATAAAAATATGCTTTTCGTGACCCTGCAATACCACTACTGGGTATATACCTAGAAGAACTGAGAGCAGTGACACGAACAGACATCTGCACACCTATGTTCACAGTGGCGTTATTCATGATTGCCAAAGGTTAGAAACAACCCAGGTGTCCATCAACTGATGAATGGATAAACAAACTGCGGTGTATTCACATGATGGAATATTATGCAGCTGTAAGAAGAAATGAATTTGTAAAGCATATGACAACATGGATGAACCTGGAGGATATTATGTTGAACAAAGCAAGTCAGACACAAAAGGACAAACACTGTATGATTGTGCTACTATGAACTAAATATACTGTGTAATATATTGTACGAATCCATTTATATAAAATGTAAATATAAATTAATTTTATAAAGATGAAATTAGATTAGTGGTTATGTAAGCCTGGGGAAAGCATGCTAAGGGGTGTGGAATTTTTCTTTTTGGAGTAATGAAATGGTTCTAAAATTTTTTGTGGTGATGAATGCACAACATTGTGATTATACTAAAAGCCACTGACTATACCCTTTAGATAGATTGTATGGTATGTAAATATATCTCAATAAAACTGCTTAATAAATAAAAAAATAATTGTGCAAGAATAGCCAGAAGTAGCAGCTATGTATAGCAGAGGAAACATAGAGAGATTGATAGGTAAAGATTTTCTTGTTTATTTTTCTGTTTTTTCCTTATTATTATTATTGACATAATGAAAATGCTGTATAATGATTGAAATGATGAATGCACAACTATGTGATTATGCCAAATACCATTGACTGAACAATTTGGATGAATTGTATGCTTTATTAATATGTAACAATAAAATTGATTTGTTTTAAAAAAATGTGTTGTCATCAATTATAACAAATGTTCCACACAAATGCAACATGTTAATAACAGGGTATTGTATGGGAATCCTGTATTTTATGCATGATTGTTCTGTAAACCACAACCTATCTAATAATGAAAAAAGAATAAGAATTCCTGAAAGCACACCATGAATCTTAAATATGTATATATATCCTGGAATTTTTACAAGCCTTTATAATTTTTCTAGGCTTTATAATTTCATCTAGGCTTGTGATTTCATCTAGGCTTGTGCAAATCTGATGGCAGAGAGCACAAGTCAAAGAGATATCGAAATAATAATTTTCATTTGCATTTTTCATTTTAAGTCTAATTCTTACTCCAAAAAATCCAACTGGTTTTAGGCCTTCCCCTGGCCCCCGCACTGCCCCCCCTGGAATTTGGGGATAGTTGGGTTTGTGCAAATATGTTTGGTCAAGCAGCATGATAGACTTTTAATTCAATAGCTTTAAAATGAAAACCATTACCTGGTGAATTGATTGTACATAAAGAAGTGTCTGCAACATATAGTTTTCATATGTTTGTCTCATGGAAAGACATACTTGCAATCACATAACTGTGGTTATGTTTGCTCCACTTGTAGTTTTAAGATTTGACTAAGCCTTTTTGTTTTAATCTCCTTTTCTCTGTGACAGATTATTCATTATTATAGAGGATTAATAGATGGGATAGATTAGTTTAGGAATGATCCTTCCATAATTACATTTCACATTACATAATGGTGGAAAGCATAATTTGAAACACACCACCCTTAGGCTGAGGGAAATTAAATACATTAAAAAGCTAAGTATTATCAACTTGTTTTCCATCTTTTCTATATGTTGTTAATGTATTTGAAAGTGTTTGCAAGTCTAACTCCAATTTTCCTCATATTAGAGATTTTAATCTCCCTTTTTAAAAAAAATTCTCTCTGCCTCTCTCTTTTTTCCTCCCTCCCTTGTAAAAAGAATCCTAATATTTTAGCTAATTCTCAATGTAGTTTTGTTCTTCAAGTGCTTATCTTTACTCACGTTGAGTAATGGAACTTAAGGTGAAGAATAAGTAACTTAAAAGTCTTAATACTCCGTTCCTGCCCCTTCACTTCTCTCCTTGCACAAGCTCAGCCATGTTGTTTTTGGCTAAGTCCTCTGTTACAGTTACTGCTAAGTTTTCTGGGAAAAGGGGTTGTGGATTTTGGGCTGGCCATGGAGCATCTTCCTAGGTGGATTTTTGGAGCCTGCATTTCCACTGCACTTATAGGGAAACAAACAAACAAAAAACAAAAACAACTCTCTAAGGACTGGAAGGAAAAAGATAAAAGACAAAATGTAGTGTTTTTCTTAGTTTACTGATCAAAATAAGAATCTGATACTTGCTCCTTTGTTGTTTTTCAGCACTCCCTAACCCAAGGAAAATGATCAGAAGAGGAAGGGAGGGGTGGTTTCATTCCATTTATGAAGCCAAGATCCCATTCCCAGCGGCAGGCATTCCTTCCAGAGCCAGAACATAGCTCACACAGCCTGGGTGGCCAGGGCAGCTCCATCTTGGACAGATGGACTGAGGGCCAGGGAGTGGCCAGAGCAGTGAGAGAAGGTGAGGCGTTTGGGGCTCATTCTTCCTTCCACTGCCCAGAAGGTATAATTGAGAACTTCAAGTTGGGAGGGCTAATGAAAACTATTTTTTGTTTTGTTTTTAATAAGAGGAATATGGCTACATTATCCCACTGTCTGCTATTCTATTTAGCTCTCCTTCTAGAATATGCCACTCCCCCCCCCCAACAGATATCATTAACCTCAAAAAGAGTTTGTAATGAAGGTCTCTTTAGCTGAGACAAGAAAACATACAAGTTATCCAAAGATACACATTTCTGCCCCCTTCCGTTAAATTCTAACAGAGGCTAATTACATGCTGTTTCCAGTACCTTGAATGCCCACTGCTTCCTTGTCTGTTCACAGACACTCTACTAAATTTTCAACCTCCTTTACAAAACCTTCCCTGGAAGCCTCCATCCTTCCCTCCCCAGGTTGTTCTGCCCTCCCAGTACATCAAGTAACGCACCCTGGTAGAAATAAAGGTTTATTAAAGCATCATTCTCTAAGCAGTCCACAGGCAACTGCTTAAATCATCGGGCTGAATTTTCTGTTGGGATCTGAGCAACAGTCCTTCTCCCATCCGTTCCCTCTCACCCCCAAGCCCAGATTGCAGGGTCTGGAAGCCTGGTAACTACATTTTCCAAAGTCCTTTGGCATCAGGTTTCTAGGTTTGGTTCCACCAATAGGAGACACTCCTTGAGATGCAGAGCAGAGCAGAAGTCAAAAGAGAAGGAGAAGCCATCATTGCTTCTGCAGTTGTGAGCAAACATGTGAGCTTCAACAAAGGCAGAAATGAGGCTTTTCCAGAAGCTTCTAGGTATTCTTGAAATCACCCACTTTGGTGTTACAGGAAGCTGAGATCATTGGCAAAGTTGTCTTCCTGATATCCTGAATGCTATGAGGAGCTTCCCTGACCTTTATTCTCCCAGCCCTTAGGGTGGTTTTGTAAGCCTTTAATTCTCTGTGTTAAATTCCTTCCTCTTTGAAATACTTAGAGTGGTTTCTGTTTTCTAGACCAAACCCTGACTTGGTTATCTATAAAACCAAGTAGAAAAGTTATTAAGTGATAAAGGATAGATTTTTTATATAAACTTCTAGTTACTACTCATCAAGTCTCAGATGATTAAAACAGGAGTCATTTTTTTCCCTCACACTATTCACAGTCTGGTCATACTCCTTTGTGTGTTCCACTCTTGTTTTATCTCATATCCATATTATAATTTGCTTTTCATACCAGAACTCTTTCAGAAATTGCAATGGTCTGCACACAGTAGGTCCACAATATGTATTTGTTGAATTTCTTTAAAAATACTATGCCCAAGCTTTAAATTCTTTTTGCATATAAATTTGGTAGCTGAATAGCAAACAAAGGAGGCTACTACACTTCCAAAACAGTTTGCAAAATGTCTTATGATTACATATACTAAGGGATAGTTTATCACTCAGTGTGAATCATGTTGAGTCATTGCCTATTCAATCATGCATGAGTTCATCCATTCAATAAATATTTATTAATCACCTACTATAAGCCAGTCACCACTTTAAGCACTTGAGACACATCAGTAAACAAATTAGGCAGAAATTTCTGCACTATTTTTCTCACTGCTTTGATTTGATCTTGACACCTAAGACTGGATTCTGTTTGCCATGCCTTATGTGCTTTGTGTTCTGTGCTTCGTTGTGACTAACACAATTATTCCTAGTGAGATAGTAAGTGACCTGATTGCAGACAAAAATGGAAAAATGATTCTCCATATTAGGAAGAAGCATTGAGTCCTGGGTCCTGTTTGTGGACCTTATCTTCCTGGGATGCTTGTTGTAGGGATGATGCTGTCTTCCTTCCTTCCTATCTGATGTTACATATCCATGAAATAAATTTCTTCCTGTGTGAAAATCCCAACCCCCTCCTCCTTATTAGTAACAGTAGAAGTTAGGCACAGTTTCTCCTCAAGTCTTGGCCAGGTGCTGTTCTCCTGGGATGGATAACATTCCGTAGTACTCTCATTCAAGTTCTTTCCTGCCCATGGTTTATAATATTGCGCTTATTGTTTATGTTCAGACATAAAATAGTCTGGAGTGGTTTCTTATTCTATACATTGTTTTTGGCATTTTTCCATGAACAAGTCCTCATTATATTTGCTCATACGCCACCACTGAGTTGTTTCTGGTATGAGACTGACTCATTGCTTATGACTAAGTTTGGTAAATTTCCTTTGAAAAGGGTAACACCATAGTTAATCCTAATTCAATTTTATAAATATTCCAAAAATGTTAAGCAAAATAGTTGAGGGTAAATACCAGAGAGTATTGCCTTCATGTATATATATTTTTCCTTCTTAGTGAATTGAATACGTGGGTACTATTTAGGAAGATTTTACCTCCATTCAGAAGTAAAAGAGCCTGGGGCAGTCACTGAATTCCAGGTGATTCCAAAGAAGGACCAGAGGGAAACCAGGGATGATTAGTGGTTCTGGCTGATGAAGCGCCAAACGCCAGGGAGAGACTGCCTTTGCCGGAGGCTGTGTTTCCTGCCTTCCTCCTAGGGGGCGACGCTGCTGAGAAGGGCAATGGTGGCAGTGGTGTGCTAAGATCTGTAGGTACTGGCCAGGAGAACAACGGGAATCCAGGCAACAGACGGCCCGTTTCCAGTCCAAAAGACATTTGGGCAACTGGGATTTGGCTTCCTTCAAAAGAACCTGTGATTTAAGTCATAGCACAGGCCATCCGAACTCAGATTTTTAAAAAAATCAGACCCATTAGACAGCATGGATTATCTTTTCAGAAGATGGAAAGCCTATGCTTCCAGATACTTATACTCTATGTCTAAACTTGTAGATAGAAAACAGCAAATCAGGCCAAGTGTAGTTTACGGTCTGCATCTTTGTGGACTGTCTGCATACAGAAGCAGACTGAGCTAGGTAGAAGAAAAAACAAAGAATTTTGAAGGGAGTCGGGAGAGAAAAATAAGCAAGTTAGGGAGAAAAGCTTTTAAATTAGGTGTTAAACTCCCTCCCCCCCGCAAAAAAATCACAAAGAAATAATGTCTATGAATTGTGTTAAATCATTAAAAACTGGGAAATTAAGAGCTAGTTCTCATGTTCTTTCCACTCAAGCTGTTTCATGTGTTCTAAGCCCGAGGCATGCTGGGAGGAGAAGAGGACACTTACTGGTTCCCTCCCTTTGTCACCTATTTCCACTTGATTCCAGTCTATTAACATGATGTTCTGCAGTTACTAATTTAAATAAAGGAAGATATTTAAATATATTTAAATATAAGAAGGCATAGCTGGAGATGTTCCAGCGTTGCAAATGTGGTAGGTGGAATGGCAGTAGAACTGCCCTGGCCAGCACATTCCAGTTGTGTTCCCTAGCCAAGGGTGGTACTGAGAAGCAACCCTAAGCAAATATTGGTTCAGTTAATGGGCACAATTACTGAAATGTCATACAACACTTCAATCTTGCTCTGCTGCTCAATTTCCCTTCCACATTTAATATCCAACCTTTAAAAATACACATTTACAGAGCTATGTTTGCTTTAGTAAGTTTTAAAAAATCTTACCAAATGGGTGGAAACGTTTTAGATTGGTTCAGGCTGTGAATTTCTTCTTTTCCAAATTTCTTCTTTTCTCTAAAATTTCCCCTCTTAGTTTGGGAATGTGTTGAGGGTAGGGAAGCATGTGGGGTGTGGAGGTTGGACTTGGGAAGGGGAAGTTCATATATAATATCTGGAGTATCTTTTCTAAGGATGAAATCTCCTCAGGAAGCAGCCATAATTCTCTACATACAAGTTAACATACTTAAAAAAAATTATTTCTAGCAGGAAAGATTTGAAGAGATTGTAATTAAAACCATAAACAGTGAATGAGATAAAATTAGGAGGAAAATTAAAAGCTATATGGTGCAGACAAAGAAAACATTACAGCAGACAATCAATTACATTCAGATTTTTATAGTTATCAAAGCAAATATATATATAAAAGTATGTATCTACTGAAGTCCTGCAATGTGCCCAGCTCTGTATTAGAACATAAAAAGCACTATGCATAATAATGTCCAATTATAACATCTTTGGTGTCTTCATCCTGAAGAAAATTTAGTGAAAATTAGCTTTGTTTTGATGATAGTGAATATGATAATTAAAATATGCATTAAGCAAAAGTCATGTCTGTGGAGCTATAAACTTTGTAGTCATATCTAGGACATGACTAGGTACTATTATCATATGTAATTAGACAGCAAATTTGGAATAAAAACATAATTTACAGTACTTACTGAAGGTTGAAAGGCCATTCAAGGGAATGGATGTGGCGCAAGTGGTTGAGTGCCCACCTCCCACATGGGAGGTCCACGTTTGGTTCCCAGTGCTTCCTTGAAAAACAAAAACAAACAACAAACTAAACAAATGCGAAAAACCAACTTTGGGAAGCCTGTGTGGCTCAGTGGTTGAACGCCAGCTTCCCACATACGAAGTCCTGGGTTCAATCCCCGGCCCCCAGCACCTCAAAAAAAAACACACAAAAAACAAAACAACAACAATTACTAAACTTAAGCCACATCTGCTCCTCACATAATCTTTAACTATAGAAGCCTCACCTTAATCTTCTCCTATGGATTTACTTTTATTTTGCTCATTGAGACATGCGTCTGAGGCAACATGTTACCTACCCTATCCTGTTCTTTTGGATTTCTGGGTAGCCTTGTTTTTCACTCTTCTATGTGATAAATAACAAAAGGGAGAATTCAGGGAGGACTCTCAAGCTTTTTGAGCAGACTGAGGTGGGCTTCTCCCAACAACAGCTGGTGGATTCTTGCCCATCACTCTTCATTCCGCTTAGTCCTTCTATTCCATTTTAATAAGGACAGGTTTCTTTAACCCTCATCTCAGAATCAAGGATCCCTTCTTCCTGCATTTGCCAGGTGAATAAGACCTTAGCATTCACATCATCTTCATCTGGGTGGTGGTTACACAGGTATTCACATATGAAAAAATTAGCAAGCTCTACACTTTTGGTTGCTGTACTTTATTTACTTTAATATGTGTTTGTTATCATCAATTAAAAAAAAAAAAGCCCTAGCGTTCAATTTCTTGGCAGTTTGTCTCTCTGCCCAAGACTAGCACAAGAATAACCCTTCTGCTATACTTTTAGTCTGGTGACACCTTGAAGGTGGGACTCTCTGAGCCTTCTACAATCTGCCATTGTTCCTCAGTTTTTGAAATATTTCTTTTCCTCAAAATTTATTAAATGTTTCCAAAGCACAATTACATTTTCTCTTCAGCAGCCTTTTCTAGAAGCTTTTTTAAAAAAACTACTACATTTTGCTGCATTAAAAAAAAATAAGAGTAAAACCAAAATATGGGTGGAAAGATCAATAAAAGTGAGAAAACAGTGTCCACAAGTCAATTCCAATCATGAGCAAAGGGCTATGTCACTAATATAGAGTTCTGGCCAGTTAATAAAGGACCAATAACTCAAAAGAAAAAATGGGCCATGGATATGAATAAAATATTCCATGAAATTTAAAACCCAAACAAATGAACAATGCTTAACCTCATTCACAATAAGAGAAATAAAAATGAAAACAACACTGAGATAACATTTCTCAAGCTATCAGAATGGATAAAATTAAAAAATTAGATATTACGTGGTATTGGTGAGGTTGTAGGCAAAAAGAGCCTGTCATGCATTGCCTGGGAGGGTAAATTTTCAATCTTTTATAGAAGGCAGTTTGACAGTACCTATCATTACAAAGGCATAAGTCCATTGAGCAATTCCATTTTAAGGAATTTAGATGACAGATATACTTTTGACAGGCAAAATGATGCCTGTTCAAGGTAACATCATTTTTGTAATAAAAAATTAGTAAAATAGTAAAATATTGTAAGTAACCTAAGGAGCGGTCTGGTTAAATAACTTACTATACATATTTAAAATAGATTATTAGGCAGCTACTAAAATGTGAGGAAACTCTTTTGTTTTACTATAAAAGAAATCAAGTTATTGTTGAGCAAAAACTCAATGGGGGAAAAAAATAAGGGGACCTGGTGTAGCTCAGTGGTTGAGGACCAGCTTTCCACATATAAGATCCCAGGTTCAATCCTTGATCCTGGTAATTAAAAAAACAAACAAACAAACAAACAAACAAAAAAATCCAATGGGCAAACAATATGATCTTATACCCTCCTAAATCTGAATCTCTTCCAGAGCAGACTACTCCAGTACACAATAAATCCAGTCCCGTAAGGCAGAAATCTAGATGTTACCCTTAAAACCTGTGATTCCCTTTTCCTGACAAGTTATCCAATAACAGGTCCTGTACATTTTATTTCCTAAATATGTACTGAATTTATCCATTTATTTTCATTCCTGCTGGCATCAGTTTTTTAAAAAAAGATTTATTTATTTACTTTATTTTTAAAAATTTATCCCCCTCTCATCCTGATGGTTCTCTCATTGTCTGTCTGCTCATTGTTTGCTTGCCTTCTCCAGGAGGCACCGGGAACCAAACCTGGGACCTCCCACATGAGAGGCGAGTGTCCAATGGCCTGAGCCACATCCTCTGCAGGTTGCAGTGCCTGCTGGCTTGTGGCATCTGCTCATTGCGGCGGGGATGGCATCTAGCTTGTTGTGGCGGGAGCAGTATCTAGCTCCTTTGCAGTAAGGGTGACATCTGCTCGTCTTCTTTAGGAGGCACCATTGCTGAACCCGGGACCTCCCATGTGTTAGGCGGGCACCCAACTGGTTAAGCTACATCCACTTCCCCCAGCTGACATCATTTTAGTCATAATGCCTATCTAGGCTACTGCAATAGCTGCCTTCTCCTTCTCTTATTCCTAATCCTCTTCTTTCATTCTTCTCTTTTTGTGTTAATGTGAAATATAATACACATACTGAAAAGTGCATGTAGTGGATATTTCGGGTGGCTTACTGGATCACCTTTACCAGCTGGTGTGCCTATCCCCAGCTGCTGCTCATGATATGCAGTTGCCCTCTGTTCTGGAGAATTGCCTTTGCCTAATCTAGCTGACTTACCTGGATGGCCTATCCTTCCTACATATTCTGCCCCATCTGCCTAGACCGAGGCCAATGACTGAAATGGGGATAAAAAGGATGCCCCCTTTGCCTCACAGTGGGGTTTACTCCAGTACAGTTTGATTTCCAGAATTCCCTCTGGGATCAGACGGAGCCTGGTCTCCAGAGACCATATTCCTGTTTAGCTTTTCTCCTTGCCCTATCCTGCTTCCTTCTCTCTCCTCAACCCCCTCCCCTGAGAGCACTTCCCCCAAAAATCCCTCGAATAAGATTCCTTGTCTCAGGTTTGGCTTCTAAGGAACTCAACCTAAGACAGTGAATAAAATATAACATGTAACTTATCAAATTATTATAAAGTAAACACTTAAGAAAAATGATCTAAAACTTGGAAATAAGGCAAAGAGAAAGCATGTTCCTAATATGGTCCCAAATGCCTAGCATGATCTGGCCCCCACCCACTTTACCAGCTTTATTCTCTCCCTGGGCTCCAGCTCTAGAGGGAGAGTGGTGTGTCCTGCAGCCTGATGCCACAAGACTCCATCTGTTCCTTTTCTTGGCGTACACTCTCCCCCACTCCTTCAAATCATGTCACTTTACTCCTATTCACCAGTAAGACATCAATTGCTTCAGATATGGTCAGGATCCCTATGATCTGCTCTTCTAGCACTGGGAACCTTTAGTGCTTCAAAGCCCTTGTTATATTTGTGATTTTATATTGGTTTAACGTCTTTCTTCACGGAGACATGGAAGGCAGTTCCATCTCTGTTGATGAGTCCATTGTATTCCCAGGGTCCAACACAGTCCCTTGCACAGGATTGGTTCTTAATAAATATGCAAGAAATGGATGAATGAATGAGGGGTTATGTCCAGATCTGCTTAGAATGTGTGTTTGGGGCCCAAGGAGGTTAAGGTTAATAGGTAGAGACTCTGAAGTAGTCATAATTTGTCTTGTGTAGTCTCAACTCCCATCATAATCTGTTCCTCCCTTTTTAGTTCTTTAACCCTTTTTCTTCTGCCCCAGGAGTTCAGTGCTCTGCTCTTGCTCTCAGCCTCTCCAATATCTCTGACAGACACAATTATATTTATGTGTTAGTGAAGTGTTGTAGAACTCCTCCCAGTTGGATTTTAAAGAAGGACCCACAAGAAGGTGAGTATCCACCATCCTTTCCAGTGCTGCATGGCACAGAACTGTTAAGGCATGATGGTCCCTTTGCTGCCTGTTTGGGCAGCTGTGACTGGAAATGTTTTGAAGTTAGAAAGCATTATGATTTCTGTTCCCTGAAAACAGGAAGTGCTGAAGATGGAAGTTTTATTATCTGAGGAGATTTTCTTCCTGGTGACACGGCCTGGAAGCTTACTTATTTGACCAAAATAGCAAGGTTTCTGAAGGAAAATAAGAGCTCCTTCAACCTTCTATCAAGATAGAAAGAAGAAAAATGAGGCCCTTGTGGATAGTGCAGAATACAAGGCATCCTTCACACAGAGTGAAGTTGAGACACTGCAGAAGAATGGGAGAGGGTAGGACAGAGAAGAGGAAGCAGAAAGCCTTCCAAGAACAGAGAAAGGAGAAATCTGAGAAATAAAGTGTCTAAGAAGGAAGGAAAGGGGCCAAGAAAGAACTGCCAGCATATCTACTCTTTATGGTAAGGCAGTGGGAGTCTTACCACTGAAATTCCTGAAATGCATTCCACAAGGAGTTAACACTTCAAAAGATGGCAGCAGCAAGCAAACAACCTAACTGTCCATCCCTGGAGACTAGTCTAAAGAAGCACTGTCTATCCATACAATGGGATGACTCTAGATCTGCAAAGGAATGAGGACTATCTTTATAACCTCTTTGGAGTGATCTCCAGAATATATATATATATATATATATATATTTTTTTTAATTGGAAGTAAATACATCTGGAATAAGTTTTATTGGAATTCATATAAAAAGAAAGTGAACCCATTAGAATTAATATCATAAATAGTCAACTTTATTTGCACACAGAAATATTAATGAAACTGGACCCTAGAAGTCTTAACCATTTATTGCATAAAGCCAGTTGAGCTCTTCATCTCATGTGGCAATTATATATTATTTTAGGTGGAGCTTTATTTTCAGCTAATAATTTTAGAGACAGACCACTCATATTTCCCTTTTCTCCCTCCTCCTCAAAAAATACACAAACAGAAAGTGGTAATGGGCATTTTCCTATCTTCAAAATACAATCTCCTGCTAAGATCAGTGAGTTAGACCAGAATATATTTTAAGTAGAATAAGTTAGGTGGAGAAAAATGCATGTAGTGGGGACTTCTGGGAAGATAGTGGATTAGAGAGACATGGGACTCACTTCTGTTCTAGAAAAATAGAAGATAAGCAGGAATGGCCTAGAAAAAAAATGTGGTAGGGTTTAGGACACCAGAGGAAGGCTAGACACCACTCAGAAGAGAGAGGGGCACAGGAAAAGAATCTTGACAGAAAGACCATGAGTAGAAGCTGCAGCTGTAGCCACTGGCACCCTTCACCCACCCTATGAGCAGACAATTTTGAATCTCCGGCCTTAAGCTGGAGGCTATGGACAGAGGGGGCAGTAGGGATCCACCTCCCTAGGAAATGGGAGAGACAGGGATGCAGCCTATGACTGATTCAGCTTTTGGCCAACAAATTTGGTCTGCTGTGTCCCATGAGGCATTCCAAGCCGGATGGCTGCGCCATTGTTTGCCCTTGGGGCCAGCACTGGAATAAAGAATGTTGACCCTCTCAGTCACCCTCCCTACAGACTGGGAGTGGTTGCTAAGGACGCAGAGGGGAGTGGAATTATTTCCTACCTGAGAAAATGGAGGAAGCTGCAAGCAAAGGTTGGAGAACAGGCACTGAGAAAGTTTGAATTGTGAGGCTTTTTATAGCCACAAGGCAGGATCCTCCGTCAAATTGTTGTGGGCAGTGTTGTAGTAAACACACTCCATCCTGGCTGTGAACTGAGAGGGCTACCAAAGACCACCGTCTGCTGGCTGACTAAGGAAATGCATGAAAGGAAACTGAGAGTAAATAAGTAAGAGAGGCTTTTTCCAGCCTTTCCAGCCTGCCCCCAAGGCCATTGGAAGTGGGTCTGCAATCCATTACTGGGTCCATGGCCCAGATCTGAGTAACTAACAGGGACAATCCTAAAGAAATGGGAGAATATCCTATGTTCATGGCTCAAAAGACTAAACATCATTAAGATGTCTTTCCTACACAAATTGATCTACAGATTTAAAGCAATTTCAATAAAAATTACAGCAGCATTTTTTATGGATTTGGAACAGCTAATAATGAAATTTATTTGAAAGGGCAAGGGGCCCAGAATAGCCAAAAACATTGAAAAAGAAAAATGGAGTTGGAGCAATCACACTACCTGACTTTAAAGCATCCTACAAAGCTACAGTGGTCAAAACTGTATGGTATTGGCACAAGGATAGACATACTGACCAATGGAACCAAATTGAGCATTCTGATATAGATCCTCGCATATATGGTGAACTGATATTTGACAAGGCCACCAAGCCTGCTCACCTGGGATGGAATGGCCTCTTCAACAAATGGTGCTTGGAGAATTGGATATCCATATCCAAAAGAATGAGAGAGGTTCACCATCTTATGCCCTGTATTAGTCAGCCAAAGGGGTGTTAATGTGAAATACCAAAAATGGGTTGTTCTTTATAAAGGGTATTTATTTGGGGTAGAAGTCCACAGATACCAGGCCATAAAGCATTAAGTTTCTTCTCTCACCAAAGTCAATTGCCATGTGTTGGAGCAAGACAGTTGCTGACGTTTGCCAGGGTTCAGGCTTCTTGGGTTCCTCTCTTCCCAGGGCTGCATTTCTCTCTGGACTTAGCTCATCTGGTTCCTCCACAAGGTCAGCTGTAGACTATCAGGCGAACGGCTCACTTCTCTTCTCCTGGGACCTTCTCACCAACATCAAAACTCCAACATCAAAACTGCCTCTCAAAAAAACTGCTGCAACTCTGTTCTTTGTAATGCCTTTTATATTTTCTTCCCCCACCCCCCAAGGGGTGGGGCTTAACACCCTACTGACGTGGCCCATTCAACGCCCTAATCATAACTTAATCATGCCCAAATTAACAGATCAATTTACAAGCATTATCCAATTATGTTTTTGGAATTCATAATTACATCAAATTGCCCAATGGCTATATGCCTTATATAAAAAAAAATTTTTTTAATAGAGTTTTTTTGTTTGTTTGTTTTTTGTTTTTATTACCGGGAGGTCCGGGGGATCCGGGGGATCGAACCTGGGTCTCTCCATATGGGAGACGGACACCCAACCATTTGAGCCACATCCGTCCCCCTATAGATGGGAATATATATATTTTTTAAGGTACTGGGGCTGGGGATTGAACCCAGGACCTTGTATGTGGGAAGCTGGTGCTTAACCACTGAGCCACATGGGCTCCCCGTTATATAAAATTAACTCAAGATGCATCAGAGATCTCAATATAAGAACCAAGACCATAAACGTTCTAGAAGATAATGTAGGGAAGCATCTATGAGATCTTGTGGTAGGAAATGGTTTCATAAATTTTACACCCAAAGCATTGGTGTGATAGTTAGGCTAATGTGTCAACTCGGTCAAGTAGTTGTGTCCAGGTGTTTGTTTCAGCAAGCACTGGGCTAATTGTAATACAAGAGCATTTATGGACTTCAATCACCAGTGAGTTTACTGTGTGGATGGCTGATTACATCTGCATCAATCAGGGAGATTACATTATCAGTGGGTGGTGCTTTTATCCAATCAGTTGAATGACTTAAAAGTGGAAGTGATTTCAACATTGAGAGAGAATTTCCCAGCTCTCGTTGGACAGGCAACTTCTCCCAGAGACTCATCAACAACCTTTCATCGGGCTTTCATCGGAGCCCCTGGTTTGCAGCTTGCCTGAGGAACCTGGACTTGTGCGTCCCCACGGTCGCGTGAGAGACTCTTTTAAAATTTCATATTAGGGGGGCGGCTGTGGCTCAATCAGTAGGGCTCCCGTTTGCCATATGGGAGGCCCCGGGTTCGGTTCCTGGGGCCTCCTGGTGAGGGCGGCCCGCCCGCACGGCGTGGTTGGCTGGCCCAGCGAGCACAAGCAGCAAGGGGGGGATAAATGAATAAATAAATAAAATCTTTAAAAAATAAAAAATAAATAAAATTTCATATTATTGATAGATATCTCCTGCTGATTCTGTTTCCCGAGAGAACCCTGACTAATACAATGGGCAAAGAAAGAAAAAAATAGATAAATAGGACCTCTTCAGAATTAAAAACTTTAGTGCTCAAAGGAATTTGTCAAGAAAGCAAAAAGGCAGCATACTCAATGGGAGAAAATATTTAGTAACCATTTATCCAATAAGGGCCTAATATCCAGCATCTGTAAAGAACTCCCATATCTCGAAATAAGAAGACAACCCATTTAAAAAATGGGTGAGAGATTTGTAGACACTTTTCCAAAGAAGAAATACAAATGGCTAAAAAGCACATGAAAAGATGCTCAACATCACTAACTATTAGGGAAATTCAAATCAAAACTACAATGAGATGTCATCTTACACTTATTAGACTGGCGGCAATTAAAAAAACAGAGGACTACAAGTGTTGGAAAGGATGTGAAGGAATGGAAACACTCATCCACTGCTGGTGGGAATGTAGAATGGTGTAGCCATTGTGGAAGACAGTCTGGTGGTTCCTCAAGAAGCTAATTATAGAACTGCCATATGATCCAGCAATCCCACTGCTGGGTATATACCCAGAAGAATTGAAAGCAGAGACAGGAACAGATATACACATGCCAATGTTCATAGCAGCATTATTTATTATTGCCAAAAGTTGGAAACAACCCAAGTGCCCATCAACAGAAAAATGGATAAGCAAATTGTGGTATATACATACAATAGAATATTACTCAGCTGTACGAAAGAATGCAGTATTAGCACACGGCATAACATGGATGAATCTTGAAGATCTTATGCTGAGTGAAGTAAACCAGTCACTGAAGGACAAATATTATATAACCTCACGGATATGACTTAAACAAATTGAACAGACTAAAAGAGCTAGAGTCTGGAAGATAGGTTATCAGGAGACAGAAACGGAGTAAAATGTGGTGAGCCAATGCTCAATATGGGCAAGACCTATGATAAGGTGAAGGGGATGGATGGGCAGTGGATAGGGGTGATGTTGGTGCAGGGATGTGAGGGGGGTTGATGGTGCTGGAATGTGAGGAGGAGAAGGATAGGGGGGTTAGATTGGACTATACATAGAAGTGGAGGGAGGGCTTAAGGAAGGAACAGATGAACTCTAGAGATTTGTAGGTCTGTGGTTAAACTACAATGGCAGATTGTTCTTTTGACAAATATGGCAGGGGAGGGTTACTGGTGCAGAGTGTTAGGGGTGTCATAGTGTGTTATCTCAGTGAGTGGAGACCCACACAATAAACAAGAAAATATTAAACTCCCATCCTGGAGAGTCCTGCTATGTTCTCAGTTAGAGGGGCAAGAATCTCTTGAGAATATAGGCAGTGCCTATTGAAAGAAAATTGTCCAATATGTCAAATCCTCAGTATTAATGCATATAACTATGAACTCGATTCTTCAAAAATTGAAACTTAGTGGTTACCATACTTCCCAAGGGGAGAGGGGAGAATAAAATAAATAGAACATAGGGCACTTTTGGAGCATTGGAACTGTTCTGCATAATCTTGCAATGATGGATATAGGCCATTATAAATTTTGCCAAAACCTATAAAAGTGTATGGTACAAAATGTATTCATAAAGTAAACCATTGACCATGGTTAGTAGCAATGCTTGAATATTTTTTCCTCAATTGTAACAAATGTACCATACTCATATAAGAGGTTATCAGTAGAGGAAAATGTGATAAGAGGAGAGGATGGGATATACGGGAATCTCCTATATTTTCTATGTGACTTTTCTGTAACCTAAAGCTCCTTGAAAATAAAGCAAAAAATTTTGCGATGTATTTGAAAAAAGACCTTGGCCAAAAGGTGGAAATATTAAATACAAATGAGTTTTTATGGCTAAGAAATTTCAAAGTGAGTCGGGAGGTCATTCCAGAGATTATGCTTATGCACGTCTCAGGAGGATCTCATTGACTGACACAGCAAACACTATCTCAAGCAAGGGGTGCTCCTGAGAGCTCTAGAAACATCTAGACACTGTTGGCAGGGCAGACAATCTCAGGAATTCAGCACCCTGTCAGTGGGCCTTACATTGGGGAGTATATGTTCCTCAATGTAACAGAGTTAGACTCATTTATAATTTCCCTATACATAGTTCTTCTCTCCCTTTTATTTGAACCTATAATTAGCACTATACTCATGACATACATACCAGAGGCTTAAATCTTCGGTCTGTTCATATGCCGAATGAGTTCTGAATTTCAGCAGTGTTGCAACACCTAGGACAACTAACAAAAGGATGATGATGGACAAGACCCAACCAGAAAAACAGAGAGTATCTACAACTGCAAGCAAGACAGTTCCATCCATCTGCCCCATGGGATCTAAGCCCCATCTCAATCAGAAACAGAGTGGGCATCATGACCATCCTAAAATCCTCAAGAGGAATGAACAAACATAAGGGGGTTTGCAGCTATGGGCTAAAGCAAACTTATTATTATTCCAGCAATGGAAGATCTTGTAACATTGATACAAAGGCAGTCGTCACCAGAGGTTCTGAGGGGAGGGCAAGGGAAGAATAGGTGCAATGTGAAGGCATTTTGAAGAATTGGAATTTTCCTGCATGACATTGAATGATGAGTATAGGCTATTATACATTTTTCAATACCTATAAAAATGTGCTTTACAAAGAATAAACTGTAATGCAAACTATTGACCTTGGTTAGTAGCAATGCTTAAATATGTGTTCATCAATTGTAACATATGTACCTCACTAATAAAAGATGTTGTTAATGGGGAACAGCGTAGGAGGGAGAGTGGGTGGGGTGTATGGGAACCTCCCTATATCTGTGGAATCCCCATGTATTTATGTAATCTAAAGCTTCTTTAAAAACTAAAAAATAAAATAAAATATAATACAAGCTAACTAGTCCCCACTGTAGAAGTGTTGATGATTCCCAATTATTTATTTATTTTTACATTGTTTTTTTGTTTTTGTTTTTTTAAATTGATTTAATGAAATTACACAAAATGAATCAACCATACAGTTCCATGCAGGCCTTAAAATAAAGAAAAAAGCTCCTAACCATTCTACATCTCTATACAAATAAGACCTGAGATTTAGAATTTTTTTTTTGTAATGTGACTTTGGCTGTTTACAAACAACATAAAAAAAATCTGCCTCAACAAAGATGTGAGTGGAGCTGCTTTTCTGTTTTAAATATGGATCACCCCCATGTCCCCCTCTACCTTTCCAGAAATTGTTAGGTCTCCACAGAGGAAGGTAACCTTTATACTCTCAAGTAAGCAAACTTATGGCATACATTTGAAAAGTAATTTAAGTATATACATTAAAAACAGGGTGTGGCAATTGGATATTATTTATGAATCCCAAAAAAGAGAAAGATTATGGTTATAAACTGGACTGTTCCTCTGGGTGTGGTATGATTGTATTAAATTCAAAGGTTTTAAGTTTACTTGATAAAATCAAATTAGGGCTTCTGATTGGGCTACATCAATAAGGTATAGCTTGGGTTGAATCTCCACCCCTTTGGGCCTATATAAACAGAAACTCACTCAAGAAGACACACAGAAGAAAACATGGAAGAGGAGAGAACTTGGTCATTTCAGTCCTGTCATGTGACAGAAAGGAGAAAAGTCAAACAGCTAAAGCCCTGGGAAGAGAGATGAGTCATTTGCCTGATAGTTTGTAGCCAAAAAGAACAGAGCAGCTGAGCAGCTGAGAAGGCCTGAGAGACCAGGCAGAGATTGCTGGCCACCTAGCTTCAACAGGTGGCAACAGACTTTGGTGAGAAAGCAGTCTTAAGTTGGACTCTTTAGGGCTTTGTAACCGTAAGCTCTTACCCCTTTATAAAGCCAACAGATTTCTGATACCTTGCATCAGCACCCTTTTGGCAGACTAATACACAGGGTAAGTGTCAGTAAATACAGAAAAAATATGTTTGAAGAGAAAAAGATATACATTTACAATAGTTCCTTTACTTTATTCTATTTACTAATTTTTTTGTGAGGTATTGGGGATTGAACCTGCTACCTTGTACATATGAAGTAGGTGCTCAGCCACTGAGGTATACCTGCTCCACTCATTTTCTTTTAAACAAATCAATTTTATTAACACATATTAATAAAGCATATGGTTCATCCAGAGTGTACAGTCATTGGTATTTGGTATGGTCACATGGTTGTGCATTTATCACTCAGTTATCACTGGAGCATATTCATTGTTTCAACAGCAGTAATGATAAAAAACATTAAAACAGACAAACAAACAAGCAAACAAAAAAGTTGTTCATCTCTCGGTCTCTCTATGCTTCCCCTGCTGTACATGGCTGCTGTTTCTGGCTATTCTTGCACAGTTATTTGTTTGTTTATTGAGCAGTTTTATTGAGATACATTGACATGCCAACTGATCTATCCAACCATGGCTTTTGTCATAATCACAAAGTTGAGTGTTCATTGCCATGGAGAATTTTGGAACTATTTCGTTGCTCCAGAGGGAAGGACTCCAAACCCCGTGGCAGTCCTTCCGCAACCCTACATAACCGCGAGTCTAATTTCTTCTTTAAACATTGATTTATATTTGCATTTTATATAAATGGAATCACACAATTTGAAAAAACATATTAGAGGCATACAAAAGCAGACTCAAAATGATAGAAGAAAGAATAAGTGATACAGAAGACAGCACAGCTGAAATTGAAGAGAGAAAAGAACAGAGAGAAAAGAATGGAAAAAATTGAACAAGGGTTCCGGGAGTTAAATGATAACACAAATGGAAACAACATACATGTCATCCAGAAGGAGAACAGAAGGGAAAAGGGGCAAAAAGAGTATTTGAGGAAATAATGGCTGGACATTTCCCAACTCTCATGAAAGAAATGAACTTATATGTCTAAGAAGCACAGCATAGCCCAATCAGAATAAATCTGAATAGACCTACTCCAAGACACATACTATTCAGAATGAGAAGAAAAACATCACAAACAAGGGATGCCAGTAAGACTTAGTGCAGATTTCTCATCAGAAACCATGGAGCAAGAAGGGAATGATTGGATATAATTAGGATACTGAAAGAAAAAGTTGCCCACCAAGAAATCTTTATCTGGCAAAATTGCCCTTCAAATATGAAGAGTTTAAAATATTCACAAATAAACAGAAACTAAGACTGTAAAAAAGAGCCCACCTTTGTATGAAGTATTAAAGGGAGCCTTACAGCCCCAAAGAAAAAGACAGGAAAGAGAGATTTGGAGGAGAGTGTAGAAGTAAAGACTAGCAGAAAGGATAACCAAAAGAGTATCAGACAGATGGAAATAAGAAAACCCATGAAAACCAAAGAATAAAATGGTAGATGTAAATAATGCATTTACAGCAATATCATTGCATGTGAATGGATTAAACTCTCCAATCAAAAGACATAGGCTGACAGAATGGAAAAGAAAACATGAGCCATCCATATGCTGCTTTCAAGAGACTAACCTTAGACCCAGGGATATAAACCGGCTGAAAGTAAAAGGCAGGAGAAAGATATTTCACACAAATAGTAACCAAAAAAGAGCAGACGTAGCTATACTAATATCAGACAAAACATATTTTAAATGCAAAAAAGTTGTAAGAGATACAGAAGGCCAAAATACACATTAATAAAAGGGACAATCCACCAGGAAGAAATAACAGTCATAAATATCTATGCACCTAACCAGGGTGCACCAAAATATTTGAGGCAAACTCTGGCAAAACTGAAAAGAGAAATAGACTTTGCTACAATAATAGTTGGAGACTTCAATAAACCACTCACATCATTATATAGAACAACCAGACAGAAGATCATCAAGGAAACAGAGAACTGGAACAATATGATAAATGAGCTGGAAATGACAGACATATATTGGAATTTTGAATCCCAAATCAGTGGGTTATACATTCTTCTCAAGTGCTCATGGTCTTTCTCCAGGATAGACCAGATATTGGGTGACAAAGCAGGTCTCAATAAATATTAAAAGATTGAAATTATACAAAGCACCTTCTCAAATCATAATGGAATGAAACTGGAAATCAATTTCAGACAGGAAAAGGGGAAATTTTGCAAATGTATGGAAGTTAAACAACAAACTTCTAAACAATCAGTGGATCAAAGGAGAAATTTTAAGAGAAGTTAATAAATAAAAAGAGACA
Source organism: Tolypeutes matacus (assembly GCA_026826555.1). Taxonomy (NCBI): domain Eukaryota; kingdom Metazoa; phylum Chordata; class Mammalia; order Cingulata; family Chlamyphoridae; genus Tolypeutes; species Tolypeutes matacus. The sequence goes on along the minus strand of JAKSZT010054458.1, from coordinate 17,648,999 downwards.
AATGAAAATGAGAACACAACTTATCAAAACATATGTGACACACCAAAGGCAGTGTTGTGAATGAAATTTATAGCCATAAATGCCTATATTAAAAAAGAAGAAAGAGCTAAAATCAAAGATCTAACTGAACAACTGGAGAAATTAGAAAGGGAACAGCAAACCATTCCCAAAACAAGCAAAAGAAAAGAAATAATAGATTAGAGCAGAAATAAATGAAATTTAGAATAAAAAAAACAATAGAGAAAATCAACAAAACCAAAAGGTGGTTCTTTGAAAAGATCACTAAAATTGACAAACCTTTAGCTAGAACAATAAAGAAAATGAGAGAAGACACAAATAAATAAAATTAGAAATGTAAGGGGGAAGTAATGACTGACCCCACAGAAATAAATAGGATCATAAGAGGATATTATGAGAAAATCTATGACAACAAATTAGACAACCTTGATGAAATGGAAAAATTCCTAGATGTGCACAACCTACATTGACTCTATAAGAAATACAAGAACTCAACAAGCCAATAACATTTAAAAGAGTGAACCAGTCATCAAAAATCTCCCAATGAAGAACAGTCCAGGACCAGATAGCTTAACAGGTGAATTCTACCAAGCATTCTGAGAAAAATTAACAACAATCCTGCTTAAACTCTTCCAAAAAAATTGAAAAGAAGGGAAAATTCCCCACACTATTTTATGACACCAACATCACCCTAATACCAAAGCCAGATAAAGATACTACAAGAAAAGAAAATTACAGACCAATCTCTCTAATGAACAGAGATGCAAAAATTCTTAACAAAATACTTGCAAATTGAATCCAACAGCATATCGAAAAACTTATACTCCACGACCAAGTTGGGTTTATTCCTGGTATGCAACAGTGGTTCAACATAAGAAAATCAATTAAGCTAATATACCACATTAACAAATTGAAGGGAAAAAACAGATTATCAACCTGATTGCTGCAGAAAAGGCATTTGACAAAATCCATCATCCTTTCTTGATAAAAACTCTTTGAAAGATAGGAATCAAAAGAAATGTCCTCAATGTGATAAAGGGTATATATGAAAAACCCACAGTCAGCATGGTACTTAACAGAGAAAGGTTGAAAGTTTTCCCTCTAAGATCAGGAACGAGACAAGGATGCCCACTGTCACCACTGTTATTAAATATTGTCCTAGAAATTCTAGCTAGAGCAATTAGGCAAGAAAAAAAAAAGGGCATCCAAATAGGAAAAGAGAAAGTAAAACTCTCACTATTCATGGAGTACATGATCTTATATTTAGAAAATTCTGAAATGTCTACAGGAAAGCTACTTGAGCTAATAAATGAGTTCAGCAAAATGGCAGAATACAAGATCAACAAACAAAAATCAGTAATGTTTCTGTACACTAGTATTGAACAATCTGAGGAGAAAAGTAGGAAAAATTCCATTTATAATATCAACAAAAATACTCAAATACCCTGGAATAAATTTAACCAAAGATATAAAGGACCTATATTCAGAAAACTACACAACAATGCTAAAAGAATTAAAAGAAGATCTAAACAAATGTAAAGACATTCCATGTTCCGGATTGGATGACTAAATATCATGAAGATGTCAATCCTACCCAAACTGATTTATAGAGTCAATGCAATATAAATCAAAATCCCAACTTCCTACTTTACAGAAATAGAAAAGGCAATTACCAAATTTATTTGGAAGGGAAAGTGCACCTGAATATCTAAAAGCATCCTAAGAAAGAAGAGTGATGTGGGAGGAGTTTCACTGCCTAAGCTTGAATCATATTACAAAGCTACAGTGGTCAAAACAGCATGGCATTAGCATAAAAATAGACACATTGATTACTGGAATTAAGAGTCCAGAACTTAACCCTCAGTGCTATGGCCAACTGGTTTATGACAAATCTGCCAAGTCCATGTTAACAGGACAAAGCAGTCTTTTCAACAAATTGTCCTGGGTGAACTGGATATCCATAACCAAAAGAATGAAAGAGGACCCCTATCTCATTCCCTATACAAGAATAAACTGAAAATATATCAAAGACAGAAATATAAAAGCCAAGACCATAAAACTACTAGAAGAAAATGTAGGGAAATATCTTCAAGATCTTATGATTAGTGGTGCTTTCTTGGATCTTACACCCACAGCACAAGCAACAAAAGAAAAAAAATAGATAAATGGGATCTCCTCAAAATTAAACATTTTTGCACCTCAAAGGACTTTGTCAAAATGATGAAAAGGCAGCTGATTCAATGGGAGAAAATATTTGGAAATCACATATCTGCCAAGGGTTTAATATCATTGGTACATAAAGAGATCTACAACTCAACAATAAAAGACAAATGATCCAATTAAAAAATGGGCAAAAGAATGGAATAGACATTTGTCCAAAGAAGAAATAAAAATGGCAAAAAAATACATGAAAAATTGTTCATCACCAGTGATTAGGGAAATGCAAATCAAAGCTACAATGAAATATCATTGTCCACTATTAGAAAGCCAGGAAACTACAAGTGTTGGAAGAGTATGTAGAGAGATAGGAATGCTTATTCACTGTTGGTGGGAATGTAGATGGTACAGCCACTGTGGAGGACTGTTTGGCATTTCCTTAAGAAGCTGAATATAGATTTGCCATGTGACCTGGTGTATTAGTCAGCCAAAGGGGTGCTAATGTGAAATACCAAAAATGGGTTGGTCTTTATAAAGGGTATTTATTTGGGGTAGAAGTCCACAGATACCAGGCCATAAAGCATTAAGTTTCTTCTCTCACCAAAGCCCATTGCCACGTGTTAGAGCAAGACAGGTGCCGATGTTTGCCAGGGTTCAGGTTTCTTGGGTTCCTCTCTTCCCAGGGCTGTGTTTCTCTCCGGACTTAGCTCTTCTGGTTCCTCCACAAGGTCAGCTGTAGACTATCAGGTGAATGGCTCACTTCTCTTCTCCTGGGGCTTCTCTCCAACATCAAAACTCCAACATCAAAACTACTTCTCAAAAACTGCTGCAGCTCTGTTCTTCGTGATGCCTTTTATATTTTCTTCCCCACACACCAAAGGGTGGGGCTCAACACCCTACTGACGTGGCCCATTCAACGCCCTAATCATAACTTAATCATGCCCAAATTAACAGATCAGTTTACAAGCATGATCCAATTATATTTTTGGAATTCATAATTACATCAAATTGTCCAATGGCTACACCAGGCAATACCACAAAGAAGTATATACCCAGATAAACTAAAAGCAGTGACATGAACAGACATCCGTACACCGATGTTCATAGCTGTGTTATTCAAAACTGCCAAAAGATGGAAACCAGCCCACGTGTTCATCAACCAATGAATGAATAAACAAACTGTGGTGTACGCACATGAAGGAATATTATGCAGCTGTAAGAAGAAGTGAAGCTGTGAAGCATGTGACAACAAGGACAAACTTGGAGGACATTATATTGAGTAAAGCATTGACACAAAAGGACAAATACTGTATGATTGCACTATTATGAACTAAATATATCGTGCAAACTTGTGGAATTATTAACTAGAATATTGGTCACTAGAAAATAGAATGAGGTCAGAGAATGGAAAGCTGAGGGTTAACCTGTGCAGAACTGGTAAAAAGGTTGTTTGTTAATCTTTGGAAACGAATAGAAAAGATGAAAGCACATCATAGTGTTTGTAATTAGCAATGCTATTATATGGGTATGACACTGGTGGAAAGAGAAAGTCTAAGGTCATGAATATTACTAGAAGGAAAGCTTAAAAATGGAACATGAGACTGTATAACATAGTAAAACCTCATGTGAAATATAAGTATGGGTACTATTACATATATAAGACTGTTTTTCTTTGAAAACTGAACAAATGTATGTTATTGTTATAAGATTTTAATATCAGGCAAAAAAAAAAAAATGCTGAGTGAAAGAAACCAGACACAAAGTACTATATATTGTATGATTCCATTTATATAAAATGTAAATATAAATCAATTTATAAAGATGGAATTAGATTAGTGGTTATTTAGGACTGGGGAAGGATGGAGGGATTGAGAGGTGACTGCTAAGGGGTATGGAGTTTTTCTTTTTGGAGTAATGAAATTGTTCTAAGATTTTTTTTTTCCTTTATTATTATTATTTATTTATTTATTTAAACTTTATTTTGTACATTTAATAATTGAAAATATAAACAATTAAAAACTAAAAAATAAACACAGATGAATAAATATATACATTTCCCAATTAAATCTAATGGATACATATAAATTTTATTTTTGAATCAAACAATTTTTCCACAATATACTTGGTTCATAGTAACGCATTCATACAGTATTTGTCCTTTTGTGTCTGGCTTACTTCACTCAACATAATGTCCTTCAGGTTCATCCATGTTTCCATATGCTTTATGACTTCATTTCTTCTTAATGGTGCATAATATTCCATCATGTGAATAGACCACAGTTGGTTTATCCATTCATCTGTTGATGGACACCTGGGTTGTTTCCAACTTTTGGCAATGGTGAATAATGTAGCTATGAATATCAGTGTGCAGATGTCTGTTCGTGTCACTGCTCTCAGTTCTTCTGGGTATATACCCAGTAGTGGTATTGCAGGGTCATGTGACAAGTCTATATTCAACTTCTTTAGGAACTGCCAAACAGTCCTCCATAGTGGTTGTACCATCCTGCATTCCCACAAACAATGAAGAAGTGTTCCTATCTCTCCACATCCTCTCCAACACTTGTAGTTCTCTGGCTTTTTAATAGTGGCCATTCTGATAGGTGTGAAATGATATCTCATTGTAGTTTTGATTTGCATTTCCCTAATCATGAGTGCTGTTGAGCATTTCTTCATGTGTTTTTTTGCCATTTGTATTTCTTCTTCAGAGAAATGTCTATTCAAGTCTTTGGCCCATTTTTTAATTGGGACATTTGTCTTTTTATTGTTGAGTTGTAACATCTCTTTATATATCCTGGGTATTAAACCCTTATCAGATATGTGATTTCCAAATATTTTTTCCCATTGAGTTGGCTGCCTTTTCACCCTTCTGACAAAATCCTGTGAGGTGCAAAAGTGTTTAATTTTGAGGAGGTCCCATTTATCTACTTTTTCTTTTGTTGCACATGCTTTGGGTGTAAGGTCAAAAAAACCACCACATACTACAAGGTCTTGAAGATGTTTCCCTATATTTTCTTCTAGTAGTTTTATGGTCCTGGCTTTTATATTTAGATCTTTGATCCATTTTGAGTTGATTCTTGTGTAGGGGGTGAGATAGGGGTCCTCTTTCATTCTTTTGGTTATAGACATCCAGTTCTCCCAACACCATTTGTTGAAGAGACTGTTTTTTCCCATTAGCGTGGGCTTGGTAAATTTTTCAAAAACCAGTTGACTGTATAGGTGAGGGTATATTTCTGGATTCTCAATTCTATTCCACTGATCAATGTGTCTATCTTTATGCCAGTACCATGCTGTTTGGACCACTATAGTTTTGTAATATGTTTCAAGCTCAGGCAGTGAAATTCCTCCCACATTGCTCTTCTTTATTAGAATACTTTTGGGTATTCAGGTGCACTTACTCTTCCAGATGAATATGGTAATTGCTTTCTCTAATTCTGTAAAGTAAGCTGTTGGGATTTTGATTGGTATTGCATTGAATCTATAAATCAGTTTGGGCAGACTGACATCTTCACGATATTTATTCTTCCAATCCATGAACACGGAATGTCTTTCCATTTGTTTAGGTCTTTTAAAATTTCTTTTAGCATTGTTTTGTAGTTTTCTACATATAGGTCCTGTACTCTTTGGTTAAATTAACTCCTAGGTATTTGAGTCTTTCTGTTGCTATTGAAAATGCAATTTTTCTCCTGATTTCCTCCTCAGATTGTTCAGTACTAGTGTACAAAAACATTACTGATTTTTGCGTGTTGATCTTGTATCCTGCCAATTTGCTGAACTCAAGTATTAGTTCAAATAGCTTTGCTGTGGATACTTCAGGATTTTCTAAATACAGGATCATGTCATCCACAAACAGTGAGAGTTTTACTTCCTCTTTTCCTATTTGGATGCCTTTAATTTTTTTGTCTTGTCTAATTGCCCTAGCTAGAACTTCTAGTACAATGTTGAATAACAATGGTGACAGTGGGCATCCTTGTCTTGTTCCTGATCTTAGGGGGAAAGCTTTCCACCTTTCCCCATTGAGTATGATGTTGGCTGTGGGTTTTTCATATATGCCTTTTATCATATTGAGGAATTTTCCTTTTATTCCTATCTTTTAAAGTGTTTTTATCAAAAAAGGATGTTGGATTTTGTTGAATGCCTTTTCTGCATCTATTGAGATGATCATGTGGTTTTTTTCCTTCAATTTGTTAATGTAGTGTATTCCATTGATTGATTTTCTTATGTTGAACCAGCCTTGCATACCAGGAATAAATCCCACTTGGTCGTGATGTATAAGTCTTTTGATATGCTGTTGGATTCGATTTGCAAGTATTTTGTTGAGAATTTTTGCATCTATGTTCATGAGAGAGATTGGTCTGTAATTTTCTTTTCTTGTGGAATCTTTATCTGGCTTTGGTATTAGGGTGATGTTGGCTTCATAAAATGTGTTGGGTAATTTTCCCTCCTCTTCAATTTTTTGGAAGAGTTTAAACAGGATTGGTGCTAATTCTTTTAGAAATCCTTGGTAGAATTCACCTGTGAAGCCATCTGGTCCTGGACATTTCTTTGCTGGGAGATTTTTGATGATGGATTCAATCTCCTTAATTGTGATTGGTTTGTTAAGTTCTTGTATTTCTTGTTGTGTCAGTGTAGGTTGGTTATGCATTCCTAGGAATTTGTCCATTTCATCTAGGTTGTCTAGTTTGTTGGCATATAGTTTCTCATAATATCCTCTTCTGATTCTTTTTATTTCTGTGAGGTCATTTGTAATTTCCCCCCTTTCAGTTCTGATTGTATTTATTTGCATCTTCTCTCTTTTTTTCTTTGTTAGTCTAGCGAAGGGTTTGTCAATTTTATTGATCTTTTCAAAGAATCAGCTTTTGGTTTTGTTGATTTTCTCTATTGTTTTTCTGTTCTCATTTTCATTTATTTCTTCTCTAATGTTTATTATTTCTTTCCTTCTGCTTGCTTTGGGATTGGTTTGCTGTTCTTTTTCTATTTTCTCTAGTTGTTCAGTTAAATCTTTGAGTTTAGCTCTTTCTTGTTTTTTAATATAGGCATTTAGGGCTATAAATTTCCCTCTCAAGACTGCCTTCACTGTATCCCATAAGTTTTGACACGTTGTGTTCTCATTTTCATTTGTCTCAATATATTTACTGATTTCACTTGCAATTTCTTCTTTGACCCACCAAATATTTAGGAGTGTGTTGTTCAGTCTCCACACATTTGCAAATTTACTTTTTTCCTGTCTGTTATTGATTTCTAATTTCATTCCATTATGATCTGAGAAGGTGCTTTGTATAATTTCAGTCTTTTTCTATTTATTGAGAGCTGTATTGTGACCTAACATGTGGTCTATCCTGGAGAAAGATCCATGGGCATTTGAGAAGAATGTATAACCCGCTGAGTTTGGATGCAGTGTTCTGTATATGTCTATTAGGTCTAACTTGTTTATCATATTGTTCAAGTTCTCTGTTTCCTTGTTGATCTTCTGTCTAGTTGTTCTATTTAATGATGTGAGAGGGGTGTTTAAGTCTCCAGTGATTATTGTAGAAATGTCTATTTCTCACTTCAGTTTTGTCAGAGTTTGTCTCATATATTTTGGGGCACCCTGGTTAGGTGCAGAGATATTTACGACTGTTATATCTTCCTGGAGGATCGTCCCTTTTATTAATATATAATGGCCTTCCGTATCTCTTATCACTTTTTTTCATTTAAAGTCTGTTTTGTCTGATATTAGCATAGCTACCCCTGCTCTTTTCTGTTTACTATTTGCATGGAATATCTTTTTCCAACCTTTTACTTTAAGCCAGTTTGTATCCCTGGATCTGAGGTGAGTTTCTTGTAAGCAGCACATGGATGGCTCATGTTTTTTTAGCCACTCTGTCAGCCTGTATCTTTTGATTGGGGAATTTAATCCATTCACATTCAATGATATCACTGAAAATGCACTATTTATTTCCTCCATTGTGTTCTTTGGTTTTCATATGTCATCTTGTTTTGTCTCTCTTTTTACTCTTTTGGTTATCCTTTCTGCTTTTCTTTCTCTATACTTTCCTCCAAGCCTCTCTCTCCTGTCTTTTTCTTTCAGGTTCTAAGGCCCAGTTGCCTGAGAATTCTAAAGAGTGTGGGGGAGGGTGCCGGCAGCAGGAGAAGCTGCTTGTTCCCACTCACGGTTCTGTCTTAGCGATTTCCCTCTTCTGAACCTCTCTCCTCTGGGTGGTGTGCAGCCTTCACCTGCTGTCCTAAACCCTATAAGATCTTTTTGGGGGCTGTTTCAGTCTGTCCTCTAGCTATTTTTCTGGAGTCTAAGATTTTTTTGTACTGATGAATGCACAGCATTGTGATTATAGTAAAAGCCACTAATTGTACACTTTGGATGGATTATATTGTTTGTGAATATATCTCAGTAAAACTGCTTTAATAATTGCATATAGTGTGCTGCCTGTTTTTCTAAAGGATATATATATATATATATATATACACACACACACACACACACATGCATGTACACAAATCTATCTATATTTGCCATTTTTTAAAAAAGAAGGATAAATTATAAAATTAAACAACATGGTGACTAATGGGGAAAGCAATCTGATGAGGAACAGGATAGAAGTTTATTTTCCTTGAATATACTATGTTTTGTAGTATTGATTTTGGAACCATGTATATATCTTACATAATTATAAAATAAAGTTTTTAAAAAATCCAAAAAATGCAAAAAAGACAGATGAATCTGTGTATTAAGTTACAGACACAACCATGTAGTTTATTCTAAATAGAATTCTTATATTTTAGTGCTACAAATGGAAATATTTTGGCATGAAATGACAAGATGTCTGAGATTGCTTCAAAATTATTCCAGGCTTGAGGAGAAGTGCGTGATGAGTATATGGAGGCTCATTATACATTTTGTCTTCTTTTTTATATCTTTGGATTTTTTTCAGTCTAAAAAAATAAGCTATATATAGGACAGTAGGAAATATACAGTCCTAACTGGATTGTATGTTAGTGATATGTATTAGCAAGATCTACTTCCCTTAGGTTAGTTCTTTTATTTAGATGCTGGTATCCATATCCTCTTTCATGAGATTCAAATGTCTAGAGATAAGGTAGGCTTTCAGACTATCAGAGAATGATCATACACTTAAGGAGAACAAAATTTAGAGGTTCACGGGGTCAGATGACTTAAAAACAGCAAAACCAGTCTCCCTCCTTTCATTTTTTTTTTTTTTAATTTCTGCTGCTGTCACTAGCCTAATTCTATCTTTTCGCTAGTTTATACCTTGGCTCTTGATGTCTCTACCTTCTCAGATCTTCCCATAACATAAGGCTAACAGATCAGGATCACCTCGATATAATATACTTAGGACCTCCATAAATACATGTGCTTTAAAAAGAGTATAAACAAAAAGACAGAGTGAAGAGGCACTAACTGATTGCAAACACTGTAAACCAATGATCTGAGTTTATTTATGTCTACTGCCTAGTTAGGTAAATGGTGACTTTTGGCAACAAATTTTATAAATAGAATTACATGCACATGATGCAAAATTAAAAAATGTTTTAGTTTGCTGGGCTGCCAAAATGCAATATGTCAGAAATGGGGGGAAGTGGATGTGGCTCAAGCAATTGGGCTCCTATCTACCATATGGGAGGTCCTGGGTTCGTTTCCTGGGGCCTCCTGGTGAAAGCGAGCTGGCCCATGCAGTGAGCAGGCCCTCACTGAAAGCTGGCCTGCACAGAGAGCTGGTGCAACAAAAAGAGACAAAAAGGAGAGACAATGAGAGACACAACAAACCAAGGAGCTGAGGTGGCTCAAGCAATTGAGTGCCTCTCTCTCATCTTAGAGGTCCTAGGATCAGTTCCCAGTGCCTCTTGAAAAAATAAGACAAGAAGAGAAGACAACAGACACAGAGAGCAAGACAGCAAGTGCATAAAACAAAAAGGGAGAGGGAATAAATAAATAAAATAAATCTAAAAAAAAAAAAAAAAGAATGGGTTGGCTTTTACAATGGGGATTTATTAGCTTAAAAGCTTACAGTTCTGAGGCCATGAAAATGCCCAAATCAAGGCATCATCAGGCCATGCTTTCTACTTGAAGGCTGGCTGCTGGCAAGGCATAGGGCGGAATCTGTTGGTCTCTCCCTTCTATCCTTGGTTTCATTCCTTCAGTTTCTGGCTTCCTCTGGCTTTTTCTCTCTTCATCTGAATTCATCCCATTTATAAAGGACTCTGGTAAGAGGATTAAGACCTACCTTGGGCCACACCTTACTGAAGTGTGCTAATCAAAATGTCCCACTTACAATAGGTTCACACCCACAGGAATGGGCCAGTTTTAAGAACATGATTTTCTGGGGTACATACAGTCTCAAATTACCACAAAAATTTACAAAGCAACATAATTGTTTTAGTTTCCTTGGCTGCTCAAGCAAATAACATGCAATGGGTCAACTTAAACAATGGGAATTTATTAGTTCACGGTTTCGAGAGTAGGAAAAAGTCCAAATCAAAGCATCAAAAGTTTCCTCCTGAAAACTGTTGTACTGGGGGGCTGCCAGTGATCCTTGGTCCTGGGCTCCTCTGTCACATGGTGGCCTCTCCTGTCCTCTCCCTTCTTTTCCAGTTTCCATTGACATTCAGCTTCTTGCTGTGGCTTTTCTCTCTCTGTCTGAATTTCATTCTGCTTATAAAGGACTCCAATAATAGGATTAAGACCCATCCTGATAGAGTTGGGCCACGTCTTAACTGAAGTAACCTCATCAAAAGGTTCTACTTACAGTGGGTTCATACCCACAGGAATGGATTAAATTTAAGAACATGTTTTTCTGGGATACATACAACTCCAAACCACCACAAGGCTGTAAAGAATAAGTGTCACTTCTACTTCTAGTCTCCAGTTCTCTCCCTGGAAGTACCAATCCTAGTAGTTTATTGTGTATCCCTCCAGAGATATTCTAAATATATTTGCAAAAAAGTAGAGTCATATATCCTAAATGGTAGTATATAAAATATAATTTATTGTATAATCCATATCTTTCTCCAGTGGTGTAATTTTTGAGGGGCTCAATTTTACTTTGGGAGTATTATTTACCCAGCCAGAACAGAAAAATAGTATTTGTCTTATATCTTTTCTTTTTTAAAAAAACAATTTATTGAAGTATATCATTCATACATGAACATACATAAACTATAAGTGTCCAGTAAACATCATGAATTTACAAAACAAACATGCATAACATCATATAGGGCTCCCACACATCACCCACCCCCCAAACACCCTGCATTATTGTGAAACATTTGTTAAGTCATGAAAGAGCATCGCCAAAGTATTACTACTAAGTATAGTCTGTATCTTCCTTCCCTACACATTTTTGTAAGGATTTATTTATTTATTTATTTACTTTTATCCATTTTTAACACCCCTCCCCATTTTTGCTGTTCTGTGTCCATTTGCTGGGCAACTCTCTGAGTCCATTTCCTGCCCTCTTCTCATCCTTTTCCTCCTGTCTTCAATCCTAGGAATTTCCAATGTGGGAGAAAGGCGTCCTACCTCCTGTGCCACCTTAGTTCCTGGTTTTTTAGTGTGCATTGTCTTGGTTCTCCCTTGTGTCACTCTCCTGTTACATCATCATCTTGCTGCATATCTCGCGGGGCCTGGCAGCACACCTGTACACAGAGCCTGACGGTGCACCCATGGATGGGGCCTGATGGCTCACCCATTCGCGGAGCCTGGCGCCACACCCACACACCTTCTATATTTTTCTTTTTTCATTTTTACCGGGGGTCCTGGGGATCGAACCCAGGTCCCTCCATATGGTAGACGGATGCCCAACCACCCGAGCCACATCCATCCCCCTGCTATATCTCTTAAGGTTGACCAAAGATATTCAAAGTTACAGTCTTTTCCCATACAGGATGTTCATATAATAAATCAGGCTTAGTTTATCACCAGCATTCCAAAAACCAGACCTAGGGAGAAAAACTAGGTCTGGGGACACATGCATGGTTACTAATATAGTGAATGTTTAGCCTACCCTGTTTATCACAAAATCAGGTCAGCAAGAATATGTGCATTTATTTTTCTTAGGTTTTGAAAATTATTTCTTGATTTTGACCACTCAAGCAATTTCATTTTCCAGATGAATACTCAGAGGACTGCTTAATTAAAGATTTAAAGTAGAACATATATGATTCCCTTGAGAGTTTTCAGTGAACATTTTGTTTTGAGATCCTGGAGTATCTTAAAATTGACATTTAAAAAACTAATAAAACTAGGCAATCCTGCCATTGTCTCCCTCTCCTTCATTTCACAATTGTAGGTTTCTATGAAGATCAAACCCATGGGGATTTTTTTTTTGTTTGTTTATAGCATCTTATTTATAATTACCTGTAGCAGTTTGGCATTATTTAAGAATTCCAAAAATAGATATTGGATTATGCTTGTAAACTGGTTTGTTCCTCTGTGAATGATTAAATTATGACTAAGGCTTTGATTGGGCCAAATCAGTAGGATATTGAGTCCCTGCCCCTTGGTGGGTGGGGACTCAGAGATAAAACTACATGGCAGAGTAGAGGAGTTGGTTGGAGTTTTGATATTGGAGTTCTGATGCTGAGTTTTGAGCTGGAGCCCGGGGAAGTAAGCACACAGAGGAGCTTGGTCATGATGAAGGAGAGAAGGCCCTGGGAAAAGAGACAAGCCATTCACCTGATAGTCTACAGCTGGCCTTGTGGAGACAGCAGAGGAGCTGAGCCCGGAGACAAGCAAGCCCTGGGAAGTGATGAACCCAGGAAGCCTGAACCCCCACAGACGCTGGCAGCCATCTTGCTCCAACACATGACAATAGACTTTGGTGAGGGAAGTAACTTATGCTTTATGGCCTGGTAACTGTGGGCTTCTACCCCAAATAAATACCCTTTATTAAAGCCAATAGATTTCTGGTATTTTGCATCAGCACCCCTTTGGCTGACTAATGCATTACCCCAAACTGAAATTAGCCAAGATGTCCCTCAAGAGACAAATAGATGAACAAACCATGATACATCCATATAATGGAATATTGTTCAGTGATAAAAAGGATAGAGCCATCACACCCCCATGGGAATCTTTAATTAAAAGTTACTTTGATTTAAGTGACAGTCTGTTAGACTTTGTAGGAAGGGGAAGCCATGAGGCCAGGTGGGAGGGAGGGAATGGGAAGAAGAGAATGCAGGACTCTGAAGTCCAGGGAGGGCCTCACTCCCTTTGCAAGCAAGCCTTACCCTCCCAGGATTCAGCATTCCAGCTTCTCTTCTGTACACCTTTCATTGGAGAAGGGTCCATGCTGCCCAACTGCCTAGTGTTTCAACATCCTTTTGACAGGGACATTTTTTTTCCTTCCGTAGCTGCAGCAGCACCCTCAGCATGTGCAGCTGTCTAAAGAAAGAGTCATCACTTGAGTTTTAGTGTTGACCAGCTTAGGTTTATAACATGGTATAATACAAAGACACTTATATTTTTCATTATGCAGAACTAGTGAAGGAGCCAGTCCACAGGGGACTAGAGGCCTTTATCAGTTATTAAATTATCAATTGTTGAAGAGTATATGTTAAAAATATTAAATAATATTCTACATAAAACTGCACTTTTAACTGTGAAATAAAATTGTGAAAATCCAGCAATGGTCCTCGAGCCTGCTACCCCTACTTGAGGCTTTCTTTTTCCCTCTTTATTCTTTTTCCTTTCCCATCCTCACCTCATCCCTTTCCCTTTCTTCTCAATAGTAAAATTAGTCCCTAAGAAACCCTGGTCCCTCCATCCTCAGGAAAAGGTCAAATCTAAAACTGATCTCACTCTATGTTGTTTCCTTCTTGGAGAAAGACCCCAGGAATGGTTTTATTCCCAGGTTTTTCACATTGAGGAAAGTAAATGAACCTACTCCAAAAAGTCATGGGCAGGACAGCCAAGCAACTTAAAGAGAGGTCACAAAAATAAATCATTTTAATGGTCAAAGAGTCCAAGAATTACATAAATGCGTAGAAGAATCCACAGGAATTTAAAGATACTAAAATTACTAAACAAAATAATATTTTCCTGTGGATTTTGATTCTGCCTTATAATTAAATAGGTGAAGGCATACTCGAACCAAATATTTTTGTTTAATTAGGTTAAAAAATTAGTGTCTGCTTTCCTCAGATTGACATTTTCACACATCATATTATTCTACCATTTGCAATTACTATAGCCTTACAAATTCTAATATATATTTCCTTCATTGTTTGCTACCCATTTTAGGAATCACAGACTCCACCAAAGGGGATCTCTTTTCAGAGATTTTATTTCAAAATTAAGGAAAATAGAGAAAAGAAAATGTCAGAAATCACAGAGCTATCATTGCATGCTGGGAAAACTTCCTGTTAGGAGCATACTCTGGGCTCAAAATATCTTTTTCAAGAAGGGAAGTATCCATCTTTTTTTTTTTTTTTTTTTTTTTTTTTCCTTTATGACTTTGTCTGATTTGTACAAATATCTTGTCTTGCTAGGGTAATTTTTCTCCTGTCCATGTTCTCTATCTAGCATAGAGATACTATTAAGATCTAATAACAATAAGGCATCTGTGTCTTTCCATTGTATGTGACTGCATTTTACAGCAACTGCTTTGCCTGGAGCAGACTCACAAGTGTCTCCAATGCAAGTACTGATTTTATAGAAGGCCAATCTTAGACTTGTTATGTATAGTAGGAGGGTCATTATTGGAATAGATGACCTGAGAAAACCCATGAGAAAACTCAGCCATTTATTAAGATAAAATTTCATTAAAATGGACTTCTAATGTTGCTTTGCAAGGGAGCTTAAGACACAGAAGGGAAGCATATAACAGTAGACGGATGAGTGAGTCCTGTGTCTGTGCTAACGGACATTGGCAGCTCCACTTTTTCAACTTGTTGTGGGAGAGGGTTTGTAGGGAGAGTGGGGCAAAGTGGTTTTCTATGGGGATTCCATATATGTGTATACCTCAGTTTTTGTTTTTGTTTTTTCTGTTGCCAGTTGTCAAAGAAGCTGTCAGAATTTGGCCAATTAACTTTATCTCTCTTAGCCTCAATTATGTCCTGTGTAAAATAGGAATAATAATCTGTTAGAATTATTGTGAGTATTGATATGATAAAAAGTGCAGAATAGGTAGCTGAATGTTTTAGTTGGGGTTCTCTTGATTGCAAGGATAAGAACCTCATTCAAATATCTTTGGGGACAACAAAGATTTATTAGAGACTCAAATGTATGGGAACCAAGGAAAAACTGAACCAGAGAGGAGAGGACGTAATGTGCCTCTACGGATTAGCCATTCTGTGAATCTCTCCTCTTATATTTTCTCTGCCTCTCTCTACACCTGCTCGATTTTCCTCTTTCTGTCAACCAGCTTCCTTTTCTTACAGATTACTCAAATGGCCTTTCTATTCCCTAGCCTACATCAGCACACACCACTACCAGATAATTCTCTCCACTTCTTGGTTTTATTTCATGAGAGGGATTCCTGATCAGCCAAATTCATCTTCTAGAACAAGGAAGGAGTTATGGCTTGTTGGTCGGTCTATAAATTGGTTGTCCTTGAGTCTGGTATCTCTCGATCCATCCACAAAGAGGTTCAGCAGAAGGCAGGAACAGAATTGGGTAGTACAGTGGAAGGCATGAGGATATGTCCTTTAGAATGAACTCTGGGTGGGCCAGACAGTGGTAAATAACTCTATGTCGATATTTACTTGGAACTGCTAAATGTTTATTCTCTTCACTCCCCTTTCCCTTCCCTCTCCCCTGAGTCACTTTCTTCCCAACACCAAGGCCTCAAGAAAGGGAATTACTTCCCTTTCAGTCAGGATTACTGGTGAGGGATGCCTTCTAGATATCCCTCTGTTCAGTACATATTCTTCATTTTCCATGTTAGTGGAGGAGGATGTTGGGGGAATCATGAGCAATACTTACACACCTTTGCCACACTATAGCCACTGTAGTCAGAAGAGAATCATCCTATTTTTACAATGTGGTGGGCAGCAGCAGCTATGAGCAGTGAGTTGAAAATGGACAATAAATGTTATGAAAGATACCAAGTCACTAAGACAGATGTCTTTTCAAACCGAGAAAAATATATAATTAATGTATTGGGCTTTTAGGGCCCCTTTAGACATTTGCTCTCACAGTACATAATCATAGCACCTCATATTTCCCTTGTTACTGTAACTGCTAATTTGATTACTTCCTTTCCCTGAAAGATTGTGAGTGCGATGATCAGGGAGACTATATCCCAGCATAGTGCCTGGCACGTAATAAAGGCATAATAAATTTTTTCTTAATTATAAGCACACTAATGGAAGAGACTTACCAATGCTGTTGGCTTCCCTGGGAGAATCACTGAATCATTTATGCACTTATAAACTGTGTTTTGTTCCATTAAAGCTCTCAGTTAGTTTATTTGCCTTCCATAAACTTCAAGTGAGTACTTTTGGGTATCTTACTATCTTTGAGAACTGTCCATTTGGACAGTGGTGTACATCATGTAGAGTTTATTCTAAAAAACACCCTGAAATTCATCCCTCAAGAAATCCAGCTGTGGCTCTCCATCAAGCCTCCTAGTGTAGAGCTTCATCAAAACAGAATAAGAGATAATTGTTTTCTATTTAGTCAGTCCAGAGGGAGGTGCCTTTTTCTAATTGTCAAAAAGGCTCTGCATGTGCTAGAACAGCTAGGTCCACTTCACCAAGGTGAACCCCTGACAGCTTTGCTTCTGATACATGACCCTACCTTCTTGGCCATAATTGATAAGTCTAATGGTGGCCTTGAAAGGAAATGGAAAAGGAAATCTACCTACTGGGGTGGAATTTTGAGCAGTACATATAGTATACTTTACCAGAAAGGAGAGATGGACAGAAGTTAGGATATACAACATTATCCACGGACTTGGAAGGAGAGAGATGAGAGGATTGTTGATAAAGGTTTAGAAAGGACTATGAAGATAGAGCTCTTGAAATGGGTTCATAACCTAAAAATGTATTTCTCATACAAGGGCTCACAGAAGGCCCTGACTTAAAATATACTTATTAGGTGGACAAGATGATCCCACCTGTTAATTATGATCATCCCTTTCCCAGGTCAGCCAAGAACATGTTTATGAACAAAGTGGCAATGGTGAAGAGAAGCTATACATGGGCTCAACAGCCTAGACTGCCCTCATCCCTTCCTCACGCTGAATACCCACAGAAACGCTGTATTATAGTCAATGCTCCTTTTTACTTAATTTATGTGAGCTGGCTAAAGCAAATCAAGAGAATTAATTCCTTCTCTGAAGACATATCCCAAGGGACCCAGGAGCAGTAAGATCAGAAAGGCCAATAAGGAACAGAATCAGGAAGCAGAAAGTCAGGAACTCAGGAAAGGAGACACCCCCAAAAGTGCAAGGTACTTCTCTTCACTTTTCCAACCCATGTTTTTTTCTTGACATACCGTCCAGACTTTCTTGACCATTTTTGTCCATTAACTCCTTCAAGACTCTGAAAATTCTGACCTCCAGGAAAATGACCCTGCTTAATACAACCTTGTTTTCAATTCATTTCCATATGCATCTACTAAGTGTCAGGTGTTAGGATAGACATTGGGAGGCAAAGATGAAAAAGTCATTTCCTCAGAGGGAATGCAGCGTAGTTGCAAGTCAGTCATTTTCCCAAACACACAGATACACAGAATTAACAATAGATTGACCTCACTTGCTTAGCACCTAATGAAGACTGTATTTAATATACTTTTTAAAAAAGCTATTATGAAAATAAAACCCATGTAAATCAATTTATTTAAAGCACAGAAATTAAAAACAAATTCCCCAAATAGAAATGATGTATCAGAGAAAAAGGTTTATAATATATTAATGATTAATGTTTTAAGTTACTTGACAAGTATAAAAACAACTCCTCTATGTGTCACAGATTTTTCTAGCAATGGAGAAATCTACCTTACTCTTCTATGAGCCTGATAATCAGATAAATAGATGGTTCAGACCTTTAAGTTTTCCATCTTCCTCTTTCTACTTTTGGGGCACTTTGTCTTTTAATTAAAATCTCTCTTCAAGATGGCTGGGGGAGGCAGAAATTGAAAATTAGAGCAATTCTTAAGTGTACTCAAGTTAGTCACATGGCTTCTGGTTAGCAGCTCTGTTAAAATTTCTGTGGAGAGGGAAAATCATTGACTAATGTGAGCCTTTGGGGTTATTAGCAACTTTTGCCAAATGTTAATTATGGAGATTCTCTTTATAAAGACCACAATTATTCTCTCATTGTTCTTCTTCAAACTGAAGCCCCCATGTAGCAAGTGTTGTTAACTAACTCTGGGTTGCTTGAAAAAATGGAGATATGGATTGTTTAAGGCACTTACTCTAAGTCAATAGTAGATACCAGAAGACTATTTTTTATTTTATTTTATTTGGAAGACTATTTATTTGCCAGATGGCAGCCAATCTATTAGTTTGTCTCTAGTATTTAATATACACTTAGCCATTATATAATTAGAAGTGCCTAACCACGATGAACTTGATGTTCCAACAAGTCATAGAATGTTCAATAACTGCTCCAGACAATTGCTGACCTGTTATATTGGCAGCCAGTGTCCTCACTGAAGACAAAGTAGAATATTATGGACAATCACTTCCCAAAGCAAGATTCTAAGTTTAGTGTAAAATGGTTCCTCTATTGCTATTTTGCTGGGAATTAGGGGAAGGCAGTGGAGATTGAGAGGTGAGTTCTGTATTATTGCTATTCTTATTATTTTACTTTTGGCTTTGGTTTCATCCTAGGCATGGGTAAGGAAAGTAATAAACTTACATCTGACTATTGGCTAATCTGTTTATGCAATTGCTTCTGCTATTGCTGAAAGTCAAAAGGGTGGAAATTATTCAAGGAGGAGATGTGGCTCAAGCGGTTGAGTGCCTTCTTCCCACATGGCAGTTCCCAGGTTCGGTTCCCTGTGCTTCCTAAAGAAAAAAAAAAACACAGAAACAAACAACAAGCAAAAACAAATGTAAACTCCAATTCAGGAGAGCTAATGTGGCTCAGTGGTTGAGTGCCAACTTCCCACACACGAGGTCACGGGTTCAATTCCCTGGTACCTGAAAAAAAATAAATAAATAAAACCACTTTATATATAAAAAAAGATTATTCAGCAGAGGCATATCATCATTTGCAACAGTGAAGACTTGTCTTATTACCCAACATATGGTATATCTTGGAGAAGGACCCATGAACTCTTGAAAAAAAGTATATTCTGCTGTTTTGGGGTATAATACTCTATAGATGTCTGTTAGGTCTAGCTCATGTATCATGTAATTCAAGTTCTCTGTTTCTTTATTTATCCTCTGCCTAGATGTTCTTTCCAATACTGAGAGTGTGTATTTAAGTCTCCAACTATTATTTAAGAGGCATCTATTTCTCCCTTCAGTTTTGTCAGTGTGTGCCTCATGTACCTTGGAACACACAGATTAGGTGTATGAATATTTAGTATAGTTATTCCTTCTTGGTAATTGCCCATTTTATTAATATGTCATGATCTTCTTAATCCCTCATAACAGTTTTACATTTAAAATCTATTTTGTCCAATATTAGTATCACTACTCCAGCTCTTTTTTGGTTTCTATTTGCATGGAATATCTTTTTCCAACCTTTCACTTTTAAACCTCATGTCTGAGGTGGGTCTCTTGTAGACAACATAGAGATGGCTCATATTTTCTTATCCATTCTATCAGTCTATGTCTTTTGATTGGGGAGCTTAAGCCATTAACATTCAATGTTATTACTGTAATGTCCTTTGGCTTTCTGTTGTCATATTGTATTATTATCTGTCCTTATACCCTTTAATTTACCCTTCCTAATAATCTTCATTTTTACACTCTTTTCCAAGTCTCTTGCCCTTGTTTTTTCCTTTCAGGCTGCAGCATTCTCTTTAGTATCTCTTGTAATTCTGGTCTTTTGGTAAAATATTTTATCAGTTTTTGTTTATCTGTGAAGACTTTGAAATCACCTTCATTTTCAAAAAAAGATTTATTTATTTATTTGTTCCTCACCCCCCCCCCCATTGCTTCTGCACTTGCTGTCTGCTCTCTGTGTCCACTCACTGTGTGTTCTTCTGGGTCTGCTTGTCTTCTCTCCAAGCAGCACTAGGAACCAATCCTGGGAACTTACAGAGCGGGAGAGAGGCACCCAATCTCCTGCGCCACCTCAGCTCCCTGGTCTGCTGCATCTCTTATTGTCTCTCCTCTGTGTCTCTTTTTGTTGCATCATCTTGCTGTGCCAGCTCTCCACCTGGGCCAGCACTGCATGCAGGCCAGCACTCTTGTCCAGGCCAACACTCCTGTGTGAGCCAGCACTCCTGCAGGGGCAAGCACTTCTGCACAGGTCAGCACTCCGCATGGGCCAGCTCACCATGTGGGACAGTTTGCCTTCACCAGGAGGCCCTGGGAATCAAACCCTGGACCTCCTATATGGTAGATGGGAGCCCAATCGCTCTACCCACATCTGCCTCCTCACTCTTATTTTTGAAGGACAGTTTTGCAGGATACAGAATTCTTGGCTGGCAGTTTTTCTCTTTCAGTGCCTTAAATACATTATACCACTTTCTTCTTGCCTCTGTGGTTTCTGATGAGAGGCCAGCACTTAATCTTATAGAGCTTCCCTCGTATGTGATGCTTTGTTTTTCTCTTGCTGCTTTCAGAATCCTCTCTTTATCTCTGATATTTGTAATTCTGAATAGTTGGAGTCTCAGGGTAGATCTCTTCAGATTTATTCTTTTTGAGGTATGTTGTCCTTCTTGGATGTTGATATTTATGTCTTTCATAAGGATTGGGAAGTTTTCCATCATTATTTCCTCAAATATTCTTTCTGCTCCTTTACCAATCCTTCTGGGACACTGATAATGCAAATGTTTGTGTGTTTTTAATTGTCATTCAATTCCCTGAGACTCTGTTCCATTTTTTCCTTTCTCTTCTGTTTCTGTTCTTCTGTCTTATCCAGTTCAGATGTTCTGTCTTCGAAATCACTAATTCTTTCTTTGAGCAATTCAGGTCTGCTCTTATGTGTCTCTAATGTATTTTTCATCTCTTCCATCATGTCTTTCATTCCCATAAGGTCTGTTAATTTTCTTTGCAGGCTTTCAAATTGTTCTTTATGCTCACCCAGTGTGTTCTTAATATCCTTTATTTCTTTAGTCATATTTTCTTTAAATTCTTTGAAGTCATTTAGGAGAGTTGTGTGATTATCACTGGTTAATTGTCTTAAATCCTGCATCTCTTCAGGATATTTGGTTAGTTCCTTTGGCTGGGCCAACTTTTCCTGTTTCCTAGTATGGCTTGTAATTTATTGCTGATGTCTAGGCATCTGAATATGTTGATTAATTTACTCTAACGGTCAATTTCTGTCTCTTGCCTATTGTTCCCCCCCACACACACACACACAGCTCTTCTTTGATATTTGGTTCAACTTATTCTAAGTCTTTAAAATTGCCCAGCTTAAGGTATCAAAATTGGACCAGAAACTCACTAATGGGGTGCAAGTTTTCTCCCAGGGTAGAATACAGAGTATCATAAACAATTTTTGTCTATGCAATTTCTAGACCAGCCAATGGATGGCAATCATCAGCACACCTTTCTAGGCTTTCTTGTGTTCCTGTGTTGAATCTCCACAGTGGATATTTAAAGTGGGCTCTGCTGGCCAAATTCACTAAAGAAAAGTCCCTCAACTCCCTCTCCCTTTTCCCTTGAAATAGCTGACAGGGAGGAAGATGTCTATTCCCTTCTTAGTTGGCTGCAGTGAGCCAGCTTAATATCTTAGGGGTGGGGGAATGGAGCCCTTCCTGGCCACCGCAGGAGCTTGGTAACTCATGTTTCTTGTTTCAGGTTCTTTGTTTCTCTGTTCCTCACCCTCCTGGGAGTTGTGTAGCACTGTCTTGGTCTGCTAATCTCAAAAGCAGGTCCCTCAGACAGCTTTTGGCTCTTTCTCCATTGTTTTCGTGAGAGCTTTGAGCTCTGCCTGTCAGTCCAATGTCATCGTCTCACAATCCTCCCCCTCATTTTCATTTTGAATGGAATTTTCAATGGGTATAGAATCTAGGTTGACAGCTTTTTCCCCCTTTCTGTCTTTAGAGGTCATCCCATTGTTTCTTGACTTGCTTGTATTCTGATAAGAAGACTGCTGTCTTTCTATTGTTTCTCAATCCCAGAGGTCATAAACTTTTCCTGCAAAGGGCTCTAGTAAATATTTTAGGCTTTGCAGGCCATATGGTATCTGTCACAACTACTGAACTCTGCCATTTTAGTGTGAAAACAGCCATACATACACAGACAATATATAAACAAGTGGAGATGGTGTGGTCCCAATAAGACTTTATTTACAAAAACAGGTGGCAGAATGGATTCAGCCTGAGGGTTATATATAGTTTGTTGACCTCTGTTCTATATATAATGTATAATTTTTCCCTAGTTACTTTTAAGAGTTTCTATTTATCATGTTTTTAAATGATTTGATTATGATGTGCCTTGGTGTAGTTTTCTTTATGTTTATCCTTCTTAGAGATCACTGAGCTTATTGGATTTTCCATTTCTGTCTTCCTTGTGCTCATGTTTTTCTTTACATTCTTTGTAAATGCAAATTTAATCATTTCCATATTTCTAGATCTTTTTCTGTTAATTGGTTTGTGTTTTTTTTTTTTTTTTTTTACTGGGTATGAGTTATATTTTCCTCCTTCTTTAAATGCCAAATAATTTTTTATTGGATGGGGAACATTGTGAATTTCACTTTCTTCAGTGCTGGGTTCACTCCTTTAAAAAGTGTTAGACTTTGCCCTGCATGTAGTTAAAATATTTACAGATGGGTTTGATCCTTCCAAGGCTTGCTTCTAAGCTTTTTAGGGGTGGTTCCAGATTAGCCTTTACTCTAGGGCTAATTTAGCTCCAGCACTAAGCCACAGCCCTTTAAGGACTCTTTCCAACACTACATTTATTATGAGATCTCTTCAGTCAACCTGGAGTGAATGTGAACTATTCCCAGCTCCATATGAGCTCTTGGAATTGTTTGGACCTCTGCTTTCTGAACATTATTTTCACGGCCTTATGGCTTTTTACCTCACACATATACAGATAAGTCCTCAGCTAAATACTTAAGAGGATCCTACACTCTGCAGTTCTTCAGCTCTCTCCCTTTCCCTTCTTTCCCTCTTTCTATCTTTCTTTTAGAAGTTCCTTCCACTCAGGCTCTCTGTCATACAAATTCCAGCCACCTCAATTTCCCTAAATCCTAATCTCTCTCTCCTCAATTCAGTGAAACTCCCATGCTCTGTTTGGGTTTCTTTCTCTGTGCTGTGGGCTGGAAATTGTCTTCAGGCAGTAAACTCAGTCAATCAAAAAACCCACAGAGTTTGTTTTCCTTCTTCTAGGGATAACATTTCTGTATTATCTCTTGTTGATTGTTGAGACAGTTGTTTCATATACTTTCTCTGGCTTTCTAGTTGTTTAAAGTAAGAGGAAAATTCCCATCACAGTTATTTTTTCATGGGTGGAAGCAGAAGACCTTTTTATAATGAATTTTCTTTGCATTTATTCTGCTTTGGTTTCACTGAGCTTATTGGACCTGTGGATTTATAAATGTCATCAAATTTGGAAAATATTTGGCTATATTTTCTTTAAAAATTTTAAAATTAATTTTAATAGCTTTATTGAGATATAATTCACATATAATATATTATTGCAGTATTCAGTGGGTTTTAAATATATTCACAGTATTGTACAAACATTACCACAGTCAATTTTAGAGCATTCCCATCATTTCAAGAAGAAATCCATATCATTTATCTATCATCCTTCTGCATCCACTCCCCTTCTCCCAGCTGTAAGCAACCACTAATCTACTTTATGTCTTTATAGATTTCTCTCTTTTGGAGTTTCACACGAGTAGAATCATTCAGTATTTGGTCTTTTGTGACTGGCTTCTTTCACTTGGCATGATGTTTTCAAGGTTCATCCATGAGGTAGCATGTATCAGTTCTTCATTCCCTTTTATGGTTGAATAATATTAATTTATGAGTTTATCTCATTTTATTTAGCCATTCATTCACTGGTAGACTTTTGGGCTGTTACCACCTTTTGGTTGCTACAAATAT
The DNA here is from genome assembly GCA_026826555.1 of Tolypeutes matacus. Lineage (NCBI taxonomy): Eukaryota > Metazoa > Chordata > Mammalia > Cingulata > Chlamyphoridae > Tolypeutes > Tolypeutes matacus. The sequence continues at coordinate 17,624,686 of JAKSZT010054458.1, read as the reverse complement.
TTTCAGTACACATTTCTGTGTGGACATGTGTTTTCATTTCTCTTGAATATATGCCTAAGAGTAGAATTGCTGGCTCATATGGTAACTCTCTGTTTAATCACTGCAGGAACTGCCAGACTGTTTTCTAAAGTGGTTGCATCATTGTACAATCCTACAATATACAAGGAAAGGGTTCAGTGTTCTACATTCTCACCCACACTTGTTTTCTGTCTCTTTGATTCTAGTCATCCTAGTGGGTGTGACGTGGTATCTCATTGTGGTTTTGATTTGCATTTCCTTGAAGATTAATGATATTGAGCATATTTTCATGTGCTTATTGGCCATTTGCCTATCTTCTTTGGGGAAGCGTTTATTTAGATCCTTTGCAAATTAAAAAATTGGTTATTTGCCCTTTTATTATTGAATTGTGTTATGTATTATAAATACAAGTTTCTTGTCAGATATATGATTTGCTATTATTTTCTCCCATTCTGTGGTTTGTCTTTTCACTTTCTTGATGGTGTCTTTTGAAACACAATGGGAAGTTAAGGCTTAAAGTGTGCAGAGTTCCTATTTGAAAAGTGGAAATGTTTTGGTAATGGATGGTGGTGATGGCAGCCCAACATTGTGAACATAATTAACAGGATTGAAATATATATCTGAATGTGGTTAAAAGAGGAAATGTTAGGTTGTATATGTGGTAATTGAAAAAACTTTTTTTAAAAAATCCATGGAACTGCACTACACAAACAGTGAATCCTAAGTCAAACTCTTGTACTTAATTGTACAATTATAAAAATTTACTTTCAACAATTGTAACAAAGGTAGCACACCAATGCAAGGTATTACTAATAGGGTGGTATATGGGAAGCCTATATTTTATGCATGATTGTTCTGTAAAACTGCATCTTCTCTAATTTAAAAATGTTTAATTTTGATGAAGTCCAACTTAGCTAGTTTTTCCTTTTGTACTTGTGCTCTTGGTGTTATATATAAAATTCTTTGCCAAATTGAAAGTCATGAAGATTTACCTATATGTTTTCTTCTAATAAATTCATAGTATTTGTTCTTCATTTAGGTTACTGTGACAGTTTCAGATTGCTTATGAATCCCCAAAAGAGAAAGATTATGTTTGTAAACTAATCTATTCCTCAGGGTGTGAGACCCTTTGATTTTATTAAATTCAGTGAGAGGCCTCTGATTAAGTTTACTTGATAAAAAATCAATTAAGTATGGATTAACTCAGGTTGAATCCTCACCCCCTTGGTGGGCTGATAAAAATGGACACTCACTCAAGAAGACACACCAAAAGAGGAGAGGACTTTATCATTTTGATCCTGCCATGTAACAGAAGGGAGAAGGCTCAAACAGTTAAAGCCCCAGGGAGAGAAGGACCACTTGCCTGATAGCTTACTGCTGACCTTGGGAAGCTGATACAGAAAGCCCGGGAAGAAACAAGCCTTATGACAAAGGAGAGAGAAAACCCTGAGAGACAAGCCCTATGCCAGCCTGCAGCTGAGAGAAAGGAAGCCCAGAGGGCACAGGTGACCCCTTGCAGAAATTAGTGACCATCTTGCTTCAACTTGTGGCAACTGACTTTGGTGAGAAAGTAACTTTGAGTTGAAGTCTTTACAGCCTTGTAATTGTAAGCTTTTACCCCAAATAAATACCCTTTATAAAAGCCAACAGAGTTCTGGGACTTTGCATCAGCACCCCTTTGACAAACAAATACAGTTACTGTTTCATTTTGAGTTAATTACTATATGTCATGAGAGAAGGGCCTATATTAGTTTGCCATGGCTGCTATATCAAATACTACAGATTGGTTGCCTTAAATGACAGGAATTTATTGTCTCAGATTGGGAGGCCCAGAGTCCAAAATCAAGGTAATGGCAGGCCAGACAGTCTCTGAGGTCTGTTGCATTCTGGTGGTGGCATGCCATAAGTCAGTCTCTGCTTCCATCATGTGGTGATCTGTCTCTTTTTGTCTCCTCCTCTGGCTTCTACCCCCATGTGCAAATACAAATTTCTTTTGCTTATAAGGACTTCAGTCATATTGGATTAATGCTCACCCTGTTTTAGTTTGGCCTCTTCTTAAGAGGATCTTCAAAGATCCATTTACAAATGAGTTTATCCCCACTGTACAGGGGATTAGGAGTTGAATATGTTTTTGTGAGGAACATGATTCAGTCTATAACAAGGACCAACTTCATTCTTTTGCATATGGCTATCCAGTTGTCCTAGAATCATTTGCTGAAGGACAACAAATGATTAAATATTCTTGGTACCCTTGTCAAAAATCAGTTATATTCCATTAATCTATGTATCAATCCTTGAGTCACTCCACACTGTTTTGATTACCGTTGCTTTGTAGTAAGTTCTAAAATTAGGAACTGTGAGTTCTCCCACTTTATTCTTTTTCAGCATTGTTTTGCTACTAAGTCCCTTGCAATTCCACATGAATTTTAGAGTCAGCTTGTCAATTTGTACAAAATTCAGCTGGAATTCTGATAGGAGTTATATTGAGTCTGTAGATCAGTTTGGGAAATATTGTCATCTTAACAATGTTAAGTTTTTTGCTCCATGAACATGAGATATTTTTCCATTTAGTTAGATCTTCTTTAATTTCTTTCAACAATGTTTTGTAGTTTGGGTTTCTTTTGTTAAATTCATTCCTAGGTTTGTTTGTTTTTTTCCATGTTACTGTGAATGGAATGTTTTCTTAATTTCATTTTAGGGTTGTTCATTGCAAGTGTATAGAAATAAAATTGAGTTTTATATATGATTTAGAATCCTGCAACCTTGCTGAACTTATTTATAGTTCTAATAGTTTTTAAAAGGATTCCTTGGCATTTTCTATGTAAAAGATCATGCCATTTGTGAGTAGAAATAATTTTACCTCTTCTTGTTCAATATGGATGCCCTTCCTCCCTTCCTTCATTCCTTCATTCCTTCCTTCCTTTGTTCTTCCCTTTTTTGCTTAATACCCTGGATAGTGCCTCCAAAACAATGTTGAATAGAAATGGTAAGAGTGGACATCCTTGCTTTGTTCCTGATTTTAGGGTGAAAGCATCCAGTCTTAATCATTAAGTATGATGTTAGCTGTGCATGTTTTCATAGATTCTGTGACAGTTAAGTTTTGTGAATTCCACAAAAGATCATATTCTTTTAATTAATCCATTCCTATGGATGTGGGGCCCTTTGATTATATTAGATTCAGTTAAGGAACTTTTTGATTAGATCACTTCCTTTTTAGGAGGTTCTGGGGATTGAACACGGGACCTCAAACATGGGAAGCAGGCATTCAACCACTGAGCCACTCCCACTCCCCAATTAGATCACTTTTAATTAGATTGCTTTAGGGCCTTTGATTGGACCACATCAGTGAGGCTTGACCCAGGTTAGATCTCTACTCTCTTCCTGGATCTTATATAAACTGAGAACTGAAAGCAGAAATACCCAGATAAAAGAAGCCACTATTTTGACACTGCCACATGAGAGAGAGGATTGCCTGCAGTCACAGAAAGACAAGGAAGCCCTGAGAGGCTGAGAGAGTTCCTGGAGGTTGGAGGCTGGAATCAGCAGAGCACAGAGTCATGGAAAGAGGCCCCTGAGAGTCTAGGGCCAAAGAGCAGCTCAAAGCTGAAGAGATGAACCCTGCCTGTGCTTGGTCACCCACAACTGAGCTTGGGAAGAAAGCTGCCTGGGGGAGAAGGCAGAGAGCCACCATTTGCCTCATCACTTGGCAGAAGTCCAGGGTCCAGCAGCCAACTTTTGGCGAGAAAGCGTCTCTGATGATGCCTTGATTTAGACATTTTCACAGCTTTGGAACTGTGAGCTTTTACCCTTATAAATTCCCTTTATAAAGGCCAACCCATTTCTGGTATTTTGCATTGGGAGCCTTAGCAAACTAAAACAGATGCTTTTTATCAGGTTGAAGAAGTTCCATTCTATTCCAAGTTTGCTGAGTGCTTTTTTTTTTTTAATCATGAAAAGGTTTTGTAAAAAAAATTTTTTTCTGTATATATTGAGATGATCATGCAGTTTTGTTCTTTTTGTCTTATTGATATTATATACTAAATTAATTGATTTTCAGATATTAAACCAACCTTGCATCTTTGGGGTAAATCTTACTTGGTCAAGGTGTATAATTCTGTTTACATGTTGTATATGATTTGTTAGTATTTTCTTGAGGCTGTTTCCATCCATATTCATGAGAGATATTGGTCCATAGATTTCTTTTCTTGTGATATCTTTGTCTGGTTTTGGTATCAGGGTAATACTGGCCTTGAAGAATGGGTTGGGAAGTACTCCTTTCTCTTCTTATTTTTTGGAAAAATTAGTAAAGAGTTGGTATTAACTTTTCTTTGAATGTTTGATAGAATTCAATGGTGAAGGGGTCTGGGCCTGGGATTTTCTTTGTGGTTAGTTTTTTTTTATTACTTATTCAATTTCTTCCCTTGTTGTAGATCTATTAAGATAGTCTATTTCTTCTTGAGTCAAGTTCAGTAGTTTGTGTCTGTTTTAGTTTCTTTGAGTAGTCAAGCAAATACCATGAAATGGATTGGATTAAACAATGAGGATTTATTAGCTCACACTTTTGAGGCTAAAAGAATTTCCTAATCAAGGCATCATGAAAGTGATGATTTCTTCCCTAACACTGGTGTTTTGGGGCTGGCTGCCAGCAATCCTTAGTCCTTAGTTTGTCATATGGCAAGGTACATGGCAGGTCTCTTGGTCTCTTCCTAGTTCCATTAATGTTCAACTTCTGGCTGTTCCCTCTGTGGCTTTCTTTCTCTATGTCTGAATTTCATTCTGCTTATACCAGATTCCAGTATTAGGATTAAGACTCATCTTGATTGAGATGGGCTATACCTTAACAAGTAACCTCATCAAAAGGTCCTACTTACAATGGGTTCACACCAATACTGATTATTTTAGTGACTTCTGTTTCTTCCCCACAGTGTTAAGTTTCTGATGTTGATCCTCAGGAAAGTGCAGTTTTGGGAATGCTCACAGTCACCATGGGATGACAGTGGTACTGGTAGAGCTCTCTTTTAATCTCTCCCTGATCACACCCAGTTTTTAAATTCCTCTAATTGCTTGCCATTGCTCTATTTTTTTTTTAAAGATCTATTTATTTACTTTATCCATTTAAAAAACCCCCTTCCCCATTTGCTGTTTTGTGTCCATTCGCTGGGCAGTTCTCTGTGTCTGTTTCCTGCCATCTCTTCTCATCCTCTTCCTCCAGTCTTCACCAGGATTCAATCCTGGAGACCTCCGATGTAGGAGAAAGGTGTTTTGCCACCTGCACCACCTTGGTTCCTGGCTTTCAGAGCATCTCATCTTGTCTCTCCCTGTAGTTCTCTCCTGTTATGTCATCATCTTGCTGCATGGCTCCTGGGGCCTGGTGGCTCACCAGCACACAGAGCCTGGCAGCCCATGCGCCTTCTTTCTCTCTCTATATATATATTTTATTTTACCGGGAGGTCCTGGGGATCAAACCCAGGTCCCTCCATATGGCAGACAGACGCCCAACCATTTGAGCCACATCCGCCCCCATTGCTCTATTTTTTACAACAATGACCTGGGGCATAAATTCTTCTGCAATCTAATTGTGTCGCTTTCAATACAGTAGTTTCTTAATCAGTGTTTGGTATTTGTTCTTACACGAGGGCTCTTCCCAGATGCTTTATCCCTCAGTTCTCCTCTGCAAACTAGCCAGCCTGCAGTCCTGGCTGCATCTTCATTAGATACACAAATCTCCTCCCAATTTCCTTGACCACAGCCTCCACTGTTTTTGAGGATGCTCTTAGGTTTAAATTTCCCCATGCATTTTTACAAATGAAGTCAGTTCCTTTGGGAAGAGATTAGAAATTATCTATTTTGGACCTGCTTCTCTCCTCAGGCAAAATCTGAGCCAGAGGTCTGGAACTGGGGTGGGGATAATGGCCTCCTACTCCAGGGGCTAGTGCTTGGTTGAGGGCAGGATCCTGAAGTCCTCTTGGCTTTCCTCTTGCATCAAATCACTGCCTCATGAGCTGAGGAAGGGCTAGCAGGGCCCCCAAATTCTTAGTGCCCTGCACCCAAAGTTGAGCCTGTGTGACACACTGGGGGCTGGGCAGAAGGGAGCTCCCATCTCTTGACTGCATTTGCTCTGGATTTGGCCTCAGCAACAGGCAGCTGGGAGTAGAATGAGGAATGCTGAAATCTTGCTCCTCCCAGGGAGACAGCCCTCTGGCTGAGAGCTTGGGGGAAGAGGGAGTCCTGTGTTCTTAGCGCTAGCAATCTGGAGTGGAATCTCTGCAGTGCTAAACTGGGGGGTGGGGGGTGGGGTGTGTGTGTGTGGGGTAAGATGAGTTGGGGGAGGAAGAGAGGCTTTGGTTAAAAAAACCACAGACTCTTGTCTTTCTTACTGAACTTTGGTATATTTTTTTGAAATAGATGTTTCTTCATTTGCACTTAGGAACATTTCCAGAGGCTTTAAATAATTGTTTTAAAATCATTTCAACCAGTTTTACTGGGGAATGGTTCAGCAGAGCTCTTCATGCTGTCATGCCAGAAATCAATCCTGGCCATTATTTCTTCAAAAAAATTTTTTTTATTCCCTTCTTTGCTTTCTGGGATTCCAATTACATGTAGATTAGAATCCCCCACAGGTCACTGAATCTCTGTTCATTTTCTTTTTCAGTTTTATTTTAAGCTTCAGTATGTACATTTCCATTGTTATGTCTTCAAATTCAAGATCCTTTCTTCTTCATATCTCTTAAGCCCATCTAGTGTTTTCCATTTCAGACATTATACTTTCCAGTTTTAAAAATTCCACTTAATTCTTTTCATATAATCCATTTCTCTTCATTGTGTTTATTTTATTTCAAATTTTAAATCCTTAAACATATTTATAAGAGTCATATTAAAGTCCTTCTCCGCTATTTCTATCATTGTCATTTCTGGGTCTGTTTCTATTGATTGCTTTTTTTCCCCTCCTAGCGATGATCATATTTTTTCTGCTTCTTTGTATGACCAGTGTGACAGTTTGAGATTATTTATGGATCCCCAAAAGAGAAAAATTATGTTTGTAAACTAATCTATTCCTCTGGGTATAACACCCTTGATTTTATTAAATTCAGTGAGGGCCCTCTGGATAATTTTACTTAATAAAATCAATTTAGGTCTTCTTATTGGGCTGCATCAGTAAGGATTAACTCAGGTTGAGTCCCCATCCCCTTGGTGGGCTGATAAAAATGGACAGTCACTCAAGAAGACATGCAGAGGAGAGAACTTTGTCATTTGATCCTGCCATGTGACAGAAAGGAGAAGGCTCAAACAGGTAAAGCCTTGGGGAGAGATGGACCATTTGCCTGATAGCTTACAGCTGACCTTGGGAAGCGAGCTGAGAATAATATAAGAAGTCCAGAGGGGAAGGCTGCAACCTGGCAGAGATTGCCCACCATCTTGCTTCAACAGGTGGCAGCTGACTTTGGTAAGAAGTACCTTTTATGGTACCTTGTTGACTTTGCATGGCCTTGGGACTGTAAGCTTCTACTCCAAATAAATACCCTTTATAAAAGCCAACAGATTTCTGGTACTTTGCACCAGCACCCCTTTGGCAGACTAATACAACTAGTAAATTTTCATTGAATGCTAGATATTATGATTTTATGTTACTGAGTTTTACATTTGGCTTTCTTTAAAATGTGTTGAATATATTTTTTTGAAGGCTAAGTAACTTGCAGATCATCTTGATTCTTTTCTTTTTCATTTTGATTCTTTTAAGGCTTGTTTTTAAGCTTTGTTAGAGAAGGGTTAGAGTAATTTTTATTCTTGGACTAGTTGAGCCATACTATTAGGCATGACCTCTCCAATAGTGTTCAATGATGTCTCTCTACTCTGTCCTTGCTTTGAGTTTTGGGAATTGTTAGCTTATAGCTCCCCCATAGTTATTCTTTCTGTGGTAATTGTTCTTTCTGCCACTGAGTATTTAGTGACTTTTTAAAACACAGAAATTGCTAACACATGCTCTCTGCACTGACATATTCTGCAGAAATGCTGATCATCTTGACATCCCATAGAATGTCACACTTGTCCACTACATTGATTACATTATGTGGATTGGACCTGACAAGCAGAAGTAGCTAGTACCATAGATGCCTTAGTAAGACACTTGTGATAAAAACCCACAAAAATTCAGAGCCTGTTACCTCAGAGAATTTCTAGTGGCTCAGAGCATGTTAGGGTATTTATGCCAAGATGAAAGACAAGATGCTGTACCTTGTACCATCTATCAAAAAAGAGTCACAATGTTTGGTGACCTTTTGTTTTTATTTTTCAGGCAACACATACCACATTTGAATGTGCTGCTCCAACCTTTACCAAGCCTGTAAAGCTGCCAGTTTTGAGTAAGGTTCAGAGCAAGAAAGTGCTATGATGGGACATTGTCATGGTGGGTGGAGATCCATACAATAACTGAAAGAATATCAAATTCCCATCCTGGGGTGCTCTGCCACATTCTCTAATGGAATAACAAGAATCCCCTGAGTACAGGGGCAATGACTAGTGAAGGAGGATAGTCAATTGATGGGCTATTAATATTGATGGCTATGCTTGTGAACCTTTGCTCTTGAAATTGAAACTTAGCCTAGTATTATATGTGCCTAAGAGTTACCTCCTGAAAGCCTCCTTGTTGCTCAAATGTGGCCTCTCTCTAAGTCAAACTCAGCATATAAATGCATTACCCTCCCCCCAATGTGGGACATGACTCCCAGAGATGAGCCTCTCTGGCACCAAAGGGCTACTACCAAGCACCAACTAGCAATGCAACTGGAAAAAGACCTTGACTAAAAGGGGTAAAAGAAAAAGACAAATGAGTTTATATGGCTAAGAGACTTTAAAGTGAGTTGGGAGGTCATTCCAGAGGTTACGCTTATGCATGTCTCAGCAGGATCTCATTGACTGCCAAAGTAAATACTACTTCAAACAGTGGAGCTCATGAAGGCTTTGGAGAGATCCAGACACTATAGTCATAGAGATGGCTCAGGGGTTTGATGCCTTGCCAGAATTTATGCTTCCCCATGTGACAGAAATGGACTCAGTTATGGTTTCCCTAAACATTGCTCTTCTGACCCTTCTATATGAATCTATAATTAGTACTAGGGTTTATAGGTGTACATATAAGAGACTAAAATCTTTGCGCTGTCCATGTGCCAGCTCGGCCCTGAATCTCAACAGAGTTGCAACACCTACTCTCCAGTTCATTGGACTCAGCTAGGACAACTAACAAGGACGTGAGGATTGACAACCACCATACCAAGGAAATAAGAGAGCCTTCAACTGCAAGCAAGAGAGTCCCATCTATCTGCCCCATGGGATTGAAGACCCCCCCCCCCCAATTGGACATGGAGTGGGCATCACCAGTCCAGAATCCTCAGCATTAGGGAATGAACTATGGACTAAAGTAGACTTAGTGGTATTCTACTATAGACTTATTGTTATTCTAGCAATGGAAGAAATTATGTCATGGATGTGGAGGCAGTGGCCACTGGAGGTTCTGAGGGCAGGGAGAGGGAAAAACAGGTGTAATATGGAGGCATTTTTGGGAATTGGGAATTGTCCTGAATGACATTACAACAACAGATACAGGACATTACATATCTTGCCATCACCTATAAAATTGTGCAAGAGAGAGTATAAACTATACTGCAAACTCTAATTCATGCTTAGAGGCAATGCTCCAACATATGTTCATTAATTGTAACGAATGTACCCTACTAAAGAAAGATGTTGTTAATGTGGGAAAATGTGGGAGATGTAGGGAGTGGGGCATATGGGAATCCCCTATATTTTTATGTAAAATTTATTTAATCTAAGTATCTTTTAAAATATATATATATTAAAAAATAAAATAAAGTACACATTTTAAAAAAAAGAAAAGAAAAGAAGGGGCTATGCAGCAAGTCTAAATAGCAGTTAAAGTTGCTCTGTCTTTTGGGCCTATTGACCCACAGATCCATTAATATTCAAAGTGTCTGTGGCAAATAATGATGCTATATGAACATCTGGCAATCTTCTGTAAGAGAATTACAGAGCAATAGTGTACTTTTCTAAAAGTAACTATTCTTTTTTTTTTTTTTTTTTTTTGAGAAACAGCTTTTGGTTTGTTACTAGGCATTGATAGGAACTAAATGCTTGATTATGGGATCCAAGTGACTATGTGACCTGAACTGCCCATCATGGACTTGGTATTATCCAAGTACAGCAGTAATCCAATATCAGATGGACATGTGCGAGGTCAAACTTGAATAGGTCCAGAGGGCACAATTATTTTGCATGAATAGGTGACTCAAACTCCTTTGACACCTACACCTGTTTCATCACCTCCTTTCCCTCAGTCTTCACATTTGGTTTCCTGGGGGAGTTCCTTTTGACATTTAACCAAAGAGGAAAAATCTTGGCCCTGATTTACAGGTTTTATCACCAACTGGAAATGGACTGCTGCAGTATTGTAACTACAAGGAGTGTTCCTGAATCCAGTTCTCCCAGTGGGCAGAACTTTGAGCAGTACATTTGGCTGAGTGATGACCCAATCTGCATTGCTTATGGGTGGTAGGTAATGGTTTAGGGTATGATAAGGATTGGAAGATTGGTGATAAGGTAGTCTGAGGAAGAGGTAGGTGAATCAATCTCTCTGAAAATGGGCACAGATTATAAAGATAATTGAATCCTTTATAAATGCTCAACAAATAGCTGTATGGAGAAGGATATCAATACCTAGATGAATAAAAAATAGAAAAAAGATATCACAAGAAAAGAAAACTACAGATCAATAACTCTTATGAATATGGATGGAAACATTCTCAAGAAAACACTAGCAAGCCATATACAATAACAGATAAACCCACAGGAGTGGATTAGCTTTAAGAACATGATCTTTTCTGGGATCCACAAAAAGCTTCAAACTGTCACATAGAGAGAATCAATAATAATTATTTGGTAATGCTGAGTGTTAGAGAAAAATGGTGCTCACTGGGATGTGGAAACTGATGATTGCAGGCAGAAAGTTTATTGGGAAACTCTCCCAACAGAGTGGGTCTGAAGAGAGAGGCTTCATTCAGCCTGCCCTGAGGGGGTGAAGGCCCTTATCTGCTCCACTTTTGTTTATTCTTGGGAGGGGATGTGCTGCCTCCTAGCCTGTAGGCTATGGCTTGCTCAATCAGTTATGGCTGGAGGCTGCCTTTTTTCAATTTATGTCATGGGGAAGTTGAGTCACAGTCTTATGGCCTGTTAATCATTGCAAACCTTGTAAGGGGGAACCTCTAACATTCCTAACTCTTTTGATTGTATCTATATATGATGAAGGACATGAGTAATGGGAATACTGGGCAGAACAGAAGGGTGAGGTGATTTGGGACATTGACTCAGTCTGGCTACTTTCTGCTGTTATGAGCCAGCAAAGAGTTCCCTTCCATTCTGTCCAATGGGTTCTGATTTCTGGTCCCAAAGAGGTTGGTATTGGCGTTCATGTAGCAAAAAGATGCCATTCACATATTCCTGAGTTGTTGATTGTACGATTCGGCATGTAAATTGGATGGGAAGCTATAAGAGACAAGGAACAAAAAGAAGCAGCAGCAATAATAACAGTGTGGTGTTATAATGGGTAAAAGGATTGATTTTATGGGTGAGGAAAAGTAAGAGAGAAATGAGGATAACCAGATTGATTTCCATAGCTATTGTCTCAGGCCCTCTGAATGAGTTCTATGTCTTCTTTTAAAATTTTGAGATTTTCTTCTACCTGCCCTGTTCTGTTAATATAGAAACAACAAGTTTCATTTATGATTGCATGAGTGCCTCCCGTGACAGCGGTGAGGACATCCAATGCTCTTCTGCTGTTAACTTCCAGTTGTTGATGGCCTGTATGGTTGCATTCCAGGATAGCTGTAATGTTAGGGAGATATTTAGGATTGCTCATTCTAATATTGGAATACCTACAAACCAGAACAGACTGCGAAAGATGGTGTGTCTTATACCAGGACTTTCTAGGATTGGATTATCATGGACGTGATGTCCAAATTCTGAATCCCCTAAGAAGTGCCTCTTTTTCCGTTCCCTTAGTTGCTGAGGCTGAAGTGAGGTTTCAAGGAAAAAACTGAGATTAGGTATTTGTCCAGAGGAGGCCATATCTTGGGGCTTTAGGATGGTGGCATTAGGAATAATAGATATTGTTGGAGAAAAACGGTGGTCACTGCAAGCAGGAAGTTTATTGAGAAGATCTACCAGCGGAGGGGGTCTGAAGAATAGACTTCAGCCCCTCTGCCAGCATGGTGGGGGTGTGAAGAGAAACTTCAGCCCACCCCCAGAGGGTGGTGAATATGGCTTTATACAGTACATCAATAGGCAGGGAAACAGAGTACAGCCTGGGGCCAAATGGCCAGGGGGAAGTGGACTAGGAGGTCTTGGAATGTGGGAGGGGTTGGCGGTGCCTGGTCTGGAAGTGTGTGATGATCCTTATCTGCTCCACTTTGTTTATTGGGAAGGGATGAGCCGCCTCTGTGAGCACAAGCACGTAAGCAGGTCTTATGACCTATTAATCATTGCAATCCTCATAAGAGGGAACCTCTAACTGATACTATAGTGCAAGTTCCTGTCCATATGGTAGGAAGTGTTAGGTATGCAGTATTACCATACAGAAAATAGAAACCTGTGCTTGCAAGTGTTAGTGTCATTGAGGGGCCTGAGGGAATAAAAGAAGAATGCAGATGGTTGGGAATGTTGAATATTTGGGTCCTGCCATATACCGCATTAATACATAAAGGAGAGTAATGGGGTTTGGAAGGGTCATATGTTAGTTTAGCCTGACAGAGGAGATTTCTGAAAAGAAAAGTGAAGAAATTCTTTGGGTTTTTTTCTATGTTTTAATCTGGTTAAATTGTATAATTGTCCCGATTGTGTTCTTACTCCAAATAACTTGGTTTGTCTATAAGAGCTATTGAAGCACAGTACATTTTCACTAAAATTTTCATTGCTTACTCGTGTAGGTAGTGTTTGATTGATGCCTGAGTCATTCCAAAATAGAGTTGACTTAAGATGTTGGCACTTTCAAATCTGCCTGTCAGTACAGTGTAGTGTTAAAGAGTAGAGTATGATTACAAGATGTAGTGGGTATATGCCCTAAATTAGTTGCATAAGATCATGTGGATAGGTATTTAAAGCATAAAAAAGGTCTGTCCATTAGGACTGTGACCATACCAATAGAATTTGAATTTTCCCCTGAATGAGAGATGTTTAAGGCCTGTTGGAGAGTAAGTATGTCTTCATATTCTGGTAAACTTGGTGGTGGTGCTGGTGGTGGGGTCTGAAACCCATTGGCCTCCAAAGCCAGTGTATTGTGGGTGGACATGTAGGAGAGTCTCTGGGCTTAGAGGAAAGGCAAGTAAGGATATAGTTTCAGTGTGGGTATGCTCAGGGCTTATCCAGCAATCAGAATGGTTAATTGTGGTTGCTACGGTTTGAATAGTGTCTGTAAGGGGATAATAAGGGGTTTTTTGAGAGGTTAATACAAAGAGGAGTAGAAGGGTAAAATATAGGATGTCCATTGTAGAGAGACTTTAGTCAGTAAAGAAAAGGAAGAGGGTGGCAAAGGAGAAGAAGAGGATTTCTTCGGGGTAAAAATCAGAAAGAATCTCCTTGTAACCACAAGTCCTGAATGATGTCAAGGTACTGCTCGAGTGAAAGGGTAGAGGGGGTGACAAAGATGGTTAAGTGTGAGGAAAGAATGATACAAAACGTGTTGACCTTGAGTAATAACTTATGAATTAATGCTGCCAGATTTAAGTGTAGTTATGACTGAACGACAGGAAGGGAAAGGGAGAGAGATTAAAGGGAAACGGGATCAGTAGTAATTGGAACATTGTCACCTCGGTTTTTTGTGAGTTTCAAGTGTAGGTCTCTGAGAGGTTCACAGGTGTGTATATCTTGAGCTTCAGACTCTCGTAATTTGCTATCTGCAGAAGGCAGTGGAGCAGGCTTTAATCTGGAAAAGATTAAAACATAGAAAACTCTCATGATTGAGAGTTTAAAAGTTTTGCTGCAGTGGGGGTGGTGAGGACAAGAAAAGAACCCGTCCACTTTGGGGTTAAAGGTTTGGGGTATAAGGCCTTTAGGAATACCCAGTCACCTGGATGAATAGGCAGCAAGGGGACAGAAGTTTCTGGCGCAGGAAGACTGGAGTCAGTTAGCTGATGCAGGAATGAACGCATTTGTGTTAGGCCGACTATATTGCTTTAAAAATCTGATGATTGGGGGGTATATTGGCAGGGGTAAAAGAGCATCCATACATGATTTCAAAGGGGCTTAGGAAGTGTGGTTTTTGAGGAAGGTTCAAATTCTCATGAGACATAAAATAAAATAAAAATTAAAAAAATATAAACAAAAAGAAATAAAAAAGAAAAAAAAAAAATTCTCATGAGAGCTAAGGGCAGAAGTTCAGTCCAGTGTGTCTGAATCTGCATTGTTAATTTGGTTAAGTGTTGTTTTAGGATCCCATTCATATGCTCAACTTTTCCAGAGGATTGAGATCTGTAAGGAATATGTAACTTCCAGGTAATTCCTAAGGCAGTACAAAACCCTTTTGTGATCTGTGAGGTGAAGGCTCTCCCATTATCTGACTGCAGAGAAGAGGGAAGTCCAAATCTGGGAATTATTTCTGTTAACAGAATGCTAATTACAACATCAGCCCACTCGGAGGTGACTGGAAATGCTTCAACTCATCCAGAAAAGGTGTCTACAAAGACCAAGAGGCATTTCACCATCCTCACAGGTGGCATGTGGGTGATGTCTAATTGCCAGTCTTGTCCTGGCTTAGAGCCTCTAAATGGGTGGACTGTGAAAGACAGAGGTGTACAGCCTCCGTGGACATTAGTTTGTTGACAAATAGAGCAGCTTTTTGTAATTTCTTTTAAATGTTTTGAGAGTTCAGGGCAGTGTAGAGAGTTAGATAAGAGTTGTGAAAACGGTTTGTGTCCTCCATGGTACTGGTTGTGCAGGGAGGTGAGAATGTTGTGTGTTTTTAATTCAGGTAAAAGAATTTTTCTGTTTTTCATGAACTACCCCTCAATTTGTTTTGCTATATTAAGGGGAATCTTTGAGGTTTCTTCAGTTGTATGGGGGTGGGGGCAGGATAAGGAAGTGCTAGGAGAATGGGTGTGACAGTGGAGTGTGAACATAAGTAGGGTTGGGTAGCCTGCAATTTGGCTTCAGCATCAGCTCGGTAGTTGCCAACAGATATAGGAGAATTTGATTTTTGGTGCAGTGAATTATAGCAGCTTAGGTTGGAAGTGATGCCGTTTTGAGTAATTGTAGGATGAGATCTTTGTTCACAATGGGGGATCTGCTAGAAGTTACGATCCCTCTCTCCTACCAGATGGGGGGAGGTGAGTGTAGGGTGTGATATGTGTATTTGGAGTTAGTGTAGACGTTTAGGGCTTACCCCTTGCCTCTGACTAGTGCTCTGGTGAGGGCTATTAGCTCAGCTTGTTGTGAGGTCGTGCCAGGGGGAAGAGGACCTGACTGAGCAGTTTCAGTTAAGGTAACAATAGTGTATCCAGCCTGAGTGGCATTAAGTTTTGTAGAACTGCCATCAGTAAACCATGTATGAGTAGGATTAGGAAGAAGGGTGTCTAAAATATTAGGAAGGGGTTTGGCAAGGAGATCAAGCACTTCACTACAATCATGTATGTAATTAGCATCAGGCACTTCTGGGGGTGGGTTGGATTCAGTAGGAAGGAGGGTGGCAGGATTGAGAGGAGGACAGCAGTGTAGGAAGACTCCAGGGTTTTGTAGACAGGTTGCATGGAGGGTTTGCAGGTGGGTGGAAGAGATAGATGCAGTAGCTTTGTGAGTTAAGAGAGGAGATGAGGAATGTGAGGAAAAAACATTGGGATGATTTATCGGAGATTGTTTAAAGCTTTCTTGCACCAGAAGGGAAGCAGCAGCAAGGGTTTTGAGGCAAGTAGGCCAGCCAAGGGTTACAGGGTCTAACTGTTTGGAGAAGTAGGCAATGACTTGATTATAGGGGCCGAAGCGTTGTGTTAAGATTCCTAGTGCATATCCATGTCGGGTCTTGACATAGGGGGAAAAGGGTTTAGTGGGGTTAGGAAAGGCTAGAGCAGGTACAGTCATTAAGGCTTCTTTAAGTTTAAAGAAGGTGGATTTGAGCGATTGAGGGCAATCAAATGGCTCATGCAGGTTGCCAGAAGCAGCTTGATAGGGGGGTTTAGATTTAGGTCCAAAGTTTGGCATCCAGAGATGGGAAAAGTTGACTAGCCCTAAGAAAAAAAGGAGATCTGCCTTGGTATGTGGGAGGGGATAGTCCCTGATGAGTTGGATTTGATCCGCAGTTAGATGTTTATGTAAGGGAGAGAGATGAAGACCTAGATAGGTTACTTTGGTTCTGAAAAATTGTCCTTTGCATGGGGAGACGTGATATCCCTTATCCCTGAGAAAGTTAAGCAGACTGATAGTGTGACTTATAGAGGTTTGTAAGGAGGGACCACAGAGGAGTAAGTCATTGACATATTGAAGGAGGGTACTGGAGGAAAGCTGAAGGTTAGAGAGATCTCGGTGTAGAACCTGTCCAAAAATGTGAGGACTATCTCTAAAGCCCTGGGGAAGGACCATCCACGTTAACTGTTGCGGGTTTAGGGGATCCTCAGGGCCCATCCACATGAAAGCAAAAATGTCTTGGGAAGTTTCGTCTAAGGGGATAGTGAAGAAGGCATCATTAAGATCAATTACAGTGTAGTGTGTAGTGTGAGGGCTTATGTGGTACAAGAGACTGTATGGATTAGGAACTAAAGGCACGATAGACTGGGGGCTTCAATAATGGTTCTAGGGTCCTGTACAAGGTGAAAGCTCCTGTTTGGCTTCTTTCCTGCCAGGATGGGGGTGTTAAAGATGGGTTGGTTGGACGCAAAAGACCAGCAGCACAGGGTTTGTCAATAGTGGGTTTAAGACCTTGTTGAACACTGAGAGACAGGGGATAATGAGGAATGTTTGTGAAAAAGGAGGGTTTTTTTTAGGACTACCTTAACAGGGGGGTATTGTGTTGCGACTGAAGAAGAATTAGTATCCCAGACCTGGAGACTTACTTTGGCCTACAGTACAGGAGGAGTGTCAGGAATGTTAGGGGGAATCAGGGAGGGGGAGGGGAGGGTGGATAAGAGGAGAAGGAAGTTGATTTGAGAGGACACGAGAGTAAATGAAATGGAAGAGGGGAATTTGGACAATATATCACAGCCTAAGAGATTGTAAAGACAGGTAGGGATTATAAGAAATTGGTGGCAGAATGTGTGGTTTTCTATTGAGCTATGATTGGTTTGCTAATTAAAGGAGAAGAAGGGATGCCATCAACCTCCACAACAGAGATTGAGGAAGTGGATAAAGTTCCTGAATGTTCTGAGAGGACTGAATATGTGGCTTCTGTGTCAATTAAAGAGGAGATCAGCTTACCTCCAACCTTGATGATAGCCCTTGGTTTGGACTTACTGATGGAGATGTGGGGCTCTTCCAAGCCTTGGACCCATCAGTCATCTTTCGTCAGTCCAAGAAGGTCTGGAAAGGAAGATCCCGGCTCCAGGTTTGTGGGGTGCACTGGAGGAACTTTCCTGGAAACAGGTTTTCGGAACAGTCCTACTTCCAATGACCTTTGCGGTGACACACTGTGCAAGGCCCCGGTGGGTGCCTGGGATCAGGGCAGGAGTGTGTCCAATGCCTGTCCTTTCCACACTTGAAATAGGGTCACGGTGGTGCCCGGAGGGAAGAAGAATTAGGTTTCCAAGAATCAGACAGACGTGAGGGCAACATCTAGGAGGGAGGCTTTTAGCCTGATCCCATTTATGATTTTCTAATTTGGCTTCCTCTTCTCTATGGTTAAAGACCCTGAATGCCACTTTAATCAGGTGTTTCTGAAGGGTTTGAGGGCCATCCTGTAGATTTTGTAACTTATTTCTAATGTCTGGATAAGACTGCGTGATAAAGTGGGTGTGTAGTACAATTGACCAGAATCTGACTCTCTATCTAAATTGGCGTATTTAAGGAGAGACTCGGTCAATTTATTCATGAAGGCGGCTGGGTTTTCATCAGGTTTCTGTGAAATTTCTTTAATTTTATCATAATTAACTGCTTTGAGTGCAGCCTTTTTCAGGCCTTCTATTATGCAGGTTAAAAAGTGGGCCATGTGGTGAAGGTCTGGGGAAACTGGCTGGTAATCGCAAGAAGGGTTAATGGTTGGAACTGCAGTGGGGCCTGCTGGGTGTCTGTTAGGATCTTGGGTATGCATAGAGTCTGCAAAAGTGGAGGCAGCAGCCCAGATACAGCTTTTTTCCTCTGGGGTAGTTGAGGAAGTAATAATAACGTATGAATCCTGTTAGGTGAGCTCATAGGAGTGGGTGAGGCGTTGGAATTCCTTAATGTATGTGGCAGGGTTTTCTATCTGACTTAAATCTGAGAGTGAAAAAGGGACGTGTACTCTAACGGTTCCTTCAGTCCCTGCTATTTCCTGGAGGGGTAAGAGGGGAGCTGGCATCTGTGTAGAGTTGGGAGGTAGAGAATTGGGATCAGCGACAGAAGTGGAGGGCAGTGACGAGGGAGGGAGTGGTAGTCCTCGTGAGTGGGTATAAGGAGGAGAGAAAGTTGGGGTAGAAGGCAGTGATGGCCAGGAGGGAGAGGAAGGGGAGTTAGAGGACAAGGAGGGTGGGGGTGGAGACAATGTCAGAGGTTTATATGGAGGAGGTGTAGGAGGAGCCTGATCAGCTGGATCAAAGTCAAGGTTTTGGGGGAATTTGGGGTGTGGAAGGGAGGAAGAAGAAGGCTTCTGAGTAGGTTTTTGGTGTAGAAGAAGAATTTGGTAAGAGGAACAGGATTGACAGAGGGATGGGTGATTATGAAGATGGAAGGCCTGAACGTAAGGAAGCTTGGGCCACTTGCTGCTGCACTGGATAAAATTCTTTAAGTCTTAGAGAACCTGGAAATCAAAAGTGCCATTTTCTGGCCATTGACTTTCATTTTTCAATTCGTATTGCAGCCACACAGAGGTCGAATAGAAAATGAGCTTTTTAGGTCTGATATCTCCTTCCGGGTTTAGAGTTTTAAGTTTATGAAGGAGACAACCCAGAGGTGTGGTTTCTTGGGGGGATCAAAATTGAATTGCCCATTTTATATGGCGAGGGTGAGACTAAGGATCTCTAGAAAGGAAAGAAGAGGGGAGATTGAGAGTAAGACAGGCGTCCCTGAATCAGTTGGAATCACCCAAAGAAACAGGAGAACACACTTGGGACCAGACATCTCTGGAGCCAAGGGGTCTCTTCCCACGAGGATGCAGACCTTCTGCCCACGGTGGGCCTCAGGGATGGTGAGGATCACTGACCTAGCAGTAGGATTTTTTTTGGTGAGTTGTCCTGGACAACAGAAAGATAGAGCACAGGATCCTCTGGCAGAGAAATCCTTGACTCATCCAGTTATGATTCAGTGTCTGGTGTTGGATGGTTCTCTTGGCAGTGGCAGGGTGGAGATCCCTCACCAGTCAGCCAGTCCCAGCGACCCCAGACCTGGGTTTTTTAGCACCAAATGTTAGAGAAAAATGGTGCTCACTGGGATATGGAGACTGATGATTGCATGCAGAAAGTTTGTGGGGAAGCTCTCCCAACGGAGGGGGTCTGAAGAGAGACTTCAGCCCGCCCCTGGAGGGTTGATGGATATGACTTTATACATCAATAGGTGGGGAAACCAAGTACAGCCTGGAGCCAAATGGCCAGGGGGAAGTGGGCTAGGTCTTAGAATGTGGGAGGGGTTGGTGGTTTCTGGGCTGGGAGGGGGTGAAGCCCTTATCTGCTTCACTTTTTTATTCTTGGGAGGGGATGGGCTGCCTCCTAGCCCGTAGGCTATGGCTTCTTCAATTGGTTATGGCTGGAGGCTGCCTTTCTTGGATTTATGTCATGGGGAAGTTGAGTCACGGTCTTATGACCTGTTAATCATTTGTAAGGGGGAACCTCTGACATTGAGATGAATTGCACTGCTTTCAGATTTCCCAAAATTTAAGGGTTATTGTAGAAGGCAATTGTTTTTTTTTTTTTTTTTTTTTTTATCTTTTTACTTAAAAAAATAGCTACTAATTTGACACCTGTTTATAGCTTGGAAAAACAAAGAGAGAATGGACAAACAGGAGAAAAATGGCTACTTAAAACATGGAAAAACTGGACAATATTTATACCTGAAATTTACCTCAAAAGTAAAAGTTAATATTGGAGCAGAGAATTTTTTTTTTTAAACTCTTGATGTGGTTCCTACAATGTAATAATCATGATATAATCAAGAGTTTGTTTTTTAGCCTCCAAGATCAGGATGTTAGCTGGTTTCAAAATTCTATTCTAATTTTTAATATTGTAATGTGTACGGTAGTGGATGTGGCTCAAGTGGTTGAGCCCCTGCTTCCCATATGGGAGGTCCCAGGTTTGGTTCCTGGTGCTTCCTAGCAATAAACAAAACAAGAAAACAAATGAAAAAACCAACTGAGGGGAGCTGATGTGGCTCAATGGTTGAGCGCCAAGCTTCCCACATACGAGGTCCTGGGTTCAATCCCAGCTCTGGTACTTCATATGTGGAAAGCCAGCATATGATTGTACACAACTGAATTGTGTACAAGGCAAGAGGAGGCCTAAAGAAAGTTTTCATGATAAATCTTTCTTGCTCCTTGGTCCTAATTTTGTCAACAGTCAATGCCTACCTTGGACTATTGGGTCTATCAAGGTGAATAAAAAACATAGGTTGTTCCCGCATGGAACTTGCAACGTAGGGAATAATGAGGACTTAGACGATATAAAGGGAGACTAATCAGTTTGGGAGGTTAGTATGAGAAGACTTACTAAAAGGTGAGCAGGAATTAGTCTAATGAAAGTAGGGAGGGGAAAGTGGGGTGAGGGGAACTAAATTATTCTGAGATCTGCATGTGCAAATGCCTAGAGATGAGAAGTATATGATGCTAAGACAAGTAAAAACTATGCAAAGCGCAGTATAGCTGAGGGAGGACAGAAACGGAGAATGGAAGACATGAGGCTAGTAATCAGAGACTAGGCAAGTGCAGCAAATACGTTTTGTAAAAGCAGATCTCACCTTTTTTTTTTTTTTCAGGATGTATGTTTGGATTGTTGAAGGATAAGTAAATTAGTAGAATTTTTATTTCATAAAATTTATTGCAAGACTTTATTATGTAATTTACTTAAGCTTTTTGCTCACATTTTTCTCCTACTTGTTACTTTCCTTCCATTGAAGCATTGATTTGGAGTTCTGAAGACCTGGATTAAAATCCCAGGTTTTCACTAGTTTCATGATTTTAAGCTAATTCTTTAACCTGAGACTTTATTTTTTTTTTTATCCATAAAGTGGTGAGGGAGAGGATGTGTGTGAGCCACTTACAAGGCTGGTACAAGTTAAAAAAAACATAAACATCTATTATTGTCTGGCATATGGTCAACACAACATATGCTAGTCTTCTTGGATAAAAACCATAGAAAATAAAAGGCTTCCTTTTTAACCCAGAAGTCCTCAATCCAGGCTGCATATTAAAATCACCAGAAGCACTTCAAAACCTGTTGCTGCCCAGTCCCCACTCACTTTAATGGCTCTTGGGTGGTGCCTGTATTGGTTTTTTTAAAACCTCTCCAAGTAATCCCAGTGGGTTCCGTGTAATATTTTGGGTAATCTAAGCATCTCTTAAAATATATGTATATATATATATATAAATAACATTTTTGTAAGCAAATACACATATATGCATATATATTTATATATCATTTTGCAAATGTTTGTATGTATTGTGAGAATTTTGATTTTTACCCATAATAAAAAAAACAAAACAAACAAAAAAAAAAAAACCTCTCCAAGTGATTTTAATGTGAATTCAAGGTTGAGATATACTGATCTAGCCAGAGAATGCTAATCTTCTCATCTCTCTGAAATCAAGATGTGTGTGTTTATGGGTCTAGGACACAAAGGATAACATGAAGACACAAGATCTATGAAGAGAAAAACTGCAGGCCATAACACAGACACTGCAACATAGCTGGCAACATACTTGGCTGACTTCTTAGATTCTATTTTTAATGTTAAATCCACACTGATTATGTAACACCAGGGCTAAAGGTTTTACATAACAGCTTCCTTTTCATTTGTAAAACCAGATAGTTGATTTTATAAAAATTTTGATTTTCATTTCTTTAAACATTATTTCTATGGCAATTTCTTTTCATATGGGAAAGCAGTAGTTTCTTTACCAGTATAAATCATTTTTTTAAAAAGCACTGTTTACTTTGAATTCTTATTTTATTTATCCCCCATTTAGTTTGAGGTTCACTCACTTCCAAAAAGGATTCTATCAGAAAATTAACTTAGTGAAATGAAATAAGGCTAACATTATGAAGATATATGATAGTTTGGTAAATGCTTAAGAATGCATATATGGAAGAGCTTATATTTTAGACTTATTTTTTCAGCTTCATTGGGATAACTTTCATTCAAATTTCCTTGCTGTTGCACTTTAACCTCTTAGTTACAGGATTATATTATCCAAGGCTTAACCTCACTCCTTCAGATGATGTTACTGAGTTACTAATAGCAGTCAGTAAACATTTCCTAATATGTATGTATCAAATGTGAATAACATATACCCTTCTCCACTTCAAGGATATTTAGTTTTAGAAATCTAAACTCATTCAAAATAAACAGAGGATGAAAGGATATACAGACTGTAGCATTTTTATAAGAAAATATACTATATATAAATGTACAGAATTATTTCCTCTGAAATATTCATTTAAAAAGCTCTCAGTATAGACTGTAATCATAGTTGAAAAGATATACTGAAAATTAAAAGCTCAAACTATACAATGTCAGAATGGTGATTTCTATTAAGATCTGTGTACTGGACTGACAATGCCAATTATTTTTTTCTCCTACCCCCACCCCCATGACTCCCTCATCGTCTGCTTGTCGTCTGGTCATTGTATTTTTTTTTTTTTTTTCTTTAGGAAGCACCGGAACTGAACCTGGGACCTCCCATGAGGGAGGTAGGTGCTTAACTGCTTGAGCCACATTTTTTTTTTTTTTTTTTCACTTTTATGAAGTTTATTGAGTTAAGCCCGCGGGTGTCTGCAGCACCTCTCATGCAGGAGAGAACTGCAGCACCCAGGTTTTAAAATGGCTCCTTTTTATAGGGGGTTGCTGTCGCAGTTTGCAAGCAAGCAGGATAAACAGAAGCCAGAAGCGGATTTTGGCAGTTAGCTAGCGTTTGCACAGAATGCCCTGATAGCCTGGGGCACAGCTGCAGGGTTGAGATGTCCTTGCAGGATTGTTCAAAGGAGGGGAGGTTGTATGCTTTTCAGATAAGACACTTAGGAGACAGTGGGAAACTTTTCTTTTCTACGTTACTCTGGTTGCCATAAAGGCCTATGGGTAGGCTAATTTAGGGTTCAACATTCCCCACTTCTCTTCTTAGTGGGTCAAATCATTGACTCATCATAGTGGTCTCCAGTCGTTGGCAGGTGTTGCTAGGGTTGAGCTAATACCATTAATTTGACCGACTGGACTCTGTCCTTGACAAAAGTGAGAATTTCACTTAAAATAATCACTTTGGCCTGAACTGAAGAGAAATAGCACTAGTTCTCTATCTAGTCAGCCTTAGCTCAGAAGATCTCATAACATTTGCAAGAGGCAAAGGAAAATTCTAAGGTTAGGAATCTGAGAGAAAAAAAGAGATCTAAGATGACAATGAAATAAAGCTGTAAACAAGTAACAGGATGTTTAATTACTAAGGAAAAAACTGGATCAGAACAATTGTTAGGTATTATTACCTTATTTTAAAAACTCATTTGAATGAGTTTTGAATGAAGCTACTGATTATTCTGGTTTCAAGTCTTCCCTTGGTATAAATACTTTAAATTCATCAAATACTTAATATTACCATATCTTAAAAGGTAGTTTTTAATTTCAAATCTTTGGTATTGGTAGCAAGTTATTATTTGAATAGTCTCAGTATTATTATATAACTATAATTTCATCTTTTTATCATTTTGAAAATTTAACACATATTACCTTGACATATAAATCCTTAAATGACTTGATATTCATAATATAACTATGTGGAAGTTTAAGGAAGCTCCTAGTAGCATCTTGGCCTATTATCAATCCATCAAGTATTAAATGACTTCACCAATTTCAATAAATGCTAAAACTGAATCTGCTTAGAAATCATTATGTAGCCAGTAGACAACTGGGTACAGAGGATAGCTCAGAAGTTCACTACTAGGACAAAGAAAACAAAGCGTGCTAAAAAATCCTTCTGATTAATTCATTTATAGAAAAGAGGATTCTTGATTAATTCTGCAAAGAATTCTCAGCTTTTAACTAATCCAGTCAGTTTTCCTAATCTTCCTTAACCTGGAAACAGGTTAGGGAGTGGGAGGTGGTGGTAGAATGAAGGTGAAGAGTTCTGGTTTTAATCACCATCATAAAAGCTTGGGAAAAAGATAAACCTCAAATCACCAAAGAACATTCTTTCCTTAAAATGTTTTTAAAATAAATAGGAGACCAATCTTCAGAACAATGCACTGACCATGGATAAGTTAAAACCTTTAGGAAGAAGGAAAATTGGGATAACTCCTGAATACTGTGTAATCAAAACTCAGGACATGTTTCCAGTTTCCTGGCAAAAGAAAATAATGAATGGCAGGTCTGGTATTTCAACATTTTATCTAAAACGATGAAACAGAAACAACGGTGCAAGACATATGACTCAAACACACACAAAAAACAATGTACAAGTCTAAAAATATGCGGTCAATGTTTAATATTCTGAGGACTGTTTAAGTAACAAAATCAAATAGGTTTTTTACTTGACTGGGTTCATTTTCTCTGAATTCTTTTAAGAGTTAAAAATGAACTATCACACTTATTGACATAGAACCATCAGATTTTACTTCTGGAAAATCTAATACCTTTCAAAAAGTTATAATTTTAATGTTAACACAAAAAATTACCTCATAACATTTCATTTTTAAAGAACTTTTCCACAGCCCCAAATTCCCATTTTTGAATTACAGTACTGCAAGGCACATACAGAACTCACCTCCTTCAAAACACACAAAAGATATACTCCCTGAAATAGAATTTTAAAATTCTTAAACAATTAGAAATACTACAAAGTTAGCAATTTTTAGGTAAAAATGTTGCTCCTATGGATCATGCACCTTTCTTAAAATCAAGTCAGCATGTATGTATAAATAATCCTTTAAAAAAAAATCATTTGTACTTGAAATGCAGATACAGTGATGCTGAACACAGCACTAAACAAAAACCTGAAAACTACTATAGCTTGATACATTTTATATTATTGCCTTCATTAGAGACTGTATCACCTCTAGGTTTTTCAAAGATTTGAGTTGAATAATGGGGTAACTACACAGGAAATAGAGGTTTTCCTTTTTTTTAAACAACATTTTCCTTACCTTTAGCATCGATTCTTTTATAAAGAATGCTAAATGAATTACATTTTTTTGTTCAATAAAACTGAGGATAGATCATTTAAATGCCTCTACTAAATTTAATGCAGCTTAATTAGGGACCAGGTACATATTTTCCTCTAAAAATGTTTTGGTCAAGCAAGTCTAACCATAAAAACAAATGGAATTTTAAGAGGTAGATTTTTTTCCCATGATGCATTTTGTTAATAAATGTATTGTCAAGAAAATAAAACAAACACTGAGTGTGTTTTCTTAAAGTATAAGGGTCTAATGAAAAGAAAAATAAAGGATATTTGTTACAGTCTGACATTTTAACAGTCATCATATTGGATGTTTGTGATCAGTGCATTTTGGACTCTCTCAGGATCAAAATACGAGTCTGCCAACTGTATTAAATCCTCCTCCACCCCCTCCACCAGTTGGTCCGCAGCTTCCTGGGGGGTCATTGTCATCAAATCCATTGGGCCGAAAAGAACAGGAGGCAGATGCCGCTTGTAGAGCCCGGGCTCGAGCATTCAACTCTTGTTCCTAAAATTAAAAATAATTTTCATGAAATTAAAATACTAGATAGAATGGATGGGTAAAATACCTATAAAATATTTCTTAAACTGCCCCAATCCTTAATAAGCATCCTTAAATCTCAGTAACTTTAAAAATGTTGACCACTCAAATCTTTACCAATTCCTACTAAGGTGCATCACTAGAGATGGAGTAAACTAGATAGAGACCAAAATCCTACGGTAACTGTACGGAATGGTAGATCCTAAAGGGAATTCTGGTTCAGTATCCTCACTTTACACATGAGGAAACTAAAGCTTCTCCAAATCATAAAATTTCTCTATGGAAAATGTTACAGTTACTGCAACATTCACCAATACATAAAGAATGGATTTCTTTTCTAATACTCATATTAAAATGTAGAATTCAAAGTTTATCAGAATGGATTATCTACTCTATATCAACTATTTTGGAAGTGGGTAATTAGCGTAAAGGGTAAAAACAATGGAAGACCAGATTTTTCTACCCTTGCCCTAAAAAAGGTAAGACAGATCTCAAAAATACTGTTAAGTAAAAAGAAGCCTATCTCTTTACAGTAGAAATTAAAGCTTTTCCTTACCAGATTATTAGAACTTTTATCAGGAACCACTCATATTCATCTATGTGTCATGTATATATAAGTGCTCAATAAATATTAATGACCTCAGATTAGAAGGCTGTTAGGAGGAAATGCAAATAAATAATGGCAAATTCATTTGGCAAGCTGTAAAACTGTATTCTAAAACTAGGGGCCCACAAAATCTTTGAAAGAATATGCACAGTATTTTGGCATGTGCCCACTTTTCTAGGAAAGGGTCTATAGTTCTCCAGTAGGGTAGGTGACCCAATAAAAAAGGTCTAAAAGTCACTGGTAACAGCAAAACCTTTTACGTGTGACACAATCATCCTAAAGAACTTTCAAAGTATAGTTAACATTTAACCAGAAAACCTGTATTATTCTTAATTAAATGTCCAGTTACTTTGCTCCATCTGGCAAGGTAATACTATTTCATAATTTCTACCTAAATTTTTAAACTATTTCCCCCTACCCCCCACCCCCTAGATGCTCAATATTTCATTACGGAAAAAAAAAATCAGGCTTACATGGAATTCTATCCCTCACGTTATGGACCACTTATTTCTCAGAAATATACAGCCAATGCTGTGTGACTCCCAATACACAAAATGAAAAAGAATCACATACTTTTATGGCTGAAAGGGATCTTAGGAAATATATCCTCGTAATGGAATGGCCCACTTAACCAGTCTTTGGCAGGGCTTTTTAAAACTTAATTTGCAGGGGGAGCAGGCTCAAGTGGTTGAGTGACTGCTTCCCACATACGAGGTCCTGGGCTCGATCCCTGGTACCTCCCTCAAAGAAAAACAAAACAAGCAAACAAATGAAAAAAACCAGCTCGGGGGAGCTGGTGTAGCTCAGTAGTTGAGCGCTGGCTTCCCACATATGAAGTCCGGGGTTCAATGCCCAATGCTGGTACCTCAAAAAAACAAAACAAAACAAAAAAAAACCAGACCAAACCAAACCAAACAAACAAAAATGCAAAAAAACCCACCAAAACTGAATTTCCAGGATATTTCTCGAAAATATTTTTTTTCATTTACAACATATTTATAATTGTGGGCTCCTCTGCATAATGTCTAACCACACAGTATTTTCAGGAGATACATGAATTTATCCTTAAATCTGTAAAATTAAATAATTATACATATTTTATAGATGAGAAATAAAAGCAACAGATACATTAGAAAGAGACATAAAAATAAGAAAATCAAATTCCTCATTGGTCTAGCTCTACAGCCTACTACACTATTGAAACAAGCACAGAAAATAAGAATCGGTACATAAGAAACAAAATTTGGTTTCAGATATAGATGATATTTTTCAATGAATTAAAACTGAATGACTATGCAAGCTATTCCTTGCATAATTCAAGAAGATCTGCTCTCAAGAGATGTGGTGGGAATTTTGTCTGGACTTTGTTATAAAGTGATTTCTTCCAGGAGACATATTGAAGGACAGACAAAATACTTAATATTACGTTAATAACTTCATTGCTTCTGAGAATCATGAAAACTAAGTATTTCAAGCCAGAAATCTTCCCAAGTACTATTCGTCTTTTGCTTTATTACCAATTTATATAAATATATGCCTGACAGAAAAAATAACATTAAAAATTGTTTTGCAAAGCATATCTAATTTATATCGAGTATTAAAATTAATTTTTTTCCCCCCCAGATGGCTCCCTTGTCTGTTTGCACTGTTTTTTTTTTTTTTTTTTCTCGTTGTCTTGTTTTTTCTTTAGGTGGCACCAGGAACTGAACCCAGGACCTCCCAGGTGGGAGGAAGGCACTCAGCTGCTTGAGTCACATACGCTTCCTGCTTGTTTGTTTTCGCTCGTTGTCTTGCTTGCAGTTTTTGCTTGTTGTCTGCTCATTGTTTGTCTTCTTTAGGAGGCACCAGGAACCAAACCCAGGACCTCCCATGTGGGAGGCGGGTGCCTCCACACCTGCTTGAGCCACATCCGTTCATAATTTTTCTTTTAATAGCAAACTATAGGTTTATCCACAGAAAGGAATTACTAGTGCTCTGGGACATATAACTTTCAGTATATTTGGATCTCTCACTCAAGTAAAACTGTTAACATTAAATTAATCAAACTTTTATTTTTCTTTAACCTGCACAAATTTATTTTATATGAACATATTCTTTCTATAAGTAGGATAAGAAAAAAAATTAAGAATTAAACTATCACCCTACTCCCCTTATCCCCAAAGAAACAAAGGAAAGAAACCAAGCAAGAAAGTAAACTAAGAAGAAAGGATAGAAACTGCTGTCTGTTGTTTATGTAGGACAGACGGTTAGTTAGCAATTTTCACAGAGATATGATGAGGGTACTTACACGATCTTTCAGTCACTGGATCCTAACCAAAGGCATAGTTTTTGTAGTCTGGACACTAAGACACAATGGAGATAAGCCTAAGAGAAGTTGAACTGATGGGAAAGAGGTCTATGCGGAGAAAAGCCCTAAAACTTATTCTGAGATTTACAATTTTGTTATTCTCCTATGTGTCAGGCTATGATAAATAGAGTAGAAAACTGTTTGTCCGACAGATTTTTTTGCCCAGGCTTTTCAAAACTCTCATCGTGCCAATACTAGAAAGAGCAAGAGTTTCTTTCTCCCTAACAATTGCAAATCTAGTTGTGACTTTATCAACATTTAAAACTGGAATCCTAGAGCAGATATGGCTCAAGCAATTGGGTACCCGCCTCCCACATAGGAGGTCCTGGGTTCAGTTCCCAGTGCCTCCCAAAGAAGATGAGCAGATGCAATGAACTGAGGCAACGAGCTGATGCAATGAGCAGGGAGTGGATGTGGCTCAAATGGTTGGGCGCCCACCTCCCACACGGCAGGCTGGCCCTAGGTTCGGTTCCTGATGCCTCCTAAAGAAGACGAGCAGGCACAATGAGCAGACAACAAGTGCAAACAGCAAGCAGAAACAGTAAGCAGACAGACAAGGGAGCCTTTTCAGGGGTGGGGGAGGAATCCTAAGAAGATTCTTAAAATTTATCATAAAAAATGAGTTTCTAATGTGACGGTAAAGCAAGTATTAAAAAAGAATATGGAAAAAGAAAAGAAGAGGGAAGCGGATGTGGTTCAAGGGGCTGGGCTCCTGTTTACCACATGGGAGGCCCTGGGTTAGATTCCCGGGGCCTCCTGATGAAGGCAAGCAGGCCCCCGCACGGCGTGGTGAGCTGGCACAGCAAGATGACACAATAAAGGGAGACAAGCAGACACAGAAAAATGCACAGCAAATGAACACAGTGAGTACAAGGAGCAAGGGGGGATAAATAAATAAAATAAATCTTTTTAAAAAAAAAAGAATATATCGCTATAATGCTATCACTTAAAGCTAAAGTTATTTTGTAGACATGAATATACTATGCAATGGGCATGTATTTTGAACTGTGCCTTTGAGATGGGTGTACAAACAAAAACGGTAATAAGAACAAAACACACATGCACACATACATATACACACACACACACAAAGTTCCATGTGTTCAAAACTATAAAATGAAAGCCGAAACTGCTGCATGATGAGTTTCAACCCCATACTTTCACATAGCTTGACAATTATGAGAATGTGTTTACCTGCATTAATAGAATAATACAGTATAGTCTCTAAACGCAAACTTAAAACACCAGATTTGATTAGATAGTGTGAGAAATTTCACAATTCAAGATATTTTATATAATGAGAAGCCATATCCAAATACATTATTGGGTTTAAAAGTAATATACGATCTAAACATATTTAAGTTTCTAATTAATTAAGAATGTTTATTATTAAATTTTTTTTAAAAAGGCTCTTTGATAATGAAGCTTTGACTTAATAACTAGTCTTAATATAAGTAGATAAATACCTCACTGTAAAATCTGGCGATATCTTTTTTGCATTAAACCTGCCAATCTGAGATTTAAGATGAAATTTAGAATGGTTGCATAACAGCTAAAAACTGAATTCACAAAATACATAACACTTTTCCTTTATAGTGACATAAGGGCCTTAAAAGAGTAACATACAGAGTGGCTCCTCATGCTCAAATATTGTATTATTAGGATAAAATGGGGTAAATGGCAAGATAGTTAAGCTGGAAAATCATTTAGAACTAGGTTGCAATACAAGTAGTTTTTATGGTTATAAGGGCATCTGGTCTTCTGATCACTGAAATTAGTTTCTCAGCTTTTCAAAACCCATTATCAAACTCTCCTTTGATAAATGTAATACTTCATTTAATCACTAACATGCAGATAATGCCTTCTGCATAGTTCCATCAGTCAAGATTGCATGGAAACTTATTTTATATTATAGAATTTCTATTCTCCAATTTCCAAGAATCATGACAATATGTAGTGCTTACTGGATATTGAGTAAGAAGGACATAGTTGAATAAATTCTATTTCTATTACCTTGGACTTATAAGCAATCTGCCTGGATGTTAGGTCTTTGGTAGTAAATCAGTTCTAACAAATATTGTGAATTTCTATTTTTTTTTCCTGCAAAGTTTGTTTTTATGTGTTCCTTTAGGAACATTACTGAGCTCCTTTATCGTCTCTCTGAAGATTGGTACTACAATGGCCCATATCTTGTTATATCAGTATCTTTTAGAAATTTTGACTTTCAAACAAAATTTTTAGAAATTTAAACTCATAAAATCACTTGTGCTACCCAATTAATATACT
This sequence comes from Tolypeutes matacus, assembly GCA_026826555.1. Taxonomy (NCBI): domain Eukaryota; kingdom Metazoa; phylum Chordata; class Mammalia; order Cingulata; family Chlamyphoridae; genus Tolypeutes; species Tolypeutes matacus. Next base: position 17,593,344 of record JAKSZT010054458.1, on the reverse strand, counting down.
TACAGCTCCTCCTACAATATCACCTACAAATTACTGCTCTTCCTTTATATGATAGTTGACAGGTTCCAAAGAAAAATAATTTGATCAAGATCTTTATTAATTAATAAGTCATTAATTCCTTACAAAAAGTATATTTGTGAGTGAATTCATCTCATATAAAATCGTTATTCCATGGCTTTTACTTAATAAGTGTTTTATTAGCTCCTTGACTTTATTTACCAGATCTTCAAAGAATACAAATATCTTTTCTGTATGTATTTTACCTTTTAGTGTCCTTTATCTTATACACCCGAATGCCAATAAGTAGTCCTTAAAGTTTTTTATACAAAAGATCTAGAAGGAATAAACGCCAAATTTAGTAGTTGGTTCCCCTGATGGGTGGGAATGGGAGAAAGAGGGAGTATATTTCCACTTTTTAAAACCTTTCCATATTTCTATTTTGTAAGAATTTAGGAGCACATCTTTTGTAATTAAAACCAAAATGGCTTTCTATGTTGCATCTAACTGCCATTTTTCATTGTTACTTCATAACATTAAGTAAAACAATTATATAGGTTTAGCCCATTTCCTCCTAGATTCAAATTTTAGAATTACCACTTTGTAAACTCCTCAAAAATGTCAGAAGTTGGATTTCACTTAATCACCTGCCAATTGTTTAAATGCTTTCTACAAACTTACCTGTAAATATAGTTTGTTATCTTTTGTTATAGCATCCATAAGTTCTTTCTGTAGAGGTGGGTCTCCATTTACCCAGAGTCCATTGGCTGTTTTATTACCATTTAGACCATTAGTGCTGTTCTGTTTTTTATATAAAAGCACATAAGCTGTGTCCTTTGGAAACCTACTAGTAATTTTCTGGACTGACTGAAATGAAGTAAACGTCACTCTGCTGTCATTAAATAAAAACCATTCTTTTGACATTTCCTTATTTTCCAAGTCTTGTTCAATTATTGCAGTGGGACTATCTCTCTCCAATAAATGACTTTGGGAAGATGCTAAAGCCAGAGTTTCAGACTGGTGGCACATCTGGTATGAAGACTCTGTACCTGTGATGTTTCTGGCATAAGAATAGTAATGACCACTTTCAGAGGATATGCCAGAGTGAACAACAACAGAACTTAATAGATAGGACACTAGTTTTGGGCAGCAAGCTTCTTCGGTCCCAGAAGGCTTTAATTTTTTAGCTAGGTTCTCACTAATATCAGTTAAATCAACATCTATAGACCAACTTTCTGACAATGAGGAGAGAGTAGTAGTTCTTTTAACTGGCAACTCCAAAACCAGTGGTAGTGACACATTGTCTAAAATTTTTCTTCTCACATGATACTTCTGATCATATGAAAATCTCAGGAGAGTAAGAATAAGATATTCAGGTTCCTCGGTAATATGCATAGTTTTCTCAGCATTCTGCAGAGAGGCACAGTTTTCACAATAATATTGGTTGTCACCAGTAAGAATCTCTGGAGCCAAAAAATAATTTAGTAAGTCAGTTACTGAAGGTGGAGTTTCACCTCCTGGTTTCTGGGATATACCTTTATTAATAATAATCTTGCTAGTTTCATTAGGGACAGAAGTGTTTTCAGTAGAGTGGAGCTCATCAGGACTGCCTATAGTTCTTTCATGCACAGTTGTATCACAGACAAAGGCAGTTGTTGCTGGATTATAAACTATTGGTTCTTCCATAGAATCAGGTATACTGGCTTGCATTAGAACACCATCCTGAACATTAAGTGATAAAGCTGGATCTTGAAAAGACAAGTTTTCCATAGAAGAGGAAGGACAAAAGGCAAGTGAAAGATCTGTAAAGGCTTCCACTTTTTGTGAGGTACTTCTGCAGTTCAAACAACATATGTGAGTTCGTAGTTTTCCTCCGAACATTTTTTCTATTAAAGTCTTTTCACTGTCACTTGTGTAAGAGGTCTCTGGTAGTAGAGCTGTCTTACTGGCTACTTCATGTAAAGAAGTTTCACTGTACCCCAGACTCTCAGAAGGCTTGTGTGAAGATTGAACTTTCAAGATCTTTTCTTCTTCATGGAGTCTGCAGGAAAATGTATCATTATATAATAATTACTTCACATAAGTTTAAATGCAATTTCTGTTTAAAAATATTGATGGCTTATATAAACAGTTAAATTATTTAAGTTATTTTCCTCAATTTAAATTTACATTCCTTAATTTAAAGACTCAAATTTCCTCTCTTTTAATCAAGAGGAATAATGAAGAGTTCAAGAATGTAGGGGCCTATCATTACCCTATGTTCTCATTACATTTTTTTCATGCTGCTATTTTATAGCACTTATCATATTATAGTTAATTACATCTGTCTGTTAACTGTCTTATACAGAGACATAGAGACCCTGGCACAAAGAAGCCACTCAATACATCCTTAAAACTGAAAAGAAGGAAGGCTGCACATGTAGAGCCCAGCTAACTTTACTAGTCATTTATACAACAGAAGGCAGCAGGAAGATAAAAGATAATAGGTTTTAGTAATTAAGTGGTAAGGAGATAGTAAAACATACTGAACTCATCCAAAGTTGAATTAGTCTAAAGCTGAAGCTCTTAAAATTTTTGGGCTTGGGACCCCTTTATACTCTTAAAAATAATTGAGGAACCCAAAGAGCTTTTGTTGATGTGGGTTATAATTATCGATATTTATTCTATTTGAAAACTGGGATATTTAAAAAATTATAATACATTTTAAAACAATAATAAACCCATTACATGTTAATATGTAAATAGCATTTAAAAATAATTATATTTTCTAAAATAAAAAAGAATTAGTGAGCAGAGTGGCACTGTTTTACATTTTGTGAATAATTTAAATATCCAGTTTAACAGAAGACAGCTGGAGCCTCATATCTGCTTCTGCATTCACTCTATTATGATATGCTGTTCTGGATGAAGTACATGAAGGAAATATGGTCTCATACAGATATGTAGTGGGAAAAGGGAGGAACTCGCAGACTCCCTGAAAGTGTCTGGGAACTCCCAGGGGTCCTGTACCACATTTTTAAAACAGTTGGTCTAAAGTAAGAAAGTTCAAAAAGAAACCAAACTATACACAAAAGAAAAATTCAAACATACAATAAATACAAGCTATTTTAAAGAATAACACTTAAAATAAGTTTTTTAAAAGTAAAAACAATATTCTATAAAAATAAATAACTGTTACGAACGGTCACAATTTGTATTACAACATTAAAAATACTTTTTTACCGGTCTAGCAGAAACCTGAGGTATTCAGAACAGTCTTGCTGGGATCTAGGAGTAAACCACGGAGGTCTGGAAGCCTCAAAGAATATACGAGGTGCATATGCTTCCCTCTTTTGGCAGCAACAGAGAAAATACAAAGAAGTGATTCTCACACCATGAACCAAATAACTTAAATCATAATACATAATGCTTAAAAAAGATTAAAATTACATTGAGTTCATCCTTTACTAAAAAAGTGCCAAATATGGAGGCAAATTAAAGGCAGATAAAATTAGTTGAAAATAAATTTAGGTACCTTTGGTCGTAATTTCTCATTCTGCAGATGAGAAATGGTATCTAGAGAAGCTATGTGATTTGCCCAAGGTCACACAGCTAAGTTAGTGGCATAGGGAACTACATTAGAACCCAGGTCTCTCTAATTTTTAATATAGTGCTCCTGGCACTGTCCTTCTCTCACAGTCATTTGCTTGATTCCATGATTTTTTGAAGTACCTTACCTGAAAAAGACATCTTAAAGAATAGATATTTTGGATAAAGTTACAAGGGGACTACTTTACAGAGCTAAGCATACCACCTTTAGGTAAAATTTTCCTTGACTGAGTATGTACATGTTACAAATGTTCAAACTGTGAGCACATTTGGGTAGGTAACTTATTCAGTTTAGTGGTTGATTATAGACTCTGAGGCAATCTAAGTTCAAATCCTAGATTGTGTCACAAAAACAACAAAAAATGGAAAAGAGGTCATTATCACATGAAAATTTACAATTCTCCTGATATTTTGAACATTTGTGATATGTAAGATTAGAATCCTCAGTTAAGGAAAATTTTATCCAAACCAGTGGTATTTATTATAGCATTCTGTAGGGAAAAAGTTGAGGGTATATTCATTCGGCATGGGCTTCAGAGCCACAAGCTTTCATATCACAATCCTGCCACTTGTTTATATGATCTGGAGCAGGTAACTTAACCTGTTTCTTCATCTGCATGGGGATACTACCTTATTATGTCATAGATTTATTTTGAGGATTAAGAGATAATACATTAAAAAAAGAGCTAATACATGTAAAAGCAATTAGCACAGAAAAATTTAAGTTTAATAAATTTAGATTTATTAATTATAAGAAAAAAGAACTTTTTTGCTTATAGAAGGAAATCTACCTACCTAAAACAATCCTCGCAGATCTATCAGACAATGTCTCAACTATGATAGAACTTTACATAGGTTCTCTTGTTAATTTTTTTCTTCTTTTTTGGGGGGAGCAGGAAAATCTCCTAGGATTTTTGTCCTAATAGTTCTGATTTAGTAAGTTAACAAATATAGACTAGTGATAAAGCAAGTGTAGAAATCAATCTACTAGATAATAATGTTGGGGGAGGGATGATGGTGGTAGATGGTTTCCATTGTTTTCATTTCCCTTGGTCCTGAGATGTTATATCTTGTGAACATATTTCCCCATATAGAGAATAAAAATAACTGACTTGGGAGCAGATGTGGCTCAAGTGATTGAGCACCTGTATCCCACAAGGGAGGTCCCGGGTTCGGTCCCCGGTGCCTCCTAAAATAAAAAAAAAACAAACAACAAGCAAACAAATGAAAGGGGCAGCTTAGGGGAGCTGACGTGGCTCAGTGGTTGAGTGCCAGCTTCCCACGTATGAGGTCTGGGATTCAATTCCTGTTCCTGGTACCTCAAAAACAAAAACAAAAAACAAAAAACAAAACAACAACAAAAACCTGACTATATTACTACTCACAGGCCATCACTATCATTTCATGTCAATCCTGTCTTGATTCTTTCCATTTAAGAAATAATACTAGATATATTTCTTAGCTTCTAGGCATTCCCATCAACTCAATCCCATCCATACTATATCTATCTTTTCTTCTGGTCCTAGCTACATACTCCTTTAGACCTCTGTGAAACTAAGGCAATCAGAGTAAAATCAGAAAATAACGATAGATCTTATTTATAAATGATATACAATATTCACATGCATATACTCAGAACCTAAACTGTTGGTTCCTTGAGGGTAGGAATTTGTCTTTGAATGCTTATCATAGCCTGCATATAGCATCTCTCAACAAATATGTATTGAATGAATGAATATTTACTCTATCTGACTTTCTTGTCATTAGGACAAATTCATTTCCTTGGATTAATTTGTGAATATAAAAGATCATCAGAAGATTTTAAGCTCTAGAACTTAATAGATAAGCAAAACTACAGAGAGCTTTAGCCATAATGGAAGGGTAAATATAACAAAATGAAGAAAAAAGAAAGCAAGGCATTACAAAATTATTTTAATTTTTCACTGTTGTACAAATCCATCAATTTAGCATCAAAACTATTAAAGATACATTTAAAATGACTTCTTCATGAAGGAGCTTATTTATTGTATTGCAAATCAGAATCTATCTGTAATAATCAGAATAATGTGCCAGCATTACATTCATCTAAAGAATGGGAGCTAAGGGGAAGAAACAGAAACTTAGGGCATATCCTGATGCTAAGATATTTTAGGCAGTATTTCCTTAGCTTTGTTGTGTTAGCCTGGATATAAATTATTTCATCAGTTATAAAGGTTCACAAAATTTGTTATAATGTGAAGTTTATGCAGTATTATCAACATAGTTAACATACACATAATACACACATATATACTTACCTGTGTATGAGCCAAAAAGGCAAAAAGATGCTGTAATTTTTTCATTAATGAATTGCACCCATTTAGATTTAAGGATAATACTTGTCTCCTAAAACTGAAAGAGAAGGAAATATAGTGATTTATGTAAACATGTGTTCACACACACACACACCTCTTTTTAAAAATTAAGATCTAAAAGCTAAAAGGAAGTTATTTCAAGAAATTATGATCCTAAAAGTAACTTAACCTACCTGACGCCCTTTATCTAGCAAAATTGCCTATGTATTACATAGTGAAGAAGGAAGGGAAGAATGACAATAAATGAACACATTATTTGCCTGCCACTGACCTATGTACTATCACATATTATTCTTGTTGCCTGGATTAGCAAACAGAAACTCAAAGTAAAGATCAGATATATACTACACCAAAGTTTACACTGTTTCCCTTGTTAAACCCTTTGCTGATTTAACAAGGAAATATGTTCCCAAGTACACACATGAAAAACATGTATTTTATTCATGGGGTGGTAATGATTCACCAAATGTTATCAAAAATCATGTTTGGTATTTGCTTTAAGAAGGCAGAGTCTGTGTAAATTATGTACTTGACTATAGCAGTTCTTGACTAAAACCTCTTCAACTTTTGTAGCCAAGAAGGTATGTTATTGATATAATTCTCTCTTAATACATAGCCAATTTTAGAATAAAATACATTTTAAATAAGGTGAAGAAAAGTATAGCATACACACAATCTAGAATTTGTGTAAACATTAATGCAGGCAGAAAGCTGTCCAGGTTAAGTTGCTAATTTATAACCTAAGTAAGCAACTTTTAAAATACTTTCAGATTGTACGAAAGGAAAAAGTTGCTGTAATCAAAACATATTATAAAGTTAAATAGTTTAAACAGTGTTGTGATAGTATAGAATGGGACAAAGACAAACTACTCAAAATACAGTTTCAGAACTGGGTATCCATTTTAGAAAAGAAAAAAAGCAATTAGTTAAGATTTCAATCACCACAAATGCTACATAGGAGTAATGAACCAAATGTAAAACACAAACTTTTAAAGTATAGAAAAGAAAAAAGAGGAATTTGGATGGGGAAAGTTTTCTGAAATTCAGACACTATAAAAGAAAAATAGCAGATTTGACTGCATAAAATTAAAAATTGTAAATAAAACATTCACAAAGTTGAATCAAGATTATCATCCAGAGTATATATAAAAATCAACATGAAAAAGAAAAATATCCAACAAAAAGATGCACAAAGTAGAGGTTATTCAGAAAAGAAGTACAAATGGACAAAGAAAAACAGGAGGAAAAGCCCTCTGTAATGGTCAACAACACGCAATTTACAACAAAAAGATACTTTTGCATGGAATGAAAATAATTCAAAAGACTGATTATATCAAGTTCTACCAAAGGTATGTGCAATCATTCATTAGTATGTTGAGTTCAAAATGCTACAGACAGCTTTTCTGGAGAGCAATTTAGCATACCCTATTAAAAGAATCTGCTCTATAACTGCATGTGGGCAGAAAAATGTTAACCATGAGCAAAACAATCTAATATTCATCAATAGGACAGTTAAATAAATTGTGACACACCCATTTATTCAGAATGACACAGATCTGTTTTGCCCTAACACGAAAATATTTCCAATACAAATTATTAAATAATTACCTAGGAAATAAAATATGCTGTCTTCCTATTCTGAGATAGTATTATTGGCCACTGCCCAATAGATGTGCTCTTTGCATTGTTGTTACCAATTACAATTGTTTTGTGTGGCTGTTTTCTCTCTCATCTGTAAAGTGAGATGGCCGTGCTAGATGACCTCTGGTGGTGATATATGGATTATTTCAGTCTTATGCCTAATAACACTTGTATCTAAAAGTATACATTTTCTTAAAACCAAAAAACTCCAACTACAACCAAACCAAACCAAAACAGCAAACCAAGCCAAGAAAAAACAAGACCTTTGTTCTGATAGAATAATTTGGGCTCAGAAAATAAAGTTAATCCCACAAATTACAAAAACTTAGAACTCAATTTATAGTCCCTTTGGTCAAGTTCCATGAATAATACTTTGATGGCATTGAATAGAGAAAATTCAACCATGTTTTTGCCTTTAGAAAAAGTTTATCACTACACAGACAAAATTCTAAAGTACTGTAACCAAATCAATAATCAAATTAACATGTGTTTTGCCATATTTTTCATAAAATGTATACAGGAAAAATACCTTAAAATCAGTAAATTCTTTCAAAAGAACTAGGTTTGAAAGTGGTAGAAAAATTATCTTGTGTATAATACACATAAAATTTTAAATATATATATATATACACACTATATATACTTATTTTAGGAAAATTTACCAATTATTCAGTTTTTGTATCAGTGCTTAGATGATAATGGCAAAGCAACAATTCAAGTTCTTCATAGTTCATAGTGCGTGATTGTACTTATGTTTACCCCTGAAGTTTACTTTTCCCTTATATCACAGGTATTTATTCCTTTTCCGATCTTTCCAAGGATGTAGCTAGCCAATTTCCACTGCTCATATAATAAGATATAGGGTTTACACAAATGCACTTTACCAACTTTATACTTGACAGGAGAAATTTATATGTTTTCATTTAGTGAGTGGTACAACCTAGGCTGTGCTTTCTCTGTAAATCTTCTTTTTTCTACATAAACACATTAGAACTCTTACGGCTTAGTTTTTCATCTACTCTTATCTTACTATTTACTAAAATCTTCTCAGAATTCATTTGCCTCTGAATACTGAGACATACTGATTCTTTCCTGAGTTCTAATCTTAAATTGAATGCATAGTATTTCAATTCACTGACTTCATTCTTTCTTTATGAATAGAAACCTAATTCATGAAAAGATCTTTCAGTCTCCAACATGAAGAATGGATATATATTCCTAAAATAAAATATATCCAGAATGCTACAACCCATAGGAGTTTTCTAGTTGGATTTCAGGGAGATGATGTCAGTAAGGAGGAAACAAGAATCTCTTTTATTTGATGCTTCCCATAGATGTTAACCTCTCTGATCTCCTATTTGCTTTGCTGCAAAAGAAAAACGATTTGAATATAAATTTTCAGAGGAAAAGGAACATGTCTGTTTATATACATGTTCATTATCTATGATCTTGGGATGGGGAGCAGAGTTCTTTTAAACAGCAACAAAGAAGATGTTGATCTGATAAATAGTAAAATACCTACAAGCAGAAAAAACTAAACATGCTCCCCCAAAAAGATATAAGAAGAAAAATATATTGTCATGGGGTAATAAAGTACTCCATTGTTAAAACTAATAAATATCAAATCAGAATATTTAAAAAATGGCATTCTAAATGCAATGCATATTATAAATAATAAAGTAGACTTTATAGAAGCTAACATGTTAATAGTTCCTGAATACTAAAAGAAGTTTCATTCTAAATAACGCAATCATATGAAAATATTAACATTTCTGCTATTTATAAGAAATGTGAAGATAATCCCACCATCTTACATTTCATCAGCATGCATCAATTTCCACAATTAAAACAAAAACAATTCAACTTAAAACTTACTCTGTGGCCATAAACAATGCCTGTATAACACTGTTCATATAACACGTATTTCCTAAGTTAATCAGACCAGTTTTTCCAGTTTCAGATTTTCCAGAAAGTCTAGACAAGCAAGATGCCAACGAATTGGATTGAGAAGTCCAGGCACTTTGATTGAGAATCAACTTAATCTTCTCTTCACTGGGCTTAGGAAAATCCTACAGATCATAAAGAGGAAAAACAAGTTTAAAGTAAAATATAACATTTTTATTATCAAATTAAGTAACTCTATACAGGATTCTTCCACTAATATTTAAGGTTTCTTTTCTCCCACGTGGTTTTGAAATCACTAAGAATACTAGGCCAGTCATCAAAAAAAAAAAAAAAAAAAAAAAATCAAATTACACTGTACAGCAGAAATAAATATCTGTTAAAGGCAGAGTTTGTCAAGTTGAAGAATACTGAAGAACCAGAAATTCAAGTCATATTTCAACTATTTTATCTCCCCTATTTTCCAGCAAAATGCTTATAAAACTTTGGGATCAGGGTGTATACTGTAGTGCTATTTGAAGGCAATAGAATGAGGTCTTAAATTAGCATACAACTGTATAAGCTAAGCAATCTGCTTTCAAAACCTGTAATGAAAATAAGAAATGTGTTCTTTTCATTCACTACTAATACTTACTTAGTATTAACTCTTACAAATATAAGCCCAAAGTGATCAGGGGGTGAAAATGAAATCAAGCACAATGACTTTTGATTTTGAAAAATAAAACTAAAATGATTAACTATATAGAAAATTATTTCAAGACACAAATTTTTCCTACCTGCTTTATGAAATATGAGATAAAATTTTTAGGTATAAATGATGTTAAGCATGAGTAGAGCAATGGAGAATAAGAAGAGGTGGTAAAATTATTTAGGCTTTTCTGGATTATTACTATCTAGTATTTAGACCTTAGAAAAGAAAAATTTTCAGAAGGAATTTCAATATCCTGATTTTTTGTTGACAGTTAATAGAAAGTACTTTCACTGGGCTACAAGTGAGCCTCCTGCTTCTTCTGAGCCTACCTGAGTAATCTGAATTCTCAATATGAAAAGGACTAAAGAACTCTAAAATGGCAATCAATTAAGAACAGCAACAGCTTTCATCTATGGACATGGACAATTTAGGAAGAGATTAACATTGCTGTCAAATCCATGGAAAAAGCTCCTAGATATATTTCTGAAGTGTCAAAGTGTCATATGAGCTATATTACTGAACAGTCATGTCCTTTGTCCTTTGGGCCCAACCAAAATCAATTTTATTTAACTAACTAAAAAGTAAAAAGAATATGTTTTTTGGATCCGTTTCAGATATAGAAGTAAAGGTAACGATACCTCTATATTATAGGCTTCAAAATGGAAAATTAATAGGACTGATTTCTAATAACTTCTGATTAAATCTGGATGAGCCAAGTTCTCCACTTCTTTTGCTACACGCTGCATACACAGAAAGTTTACTAAGAGGAAATTGTATGTCCTATGACCCATTCTTCATCATGAACAGAATCAGTGTTGTTTAGCTCACTATTTTTACAAAGTTGAAAAACAGGGTAAATCTACAAACAATTTAAGTAAAGACTCTATGAAATATGGTAATTCATGAACAATCCACAGCAAAATGGAATAAAAGGTAAGGAACCAAAATCAAATATTTCATTAAATTGCATGTCCTTGATTCTAATATGTATTTTATATATTTTAACACTTCTGAAATTGGGATGCAACTTTTATGCATGTATTCACTTAATACAGCATTTCTTTTTTAACAGATATTTCCCAAAGTTTTTTAAATTCAAAGATATGACTTATAGTTGATGGTGTTGTAGAACTGAACAAATATGGTAATTCATTTAGAATAGTTAAAAGATTATTCCCTAAATAATAATGAAACTTGATTCCAATAGCATTTTTCAAAGAAAAAGCTTAGTACAAAAAAAAGTAGTTAATTTTTTTTATAAGATTGTTTCACCACATTCATCTACCATATCTTGGTCTGCAGCTCCACAAATATGGGTGCACCTATCATCATACCTTTATTGCCTCCAGAATAGGTTCGTAGAGATCTGGAAATCCGGAATAATGGTACATCATACAGTGTATCAATTCTGTTAACTGCACTAAAAAGGCTGTACTGGAAGGCAGACCATCACTTTTGAAAGTGTGAACCAAATTAACTATATGAGGAACAATCTGAAGAGAAAAAAAGACAAATATTTCCTTGGCAAAAAATTCTCTAGCTTGCAAATGGAATACAAATGTTAGACAATCAGCAAATACTTTTCTGTATGTTCAGTCACAGTCTTTTTCCAAAGTTTTAAGGTTAAAAATTTCTAGAATTTCAAGGTAAGTTTAGTTTTCAAAGTCACATATAATTACAATTCTATGTAAGACTCCTCCCCTCATCCTTATACTCCATCCAAAACAAATAACAACACAAAGTAAGAGCCTTAGTCATTGCTGGTATTCTAAAAAAATGCCTTAAGTTGGAAAACGTTAAGGCTATTAAAATATTTACCAGATAATTAAATGAGAAACAAACGTTTAAAAGATAAATCTAGGGGAGCTGGTATAGCTCAGTGCCTGCTTCTCATATATGAGGTCCTAGGTTCAATCCCATGTACCTCCTAAGGAAAAAAAAAAAAAAAAAAAGAATAAACCTAGAAGTAGCTTAATAGCTCCATCTAGTGTGAATTTAAATTTTTTTACCTGAATTTCACATACTTTGCACATTAAAGTCTACTTCAAAAAAGTCTTGGAAATACGTTTTAGAGATAACTAAAATTACAGTTCCGATAACAGAATTACTGCTCTATTAGATAATCACAGGAGCTTGTCTTTTGGTAGAGTGGTTACCTATACCAACTACTCCTACCTTCCACTCCAATAAAGAAGAAAGATGGCTCTAAGAATAAAGGGAATCTATTTTAGGAGGTACCCGGGGATTGAACCTGAGACTTTGTACATGGGAAGCAAGTGCTCAGCCAATGAGCTACACCCACACCCGTCTTTTTATTTTTAAGGAACTGGGGCTAAAAATAAAAGGAAAATCTAAAATGCTCTTTGCTCATAAACATGTAAAAACGTGTTCGCACTGATACTGAGCAAAACAAAGTTTTTTCATTATAGAGTTAGACTGAAAAATCCTCCAATATAGAGACAACCATGTATTTAAGAGGTATTTATAAAATGAAACAATTCCTTTTTTGCAAAAATGTCTCATTCTATTAGCACTGCACTGTACTTCTCCCAACCAATTATTAATTATAATCTGGTATTACCTATTTACACTTCCTATGGTAAAAGGCATCTGATTATGTTCTATTTGTAGCTCGTTATTTTGGTTAACTCATGGTAAAAACAAAGTTATAGCTCCATGGTTATATCATCAAATAGCAATTACAACAGTTATTTTAATATCCCAACCAACTTTCTTTTTCCCTAAACACAATCGCATTCTTAAATTAACACTGCTATTCCCATTCTGCTCTGTCTGGGTCTACTCTTGTTTTTGGAGTCTTAAGTCACGTTTCAGGTTTTGCGCAACTTTCTTTAATCTCACTTACATCAAAGGTATTGAGCTGACTATAAAACTACCAGTTGCTAGTGAGTTTGCTCTATTTCTGTCAGCTCTGATTTCTAAGCAAATCAGAATGATAATTCTGACTCTTGAAATCACATCAATCAGATACTCTCTTCCTAGCTAAGATATTCAGAAATCCAAACTTTTTTTCCCTCTTCGAGGGAGGGAGAGGGGATGAGGGGGAGGAAGAAACCATAGAAAGATGGAGGAGAAGAGGAAATAATTTTAAAAATGATTATTCAGTTAACAATTCCAAATTTCCCAAAAGCTTTTCTTGCGTAGCTTTGGTCTTTGCAATCAGATTATATAGTTGTATACTACTATATCCTAAATGGCCAATATTATCACTGACACAGAAATTAGACCAAGTTCTTCAAAGTCTTATAGATTCACTTCCAAAAAGGCTGCTACCTTCTAAATGCTTGAAAGTTGATTTTTTACAAACTATGAAATCTAAAATGTTTCCAGATGTTATTGTAAATACTGATTGAATTTACTGTTACTATTTGAGGGAATGTATATAATTTATTTAATTAGAAACTTTAATATTTCCTTTAGTTCTCCATTAGAACTATCTGCCATAGCTTCTGTTTATTTATTTTTTTTTATTTTTTTTTTTAAAGATTTTTTATTTATTTATTCATTTATCCCCCGCCTGCTGCTTGCGCTCGCCGGGCCAGCCAACCATGCCGCGCGGGCGGGCCCGCCCCCACCAGGAGGCCCCGGGAACCGAACCCGGGGCCCCCCACATGGCAAACGGGAGCCCCACTGATCAAGCCACAGCCACCTCCCCATAGCTTCTGTTTAAAACAATTTTTTTCCATTTACAAAAAGCATTGTAAAAGTAACTTGGCCCACAAAACATGCATTATAACATCAATCATGGTTTGCTCTAAAATACTCTATAAACATATAATATAACAACTAATGATGCTGGTGAGTACACATTATTGTTCAGACTTGACAACTCCTTTGCTGAGTTATTTGGAGTTATATGTGATTTAATTACCACATGATCTACAAGGTGACCAAGTTATTTTTTATTGAGTAGCAGGTCACGCTATACACAGTATTTAGGCAGAATTAGCTTTTTAGGCTTCACTAAATCAGATCATAATTTTCAATTTCAGATCTGTTCTTTAAAGTAATGATTTAATACTTGTTTATTTCCATAAGTCAAATATTTCCAAGTCAACCATTTACTATTACAACTATTGACATATATATAAAAAGCAATGCATGTATCATCTGACTCCATTTATATAAACTGTAAATATGGATAGATTTGTAGAGATGAAAATGGATTGGAGGATATACATGGTGGGGAAGGGATAGAATGATTGAGAGGTGACTGATGGGGTAGTGGGTTTTTCTTTTAGGAGTGATGAAAATGCTCTAATATTGATTGTGGTGATGAATGCACAACTCTGTGATTATGCCAAAAGCCAAAGAATGTATACTTTGGATGGACTGTATGGTATGTGAATATATCTCAATAAAATTGCTTTAAAAAAAAGCAATGCATGGAATGATAATATCTTCCATCTTTAAAAAATTTTGAGCAAAGAAACAGGTGTAGAGTATAGTGTAAGTGACTAATCAGATTTTAAAGAATGTGTGAAAAGTAATAGACATTAGAATGGACGATTAGGTAATTAGAGAATCTCTTTCATAGAAATTCTGAAAATAAGCCATTATTCTCCAATGGTCTACATATGATTGTGCCTGAAGACAGGGACACATAGTTGGCATTTTTTCCCCTTGGAAGACTTTGTTAGTATATCTGGTATATTAGCTTAAGTTTGAGTTTTGTTTGTATAAAGGGGTGAAATAAGCTACCTGCAGAGCTCAGACACAAGGTTCACAAATGATGACCAAGTTCACAAAAATTAGGGCAATTAACTACAGAAATCACTCATCTTAAGTGATAATGTATAATTTAATTACCTGTTAATAACATTTGCTTACTATAAAACCTGCATATTTTCATTCAGTGGAAATGAGGCAATGAACAGATTATAAAAATACATGATTCTTCTAGACTGGTTATATTTCTAACTAAAAATCAACAATTGGAATTATGTACTTCTTCATCAGTCTCCTCTGAAATTTGTTATGGTGAATTAGTATCCCTAAGACTTTTATATTATGAGTGCATTAGTAAAGAATATCTAGTCCTATAAAATCGAGGATTAGAATCTGGAGATAACCACCACTATGACACTGCTTTCCTACGATGCTTTAGACAGACAAATGGACAGGCTCTCTAAATAACATTTTGTCATTCCTTATCTGTAATAATTGGTAATCAAATCCCAAGTAGGTATTCCCAACCCTGGGGCTATAACACAAGGATTGATATTGCCATGCTTTTGGAACTATAAAGTAGTCAGTGGTTTTCAACCATTTTTCCTCTTTTACATTATTCACATATGCAATAGACACCCATCAGTGACATCTCCATGTAGAGCAATAACTTTCATTTGATGGTAGTGGTTGGGACAGGTAGGGTAGATTTAGTGAGACATAAAAGATGCTGAAATACATGCAATGGAGAGAAATTCCACTATCTCTATTTTCTAAGAAACCATAAAGCTACATGAAAATAGATGGATTTAGTCGAACCTATAGTCTTTTCACTATACACAAATGTAAATCAAAACAAATTTTTTAAAAAGGCTTTTTTCAATGTAGAAAGCTTGTGTCATAACTTACCAAATGGAAAGCCTCTGGAGAATGCTGAAAACTAAGCAGCATGTGAGAAAGAACTGCAAGAGCACCAGGTCTCACAAGAGGAAACCAAAGTCTATTAAAAACCTTAAAATAAGATAAAACATCCATCTTAGAGTTTACACAGAAATCATTAACCTAGTCAGTAGTTATTTTCCTAGGGTTACAAATTATTTATGTGCATGTCCCCCCTTCCTGGAAAGTTCTATCATAACATATGTTATTAAATCTTGAGGGAGGGAGAAAATTGGGGAATAAGAACATGACAGAGATCAAAGTGAATATAATGGCCTAACCAACCCTTAAACCTACCTGATTAAATGAAAATCTGTCAAATCATGTTTGTAAGGTGAGAGCTCCCTGATTCACTATTCATTCAGCAATTATTTATTGAGCACCTACTATTCCTGGGCATTGCTCTAGACACTGGGGGGTTCAACAGTGGATCAAAAAAAAAAGAAAAAAAAAAGAAAAAAATCTCTGATCTCACAGGGCTTAGCTCCTACAGGGTGGGTAGAGACAATAAAAAGTAATATATAATGATAAGTCCTATGAAGAAATACAAAGCAGGGTATGATGAATAGGGAATGCTGGGTGGCAGAGGGGTTGGCTATTTGTAATGCCTCATGAAAAAGGTGACATCTGAGTATAAAACTTAAGGAAGTGAGAGAGTAAGCCTGGCAGATACCAGGGGGAAGAGTGTTATAAGGAGGGCAAACAACAATGCAAAGGCCCTGAGGCTTTCAGCTTGGTATGCTGGAGATACAGGAAGGAGAACAGTGTAAATGAATCACAGAGACTGAGGCAAGAATAGTGTGAGATGGGATCCAAGGGTCAGATCATATAGGACATTGTATGCCACTTAAAAGACTTGTAGGGGGGACCAAGGGCAGAAACAGGGAACCTACAGCATTCAATGTGGCAAGAGATGATGGTGACTTTGGACCAGGTTGGTAGCAATGTAGCTGGTAAAAAGTGGTGAGATTTTGGATGTATTTTAAAGGTGGAGTCTCAATAGGATTTATTGGATATGGGCTGAGAGAGAATAAAAAGAGACAAAGATGGCTCTAAGGGTTTTGACCTGAGCAAACATCGATGGAGGATGTTTATTAGGTATATATTATTAGGTATTAGGTATTTATTAAGATGGGGAAGATCAGATTTTGGAAGGAAAAATCAGGAGAGTTAGATATTGTATAAGTTGATGTGAGATCTAAGTATAGATATACAAGGACAGGCAGTTACATATTTTAGTCTAGAGTTCAAGAGAGAGTAATGGACTAGAAATATAAATCTGGTAGTGATCAACTTAGAGAAATTATTTAAAACCATGGGACACCTATTTGGTGAGTGTAGACTGAGAATAAAGTGGTTCAAAGACTGAACTTTAAGGTACTGTAAAGTTAGAAAGATCCAGTATAGGAGACTGAGATTTCAGTGAACTAGAACAAAAACCAGAAGAGAATAGCATCCTGGAAACCAATGGAGGAAAGCGTTTCAAGAGAGAGTGATGGGAAGTGGGTGTGGCTCAAGCAGTTGAGTGCTTACCTCCCACATGGGAGGTCCTGGGTTCAGTTCCCAGTGCCTCCTGAAAAAATGAAAAAGCAAACAAGCAAAACAAATGAAAAAAACCAACTCAGGGAAGCTGATGTGGCTCAGTGGTTGAGTGCGGCTTCCCACATATAAGGTCCCAGGTTCAATTCCTGGTACCTTAAAAAAAAAAAAAAAAAAAAGAGGGTATGATCAGCTGTGTCAAATGCTGTTGATAGGTCAAATGACAGGAGGCTGAGAATTGATCCTCAGTTTAGTAATGTTGGTGAGCATGCCTGTCAAATGTAATTTTGGAAGAGTGATGGTGGTGAAAGCTTTATTAGGTCCATTTACTCCCACTAGGGAGGAGTATGTTTTCATATTAGGTATTTGTAAACAGAGCAAAATTATTTTAATTACCTATACTTAAATGGCATTTCCCCCCCCAAACCTATTATTCAAAACAAAACCAAAACAAAACAAGAACATATTCAAAATTAGATGTATACTTGTAAAGGTGACAACCCAAATATTAAAAACCTTGATTACATGAGCCTATATATACTAATAGATTTATTACCCCCAATTTACCAGTTCTATTTTCAGCAAAGTGACATCTATCAAAATAGTAAACTTCTGGACAGCTGCCAGTCCTCTTAAGAGTGCAATCACCCATGTTTCCACATGCTGAGCCAATGGCCAGGAGAGCCAGTCAATCATTCTGAAAATTGAAAACAAATAAAACTTAATATTGATAATATTTTCAGCATTATTTAGTTAGGAATAACATAAGTTATTGTATAGAACTACTCATTTAATGACTCAGTATTTACTGAGCTTGCTTATGAAAGGCACTGTGCAAGATGTAAATATGAGTGTGATGGGTGCTTGTTCTCAAGGAGTTTCCTACCTTGTGAGCTGACAATTTCTTATACTTAACATATTTCCATAAAAAGAAGTTTTGATAAATTATCATTTTGAAGAAATGCAAAATTTTAAATTAATGGTATATAATGATATCAAGAATTTATTTGGCAAATTTACTCTAAGAAGAGCAGTTCAAGTATAGCTATCTGAAGTAAGATATATGGATAAGAATCGAGACTTCTCATTCCTGTTGATTAGAGACCATTATAAAATGAACTCTTAAATAAGACTGTATTTGGAATTATAAAACAGGTCTTTGCATCCCTTTCAAAATCTTACTATATAAACACAAAAACAGTAAACTTCAAATAGCTAAAGGGCACCATGTGTGTAAATATCCTAATGGTTTCATTTTGCATTAAGATTTTTTTCTTCTTTAATATCAACCCAGTTTAATTGAAGAAAGACAAAGTATGGGATCTGACAGAGACTATGGCTAAAGTTAAGACATCTTACACACTGAGGACTAGTACAACATTTGGGAAACAATTGGATCATATGTTCATATTATTTAATGCAGTAATCCAATTTTTGGGATTATATACTAAGGAAACAATACAGGAATAAAACGTAGATATTTTAACTCAGAGTGGTCTGGTTTTAAAATCTCAATTCACCATTGAACCCTAAATACCTTATGCAAGTAAGGACCCTAAATACCTTATGCAAGTTATTTTACTTCTCTATGTCTCATTTTCCTTATCTGTATATCACATTTAAGCATGCTTATTTTACAGGGCTGTTGTGGTGATTAAGTGAGTGAATACATAACACTGGAAGTACTCATTATCATTTCCTCTCTTCTAACATATGACAATAAATAAATGCCTTAATTGTACAAAATTTTAAATATAAATATTAAGTACATAAATATGCTGTAACTACAATGTCAGAAGAACTGACTTCTAAATTGATAGAGTTATTTTCACAATAGCTTTGTTATAAGTTTCTACATTAATACTGGAGTGTTACCTTTATTCAGGTTTTTGCTTTTAAGATTAAAATGTTCCATCAAATCTTTAGAATGGCTCAAAAATCCAAATGCATGTGAACTACAATTCATCTCTATGTTCCCTCCATTCCCTACACAAATTTTACTTCTCTCCTTGTTTTTTTCTGGCTCCTTCCAACAAAGGATGGTTACAAGTCATTGAAGAAGTTTGTGATAGCTGTTCTCTATCTTCCAATTATTGTTAGTCTGATTCTCATCAAAGTTTGCAGCCACTTTACATACATGGAATAAGAAAGCAGAGACACACTTGTATTTGTGTATTCACTATTGCTCTGCCTGTGATATGGAAAAACTGCAAACAACGTAGTATTCGTCAAAAAGGAAATGGCTGAATATACCATAATATTGCTACTATGATATATTGGAACACTATGTAGACCTTTCAGAGAATGAAATATATCTATATGAATCTAGCCACAGAAATAGAATATGGAAAGATCTGAGATATTGATGAATTTAAAAAGACAAGAAATCCACTAAGTTTTGTTCCTTTTCAGTTTAAAAGAAAATCATCTAAGTATACATACTTTTTGAATATAAATATACATACCTAAAAAGGACGTGGTGGACATATCTCCTTCACTCTGTGCACACTCTTTCTAGTGGCACTGCCAGAGTAGGGACAGACAGTGCCCTCTAGAACACAGCACCTGAGGCAGTAACCCCGTTTTGCTTAGGTCTAAGGGCAGAACTGGTAAAGGGTACATGTGGGCAGAGTAGAAAATTCCATTTGGCTATGGCTCTTCATTATCCCTCATCACTCAGCCACCCTTTTCTTCTATACTCCCTATTTCCAGCTCTCCATCTCATAAGCCTCCATTCTTTAACTTCTGTCATGTATACTCAATCTCAAGATGACCCTGAAGAAAATTCAAGTCAGAAATAACACACTAGAAGGTATTCACACAACAAATATTTGAGTGTACCTTATACGCTAGGTACTGTGTTAGGTGCTAGGAATATAATAGTAAGATATGACTTTTGCCCTAAAATTGGTAAGAAAAATTAGGAAATTTGTCAACAGACACATAATTAACAAATAACGGCACTGGTATTTGAACTAAGCTCTGGTGGTGTGCAATGCAATGGTTTTTGCTATATTTTATATTCCAGTTTTGCTTCAATTTGATTGGACTTGCATATGTCCAAACCTTCTCAGGCACAGGAATTTTAGGATGAGTTATTTCTGTGGTTATTGACAATAATCTTATCCACTATGTATTGATTCCTATTGGTTCACGTTCTAAAGACACTTTACTTAACCCTGATATACTGGTTTAATTTCTTACTATTTAAAGAACATTTAACTGCAGTTGTAATTTTTCTACTTAAAAGACTTGTCACCTGCTTTAGATTGTGAGCTCAAGAGCACTGATCTTCTTGTTGTCATTGTTGTTTTTTTAATGCTATGTATTTTTGGATTCTAGTACTTAGTGTACTGCCTGGCATTGAGTAGGAGCTCAAATTTGTTGAATAAGTGAAGCAATTTTTCCTATCATTAATTTTAAAACCTTAACATTAAAATAGACATTGTGAAAGGCTACAAGATAGATTTATTCTTAATTTATAGAGAATAAAACTATTTTATACTTTTAGATAGCAACTTGAGGGCTGAATCCAGCCCATAGTTTTATTTACCCTCATGTTTTAAATATTGGTCAATTTCACATAGAAAATGATCAGGTTTATTTTTAAAAATCAGATCAAGCAAGACTGCTCAAATTTCCCTGTGGCAACAGTCAACTGGAGTTGAGTATCAGCTTTCCTTTTCATAGGAGCTTGGGTACTACAGTTAAGGACATTCTCCACTACTCCCAATTCCCTACTATTTCACTTATAGTTTGGCCTATTTCATTCTTTAATGTTATCTGCCTGGATTTGGTATGGTATTTGTATTTGTAATCCTTTGGATTACAGTATAGAGAGAAAATAAACTATTAATCAAAAAAAATGATAGTAAAACAAGATAACTGCTATGACTGGAGAATTATAGAGTAAGAGGAAGTACAGGGTGGGAATATGGTAAAAAATAAGTATCACTGTTATGTAACAGCAATATCCCTTTTGATTACATTTTCCATAAAAGGCTAATTACTACAGGTAGATGATGGGTTAAATTGGATTATGTTGGCTAAACTGAAAATGCAATATATTTTCTATGCAACTTCCCATAAAAACAAATAAGTAAAAATTAATTCCCAGATACATTTTGAAAACAAAATAAATTCATAAGTTAAAGGCTCTGATAGTTTTTTAAATGGTTGAAAAATCAAGACTGTTTATAAAGAGTGCTGAATGCCAAGAAGTGGAATTCACTCTGGAACCAGACTTGGATTCCAACACCAAGTCCACCATTTACTACCTGGGTAATCTTGGATAAGTTATTTAACCTCTTAGTTTCCTAAAGTATAAAATGGGGCCTTTAACAGTATTTACCTCAAAAGACTTGGTGAGTATTAAATGACTTATGGCATGGAAAGGGAAATGTTAGCTATTATTACCTGTGGAACGAAGAGGAAGGACTAAGTGGTTTTTAATTTCACTTTCAGCTCTGAAATCTATAATTCTCTGAATCATCCTACTTTACTATTTTTATTTATAAAAATATTCATCACAAAGAAAAAGAAATTTTAGCACTGTTGCAGTCACACCTATGAAGCAGGGATGCTCCTAAACCGGACATATAAGAAGTTGCATTATGGGAAGATGGATGAGATAACAGTTTCTTAAAAGTAATGAATGATGAGAACGTTATAGGCTTGGAAATCAACTACATACAGATCAGAATGGATAAAGTGAAAAGAATTAAAGGGAAATAGGAAAATAAAAGAACAGCTGTAGAAAGAAAATCCTAAACAGCATAGTGCCATAGAACTTCTAGAATTTCAAGAACAATGAATACAAAGTATCAAGAAGATGACAATAAAAAAATAGACCACCAAATGTGACAAGAAGACCACTATATATTGAAAGTGGTGAGGACAGCAGACATAGCAGGAACAATAATACATATTAATACAGCCTTTTCTCCATTATACAAAGCACTTTTACAAATTTCTGCAAGTTCAAGAAGGAATGAGCAAAAAGAAATTGGAAGTAAAAGTTACAAGTAAATTAATTCAATTACATGTAACAGCAAAAGGAAAGAAGAAAGATGAAAAGCTAGAAGTGCCTTTTAAAGCACTGGAGCTAAAAGGGGAAGGTAGGGAAATTCAAAGCCCCTGGAATTTGTATTACAGAGAGTGAGATCACTACACATGTAGCTTTCTGAGGACCCAATATAAATATCTAATTTTATACGTTATTAATGACTATAATTTTATAACAGGTACATCTTTTTAAATGTGCTTAATACTGTCATGAAAAAAAAATCGAAAAAAAAAATTTTAAAAAGCTCAAAACAAAAATAGGCAGATATGAAACAAGGACTGTTAAACAGGAAAAGCTCAATTACAAAAACATAGACATTGAAATAAAGAAACCCAAAAGGTGGAATAAGCTCTATACATGGATATCTTTGAAGAGAAAATTAATGTATTTTAAGACTGTATTGATGCTCTCCCCCTGATATCAAAAAGGGTTTGCTCCCTCATTTCCTTCATGTTTTTACTTTATGGTCATCTTTCTCAGTAAGGTCTTCCTCAACTACTTTATTTAAATTGCAAATGACTCTACACTTCATATCATTCTTTTTTTTAATTAATAACTTTTTTTTAAAAAGATACTTAAGATTACATAAATGTTACACAAAAATTATAGGGATTCCCATATGCCCCACCTCCCACAACCTCCCACATATCCCTCTTCTCATCTACTTTTTCCCAAAATATTTATCATTATGTAATATACCACCTTATTTTACTTAACATGTTTAATAAAATCTAAAACAGCATTTCCACATTTTAACATATCTGAAAACAGGATGCATCTTGGAATCAATGAAATTTGTTGTTAGTGTACTATCTGCCCTCCCTAACTAGAAAGTAAGCCCATAAGCTCAGAAAATTTTATCTGTTTGTTCAAGAATGTTTTGAACACGGCCTGGTGCTCATGATAAGCGCTCAGGAAGTGTGATTTGAATAAATGCTGTTTAGATAAATAATATTAAGTTTACACCTAGAAATATGAGAAAAAAATGTAAAACATCAGGATAAAGAGAAAAACTTAAAAGCTACCAGAAAAGCCTGACAACACACAAAACAATGAAATTCAGATTGACAGTAGACTTCACATCAACAATAGATGTCAGAAGGAAATGAAGTATTATTTTCAAAATGCTAAGAGAAAGTTAATGATCAAACTAGAATTCTGTACCTTGCTAAATCATCTATTTAAGACTAAGGGAGAAAAAAGACATTGTAAAAAGACAGTGGCTTAGAGTATATTACCCACAGTTCCTGGTTGAAAGTGAAAGTAAAGTACATAGCAAAAACAAAGAAACAAAAAAGTCAACCCAGAGGGAATGAATGAGTTGCAGGAAACAATAATGAGCAAAGAAATTAGTAAAATATGTTGATTATCCAACTGTCTCCTGACTACAATAGTGATTGTGTATACGTTTTAAAATTTAAAAACAAAAACAAAAAGAAAAGCTAAATAGGAAATGGATTTGTGAATTATTGGGATGCCTATCAGAGCTGTGGTAAACAATTCAGTCCAATTGATTTGGAGAGTTCTTATACATCCTTTTATACTTGATTCCATTATTTCAGTTTTAAATATTTCTCTAAGTCTTTCATTATCCACAAAATATAACTGAAAATATCTCTTCCTTTCAAATCTGCAATACCAACCATAGTGTCATGAAGAATTACCTGCAAAGAGCTTGGGTCATACTTGCATCTTTTACATTTGGATCCGTAGTAAGGCTCCTGATGAGAACTGTAATCATCTGTAGAGGAATATGTTGTACAAGGCTTGCCAATGCTACAGAAGGTTCAAACGATGCATCTGTTTTTCGTTTTGTTTTGTTTTTAATTAAAAAGAAAAAAGAATATGGCAAGAAGGTTCAAGTGAAATATTTAGAGATTTAGAAAAACTTTACAAAAAAAAAATTAATTGTAGCAAAAGTGTTACTTAGAAAGCAGCTGTTAATGCTACACTTCATGGACAGACTAACTTATACAAACAATGTAAATTTTCAGAAATGCTTGATTAAAAATAAGTAGCAATGATCATTCATTCTATGGAAAGAGCTACTGCAATATAAATATTTCCATATTTAGTGCATGCTACTTTATTTTTTTGCATTCTTTAATATTAAGTTATTGTGCTAAACAGTTCATTCATAAAGCAGTAGTTGGAAAAGAAATTCAAGGTTATTTCAATTCCCACTTTAGAGCTTCCAAAGTAACTTGTAACTATTAATTACAGTAAATCAGATTATCTTGCTCTAAAGAAAATGTTTTAAAATCTCTTAAATAATAGAAATTAAAGTGAATAATTTTTGGGACTTTGCTTAAATTACATAAAAATTTAGCAAATCCAAATGATGTCTTTACTTCTACAGTAAACCTAAGAGCTATGGCAACACAGGTGACCCAAGTAAAATTACCAAAAAACAAAACCAACTGATTTATGTTATCTTTGGTAATTCTTTTAGGTACCAGGCTCAGGGATTGAGCCCCGTGCCTTGTATGTGGGAAGCTGGAGCTCAACCACTGAGCTATACTGGTTCCACCAGTTGGTTTTTTCATCTGTTTTTTTATTTTTTTATTTTTTTTAAAGAGGTACCAGGGATCAAATCTAGGACCTCGTATGTGGGAAGCAGGTGCTCAACCACTTGAGCTACATCTGCTCCCCTTTGGTAATTCTTTAACAAACATATTTAATTCATCAAATAATGCATGGAGCTTGTTAAAACCTCACCTGTATTTCTTAAGCTAGAGGGACACCTCCTTCACCAGTTCAATCTCCAACAGCCAGGGAGTCCCTACTGGTGGTATAATTAGGGAAACTGGCTGTACCAAGTAGAGAGGAGGTGGACAAAGCTTTAGACCTATTATTTCACAACCTACAGACTTGGAATCTCTAAGGCAGAACATGGAATGTAGACTTACAGGTAAAATTCCTAGGTGCAAAAGCATTTTATTGCCCTGTATCACTTGACATTCCCAGGCTCTTTTCTGACGATGCAATTCTTGGGCTCTACCCTGAGCACGACATCACCTATTTAAGCTATCATTCTCTTTTTCTTCCCTCATTCTACCTGAATCCCCTCTCACACACACTATTGCAGAGAGAAAATATCAGTGTTCAAACTGGGACAATCCAGTAAGAAAACAAACTACATGGGGGGCGCAGATGTAGCTGAAGTGGTTGAGTGCCTGCTTCCCATGTATGAGATCCTGGGTTGGATTCCTGGTACCTACTAAAAAAACCAACCAACCAACCAACAGTCCAACCGGCTGAAAAATACCAACTCTTATTGGGAAGCAGATATAGCTCAGTGGTTGAGCGCCTGCTTCTCATGTATCAACCGTACCTCCTAAAAACAAAAATGAAAACTATATGGTGCGTGAATAAAAAAAAAGGGGGGGGGGGATTCAAAAATAGGAAAAACTCGTTAGATGATAGAGTTGGGTAGAATAATAACATGGTAAACATTATTTATTTATTTATTTTTAAATTTTATTTTACCGGGAGGTCCCGGGGATCGAACCCAGGTCCCTCCATATGGGAGACGGACGCCCAACCAGTTGAGCCACAGCCGCCCCATGGTAAACATTATTATGTTACTATTAGTCACTAAGCTTTATATAGTAGCTGTCATCCTCAAAGCATTCCACAACTTGAGCAGAGGCTGAATAATTAAGCAACTTGTTTAATGCCAAAGGTCTTTGACCTAGACATTCTCAATTTTTAAAATAAGAATGCTGCCTATTTTTAAGGTACAAAGTGATAGCCTATATAGGGTAGTAAGTGGAAATAAAATTTTGGGTGAGAGTATTAGGATTTGCCTCCAAAAGGATATTTTCAAGGCAGAGAAGCAAACTAGTGTGTACATATGGGAGGCACATAGTGAATTTCCAAGAGATTCTCTTGAAATACAATGACCCTTACCTGTGGAAGAGATGCTTGCAAAAACTTCTTGCAGGGAAGGTAGGAGTGTGGAGGGTTCGGCCTTCCAGATGTTCTGCAGCAAGTTACTCACTTTTGTCACTTGAGAAACATATTCACGCAACTCTTTCTCCTGGGTGGACACGCACTGAAAGTGGCCTATCGTTCGAACGAGCTGCTGACAGAAAGTGATTGACAGTTTTCCCTTGGGGATGCATTGCACAAAGTCGGTCAGGAGATCGCTCAGTCGGGCACACAGCTGCGGCTCCGGCCTCTCACACACCATCCGTAACACCTCCACCTGCAGCAGGCTGAAGAGGTCCAGCACCGACGGGCAGCTTATGATCAGCTTCAGGCCGTTGTGAATATAGTCCAGGATGGCTGCGTCCTTCCTATCCAGGGAGTGGTAGCCCTGCTGAAGGAGGCCCAACACGAAGGTCTTGTTGAAGAAGGACTCGAACTCTGGTCGGTGGTAGCGTGCGTAGGCCTCCAGCACCTGGTGTCCCACCTGTCGCTGGAAGAGGTCCTGGCCCTCCAGAATGAGCCGGGTCGTCAGGTCAAACATGGCCTCGCACTGCGCCTCATCTAGCCAATTCTCCGCCGATTCTACCACCTTCCGCACAATCACCCGTTTTAGGGGCAGTGGGTGAGAAGAACTCACCAGGCCCTCCAGGATCTTGTCCATTGTCGCCGCGCGGCAAGGCCAGGGCCAAGGGGCAAGGAGCGGAACGCGGCACACGGGAGGAGCAGGAGAGCTCCGGGGTGGAGGTTAACTGGGAGTTCAGCCGCAGCGGGACCGGCCACCGCCACCGCCGCCTCAGCAGCCACATTTATCGGGCAGGAGGGCCCATCCACGCCCTGGCGGAAGCTGGCGAGCCAGGCGAGCTTAAGACCCGACACCACTCGTGGCGGGTCTAAGGAGTTAGCGGCCCACACTTTGCCGCGGCCCAGAGCCCGCGGTCGCTGTCAGCATCAGCGCGGAGAGCACAACGAGATACCCGGAGGCGGCGGGCGCTCAAGATTCAGGGCTGCTAGCCGACAGATGGAGGAAAAGATCCTCCGCGTTCCAGTATAGGTGTGGGCGTCCGGGTAAGAACAGGTAGTGACAAGAAACCCTCCCTGGACTAAGTCGAAAGCCGCTGTCACGGAGGGTGCCGGGAAAAGCCGGCTGTAAGACAGGGAGGGTACAACCCTTGACCCGGATTCAGAAGCTCCAGCAAACAGGAAGTGAAGCACTTAGGAGCCGCTGGAAAAGCCCGTCCCCACTCCGCGTTGGTCCCACCCCCTTCCTCAACCCCCACTTCCTCCGCCACCTCCCCCTCCCTTCTCCCTCCCAACTCGCCCTCTCCCTCCCGGCTGCTCTCAGACTTACCCCTCGCCCCTCCCTTTCGCTGCCGCGCAGGCGTGACCGCCTCCAGTCGAGTAGCGCAGCCAACTCACGTCATTAGGCAGCGAGTGTCGAGTCACAGGCGGCTTCCCGGGTGGAGTGGCCGCGCGCGGCTCTGCGATTCCGGCCGGCTATTCTTTGTTGCTTCAGGACGGGTCGATTACTCTTGAAAGCCCGAGGAAGTCCTACCATGTAACATCTTGTGAATATGAAAGTTTGGAAACGCGAGGAGAAGAGCATCTGGGGAGAAAGTAAGGACAAGAACTCAAGCTAGGGTTGAGGAGAATCTCTTTTAATGTCCCCAGTCGTTGACCAAGAAATGCGCAAGGTTTTTTGTTTTATTAGAACTCATAAATGCGAGTGCCTTTATCCAACGTTGTGGTTATTACAGTAAGGACAATCCTGGCGGCGGCATACATTTAACTCCGCGGCCATCAGCATTACTGGAGGTTTGATTCGTAAGACTTTTAAAAAATTTAGTGGGCTTTTGTATCGTATCAAAAATTTATAAGTTGTCCAAAAAAATGGGAGGAGAGTAAGGAAAATGGCTGATGAGAACAATGGAAGGTGTATATATAGATATACTTGTGTCATAAACAGTACTTTGAAAATAGGAAACCACGCGAAAATATTACAAGATGTAATTTTTGTATAAGCTAACATTAAAGATGGTTTATAGTAAGGAAGAACAGATGCAGTGATTATACTTGAAAGTTAAATTCCAAAGGTTCATGAGGAAGAATTTAAGCTTTAATCAGAGGCCTTTGCATAGGGAAATCTTGGTTAATTATAGACACCTGGATTGACGGGAGTTAAAGTTCAGGCTTGATAAATGTGGTTGTGAAAATGGACACTAGTGACCTGTAATACAGACAAAATTCTAGTTCATCTGAAATGTCTGCTGGAAGTTGAACAGAACTGTAAATTAATTTCCTAAATAGTCTTACAGTTATTAAGTAATTGCAAACATGATTACACCAATATATTTAATACATCAATTAGGGTAATTTTGAGGAATGAGTAGAAATTTAGAGGAGATAGGAGGAGAGTAAAGGAAAACTTGAGACTGAGGTGGTTTGTAGGAAAAGATTTGCTAAAATAAAATAGAGAAGACCATTAGACTGGGGACTAGTGTTGTCCAATCCCTGACCCACAAACCCATGTAACAAGATAGGAATTTGGGAGAGGCTGCCCCCCCCCAAATCCTGTTGTGCTAGGACATGGAGCCTTAACACCAGTCAATCAGAAAGAGACACCTTAGGAGGGGGCTTTCCACTGGAAACAGCCCAAATAAGTCAATGCAGCTTAAATATCCAATTTCTCCCATGCTTCTGTTTACTCTATAAAAGCTTTCCCTTTCCACTCCCTCATTGGAGCTCCTTACCCCTTTAGGTTTGGCCCTACCTGATTCATGAATTGTTTTTTGCCTATAATGTTGATAAATTTTTAATTTTTATAGATTGGAGAGAAAAGACAAGGGAGTAGTTTATAGATCTAAAAAGCAATCATGCTACAGCACAGGTTATGGTGGGTTTTGAACTTTTCTTTTTCAAATAGGAAGAATGTAAAGCAAAGAAAGTTTTACTTCACTGGCAAAGACAAAAATAATGTAGAAAGTAAAGTCACGGGAAGTGGATGTGGCTCAAGCGATTGGGCTCTCATCTACCAAATAGGAGGTCCAGGGTTTGATTCCCAGGGCCTCCTGGTAAAGGCAGGCTGGCCCAAGCAGAGAGCTGGTGCAGCAAGATGATGCAACAAAAAGAAACACAGAGGAGAGACAATAAGAGATGCAGCAGACTAGGGAGCTGAGGTGGTGCAAGAGATTGAGCGCCTCTCTCCCACTCTAGAAGGTCCCAGGATCAGTTCCCAGTGCTGGCTAAAGAGAATACAGACACAGAAGAACACACTGCGAATGGACACAGAGAGCAGACAGCGAGTGCAAAAACAGTGGTGGTGAATAAATAAATAAATCTTTAAAAAGAAAAAGGAAAGTAAAGTCATAAGAGGAGGGAATGGTAGAAATGTGGATTTGAGGAAGAATGGAGAATATTTGGAATTAGCCTTTGTGGGGGTATATGCTTGGGAGCCAACTGAGAATGAGAGAAGATTGCTGAGCAACGACAGTGAAGAGAATATTCCAAAGCAGACAGGAAAAAAAATTGGTTAGTTAAAACTTTAGCAAGTAAATTACTTTGAATAATCCATAACATGTTTTGATTATGCTTGCTAATGAAAAGGGGAAGGAAGAAAGCCTTTCCCCGTGCTAAGTCAGATGATGATGTATTCGACTCTCTCCTTATTCCCATTGTACCACCTCCGCCACCCCTTCCCTATGAAGGAGCAGTCAACAGTGAGGCTGAGGAGGACAGTTCAGATACTTCTGAAATGGTCTCCCCCCACACACCAAATGAGTACCCAATTTGGACAGAAATCATCTCCCTCAGCAGGGTGATTCCCCTTGACAGTGCCAGCAGGCATTGATGACCAGGACAGACCAAGAGAATACTTATTTTTCATACCCCATTTGTGACTTCTGACTTGTAATTGGAAAGATTGAATCTCTGGTTATTGGGATGACCCCAAGAAATTGGAATACTTGTTCTTCTCCATCTTTGCCACTCATAACCTGAATTGGGCCAACAGTCAAGCCCTGCTAAATGTGCTTCTAACATCCTAGGAGAGACAGATGGTCTTAGAAAAGGTACGGAACCAGGCTGACTTTCTAAGTAACAGTAACCCAACTAGCCTGGTCCACGTCCCCAGAGATTAAGTAGACCTTCAAGCTGAGCCAAATTGGAACCCAAATGATCAGAACAACCGAACTAAGTTTGATCTCTCTAAAGCACATATTATAGAAGGGCTCAGAAAAAGGGTACCAAAACCAAAAAGCCTCAGGAAAATCCAGGAAATAGTTCAGGACACAACTGAAAATCCATTCACCTTCTTAGACTCTTTGATGCATACAGGCAGTACACTGACCTGGGTCCTGACAACCAGCACATAAGCATGTCTTTTATCAACCAGAGTGCACCTGACATAAGAAAGAAACTTCAAAAACTAGAGGGAGGACTGGGTATGCTTATGTTACAATTAATTGAGATTGCTTTCAAGGTGTTTAATAGTTGAGAATCCATTCTCGAAAAACAGCAGAAAAAGCAATCCACCTATAAAGCCAGCCTTATATAAGCCGCCATAAGTCAGAACTTTGCAGGATTGTGGACTTTGAGGCAAAGCAGCAACAGAGACACTCTACAAAGAGTAAGACCTCCAGGCTGCATTATTGGGATTGGCCAAAACAATTGGACAGCTTGGCATATCTGAAAATATACAACAGACGGTGCCAACGGAGGTATGGACCACTGGAAGGCAGGACGAGCCATTGACGCTCAAGCAATTAAGGTCTACCACATCTAAAATGGTGCCCACTCCAGCAGGAAGCCAGAGGAGATTCACCCTTAATAGACAAGTTTCTGACCTGGGGATTGCTTAAACCTTGCCAGTCTGATTACAACACCCTAATCTTGCCAGTACTCAAACCAGGCATCCAGGAATATAGATTTGCACAAGACTTGAGAACCATCAACCAAGTTATAGAAGACATACACCTGGTAGTACCCAACCCTTATACCCTCCTAATCAACACTGCAGAAGATTATACTTGGTTCACAGTTTTAGACTTGAAGGGTACCTTTTCCTGCATCCTCTTGACCAAGAGTCTCAAGACATTTGCTTTTGAATGCAAAGACCCCAAAACAGGAATGAAACAGCAGTACTGTTCGATGGTACTACCACAGGGGGTTTGTTTACAAATGCCCCTACTGTCTTTGGCCAAGCTTTTATCAAATGATCTGCAGGAGTTATAGCTCAAGGATGACATATTCTTGCAGTAATATAGATGACATTCTTATTGCCAGTAAAATTAAGGAAGCATCAAATGTGAACACAGTCCTTATGCTAAAAGGATTGGCTGAAAAGGGATATAATGTCTCTGAAAAGAAGGCTCAGATCTCTCAAACTCGAGTTAAGTACCAGGCTTCAAACTCTCTGAGGGACAGTGAGCTCACCTGCCAAGTAGAAAAGAAGTCTTGTGTTGGGTGTCAAAGCCTGAAAACAGGAAAGAAGCTAGAAGATTCCTGGCATGCAGGACTTTGTGGAATATGGATACCCAATTTTGGGCTCATAGCAAAGCCAGTATATGAGGCTTTGAAAGAAAATGATAAAGAACCTCTAGAGTGAACACCTGAATGTAGGCTTTCCTTCATAGAATTAAAAGAAAAACTCATGACTGCCCCAGCCCTAGGGCTCCTAGGCCCCACAAAAGAATTTCATCTGTTCATGCATGAGAGACAGAGAATCGCTCCTAGGGTCCTAACCCAACCCTTTGGTGGAAACACCAGGCCAGTAGCCTACCTATCCAGACAGCTGGATCCTATAGCAAAGGGGCTGGCCTGCCTGTTTAAGGGTAGTGGCTGTTACCTGTGACCTCCTCCAAGAAGCTGAAAAGTTCACCTTGAAACAGCCTACCACAGTCTGCACTCCCCATTGTGTCCTAACATTATTAGAACAAAACGGGGGTATTGGCTAGCCATGGGGTGACTGAGCATATACCAAGCCACCTTATTAAATAACCCAAATACTGAATTAAAGGTTATCACCAAGATGAACCCTGGAACTCTCCTACCTGAACCAATGGGGATTGAATGGGCACAGCCCAAGCATGATTGTTTGCAACTTATTGAGGAAATATACTCCAGCAGGCCAGGATTTACTGATATGCCTTTGACAGACCCATATCTTGAGCTTTTTACAGATGGCAGCAACTACATGGACCATGGGAAGTGCCATGTGGAGTATGCGATAGTCACTCTCAACGAGGTGATCAAAGCAGAAGCACTGCCTCTGGGACTTAGGCCCAACAAGTGAAGTTGGTCACCCTGTCTTGAATACTTCTGATGAGTGCCTGTAGGAGAGTAAACATTTACACTGATTTCAGGTATGCTTTTGCCATTCTACATGCACATGGAGCTATGTGGAAAGAAAGAATTATTTATTTCTGGCAATAAGAACAGAAAACATGTAGATATAATTTTTTTTTGGAGGGACCAGGGATTGAACTTCAGACCTTGTATGTGGGAAGCCGACACTCAACCACAGAACCACATTGGCTTCCCCAGAGTTGGTTTTTTTTTTTTTTTTTTTTTTTTTTAGGAGGCACCTGGTACCAAACCTGGGACCTCCCATGTGGGAAGCAGGTGCTAAACTGCTTGAGCCATGTCTGCTCCCCTAGATCTAATTTTAAAACTCTTAGAGGTGGTGTTCCTGCCTAGAGAATTAGCAGTGATGTATTACCAAGGACACCAGAAAGCTGACACAAAACAGACTACTGAAAATCAATTAGCGATCAGGCCACCAAAGCATCTGCTAGACACCCCTCCATCAACCTTGGCCTCCTTAGTTGTAGCCTCTACTCCAGAACTAAATCTCCAATTGTTTGGAAACCCCAAATTCTCTAGAAAAGATTTGCTGAGAGCTGAAGAATGGGGATTTACTCAGTGAATGAAAGAGAGCTTGCTAAAGAATGAGGAAGGGAAAATCCTCATTCTAGAAAGTCTGATGAAGGCCATTATCAGATATTACCATGGCAAAACTCATTATGGATGAGATATGCCTCAGTGGCTATCAAGTTTCTGGTGGGCCCTCAGTTGAGGAGGACTCTACAAGCTGTTAATTCATAGTGCCTAACTTGTGCAAAAATTAGCCCCCCTACAGGACCACCAGTTTTAAACAGAGGAGTATAATACAGAGGCCTGGGTGGAGGAGAAGATTGGCAGATAGACTTCACTGTTATGCCTAAGGTATCAGGTGACTTTAAATACCTACTGATCTTTGTAGATATTTTCACAAGGTGGGTAGAGGCTTTTCCCAGCATAACTGAAAAAGCACAAGAAGTAGTATAGGCTTTAGTTAAAGAAATTATCCCTAGATATGGGCTCCCAGTTTTGATCCAGAGCGATAAAGGAGCTGCCTTTGTTTCCAAGGTAACAAAGAAGTTCCTAAGTTAGGCATAGAATGGAATCTACATTCTCCTTGATGGTCCCAATCCACTGGAGAAAGTGAGAGAATGAATCAGATCTTTAGAAAAAAACTATAGGTGAGTGGATGTAGCTCAGGTGGTTGAGCACCTGCTTTCCATGTATGAGGTTCTGTGTTTGATTTCCAGTACCTCCTAAAAACAAACGATAAAACCAACTCATTGGTAAGCAGATGTAGCTCCGTGGTTGAGTGCTTGCTTCCCATGTATGAAGTCCTGGATTCATTTTCTGGTACCTCCTTAAAGAAAATTATAGCCAAAATATGCCTAGATACCCATCTCAAGTGGAATAAAGCCTTGCCTGTTGCCCTGCTGAGAGTCTGGACAGCCCCTGGAGAGTCCAGATAGTCCTTACAAAATGATATATGGAAGACCATTTTTAAAAAATGAGCAAATCTGTAGTCATCCTGTTTGTTCTGAGATAGCAAACTTAAATGAAATTCCCTACAGATAATTCACTGTACAACGTTAGTCTGGGAGACTGGTTACTGTTGCAGACTTGGAAAGTCTCCCATCTAGACTCATAACTTACCCCTAAATGGATGAGGCCCTATTTATTATTTTTTGCTACTCATTCTTCTCTTAATTTGCAGGGCATCCAGCCTTGGGTCCATCACTCCCCGGTGAAGCTCCTGGAGCTGTAAGAAGGGGATCCTCCTTCCATTCAATGGAAAATCTTCAGCTATCCTGACAGGATGCCACTGGCCGCCCTTTTGAAAACTTAAAGCTGCGAGTATTCTTGTGAACCCTTAGACATGTTTAAAACCCTATTCAGGAAAACCCATCCATGCCTGAAGGGATCCAGAGAAACAAGGAATATTTAACCTTGCTGGCCTTGTTTTCTCATAACCACATATTTAGACTTTTGGACCAACTATGTGATCTGCCAACATACTGTTTCTCCTAATTGTGCTCCTATGCCCCCAACTGTGGGTTGAACTTGTCCCTCCATTGAAACAGGTTGGGGAAATAATACTTGGACCCAGATACTGTCCAGTATTGCCAAAGTCCATAAACTATCAGATTGCTGAATATGTTATTGACTGCCATTGGCTGCTGGAGAATCAGACCACCATCTATGGTTAATAGGCTATTCTGTAAATGAATCTGTCTGGTTAAACCATCCCATATTCGTGGCCAATAAGTCCTACCCGAACCCAGATGTCTGTATTCAACTAAGGTGACCCGTTATGGCAACTGTGGTACTGGTACCAGAGGTGGTCCTATCTGTCTAGCAACCTCCTCCTTACTCAGAACCTCCAACTTAGATCCCTGACTAAATGCGACCTGTTGTAACATCTCCACTTGTTACAGTAATTTCCAACGATAGGTACTAGATCATACCCCTACTTTAGCAAGAAATAAAATATTCATAGCCTCCTTTTATTCAGGTTGCAAACCTTCTGAGGATAATGGCGAGGATGATGAGTATGACAAAGATGTTACAGGAGCCCTCTCCTCTGGAGAGTATTGTGCACCGAAACAATCCTAGGAGAAAATTCAGAACCCCTCTTAAAATGGATCGCTAGAAATCACTCTTATCTGGGAGTTTATAACCATCTATCTTACCTTGGAATGCTATGTTTAGGAAAAGGGCTTATGTTTTTAGGAGTCAACGAACGGGGCCAAGGGATTGGGAGTCGATGTCTAGATACCAATAACACTATGGGAATATGGACAATTGGATATGTAGGCCCACCTCCCTTTCAAAGTCAAATCTCCCAGATATCACAAGCTTATTCTGAAATTCCAACCTCTTCTACCAGGCATAAAAAGCGAGGACTTGGTCTGATGACTGCTGGAAGCACACTTTCGTCACTGCTTTGGGAGGCTTAACAAGAGCCATAATTTACAATGCAGCCGTAGCCCAAAACATCACTGCCACTATGGAAGACCTGACCCAGGAAACTGACTCTTCCAGCAGTCCTTAGATTCTCCAGTCAAAGTGGAGCAGGGTGGGGTCTGTGCCCTAGCAAATACTTCATGTTGCTTTTACATCAATAATACTAGGTAGAAATGAGTGCTGACAAAATCCTAAAACATGCTATGTGGCTGAAAGAACAGGCAAAGACTCAAGTTGCTACAGATCTGTGGAACCAGATTAAAGACTTCCTCTCTTGGAACTCTTATTAACTCGTTCATGAGTTCACTATGTCCTGCAATAGCCATCACACTCATTCTAATACTTGCCCCAAGTATTAGAAACTAATCACCTCCTTCCATCTCCAAATGCTTATAGTCCACTGGATTCTTTATGGCCTCTCAACCCTTGAGTGCTCATGACCTTGAAGGAGAACCAGACAATCAACAATTCCTCCCATCAAATGGATCTGCATTTCCACCAATTGGCCCTATCCAATGCCCATTGTCAGCAGGAAGCAGTTAGAGCAGTCATCACCCCTTTTTCCAAGATTGGTGAAAGATCCTAAAAACTGCTCCCACCTGTTTCCTCTTTGCTGCTTGCTAATGCTACCCCACTTAAAGGTCAGCCAATCAGGAGAAGGCATAGGTAGTATTTGTGGTCAGTGGCTGACCACAAAATCTAATCACAGAATGGGACTTTCTTGCTTTTTGCACAGACTCAGTTTAGTAGTAGAGTGAACTCAGCTGAACTTTAGCTCATTTTAACAGTAAAATCTCTGTCTCTGGGTGGGATTTGTATACCATTTTTTGAACATGCAATGTATGACCAAGTCTGTTAGAGCATGTAATAAGACAGAGCATGTACAATTGTAGATTCTCCCTTACCTGTCAATCTCCTAACCCAACCTCCCAACTCCTCCCCACACCAGCCAATATAATATAGCTACTCATTTTTCAGGGAGTCAGATTTGAGACTTAGTGTCCTGACCACCATCAGCTGAATAAAGCACTTTGCCTTGTGTGATCAGCCTTGGTGCAGTCTTCTATTTTCTGCACCAGGCAAGAACCTAGGGAACAGTTGAGAGTTCTGCTTCAATTATTTCAAAAATAAAGTGTTTTTTTTTTTTTAAAAAAAACCTTGATTTATAAATGGCTGGCATTTAAAATTAGGTGACTCGGCTCTACTGTATTTTATCTTATTCCCAAAACAAGCCAAAAAATCCCACAAAATTTTAAAACTTTGTATCAGAGCTTTCAGAATCTGGATTCATAAGGCAAAATCATGACTGCATAGAAAGTGGCCTGGTATATGAATTCTTGCTCCTATCTAATTAGATATATATGAAAAACAAAGCATGAGTAAGTCATGGTGGCCAGAAATACAGATTTTTTATTTCTAGTCATTATAAAATAAAAAAAAACAAAAGTTATGATTACTTATACACAAATTAGGTAGAATTCATTATTTTTCTGTGGACCATATTCAGCTGTGTCATTCCCTAAGTCAGTTTTTCTCAGTGAACTACTTAAATTTGAGGTGATTTTTGGACCTGTCCCCAGTCTTATTAAAGTTTAAATGGGGCCAGGGCTCAGAAATCTTTATCTTTAGTAGCCCTTGATTAATCCTTATGCCTTAACCAGGCTTGAATATCATTGATCTAAGCCAACCCTCTCTACCCGCCTTATATTATGGGTGAGAACATAGGTGCAGAAAGGTTAAACCGCTAATTGGTAGACCTGTAACTCTGCTAGGTCACTTCATTTCTTGGCATATAGTGAATGGTACTGAAAGGATGATCTAAAAAGAAATTCATTTTAAGAGGAGTAAGATATTAAAGGCATTTTAGAATTCTGGGAAAAACCAGGATTGAGGAGGCAAAGAAACTGGGATTTAAATTAAAGCTTTGTAAACCTCTGTGACTCTCAATTTCTCTGACTCTAAATACTTTGTCTTAACTGGATCTGTGACTTGAGACCTAATATAATAAGCAATTTATAGATAGTGATAATACCTATAAGATCTGTTCCAGATAGAATTGGTCAAATTGATTAGCATATTTTTAAATTTTTAAAAAATTTCTTTTCAATTGCTAGTTAGCAGTTTGATCCCCTGTGGGGGTACATGGAGCTTACATTCTTGGGGGATTATGCTTGTCTTGTTGATAATGAAGATTTTCAGGGTGATTGATAGATCAATAAGGTTAAGTAAAAATCCTATAGTCCTGAATTTGAGTTGGAAGTATCAGTATGAACTCAATGGATTTTATTGAAAAAAAGTCTATATGTCTGTCTGCCCATCTATCTTGTCTATCTAATCTGTTCTTTGAAATGTACTGGAACAATAAAAATAAGGGTGAATTTGGTAGAACTCAGAATATAGTCTCTAAATACTATTTTTCACTAAAAGAAACTGGTATTATTTGGAGAAATAGCTACCCCACATGTGGGGCAGGGAATGTTCAAGGTGAGTGTGCAGCATCTTGTCTTACTCGGGGTCCAGGAGGGCAATAAAGAGTACTAGGGTCACATCAAAAGGATTCAGGAATCAACCTGAATAAGCTCCTACTGTGCAACTATGGTACAATTTGAGCATCAATAAGATAACATTAAACTATGTTTATATCCAGTAATTCATAATGATAGAGAAGAGTTTATTTCCTTTGTAAGATGTTAAGATATCTCATTTTTTTGGTAAATAGAATCAAGCATTTATCCTCCCTTTCCTATAAAATGTTTACCTAAGGGTAAGCAAAGATAAATAGGAGATATCTGAAAATAATAGAACTATTTCAGCTAACAAAGAAGGAGTGATAAAATTATAATATCACCATTTTGAAACCTCAAGGCAATGATCATCAACAGTCTTTCATTTTAAAAAATGAAAGACATTCAGATATTATGTACCTTCTGATGATAGTGCACAATACAACCCATGAAGTAGTCTTAGAAAACCAATAAATGAATAAATAGAATTCTGAATCTGATCAAGCTTCTAGATCAATATACCAATTTATATGACATACAAGGGACAGAGAAACATGGTATAAGTTATGCTATCAGCAAAACCCAAATGGGTGGGAAGTGGATGTGGCTCAAGCGATTGAGCTCCTGCCTACCACACGGGAGGTCTGTGGTTTTGTTCCCAGTGCTTCCTAAAAAAGACAGTGTGCTAGTGTCATGGGCAGGTGTGGCAAGCTGACACAACAAGATGATGCAACAAGAGACAATAGAAGAAAAAACATAATGAGAGACACAACAAAGCAGGGAACAGAGGTGGCTCAAGCAATTAGGCGCCTCCCTCTCACATCAGAGGTCCTGGGTTCAGTTCCTGGTGCCTCCAAAAGAAACAAGGAAGACAAACAGACACAGCAAGTGCAAACAACAAGGGGGTGGGGAATAATAAAATAAATCTTGAGGAAAAAAAAAACCCAAATGGGTAAACTACAAGATAATCTTTCTTCAAGAGAAAATGTGCAAGCAAAAAAGAGAAAAAGAAAGGGAGATGGGGCGTGGAAGGGGAAAAAGGTAGTTAAGAAATGTATTAACCAATTACAATTTATGGATCTTACTTGAATCCCAATTTTTTAAAATATAAAAAATTCTATATTACGCCAGGGGAAATGTGAACCCTGGCTAGATAATTGATGAAATTAAGGAATTATTATTTTTTAGGTGTAACAATGGTACTGCAATTATGTTACAGAGACCTTACTTTTTAGAGATACATACTGAAGTATTTACAGATAAAATGATGTCATGGATTTGTTTCAGAATGACGATGGAGTGGGAAGTAGGTTTTGATTAATAAAGATTCTCCTTGTGTTAATAATTGTTGAAGATAGGTGATGGCTATGCAATATAACAACAATGACAAAGGGAAGTGGATGTGGCTCAAGCAATTGAGCTCCCGCCTACCATATGAGCAGTCCCAGATTCAGTTTCTGGTGCCTCCTAAAGAAGATGAGAAAGACAGTGAGCTGACATGAGGGGCTGGCATGATGAACTGTTACAACAAGATGATACAAGAGACACAGGAGGAAAACATAATGAGAGACACAACAAAGCAGGGAGTAGATGTTGCTCAAGCAATTAGGCACCTCCCTCCCACATGGGAGGCCCTGGGTTCATTTCCTGGTGCCTTCTAAAAGGAAGACGAACACTCAATGAACTGACAGCAAGTGAAAACAAAGAAGGGATGGGGAGAAATAAATCTTAAAAAAAAAAAAAAAAACCCACAAAGAATAATCAGGATTTTGTGTTAAGAAGACTTAAGTGGGAGGAATACAGCAGAAAGCAGAGAGATCAGTTATAAGACTATTGTAGTAATCCAGGAGAGAGTTGATTGTGGCTGGACCAGGATGGTAACAGTGGAGATGATGAGAAATAGTAAGATTATGCATATATTTTGAAGTTAGCACTCATAAGATTTGCTAACATTGGATATGGGGTATGAGAGAAAGAGAAATCAAGAATGACTCCAAGGGTTTCTCCTGTGCATCAGTTAAGATGGAGCTGCCATTAACCATGGAAAGACATCTGAAGAAGCAGGTTAGGGGTAGTAAACTTCATTTTGGACATCATAAATTTGAGATTAGACAGTTGGATATGTGAGTCCAGTTTAGGGAAAAGGTTTAGGGAAAAGGCTGGAGATAAAATCTCAAAGTTATCAGCATAAAGTGGTATCTCAGGCAAGGAGTGATTAATATCACTAGGAGGAATCAGTATAGATAGAAAAAGGGGACATTCTAAGTAAGGCACTCAAACATTAGGATATTTGGGAGATGAGGCTGAAACAATAAAAGAGTGAGGTAAGAGAAAAACCAATAGAATGGTTTGCTGGGAGCCATTTGAAGAAAGCAGTTAGCTGTGAAATATTGCTGAAAGCTCAAACAAGATGAGGACTGAGAACTGACCACTGTCCATTGTTGGGTATAACAACAAAGATGAGCAGTTTGGATGAAGTGATGAGTACTAAAACCTCATAATAGGCTCAAGAGAGAATGGGGAAAAATTGCTGACAGTAAGTATAGACAATCTTTCAAGGAGATTTGCTAAAGAGAAGGGGAAAAATGAGGTGGTAGCTGTAGAGTGAAGGAGGATCAAGCAAAAGTTGTTTTGTTTTAAAAGAAAGCATATTTTTCTTTTCTTTTCTTTTTTTTTTAGGAGGTACCGGGGATTGAACCTAGGACCTCATACATGCAAAGCATGCACTCAACCACTTGAGCTATACTCACTCCACAAGAAAGACCATGTTTGTTGGCTGATGGAAAAAAAATTCATGAGAGGGGAGATTTATTGATGCTGGAGAGAGGGAAGAATTGCTTCGGCAATGCCTTTGAGTAGGTGAAAAAGGATGTAGTACACAAATGGAGGGGTTTCCCTTTGCTAAGAGCATGAACAAGTTTGATCATAGTAACAGGAGAGAAGGCAGTTGCAGGTAGGTGGATGAATGTGGTGGTAGGGATTTGCAGAAATTTTTATCTTATTCTATTTTCTCAGCAGAATAGAAAGCAAGGTCATCATTTGAGAGTGAGAATGAAAGAGGAAGAGTTGGAGACTTTAGGAGAGATGAGAAGATAGCTAATAGTTATGCAGGAGAGTGGAAATACAGTAGATGATTCCTAGGAAGCCCTAAGATCCATTTTGAAGCTAGAGATCTCAAATGTAAATGAAACCAATTTGTTTATATTTTTTCTCCAGTCATGTTCACATGCACAGGTATAAGCATGGATTTGGCAGAGTTGGACATAACCAGCCAAGTACACAGACAAGTTGTGGTTTAGTCAACTACAGGGAAGCAAGAGAAAGGGAGTTAAGAGTGTATGCAAGGTGTAACATGGGGGCATTTTCGGGACACTGGAATTGTCCTGCATGACATTGCAATGATGGATACACAGGCCATTGTACATTTTGTCAAAACCTATAAAATCGTGTGGGGCAGAGTGTAAACTATAATGTAAACTATATTCCATGGTTAGTAGCAAAACTTTAATATGTGTTCATCAATTGTAATAAATGAAACACTAATGAAAGATGTTAATGTGGGAAAGTGTGGGAGGGGGAGCGGAGGGCATTTGGGACTCCCCTTTATTTTTTATGTAACGTCTATGTAATCTAAAATGTTTAAAAAAATGTTTTTTCAAAAAAAAATGTATGCAAGGGAGTGATTATGCTTGATCATGGAATTTAAGCTGGATAAGGATGCAAGTGAGGACATGAGGGAGTGAAAGAAAATGAAAAGATGTTAGGATCAATGAATTGAAGGTTCTGATGGGGTCAGCAGATTGTTGGAATCCAGGAACTAGAGGAAATGAGCTAGAAAGATAGGAGATGGGGATAAGAAAGTGGAATACTTTGAACTGAGATGCTAGAGAGGCTATAGTTGTTGTTAATAAGGACTGAGGTATGACCATAAGAGTGGGTGGCTGCATAGGTGGAAGGACAGAATCATTGGAAGAGGAGGTCAAGACACAGAGCCACAGAGCATTGGAAGGGTTATTCATGTAGATATTGAAGTCAAGAATTATGACAGGAATAGTATTTGAGACAGTACTAGTGAGTCAGGAGCTAAAATCTTCAAGAAATGGGGTGGAGGGGATGTAACCTGGGGAATGTTAGACCATTGGAACAGGACAAGGTAGTTAGTTCTGTTGTTTGATGTTATAACACTTAAATGGGTGTTTTTATGGAGGAAGGACGGAGAATGGTCTGGAAAGAGCAACAAGAAGCAACACTGTCAGGTCCAGTAGTAGTGGAGTTTGAGAGAGAAAACATCTGCATCTTGAGAGGACTGCAGAGGAAAGGGCTGCAAGGTTGATCAAGTTTTAGAGTAAGTAGATGAAGGGAATGTTCAGAGAAGGTCATTTTGCTGATGACTGAGTCTCAGAGAGCATAGTAGAAAGATTTCAGGAGTTTGTCAGGAATGAGATACTGGGTCATTAAAAAGAGATGTTCAAAGTCTTACAGGAATTGGAGTCCTGAGGATGAGAAGTTGACTTGGACTTTTTGTAGTATCTAAAATCAACAGGTATAAAGGGCATAATGAGATGAGTCTTGATGAAAGTCTTTGATAAAAGCTTTAACTTCACATTTGAAACTATAATGAAACAAATGTGCAACCTTAATGCAGATTCAAGGACAAGTTTGGGCTTAGATTAATCATAAATGAAATGCCTGTTGGCAAAATGTCTGCCTTGTAAAGGGCATAGAGTGGTATATGAGGTTATGAGAGAATTTGAAGACTTGAAGATATTCAAGGCTTATTATATATTACCTTCAGTTTTCATCATACAGCAATTATTGCTGCCATCTCAAAGTCTTTCATTATCATAAGAGGATCCTTCTCAAATGCTAGTCAATAGGAATTGCCTGACAGGAATTTCAATAGCAGTAGCATCTTGTTATTCATAAATATTTTACCTATTGTTACACCCAAATAAAATTTGATATTTGATTTTAAGAAACTGCAAAAGAGCAAAGCAGTCATAACTGGCTGAACATGAATTCAAAACAAAGAAATGGGGGTGGGTGAGGAGGACTCTAAACCTAAAAAATGGACTTAAGCTTCTAGGGTTTAGGACAGCAGGTGAAGGCTGCATACCATCCAGAGGAGAGAGGGACAAAAGAGGGAAATCGTTAGGACAGAACCGTGAGTTGGAACCAGCAGCGGCTGCTGCTGCCGGCACCCTCCCCCACACTCTTTAGAATTCTCAGGCGTCTGGGCCTGTGACTACAGACAAGGGGGGCTCCAGGGATCTACCACTCCAGGAAAGGGGAAAGAGAGGGACACAGCCTAAGGCTGACTCAGGTTCTGATGTGCAAATTTGGGCTGCAGAGCCCCACGGACCCTTCTACATCGTGATTTGCCCTGGGAGCCTACAAAGGACTGGAGAAATCTGACCCTCGTAATCTCGCTCTCTTCTACCCTGGACTAATTGTTGAGGACTCCACAGGAGAGGGGAGAGAGAGCCTGGGGCTGACTTGGCTTTTGACTCACAGGTTTGGTCTGCCCTGTCCTGAGAGCCCTTCCAGGCTGGGTAGGGCTGCGCTATTGTTTGCCTTGGAGCCTGCAAGGGGCTAAAGATATACAAACCTCCCAATCTCCTCATCTACTAACAGGGACTGA
The DNA here is from genome assembly GCA_026826555.1 of Tolypeutes matacus. Lineage (NCBI taxonomy): Eukaryota > Metazoa > Chordata > Mammalia > Cingulata > Chlamyphoridae > Tolypeutes > Tolypeutes matacus. The sequence goes on along the minus strand of JAKSZT010054458.1, from coordinate 17,549,564 downwards.
TTGTTGAGGAATCAGAGGGGAGTGGAAATATTTCCTACGGGGAAAAGGGAGGGGGCTGCCAGAGAAGACTGGAGAACTGTCTCAGAAAGTCTGAATTACAAGGCCCTTAGCCCTGAGACAGGAAGCTCTATCACATTGATCTGGTCTGTGTCACAACAAATACACTCCATCCAGGCATTGAATTGAGAGCTGCTGACAGGCGCTGTCTCCTGGCAGACCAAGGAAGTGCACATAAGAAAATTAAAAATAAGTAGGAGAGGCTTTTCCTGGCCTCTATAGCCTCCCTGCCAAAGGCCCTAGGAAGCAACTCTACAACCAATTACTGGGTCTAGTGCCCATTGTGAGCAACCAGCAGGACAATCCTAACAATCAAGGTTGAGCTAAAAATCAAAGAGCTGTGGTAACTCCCAGCCTCCTGCCACTATAAAAGAGAAAGAGATAGAGCATCTGAGTAACCTACATCATAACCAGATGCCTAAACACCAGCAAAAAATTGTGAGCCATACTAAGAAAATAGAAGACATGGCCCAAGAAAAGGAATACATCTAAGTCCCAGAAGAGATGCAGAATTTGAGAGAACTAATCAGCGAGATGAGCACAAATTTCCCAAAATCAGATTAATGAGATGAAAGACAATATAGTTAAAGAGATAAATGACATCAAGAAGACATTGACAACTGCTCATCCCCTCCCTACCCCAAAAGTGTCAAGTGGCCACTGGCTCCACCTCATTGTTATAATTTCTTGCATTGCTAAAATCACCATATGTGAACAAGAGAATACCATCAAGTCCACTCTAGTCCATAGTTCTTCCCCCAATCCTGAGGGGACTGGGATGGTGATGTCCACTCCAACTCCAAGTGAGAGAGGGCTTATATCCCATGGATATGGTGGGTGGGATGATCCTGCCTGCAGATGCAGGCCCTCTCCATTCCCTGGGATGGCCATTGCCCATCGTTGTCTCACCAGGTGACTTGGATGTAGGCCATTTTAAATCAGCACACACCACTCAGAACTGAGTGGGAGAGAGTGTGGTCTACAGTGTGAACTGTGGTCTATGGTTGGTGGTAAGGCTCCAGGATTTGTAAGTTCATTGAGGGTGGTGGGCCACACTGTGGGAGATGTTTGTGTGGGATGTGGTGGGAGGTGTGGGAGGTGGGCAACATGGGAATCCCAGTGGGTTCCGTGTAATATTTTGGGTAATCTAAGCACCTCTTAAAATATATGTATATATATATATATAAATAACATTTTTGTAAGCAAATACACATATATGCACATATATTTATATATCATTTTGCAAATGTTTGTATGTATTGTGAGAATTTTGATTTTTACCCATTAAAAAAAAAAAAAAAAGACATTGACACTAAGTACTGTCAACTTCTGGGAAGATGGTGGACTAGTAAGACACGGGAATCTCTTCTCCAGAAAAATAGCTAGAGAACAGGCTGAAACAGCCCCGAAATAGCTCTTCTAGGGTTTAGGACAGCAGGTGAAGGCTGCACACCACCTAGAGGAGAGAGGGACAAAAGAGGGAAATTGTGATGACAGAACCATGAGTTGGAACCAGCAGCAGCTGCTGCTGCCGGCACCCGCCCCAACACTCTTTAGAATTCTTGGGCCTCTGGGCCTATGAATACAAAGGGGGCTCCAGGGATCTACCACTCCCAGAAAGGGGAAAGAGAGGGACACAGCCTTAGGCTGACTTAAGTTCTGACCTGTAAATTTGGGCTGCGGAGCCCCACGGACCCTTCCACATCGTGGTTTGTCCTTGAGCCTAGGAAGGACTGGAGAAATCTGACCCTCGTAACCTCCCTCCCTTCTAGCCTGGACTAATTGTTGAGGACTCCACAGGAGAAGGGAGAGAGAGCCTGGGGCTCACCCTCCTTTTGACTCTTCGGTTTGGTCTGCCCTGTCCCGAGAGCCCTTCTAGGCCGGGTGGGCCTGCGTCATTGTTTGCCTTGGAGCCTGCAAGGGGATAAAGATATACAAACCTCCCAATCTCCTCCTCTGCTAACAGGGACTGATTGGTGAGGACTCAGAGGGGAGAGGAAATATTTCCTAGCTGGGAAAAGGGAGGGGGCTGCCAGAGAAGACTGGAGAACTGTCTCAGAAAGTCTGAATTACAAGGCTCTTAGCCCCCAGACAGGAAGCTCTATCACATTGATCTGGTCTGTGTCACAACAAATACACTCCAACCAGGCATTGAATTGAGAGCTGCCAATGAGCACCATCTCCTGGGAGACCAAGAAAGTGCACATAAGAAAATTTAATAGGAGAGGCTTTTCCTGGCCTCTATAGCCTCCCTGCCAAAGGCCCTAGGAAACGACTCTACAACCAATTACTGGGTCCAGTGCCCAGTTTTGAGCAACCAGCAACCTTGATCCTAACAATCAAGGTTGAGCTAAAAATCAAAGAGCTGTGGTAACTCACAGACTTCTGCCACTAAAACCCTATAAAAGAGAAAGAGATAGAGCATCTAAGTAAAATACTACCTAAACAGATGCCTAAACACCAGCAAAAAATTACGAGCCATACTAAGAAAATAGAAGACATGGCTCAAGAAAAGGAATACATCAAAGTCCCAGAAGAGATGCAGAATTTGAGAGAACTAATCAGTGAGATGAGCACAAATTTCCAAAATCAAATTAATGAGATGAAAGACAATATAGTTAAAGAGATAAATGACATCAAGAAGACATTGAGCGAATGCAAAGAAGAATTTGAAATCCTGAACAGAAAAGTAACGGAGTTCATGGGAATGAAAGACACAATAGGTGAAGTCAAAAATACATTTGAGGCATACAACAGCAGACTCGAAAGAATAAGTGATACCAAAGACAGAGCAGCTAAAATTGAAGAGAGAAAAGAACAGAGAGAAAAAAGAACGGAAAAAATTGAGCAGGGGCTCAGAGAGTTGAATGACAACACAAAATACAACAACATACGTGTCATGGGAGTTCCAGAAGGGGAAGAGAAAGGAAAAGGGGCAGAAAGAGTATTTGAGGAAATAATAGCTGAAAATTTCCCAACTCTCACGAAAGAAATGAACTTATATGTCCAAGAAGCCCACTGTACCCCAATGAGAATAAATCCAAATAGACCTATGCCAAGACACCTACTATTCAGAATGTCAAATATAAAAGATAAAGAGAAAATTCTCAGAGCAGCAAGAGAGAAGGAAATGATCACGTACAAAGGACATCCAGTAAGAGTTAGTACAGATTTCTCTTCAGAAACCATGGAGGCGAGAAGACAGTGGTATGATACAATTAGGAAACTGAAAGAGAAAAACTGCCAGCCGAGAATTCTTTATCCAGCAAAACTGTCCTTCAATTATGAAGGTGAATATAAAGTATTCACAAACAAACAGAAACTAAGAGAGTTTGCAAAAAAGAATCCACCTTTGCAGGAAATATTAAAGGAAGCCTTAGAATCTGAAAGAAAAAGACAGGAGAGAGAGGCTTGGAGGAAAGTATGGAGAAAGAAAAGCAGAAAGGATAACCAAAAGAGTAAAAAGAGAGACAAAAACAAGATGACATATGAAAACCAAAGAACACAATGGAGGAAATAAATAGTGCATTTTCAGTGATATCATTGAATGTGAATGGATTAAATTCCCCAATCAAAAGATACTGGCTGACAGAGTGGATGAAAAAACATGAGCCATCCATGTGCTGCTTACAAGAAACTCACCTCAGATCCAGGGATACAAACTGGCTTAAAGTAAAAGGTTGGAAAAAGATACTCCACGCAAATAGTAAACAGAAAAGAGCAGGGGTAGCTATACTAATATCAGACAAAACAGACTTTAAATGAAAAAAGGTGATAAGAGATACGGAAGGCCATTATATATTAATAAAAGGGACGATCCTCCAGGAAGATATAACAGTCGTAAATATCTCTGCACCTAACCAGGGTGCCCCAAAATATATGAGACAAACTCTGACAAAACTGAAGTGAGAAATGGCATTTCTACAATAATCATTGGAGACTTCAACACCCCTCTCACATCATTAAATAGAACAACTAGACAGAAGATCAACAAGGAAACAGAGAACTTGAACAATATGATAAACAAGTTAGACCTAATAGACATATACAGAACACTGCATCCAAACTCAGCGGGTTATACATTCTTCTCAAGTGCCCATGGATCTTTCTCCAGGATAGAACACATGTTAGGTCACAATTTAGCTCTCAATAAATATAAAAAGACTGAAATCTTACAAAGCACCTTCTCAGATCATATTGGAATGAAATTAGAAATCAATAACAGACAGGAAAAAAGTAAATTTGCAAATGTGTGGAGACTGAACAACACACTCCTGAATATTTGGTGGGTCAAAGAAGAAATTGCAAGTGAAATCAGTAAATATATTGAGACAAATGAAAATGAGAACACAACGTGTCAAAACTTATGGGATACAGCGAAGGCAGTCTTGAGAGGGAAATTTATAGCCCTAAATGCCTATATTAAAAAACAAGAAAGAGCTAAACTCAAAGATTTAACTGAACAACTAGAGAAACTAGAAAAAGAACAGCAAACCAATCCCAAAGCAAGCAGAAAGAAAGAAATAATAAACATTAGAGAAGAAATAAATGAAAATGAGAACAGATAAACAATAGAGAAAATCAACAAAACCAAAAGCTGGTTCTTTGAGAAGATCAATAAAATTGACAAACCCCCCACTAGACTAACAAAGAAAAAAAGAGAGAAGATGCAAATAAATACAATCAGAAGTGAAAGGGGGGAAATTACAAATGACCTCACAGAAATAAAAAGAATCATAAGAGGATATTATGAGAAACTATATGCCAACAAACTGGACAACCTAGATGAAATGGACAAATTTCTAGAAACACATAACCAATCTACACTGATGCTACAAGAAATACAAGAACTTAACAAGGCAATCACAATTAAGGAGATTGAATCCGTCATCAAAAATCTCCCAGCAGGGAAGCGGCTGTGGCTCAATCAGTAGGGCTCCCGTTTACCATATGGGAGGCCCCGGGTTCGGTTCCTGGGGCCTCCTGGTGAAGGCAAGCCCGCCCACACAGGGTGGTTAGCTGACCCAGCGAGCGCAAGCAGCAAGGGGGGGATAAATGAATAAATAAATAAATAAATCTTAAAAAAAAAAAAAAAAAAAAAATCTCCCAGCAAAGAAAATTCCAGGACCAGATGGCTTCACAGGTGAATTCTACCAAGCATTTCAAAAAGAATTAACACCAATCTTGTTTAAACTCTTCCAAAAAATTGTAGAGGAGGGAAAATTACCCAACACATTTTATGAAGCCAACATCACCCTAATACCAGAGCCAGATAACGATTCCACAAGGATAAGAAAATTACAGACCAATCTCTCTAATGAACATAGATGCAAAAATTCTCAACAAAATACTTGCAAATCGAATCCAACAGCATATCAAAAGACTTATAGCAAGATGGCATCAGTTTAGGAGGGTACTTGTTGACTGGTTCTCTGGGGATGGCCGATTGTGGACGGGGTCCTGCCCGAGGGTCTGTGCTGGGGGCGCACGGAGCGAGAAGCTTGGGTCATCTAGAAGTGGGCAGATTGATGGCATGTTGTGATCAGTGGAGATTCGTGAGTTTTGAGTCTGCCTATGGTGGTTAACACAGACGGCTGAGCCCCACCCGCAGGGAAAACGGGTGGTTTGAGCTGCAAATCCTGTGACCGTGGCTCCTGCTCCCGGTGTGGGGGAGCATACTCTGGGGGAGGAAGAGCTCTGACAGAGGGTGGAGAGGGGTTTTACTTCTGGGGATTTGGCTGCCTGGATTCCCCTCTTAGCTTTGGGGAGCAGATAAGTAAGCTTGAAACAGTGCCAGGCTGAGGGGAGAGGCGAGTCTGCTGAGGAAACCTGATTTACCCAGCAGCCTGCTGACACTGAGGCTTGGCCCAGAGGGGTCGGAGTCAGCCAGTTTTATCGCTCTGCACTGACAAGCATCAGAGCTTCATCTTCCCTGGGGAGGCCAGGAAGTGGGAAGGGCTTGATCAGTTTCCACGAGCCTATTTAGGGTCCCTTCGGTGAAGGGGGTGATCTAGCAGAGGACTTCTTTTGGGTCCCTTATATCGCCAAAAGAAAAAAAAAAAAGTCACTTTAAAAAATGAATTCCTGTTCTTAATTTAGTTTAATACTGAAAATCTGCCTCAAAACCTGCAGCTAGAACCCTGAAGGGAAATTGATAAATGCAAGCAGGCTGAGAGGATCCGCAAGGACCCTGGAAGGAACACTTCCTCCTTGGCTTTGTTTGACTGCTTGCTGGTGTGTTTGTTTGGTTTTTCTCTGTTTATTTGTTATGTCTTGCTTTTCTTTCCTCTTTCCTCCCCCCTTTCTGTTTTCCTTCATTTTTTTTTCTTAATTAGGTGCTGCTAGCTTACCTCTTCTTTGCTGTGCTTCTTCTTAAGTGATTTCCCATTCTCTCTATATATTGATATTGTATTCCAAGCTATCTATTATCCTTCCTTCATATCTCTGCCTTCTGCTTTCTGTTGTTGTTCTTAAACACCATGCTTTTTCATTAGCCCACAACTTAAGGGTGTTAATTTCTATTCTATTTTTTTTCTTCTTTTTAAAATTAATATTAGCTTTTTCCTTTTAGCCCTCTCTTTACTCCTTCTCTCCCTCCTTATCATTCTAGCCTTCTAAAACATTATATATATATTCCTCTATTTGGTTTCCCAGTCCATTGTAGGTACCCCACTTTTTTTCCTATTACTCTACACTGTCTACACAAGTTAAATATCCATTTCACTAAGTCCTATTTGGCCCCTCATATAACTTTTATCAATATTACTATAATCCTTCTTCCTTTCTCACATCTTTTGATTCCTCTGGCACTAATTTTTTTGTCTTCAAGGTAACATAGAAAGTAGCAAGGAAACAAAATAAGAAGAAAAAGTGTCAAAGAGAAAACTTAACACACACATAGAACCACCAGCTAAATAAAACTCTAGAGGAGAGAGAAAAGGTAATCAACTGAATAAACCCAGCAAGATAAAATGATGACTAGAGGGCAACAAAAAATTACAAACCACACTGAGAAACAGGAAGACATTGACCACTCCAAAGAACAAACTAAAAACCAGGAATATATGCAGAATATTGAACAACTAATCAAAGATTCCCAAACAAATATCATGAACCAACTTAATGAAGTGAAGGAAGAGATTAAGGATTGGAGAACATACTGAAGAAATTGTAAACATAACACAAAAAGATAACTGATATGATGGTGACCAATGGCACAATCCAAGAAATCAAAAAGACACTAGATTCACATAACAGCAGGTTTGCACAGGCAGAAGCAAGAATTAGTGAAGTGGAAGACAATAAATCTGAAATCAAACAGATAGTAGAAAAGATAGAAAAACAAAACAAAACAAAAAATCCAGCAGGGACTCAGGGTTTTAACTGACAACACAAAACGCACAAACATACGCATTATGGGCATCCCAGAAGGAGAAGAGAAGGGAAAGGGAACAGAAGGAGTGTTGAAGGAAATAATGGCTGAAAACTTCCCAACCCTATTGAGAGAGATGGATGTGCAGATCCAGGAAGCAGAGTGCACCCCAAACAGTATAAATCCCAACAGGCCAACTCCAAGACATATACTTGTCAAAATGTCCAATGCTCAAGACAAAGAGAAAATACTCAAGGCAGCAAGTGAAAAGAAAATCATCACATACAAGGGAAGCACAATAAAATTAAGTGCTGATTTCTAATCTGAAACCATGGAGGCAAGAAGACAGTGGTACGACATAGTCAAAGTACTAAAAGAAAAAAACTTCCGGCTACAAATACTCTATCCAGCAAAACTGGCATTCAAAAATGATGGAGAGTTCAAAATATTCACAGATAAACAAATTAAGAGAGTATGTCAATAAGAAACCTGCACTTCAATAAATACTAAAGGAAGTTCTACAAGTTGAAAGGAAAAGTCAAGGGAGACAGAGTTGGAGGAGAGTTTAAAAACAATTAAAAAGACAAAAACAGAAACAAAACAGCATATGACATAAATTAGTCCAAAGAAAATATGTCTGAAGTAAGAAATTCGTTGCAAGTAATAACACTAAATGTTAATGGATTAAATCACCACTCAAGAGACACAGATTGGCAGAATGGATAAAGAAATATGATCCAACTATATGCTGTCTACAAGAAACCCACCTTCAAACCAGGGATTTGAGGAGGCTGAAAGTAAATGTCTGGAAAACAATTTTACAAGCTAACAATAGCCAAAGAAGGGCAGGAGTAGCTATTCAAATATCAGACAAAATAGACTTTAAATGCAAAACTATTGTAAGAGACAAAGATGGACACTATATATTAATAAAAGGGGTAATCTCTCAAGAAGAGAGAACAATCATAAACATTTATGCACCTAATCGGGGTGCTTCAAAATACATGAGGCAAACTCTGGAAAAACTAAGTGGAGAAATAAATGCCTCTACAGTTATAGTGGGGGACTTAAATACACCATTATCATCATTAGACAGAATATCTAGACAGAGAATCAACAAAGAAACAAAGACCATCAACAATACATTAGAGGACCTGGACTTAATAGACATATACAGAACACTACACCCAAATACAGTAGGATTTACATTCTTCTCGAGTGCACATGGATCATACTTCAAGATAGACCACATGTTAGGCCACAGAAAAACTCTCAATGAATTCAGCAAGATCGAGATTATACAAAGGAATTTCTCTGATCACAACGGAATGAAATTGGAAATCACTAAGGGCCAGAGAAACAGGTTAGGCACAAGGATATGGAAGTTAAACAACACACTCTTAGACAAATAGTGGGTCAAGGAGGAAATCTCAAAAGAAATCAGTAACTACCTTGAAACTAATGAAAATGACAACACAACATATCAAAACCTATGGGATGCAGCAAAAGCAGTCCTGAAAGGGAAGTTCATAGCCATAAATACATATATTTAAAAAGAAGAAAGAGCTAAAATTGAAGACCTAACTGCACAGTTGGAGGAATTGGGAAAACAACAACAAACTAAACCTAAAGGAAGTAGAAAGAAGGAAATAACAAGGATTAGAGCAGAACTAAATGAAATAGAGAATAAGAAAGCACTAGAAAAAATAAACAAAACCAAAAGCTGGTTCTTCGAGAATATCAATAAAATTGACAAACCCTTAGCCAGACTAACGAAAAAGAAAAGAGAACAGATGCAAATACACAAAATAAGGAATGAGCAAGGGGATATCACTACTGACCCCACATAAATAAAGAGTATCATAAGAGGATACTTTGAAAAATTATATACCAACAAGAATGATAATTTAGAGTAAATTGATAAATTTCTAGAAACGCACAAACAACCTACATTGATGAAAGAAGAAATTGATGAACTCAACAGTCCAATTACAGGTAAAGAGAGAATCAATCATCAAAAACCTTCCAACTAGGAAGAACCCAGGACCAGATGGCTTCACAGCTGAATTCTACCAAACATCCCAGAAAGAGCTAACACCAATTCTACTTAAGCTCTTCCAAAAAATAGAAGTAGAAGGAATATTGCCTAACTGATTCTACGATGCCAACATTACCCTAGTACCAAAACCAAACAAAGAAACCACTAGAAAGGAAAATTACAAACCAATTTCTCTAATGAACCTAGATGCAAAATCCTCAACAAAATACTTATTAATCTCATTCAACGACATATCAAAAGCATTATAAACCATGACCAAGTGAGTTTCATCCCGGGTATGCAAGGATGGTTCAATATAAGAAAATCAATCAATGTAATACACCACATAAACATATTGAAAGAAAAAAATCACATGATCATCTCTATAGATGCAGAAAAAGCATTCGACAAAATACAGCACTCTTTCCTGATAAAAACACTGCAAAAGATAGAAATAGAAGGAAACTTTCTGAATATGATAAAGGTTATACATGAAAAACCCAAAGCTAACATCATCTTCAATGGTGAAATCCTAAAAGCCTTCCCTCTGAGAGCAGGAACAAGACAAGGATGTCCACTATCACCACTCCTATTTAATATTGTCTTAGAAGTACTTGTGCGAGCACTGAGGCAAGAAAAGGACATAAGAGGCATCCAGATTGGAAAAGAAGAAGTAAAACTTTCATTATTTGCAGATGACATGATCCTGTACATAGAATGCCCAGAGAAATCTACAACAAAGCTTCTAGAACTTATAAGGGAGTTCAGTAATGTTGCAGGCTATAAGATCAATGCTCAAAAATCAGTAGCATTTCTGTACACCAATAACGAGCATTCTGAGGAGGAAATCAGGGAAAAAATGCCATTTACAATAGTAACTAAAAGAATCAAATACCTAGGAATAAATTTAACTAAAGATGTAAAAGACTTATATACAGAAAACTACACAACATTGTTAAAGGAAATCAAGGAAGACTTAAATAAATGGAAAAATATTCCTGATAGGAAGACTAAACATCATCAAGATGTCTATCCTACCCAAACTAATCTACAGATTTAATGCAATCCCAATAAAAATCAACACTATTATTTTTTAAGGAACTGGAAAAAATAACCACAAAATATATTTGGAAAGATAAGAGGCCCCGAATTACCAAAGACATATTGAAAAAGAAAAATGAAGTTGGAGGTATCACATTACTGGACTTTAAAACATATTACAAAGCTACAGTGATCAAAACTGCATGGTATTGGCACAAGGATAGACCTACTGACCAATGGAATAGAATTGAGCATTCTGATATAGATCCTTGCATATACAGTCATCTGGTATTCGACAAGGCTACCAAGCCCACTCGGTTTGGAGCGAATGGCCTCTTTAACAAGTGGTGCTTGGAGAACTGGATATCCATATCCAACAGAATGAGAGAAGATTACCATCTCACACCTTATACAAAAATCAAGTCAAGATGGATCAAAGATCTAAATATAAGAGCCAAAACCATAAAGACCTTGGAAGATAATGTAGGGAAGCATCTACAGGATCTTGTAGTAGGAAATGGTTTCATGAACTTTACAGCCAAAGCACGAGCAGCAAGAGAAAAAATAGATAAATGGGATCTATTCAAAATTAAAAACTTCTGCACCTCAAAGGATGTTATTAAGAAAATAAAAAGGCAGCCTACCCAATGGGAGAAAATATTTGGCAGTCATATATCTGATAGGAGCCTAATATCCTGCATATATAAAGAAATCCTACACCTTGAAAGTAAAAAGACAAACAACCCAGTTAAAAATGGACAAGTGAACTGAAAAGACACTTCTCCAAGGAAGAAATACAAATGGCTAAAAAGCACATGAAAAAATGCTTGAAATCGCTTGCTATCAGGGAAATGCAAATCAAAACTACAATGAGATACCATCTTACACCCATCAGAATGGCAGCTATTAAAAAAACAGAAGACTCTTTAAGTGTCAGCGAGGATGTGGAGGAATAGGAACCCTCATCCACTGCTGTTGGGATTTTGGAATGGTTCAGCCACTGTGGAGGATAGTTTGGCAGTTCCTCAGAAAACTAACAATAGATCTTCCGTGTGACCCAGCAATTCCACTGCTGGGTATATACACAGAAGAACTGAAAGCAAAGACACAAACAGATATATGCACACCAATGTTCATAGCGGCATTGTTCACCATTGCTAAAAGTTGGAATCAGCGCTGGTGCCCATCAACAGATGAATGGATAAGCAAAATGTGGTACATACATACAATGGAATATTACTCAGCTGTAAGAAGGAATAAAGTGCTAACACACAGAATAACATGGATGAATCTTGAAGACTTTATGTTGAGTGAAGCAAGCCAGGCATTGAAGGATGAACAATATATGACCTCACTGATTTGAACTGAGGAAAGTGAGCAGTCTCTGAGAACCATTTTCTGAAAGATAGGTTAACAAGGGAGAGAAAGAGAAGAATAGGCTTTGAGCCATCACCCATATGGACATAATCTGTGATAAAGGGATAGAGTATAGTTGCATATTGAAGGATAGGACAGATGAGTAGTGATATTACTGGGTTTGGGGGTGCAGGGTTGACAGGTGGGTAGATTAGGAAGAGCAGGTTGGAATACCCAGAGCATGTAACTATGAATCTTGTTATGCCATGAGTCAAGACAGGGAAGTGTCATATGCCCCTGGGGGATGGGGAGGAAGGAACAGTTAAGATTAAAAGGGGTATTTAGTGATTATGGGAAAGGTTTTTCATTACCTTACAGTAATGGACACAGGACATGGTAAATACCATCAAAAATTATTAAACTGTACCGTCTAAATTGTAAACTATACTGTAAACCATTGACAATGTTTAGTTGCTATATTTTACTATCTGTATAACAGTTATAACAATGCTAACATCCATTGGAAAAAAAAAAGGTTTTAATATGGGGTGGGGAAGGGGGAGGGAGGTTGGGTATGTGGGAGTCTCTAGTATTCCGTGTGTGACTTTGCTGTGACCTAAAACTTCTTTGAAAATTAAATGAAAATTTGGGAGACACTGGTGAATGAGAGGGGGAAGGTGCCATGGTACCCTGGACATCCGATAATACAGTGATAAAAGAATAAATTTTTTTTAAAAAAGGAATTTTTTTTTTGTTTTTTTCCCATTTTTTTGAATGTCCCAATCCGCTAATTATATTTTATTTTTAGTTTAGTTTTTTTTTCTTCTGAGTTTCCTTGTACTTATCTCTTGCATTTAAGCTTATCATTATGATTTCTTTTTCCTATTAATTTTATTTGTTATTATATGGGCTTCATGTTCAAGGAAGGTTTAGATCACAGAAGGGTTACAGTGAGGGCTGCAGAGGAGCATTAGTGGGGGGTGTCTGGGATGGGGGATTCATGGGAGTAAGTTCATCTGAATATACATGGAAGATATATAAAATTGTTCAGATGATCAAGGGATGGGGCATGGTCATGGTGGGTAGACAATCATTCAATAAATCAGGGAATCTTAATTCCCAGCCTGGAGATCTCTGCCACATTCTCCAAGGGAGCTGCAACAGTCTCCTGAGTGCAGGGGCAGTGTCTGGCAAAAGAGGTTGGCCTACTGATGGGTTCTTGTTATTGATGACTAGCCTAATGAGTTTTTCCTCTTGTAATTAAAACCTAGCCTACTGTTATGGGGTGCCTAAGGGTTGCCACCTGAGAGCCTCCTTGTTGCTCAAATGTGGCCTCTAAGCCAAACTCAGCATATGAATGCATTACCTTCCCCCCAACGTGGGACATGTCTCCTGGGGATGAGCCTCCCTGGCAACGAGGGATTAATACCAAGTGCCAAAGCGCAACACAATTGGAAAAAGACCTTGAATAAAAGGGGGAAAAGGTAAAGAGAAATGAGTTTATGTGGCTAAGAGACTTCAAAGAGAGTTGCGAGGTCATCCCAGAGATAACGCTTACGCACATGTCAGTAGGATCTCATAGAAAAGCAAAGTGGATATCACCCCACACAGAGGAGCCCCTGAGAGCTCTGGAGACATCCTGGTCCTATATAAGGGGGGATAGCTCCAGAGATTGATGACATATCAGTGGGCTATACTTTGGAATCTGTGCTCCTGAGAGTGACAGAGCTGGACTCAAATAAGTCCTCCCTGCACATGGTCCACCAGTCCCTTCTATTCAAAACTATATGTGATGCTGGAGTTTTTAGGTGTACTTCCAGAGACTGGAGCCTTTGGCCTGCCCATGTGCCAGTGGTGCCTCGAAGCTCGGTGGAGCTACAACTCCTACTCTACAACTCAATGGACTCATCCAAGTCACCTAGCCAGGAGGTGATGGTGGACAATGGCCATCCCAGGGAATGGAGAGAGTCTGCAGCAATCCCATCCATCTTATCCATGGGATATAAACTCCCTCTCACTTGGAGGTGGTGTGGACATCACCATCCCAAACTCCTCAGGATTGGGGGAAGAGCTATTCACTAGAGTGGACTTACTGGTATTCTGTTGTAGACATATTGTGATTCAAGCAAAGGAAGAAATTACAACATTGAGGTGGAGCCTGCTTTCGGGGCAGGGAGAGGGAAAAGCAATTGTAATACAGGGTTTTTCAGGACTTGGGAATTATCATGAGTGACATTACAATGACAGATATAAGCCATTTTACAAACAGCATATAACATGAAGAACTGTGTGGGAGAGAGTGTGGTCTACAATGTGAACTATGGTCCATGCTTAGTGACAGAGCCCCAGGATATGTATATCCATTGCAGGTGATGTGCCACACTAATCAAAGATATTTATATGGGAGGTTATGGGAGGTGTGGGAGGCGGGGAACATGGAAATCCCTGTAATTTCTTGTAACATTTATGTAACCTAAGCATCTTTTAAAATATAAAATAAATAAATAAATAAATAAATAAATAAAGACATATATCACGACCAAGTGGGATTTATTCCTGGTATGCAAGGCTGGTCAACATAAGAAAATCAATCAATGTAATACACCACATTAACAAATTGAAGGAAAAAAAAAATACATGGTCATCTCAATAGATGCAGAAAAGGTATTCGGCAAAATCCAACATCCTTTTTTGATAAAAATACGTCAAAAAATAGGAATAAAAGGAAAATTCCTCAATATGATAAAAGGCATATAATGAAAAACCCACAGCCAATATCATACTAAATGGGGAAAGGTTGAAAGCTTTCCCTTTAAGATCAGGAACAAGACAAGGATGCCCACTGTCACCATTGTTATTCAACATTGTACTAGAAGTTCTAGCTAGGGCAATTAGACAAGACAAAAAAATTAAAGGCATCCAAATAGGAAAAGAGGAAGTAAAACTCTCACTGTTTGTGGATGACATGATCCTGTACTTAGAAAATCCTGAAGTATCCACGACAAAGCTACTTGAACTAATAAATGAGTTCAGCAAAGTGGCAGGATACAAGATCAACACGCAAAAATCAGTAATGTTTTTGTACACTGGTATTGAACAACCTGAGGAGGAAATCAGGAGGAAAATTGCATTTTCAATAGCAACAAAAAGACTCAAATACCTAGGAGTTAATTTTTTTTTAACTTTATTTTGTACATTTAATAATTGAAAATATAAACAATTAAAAACTAAAAAGTAACCTCAGGTGAATAAATATATACCTTTTTCAATTAAATGTAATGGATATAATTTTTTTTTTTTGAATCAAACAATATATTACACAATATATTTGGTTCATAGTAATGTGTTCATACAGTATTTGTCCTTTTGTATCTGGCTAGCTTCACTCAACATAATGTCCTCCAGGTTCATCCATGTTGCCATATGCTTTATGACTTCATTTCTTCTTAACGGCTGCATAATATTCCATCGTGTGAATAGACCACAGTTTGTTTATCCATTCATCTGTTGATGGACACCTGGGTTGTTTCCAACTTTTGGCAATGGTGAATAATGTGGCTATGAACATCGGTGTGCAGATGTCTGTTTGTGTTACTGCTCTCAGTTCTGGGTATATACCCCGTAGTGGTATTGCCAGGTCACGTGGCAAGTCTGTATTCAACTTCTTTAGGAACTGCCAAAGAGTCTTCCACAGTGGTTGTACCATTCTGCATTCCCACCAACAGTGAAGAAATGTTCCTATATCTCCACATCCTCCCTAGGAGTTAATTTAAGCAAAGAAGTACAGGACCTATATGCAGAAAACTACAAAACAATGCTAAAAGAAATTTAAAAAGACCTAAACAAATGGAAAGACATTCCGTGTTCATGGAGTGGAAGAGTAAATATCATGAAGATTTCAATCTTGCCCAAACTGATTTATAGATTCAATGCAATACCAATCAAAATCCCAACAGCTTACTTTACAGAATTAGAGAAAACAATTACCAAATTCATCTGGAAGGGTAAGTGCACCCGAATAGCCAAAATCATTCTGAAAAATAAGAGCAATGTGGGAGGAATTTCACTGCCTGACCTTGACACATATTACATAGCTAAAGTGGTCAAAACAGTATGGTACTGGCATAAAGATAGACATATCAATCAGTGGAATAGAACTGAGAACCCGGAAATAAACCCTCACCTGGCTTTTTACAAACCTACCAAGCCCATGCTAATGGGAAAAAACAGTCTCTTCAACAAATGGTGTTGGGAGAACTGGATATCTATAACCAAAAGAATGAAAGAGGACCCCTATCTCACCCCCTATACAAGAATCAACTCAATATGGATCAAAGATCTAAATATAAAAGCCAGGACCATAAAACTAGTAGAAGAAAATGTAGGGAAACATCTTCAAGACCTTGTAGTAGGTGGTGGTTTCTTGGACCTCACACCCAAAGCACGTGCAACAAAAGAAAAAATAGATAAATGGGACCTCCTCAAAATTAAACACTTTTGTACCTCACAGGACTTTGTCAGAAGGGTGAAAAGGCAGCCAATTCAATGGGAAAAAATATTTGGAAATCACATATCTGATAAGGGCTTAATATCCAGGATATATAAAGAGATGTTACAACTAAACAATAAAAAGTCAAATGACCCAATTAAAAAATGGGCAAAAGACTTGAATACACATTTGCCCAAAGAAGTACAAATGACAAAAAAACAAATGAAGAAATGCTCAACATCACTCATTATTAGGGAAATGCCAATCAAAACTACAATGAGATACCATTTCACACCTATCAGAATGGCCACTATTAAAAAGACAGAGAACTACAAGTGTTGGAGAGGATGTGGAGAGATAGGAACACTTCTTCACTGTTGGTGGGAATGCAGGATGGTACAACCACTATGGAGGACTGTTTGGCAGTTCCTAAAGAAGTTGAATATAGACTTGCCACATGACCCTGCAATACCACTACTGGGTATATACCCAGAAGAACTGAGAGTTGTGACATGAACAGACATCTGCACACCAATGTTCATAGCCACATTATTCACGATTGCCAAAATTTGGAAACAGCCCAGGTGTCCATCAACAGATGAAAGGATAAACAAACTGTGGTCTATTCACACAATGGAATATTATGCAGCTGTAAGGACAAATGAAGTCGTAAAGCATATGGCAACATGGATGAACCTGGAGGACATTATGTTGAGTGAAGCAACCCAGATACAAAAGGACAAATACTGTATGAATGCGTTACTATGAACCAAATATATTGTATAACATTTTGTTTGATTTGAAAAATAATTTATATGTATCCATTACATTTAATTGAGAAATGTATATATTTATTCATCTGTGTTTAGTTTTTAGTTTTTAATTGTTTATATTTTGAACTATTAAATGTACAAAATAAAGTAAAAAAAATGGACTTAAATGTTTATAGGCACATACAAAGCTATAATGCTTCCCTCTATGCTGTCTAAAATTATCAACATATAAAACAGGAAAAACTAATTTGTCCAATTCTTGTGTTATTCAACCCAGTTACCTTTTACCTGTAAGACAAATCTGTGTGTCTCCTTGTCACTTGTTTATAACGGGAGCTCAGAATGATTTTGGTTGCTGCTCATGTTCAGAGGTGAGCAATTTTCAGGTCAAGACAAATAGACACTGCCTGGGAGAGGGCCATGTAACCACAGGATGGTATAAGTTGGAGTGAGATGGAGAGCTAAAAACTTCTGTTCAACAATATAGGTTGAAATGGCATAGTTGTAGTTTTTCTTCATATGTGATTGGGGTGTTTGCATAATAACTCAGATTTGCTAAAACAGGAAGAGACGGCTGGAATGGATAGTAGTGTAATATTTGTATACCGGTTTTGAAGATTTAGTTTGAAGGTAAAACTGAGAGCTTTGTAATTTACTGTTTAGGTTCTTTTTCACTTCCCACTGTGATATTTGGTGTGTAGCACACGTATTCGCACAACAAATTATAGAGAGAATAAAACCAGGTCTGTAAATAACTACTTCAAAGTTTTGTTGTAAGAATAAATTAAAATATGCAAGGTACATAGCCCAATGCTTGCTGTAAGTTGCCTTTTCTTTCTTAAAAGTTTCCTAAGAACATAACCTATCCTTTTTAAAAAATCTCTTACAGAAATAATGACAATGCTAAATAATTTTTGGTAGCAATGAAACTCTCGAGCTATTTAGATAAACTCTTTAATGTGGTGCCAGCTGTATGCACAATTTCTCTTTTTTTTTTTTAAATCACAGTGAATCTGCCCTGTTGTGGTCCCTATTCCTATTCCCTAACTTCACTAACTCATTCTTTTGGGTCTCCTCTTAAATGTCTTCTCTTCAGGGGAAGCCTTAACTTCACAGTGTAGTTCAAATATTCTGTCAACTATCTTCATGACATCCTATATTTCTCTTTAGCACTTATTACAATTATATATGTATGTATATTTTTTGTAAAAAATGTCTTTCTTTTATATTAGGCTGTAAATTTCTGTGGGCAGGGATTATATTCATCTTGCTTCTTGCTCATTATCCAGCACCCAGCACAGTATCTCACAATGGTCAGCACTAAATAATTAACCTTGGTTTTAGTAATAATCCTTTTGGAGATATGTTGATTTGGCGTGTATTTCTTTTTGAAGAGGGATTTGACATGAAATAACTTCTTTAGTGGTATTATGAATCTTTAGGAATTATACATCTTAACTTCCTTTACTATAACTGGAGAAATATGTATATATATTCATATATATGATCTGTTGATGAATTTTCTTAAGCTATGCAGCCTATAGCTTATTAAATATTTAAAATAATTTTTATTGCCTCATTTCTGAGGCTTTGTATGTCCCCTTTCTCAAAGATGTATCACCAGGGAGCTTACTTTCCTGGATAAAAAAAGGTGTAATAGTCTGTTTTTGGTTCCAATATAGAAAAAAATATTTGTATTTTAGGAACATGGTACCTTAAGTAGCTTCAGCTATAAAGCACTTTCATGTGAAGAGCAATTCAGAATGTTTATTTGAAGTGTTCCTTCTAAACCACTCTAAAAAGTAGGTTGTCTTGGTGGCAAGCCAAGAGCCATAGAATTGGGAGCAAACCAGGCCAAATAATCTTTCTGTTTTTTAATATGTTGCATACATTTTTACTTACAGTTGCGGATTATTAAAGAAAAAAATTAGTATTTTTCAAAAGAGACCACACTGAATTGATTCTATCCCCTTTTTTTATGTTGCATCCTTGGGCAAGTTACATACTTGGACCTCAGGTTCCTCATCTATAATTTGAGGACAGTACTACCTTATTCCTAGAGATATTCCAAGGATTAAATAATTTAGTATATACAAAGTGCCTGTTACATACTGGGCACACGACAAGTATTTCTTTCCCCTCTTTTGTCAGTTGATAGTTTGGCTGAGAAAAAAACAGCAATGTAGGATTTTATTGAACCATATTCTTTGGGTCTTCAGACCAGATCTCTCCCTCCTTTCTTCCCATCTTCCCTTCCTCTGCCTTTCCTCTTTCTCTCTTTCCCTCCCTTTCCCTCTCCCTCCCTTCTCCTTTTTCTTCCTATATGAAACTGTAAAATTTTGATTTGGCTTGTCATTTGGAATTATGAATAAGGTCATTAGGGGATGATGAGAATGGTGGGTACACACTTTCTCAACCACCCACATCTGGTTTGTTTAGAGAACTCAGAAAATTGAGGTGTTGTAAGTTTATTGGGAAGAAGTTTATTGTTAAGAAAACAACTAAGGGATTATTATTAAATTAAAAATATTTATTATTCTTGATGGCATAATATAGATGTAAATGCTAATTAAACAACTTCTGTATTACCAAGGGTCCATGAAAGGAGAGGGGTGGGATTGATGGGAAAACTAGAAATTGTTTTTTTAGATGTTTATTGTTTTGAGAGAAAAACATGAATCTTTCTCTGTTTTAAAGATTGTAATAGGAACTTTGAAGGTAATCCATGATTATGTCTTCCTAAAGCTAAAGAAAACCTGCTTCCTTTTAATGATATTTATAGGGTAAAATCAGTACTACTTAAATTATCTAACCAAGAAATTCTGTTTTAAAGTATCTCATAATTAAATTCCATATTATGGTTCTGGTCAAATCATCTGGAAATGGTGATCACAAAGATAATCAATCAGTTCAGTTCAGTTTACAGAAGATGCAGATTCTAGTAATTCATTTATTCTACTCCATGATATTTAGGTTCTTACCAAAATGCATGTACCACAGTAACATATAACCCCCTATAGATTATTGTAAGATTAATAAAAGACCTTCCTTACAGAGAGGAGTTTCAACTAATCAGTAGTCATAGTCAAAGATATTACCTAATTAAGGTACATTTTTATAGCTGTATTCAAATGGTGGGTGAGCCCAATAATTCAATTCTCCTACTCCAGTTTACAGAGTGCTGAAATATTGCTGAGTAAGTCACAAAACCAGGCTAACTGATTGCACTAATTCATGCTATCCATCCTCACCTGTGTTCTCATTGTTGGTAAATTTTATATTCATCTGTATATAGTTCATATTTTCCCAGCATCTGTGTATCCTATGCCTGTCTTTTCTTTCTTGTACCACTGTCCTTCTTACTCCACTGAAAAGACTGAGGGCTATCTCATCAACTCTTTTAATTTCCCTCCTCTCCAATGGGGAAAAAAAGTTTTGTATTTTAATACACACTTCTCATCTTCTAATTTCAGAGAGGGAAATCCCTTTCTCCTTTTCATTATGCTGATGCTTGTGCCTCCAATCCCTTCTCACCTTTTGTGATATTTTGATTCATCAATTATATCTTTGTATCATTAATCTTTTCCCTCCTTCTTCTCACTTTCCCTCAACAGACAGACATGTTCTGTTCTTCAATCCTTTTATTTTCTTATTTATTTGTTCTTTAGGAGCTCATAGTATTTTAACATTTTATAAAGTAGCAGGTACTTTACATTGTTTAAATTGTATGAAAAGAATTTTCACTTGACTCTTGTGGTTTGGGAGTCGTGCCATATAGCTGAAGTAACAATACTGTTGTATGCTTGCTTAAATATTCAAGCTTTTTAGCCTTAGTGAGCATTTCCAGCAAAACTTGCATTAACCATGTGATTTACTTTATTATATGTATTTCTAAATGATTGTAAAAAGGTTTTATGAATTACTTATTACTTATTTGACTAGAAGTATAATCTCATTTTGGTAACTATTTGAACATAAAATTATTTTCCTTTAGTCACATTTCTTTTTTTTTTTTTTTTTTCAGTAGATACTGGGGATTGAACCCAGGACCTCATACATATGAAGCGCATGCTTATCCACTGAACTACACCTACTCTACATTTCACTTTTGAGTGATCTGGTAGACAAAGATTGATGTCACTTAACAGGATTAATTGAATCTCATTATTCTTACTTGGAGTACTGTCTCTTTTGGGTACTTTTATATCTCCCTGGGTTTACTGTTTTATTTAAAAATCATGAGTTTGGAAAGGACACACTTTTTAATTTCAGTGGCTATTTTGCAATTGAATATCTACTGAGACACTTTTCTGCCCCAGGAACTAATCAAGTCAAATACTACCCTACCACGACCAAACCTAGGACAACATATAACCTTTTGGAAACCAGTTTAAAAAATTCCATTTTCTCACAAAATACATTTAAATACCACCATGCTGCAAATATGAAATAGCCAAAAAAACATCTTTAATCACATGACAAAGCATCTGTCACATGACAAAGGTTTATTTGCTTAATAGGATTGTTATAATTGGAATATATCATTAATTCAGTCAGTAAAGCATGAGTTTATATGGAAACAGCAGAACTGGATAGTAAAATATTTGAGTATCTATCTCTACATGTATACTTTAAAGAGTTAGGAAAATAAATGCACAAGAGATACAAATAAAGTCCAAATGCAATGCAAAATGAATGCTAGATTTTTGATGCTCCAACATTTTATTGTTGGAGACATTTTTGTGGGGGGAAATCTGTAAAATTATATGCTATACAGCATCCCCAAACAGAAATAATAAATTATTATTAAATGTCAAAAACACCTTATGTAAGATATGCTATTTACCTCATTTAATCTACTCTGGGTCCCAGAATCTTTATTATAGAGTCAGGCTGGATCTGTCAGTTTTGGAACTTGATGTTATCATATTTGCAAGCTAATTATTAGCCTGTTACTCTTTTGTCTATGCTGATAGAATACACAGGCCTTCTGAGTCACAGATGAAGGACTTCATTACTCATGGCACAGTAAGCAGCATGAGGACCAGCATGTTTGCATTGGTTCCCCTTGGTCCTCATTCTTATGCGGGTGACATAGAAAGCCCAACTGGATGTCTGCATATGAAATAGGTTATGTTACAGGAGAGGAACACTGAGCTTGGGAATCCACTGCTTTTATAGCAAGCAGTGAACAAACCTGCTCTTTGTCCAGGATGTAGGCATTACCTTATCCCTCAGTGTTGCTCACTGCAAACTCAACCTTGAGAAATGGCCTGAGCAAAGAGTAATCAGAGCTTTTATTCTTGGTACATCCTATGAGAATGTGCTGGGATGCTCAGGGTTCATGGAGGATTGCCTCTCCTAAAAGGTCTTTTCCGTTCTGTTATCTCTTTCTAATGATACTTAGGGAAGGAAATTCTTTACATTTGGATTTTAGAAAACAATAAATATGCATTTTCATGTACATTTGACAAATGTATAGGTACACAAAATTAAATATAAATTCTTCACAAATGGGATAATAATATTAATTTCCATTTCCTCCTCAATACCTCCTCCAAGTATTTCTTTAGAAGATTTTTGTTCTTTGCAAATATACTATGGAATGATGGTGTTTTTGTATCAAAGCCCTTACTACTATTTGCAGAGATGTCTTTACCTCTGCATCTGTAGTTTCTAAGAGTTTACTTTTAATATATTCTTTTTCTAATACGACTGATTCACACCTTGATTTTTTTTTTTTTTTCCATGCCCTGTTTTCTTCAATGGCAAGGTGTGATCTACTCCCTTTGCAGGAAGAGTCGTTTCCTAATTTATAACCAGGCTGATAACAGAACTACAATGAGCAGAACCATGGCCACTATACTGCTTTCTGGGTGCTGATGCAAAGTACCAGAAATCTGTTGGTTTTTATAAAGGGTATTTATTTGCAGTAAAAGCTTACAGTTACAAGGCCCTAAAGAGTTCAACTCAAGGTACCATAAAAGGTACTTCCTCACCCAAACTCTGTTGCCATGTGTTGAAGCAAGATGGTGGGTGACATCCGTGAGGGTTCAGCTTTCCTTTCTCTCTCTTAAGACTCCGTGGTCCCAGCTCCTTCTGATCTCAGTTGTAGGCTGGAGGGCTTGTTTCTTTCCAGACTCAGCTGCTCAGGGCTCTTCACAAGGTTAGCTATAAACTATCAGGCGACTGCTCATCTCTCTTCCTTGGGCACAGGATCCTCTTCCCTGTCTATTGAGCTCCCTTCCACTTTTCTTGCATATCTGCTTCTGTTTTCCCGATTGAGCATTCATTTATATAGCCCACCAAGGGAGTGGGGACTTAATCCTGCATGCCCTAATGATGTGGTTGAATCAAAGCCCTAATCTTAACATAATCAAGTAAATGTAAACCCTTTGAATTTAAGGTAATAAAAGGGTATTACACCCAGAGGAATAGACCAGTTTATAAACATAATATCTGTTTTTGGAATTCATAAATAATATTAAACTGCCACACTGGGTAGTACCATTAGATTATCTCCTTACACTTACCTACATCATCTCAGGTGGTATTGTTTAATCATTTTATTTAAAGTATTATGTGGATTGTAGAAATCAATAGAAATATGATTAAATATCCAATGAACAAATGTTTTAAAAAATGAGTAAAATAAGATAAGATTAAATTGAATGAATCTAGCTTATAACTATCATTTATGTAATAAAGTCTGTGGAATGCCTATGTCACATTTAATATAATTTCATATAAAATCAACACTTTTTACCCTCCCAAATAATATTTTAGTCTTCTATGTTGGTCTAATTATTGCTATTGGAAAATTGATAGAGGCCACTTGTACCTCTTTTTCTTTGCTTATATATATATTATTTATAAGGAAACAATGAGGAAATGAAATAGCCTGCATAGTCTGTGAGCTCAGAGAGAAAAAATAAACTAACCACAACTCTTCCTAATTTTCCTGAAACTCCAGTTTTATTGTTTCAGAATTGACCACTCCATGCCCCTTTTCAGGGAAGCACAGAGAGGTTATATTCAGTGGAATATTAAAAACTCATTACAATCTAAGAAACGGAGTAAAAATAATAGATAATTTTCTCTATTTTTCACTTCTGCTGATGTTAAGAACTCCGTGGGTAGAAGTCACGTATATTGAGCTGCATTAATGTTTTAAGGCCATTTTGATGTTAGTTAATAAATTACAATTTCATCATACTAAAACAGCATATGGACAGTGTTTTAGTTTCCGATGCTGCTCAAGCAAATACCATGAAATGGGTCAGATTAAACAATGAGAATTTATTTGCTCACAGTTTTGGAGGTAAAGGAAAGCCCTCATCAAGGTGATGCTTCCTTCCTGAAGACTGACGTTCTGGGGCTGGCTGCTGGCTGGCTTTTCTGTCACATGGCAAGGCACATGGTGGCATCCTCTGGGTCTTTCTCCCTTCTCTTCCAAGTTCTGTCAATGCCCAGCCTCTTGATTCCTGTGACTTTCTCTCCTGTCTGAGTTTTATTCCACTTATAAAGGACTCCAGTAATAGGATTAAAACCCATCTTGACTGGGCTGGGCCACACCTTAACTGAAGTAACCTCATCAAAAAGTCCTACTTGCAGTGGATTCACACCCACAGGATTGGATTAAATTTAACATATTTTTCCGAGGTACATACAGCTTCAAACCACCACAGATGGCAGTGTTATTTGGAATTAGGATTAAGAGCTCTGCTGGAGATTTAGACTGCCAGTGCAACAATTTACTATCTATATGAACTTGGAAAATTTAATCTAGGCTTCAGGCTTCTCATATATAAAATAGTAGTAAATGTAGAGCATAGGACTGTTTGGATGATTAAATGAGATAATCCACGGAAGGTACTTAATATGTGTGTGTCACATAATACTCAATCCAATAAATGCTAATTTATTCCTTGGGTTTATAATAGTGTATTAATAATAGCAATACTTAATGAGTGCTTAGTATGAGCTTGGCAACATTTTAAGCATTTTCCTGAGCATTAACTCATTTAATCCTTACAACAATCCTCTGACAGAGATCTTAACAGAAAGGACTGGATTGTCAAATAAGACACACAAGAATCAAGTTTACTTGTATTTAAGCTTTACCAGTATCAAGCTTTACTAATATTCAATACAAGTAATCATAAGGCATAGGCTTAGCAGTGAGAGGTCAGGATGATCAATAAAGCTCCTCATATCCTTTTTTGCTCCATCAGGATACACTCTGGCCCAGATTAATATATAAAATCTCTAAATTACTTATGTATGTGGTTACTTTACTTACACAAAAAGGGGCCTTTTCAGTAATGACACATTTCCATTTTTTACTCAGTTGGCAGCTTACATGACATTTTCTGGGGCCTTGTCCCATAAATCCATAGATTTCAGGTTTGTTTACCATAAGCAATCAATAATGACAGTACTTCCTACTAAAGGCTTTCTATAGATAAGTACTCTCACTAGCAAGTATAGTTAGTGTGTTTGCCAGGAGGTTTGTCATTAGCATGTTTATAAAAATATCGGACCAGACTACCTTCTTTTTTTCCTGGGGGCCTTTAATAGAATGGATTGCAGGCATGCTGCTAGCTAGTTTCTTCCCAGGCAAGCACTATTATTATCCTTATTTTAAGGATGAAGAAGGTTAAGTAACTTGCCCAAAGTCTACCAGTAAACAATGGAGCCTGGATTAAAAAGATTAGCTTTGTTGAATACTCATATATGAGGAGGCTCTAAATTGCATAAAAATCCTCAACTGAACTCACATTTAACATCTCAATAACTTAAAATTTGAAAGAAAATATTCCAATAGATACATGAATTATACAAATAAATGGCAATACTTTAAGAGAGAATATTCTACAAACCTGGGTCTTCCTCTAGTGTTCCCTTTCTCCAGAATGGCACCATCATCTAGTTATGTAAACCAGAAATCTAGGCACTATCTGTGACATTTTCTTCTTCTTCACCTCCATATCCAATACTCCCATAACAATTCCTGTTCTTTCTACCTTCTAGATAATCTGATCACGTCATTCCCCTACCTAAAATATTTTACAGATTTCCATTATTACTAAAATAAGAACAAATTCTTCACCGTGTCTATGAAACACTATGTGGCTCAACTATCTTTCTAGCCTCAACTTGCATTATGCTCCTCCATGATCTCTGTACTCCAGCTGCACTGGCCTTTTTGCAAACCCTTGTAATTTCTGTGCTTCCTCCTTCCACATGGCCTTTTCACATGCTGTTTCATCTGCTTAGATATTCTTTTCTCTTCCTTTTTGCTTGGGTATTTTTTATTTTTCCTCTGACAGCAGTTGAGTTAAATTCTTTTCCTCAGTGAAGCCTTCTCTCGCCTCTCTGAAAATACCAAATTCCCCACTTATAAATTCTCAAAGTTTGGACTTTAGGTAATTTCACTGAGAAATAGTTCACTGAGAGTCAATTCTATGACCAATATTTTAAAAGCAAATTTAAGCCTATTTACAGAAGATCAGTTCATCATGCTGGTCTAGGATGGTTCCTTGAGGCTGTCTTTCTGGCAGTGGCATAGATGGTCAGAGTATAAGTCTGAAGACAGTAAACCGTGTTTAAGGAGAAACTCACCATTTGTTTACATTGTAATACTGGATCATTAGGCATTAAAGAAGCACTTGGCATCTGAAATGTGAAAACATGAAATTGTCATTCAGCCCAGACAGACTCAAATTCATGGCTAAAAAGCTGCTATGAAAGGATTGCTTCAAATCTTCTGTGAAATGAAGACTTCAAGAATCTTCAATAATTCAGTGAATTGGTCATTTGGTGAAATGATGATTTGGCAGACTACTTTTCATCAAATTAAATTTCTAGAAATTGGCTTTTGGTGAACTAGCTTTCAGTGGAGTGGCTATTAGGGAATTCAGTGAGTAGGTCATTTGGAAAATTGACTTTTGGCAAATTGGCTTTCTGCAAATTGATTTTTGGTGAACTGGCCTTCTTACAGCATCATATTCCTCACCTTTGT
Organism: Tolypeutes matacus; assembly: GCA_026826555.1. Classification (NCBI taxonomy): domain Eukaryota; kingdom Metazoa; phylum Chordata; class Mammalia; order Cingulata; family Chlamyphoridae; genus Tolypeutes; species Tolypeutes matacus. The sequence goes on along the minus strand of JAKSZT010054458.1, from coordinate 17,522,414 downwards.
AAAATTTTTCATAGAAAGGGTTTTCCATTTGTTTTATGATTATTGGGTTGGAGGCATTCTCCCCCATTGGACATAAGCATCACAAGGGGAGGGACACTATCTGTTTTTGTTTACCATTATATACTCAGTTCCTAGCCATAGTGTCTGGCACAGAGTAAGTACTCAATAAATATTTGTAGAATGAAAATTAAAAAAAAAAAACTTTGCTACAGATCAAAATAGAATAAAAATGAGTTTGGGCTTCAGTCAGCATGGTTTATTTACCAAATATCCAGAGGACCTAATTACAAGACAGTTGCTCATAGATAAGCAACTTATATGAAAGCATATATATATGATGGCACCATTTTAACCTTACTAATAATAATGACCAACCTTTATATACCTCTTTGTACCAAAATTACTCCTCTCAACAATCCTATGTGGTAAATCGTTACTGTTATTTTACAGATGAGGAGGCTGAAACACAAAAAAGATAGTGAATTTACACAAAGTCATACAGCTGGTAAGTGAAGAACTGGGATTTGAACACAGGCAATCTGGATCAACTATTAACGGTATATTGTCGTATTGCCAGTATATCCAACTACCAGTATATCCAATATCTTAATTCAGGAAAACTGGAATTTTAGTCAAAATGGGTGTGAAATGACTGGCTTATATCTTTCTTAGGATAAACTTTATGGAGGAGATAAGAGATATGAGAAAAGAAAAATGTTCTTAGTACAGATACTGTGATCTAAGAATGTGATTTTGAAAGTGTCATGCTGGATAATGATCAATGATGGGCTAAAATATGGTTGAAAATGGCAAGAGAAGGGTCATTTATTATGACTATCAGCCTCCTGAAAAGCTACACCTAAAACATACATTATATATATAAGAGTGTGCTTGCTTTGTAAGCATACCATCAATGCAAAATCTCTGTGTATAATACACTGGAACTAAAAATAGCATCCTTGCTATACAGAGTCAGCTTTAAGACAATTTTCCTAATGTCTCCGTCTTACCAGATTTCTTCTCTAAGTTCCTTCTGTATAGAAATTCTGGAGCTGACACCATTTCTCATAAGGTCACATGGGTGGTAAGAAAATAAGAGAGGTTTATCCATGATAAATATGGGGAGCAGGGAGTGAGATTAAATAATTCAAGGAGGCCTAGTTAGTGTTATTAAAAGGTCAAATAGAGAAAATTAGAACTTTATGTTTTAATGTAAACCTTTATATTTATCATCTAGTGAGGAGGGCAACATTCTGTGTATATCACCTCTAATTTTTACAACAGTCTTGCTAGGCATTATTCTCTCCCATTTTACAAATAATGAGGGGTCGGATGTGGCTCAACTGGTTGGGCATCCGTCTCCCATATGGAGGGACCCGGGTTCGATCCCTGGGACCTCCTGGTAAAACAACAACAACAACAACAACAACAACAACAAAAAATAAAATCATACAAATAATGAAACAGATTTAGAGAGGGTAATTTTCCCAAGGTCATATGTCTAGTAACTGTCTAATTTCAAAGCCCATGCAATTTCCACTACCCACACTGCCCTTGAAAGATTATAAATGGTAGGGTCAAGAATAATGGTATTGATAATTGCATGTTTGTTCCCAAGCACATGTAACACAATGTGAAGGAAAGCAAATTTTATGCTAAGAAAAGAATGCCGGCAAATGATACAAATGAAAGAGTTTAGATGCCTGCTGTGAAAAGAGCCTGTTCAAATAAATGGAGTATTATATTACTACAGCCATCTGTCAAAACCTAGCAACAATATATTGCAACACAAATATTTTTGGTTTGAATGTAGGACTAAGATGCTATCCTTGAGAATATTCCATTTAATGTATCTCAAGTAATTCTGCATATACTTAAAATGGAACTCAGTATATCAAATGAAAGATAAACTACTGATTTTCACAGTTCCTTTTCTCAATAAGATGAAAATGTTGTTTTATAACTGAAGATTTTCAGAAAAATATAATGACTATAGACCAAAATTGAAAGGTTCAAAATGATTCAAGCAGTCATTCAGAAAACTTCATCAGCAGTTCTTAATTGACCTTGTGGAGAATAATTTCATCAAATTCTGTGGAAGCAACATGACTGGATTCATGTAAATTCATTTCATCACATGATGCTCACTTTTTTCTGCCATTGCTATACATGAGTACTGTTGTTGGGCTAAAAGTTATAGGTATTAGGTATATTCATTTTTAAAGTATATTTTAGGAGTTAATCGCAATAGCTTTTTTTCCCCATATCTGCTGAAAGCTTGACTGCTACAAAAAGTTAAACAAATACACATTTTTAGATCTGTGTGATTCTTTACTCCACATAGAACTATGGAAAGTGTAGGTTTGGGCTCCAAATATTTTAGAGAGACTCCATTGCATTATTTACTAATAAATATTTTTTGAAACAAGATAAAAAAATAGCTTTCTTTTTAAAGTTGTCTTTAATCTTTAGCCATTAAAAAAAAAAAAAAAACCTTTGAAGAGGCTCCTTCCTACCCCTCCAAATGCATGCACACACTACATCCTAAGTTTGTGACCATGATGTGTTATTATATGATATGGAAATTCTGTCTTCTTTCTTTTTTGTTTGTTTGTTTTTTGTTGTTGTTTTTAGCAGGAAAAGTTGTACATTATCCTTTATCTTTGTATGAATAATGTTGCTTCATTAATTTTGTGGTTTAATTTGTGGAGGAACTAATCTTGACCTTCCAATCTCTAGCTTTTGTAACTTTTTCTGTTTATTATTATTATTTTTTTGCTTATTTATAACTTTCTAATAACATAGACCAAGAAGGGATTTTCTGATATAACATTACTTCCAAAGAAAGCAACAATGAAGGCAGTTTTTCCATAAGGTTTGGTGTTCTGCAGAATCATCTCCAAGCAGAGCTGATTCAACTATGAAAAATAAGGTATTCCGAATACTTTCTCTGGCTCTTTTGAGTTGGTAATCAAGAAAGTAGCATTGCCTTGTTTGTTTTTTAAAAGGTAGAGAGTATAAATATTTGTGTGTGTTTGACCAAAAATGTGATTCAATAATAGGGAAAATGGTGCTGCATATGCTTTTTACTCCTAGAACTTGGGTAAAAGGGTTGATAAATTTTTTCCTAATTTTTCCTAAAATTTTCCCTGCACATTTTCAGGTTAATCTTTTGCTTTGCTAAACTAACCAAGCCATACCCTTTTTGGAGAATATTTTTCCAGTCTGAGTGATATAGATAGGGGAGAGTGATTAAATTTAAATCAAGATGAGACTAAATGGTTCTGGCAGTAGACAATGAGAGGTAGGCTAGACCAGTATTTAAGATATAAATAAAATTAGCCTGTCCCAGACTATCAGGTTAAGAGAAATTTTTTCTCACACTCCTGCTATAAGGTTTCTCCCACTTTAGAATAGGAAAATAGGGTTAAGTGATGTGATTTTGCTTTTTCAAACAACTTTCCTATAATATATTAAATGATAACTATGCTGCCAACATGATTTATCTTTGCCCAGACTTTCAATGGTTGAATTCTTATGTTAAAATAAATTCTTATATTTGGGAGGAGGCAAGATGACATTGGTTTAAGAGGGCACTCACTGACTCGCTCTCTGAGGACGGCCGATGGTGGACAGGGTCCTGCCTGGGGGTCTGTGCTGTGAGCGCATGGAATGAGTACCTTGGGGACATCTATCTGGAGGCAGCTCGACGGTGTGGATTGCTTGGTAGAGATTCGTGAGTTTTAAGCCTACCTGTGGTGGTTAACACAGATGGCTGAGCCCCACCCTCAGGGAAAAAGGCTTTTTGAGCCGCGACTCCCGCCCACCAGCAACCTGGTGAGAGGGAGCGTTCTCCAAGAGTGGGAGGGTTCTGGCGAAGGGTTGAGAGGGGTTTCCTTTCTGTGGATTTGGCTGCCTAGAACCCCGTGCAGCTGGGGGGAACAAAATAGCTGGATTGAATCAACACCAGGCAGAGGGGAGGGGCAAATCTGCTGAGGAAGCTGACTTACCTAGCTGCCCAGGGATATGCCCCAACTCCGACTGGCAACCCGGTGAGAGGGAGCATTCTCCAAGAGTGGGAGGGTTCTAACAGAAGGTGGAGAGGGGTTTCCCTTCTGTGGATTTGGCTGCCTGGATCCCCTCATGGCTTTGGGGAGCAGATAAGCCAGCTTGAAGCAGCGCCAGGCTGAGGGGAGAGGCAAATCTACTGAGGAAGCCTGATTTACCCAGCAGCCCAGTGACACTGAGGCTTGGCTCTAGAAGGGGCAGAGTCAGCCAATTTTAATCGCTCTGCACTGACAAGCATCAGAGCTTCAGCTCCCATGGAGAGGCCAGGAAGTGGGAAGTGCTTGATTAGTTTCCATGAGCCTAGTTAGGATGCCCTTGGTGAAGGGGGTAGTCTAGAAGAGGACTTCTTTTGGGTCCCTTATTTCGCAAAAAAAAAAAAAAAAAAAAAAAAAGACAGTCACTTTAAAAAATAAAAAATGAATTCTTCTTTTAAATTTAGTTTAATAGCTAAAATCTGCCTCAAAACCTGCAGATAGAACCTTGCAGGGCAATTGATTGGTGAACACAAGCAGGCTGAGAGGTTCCACAAGGACCCAAGAAGGAACGCTGTTCTTCCTTAGCTTTGTTTGACTGCTTGCTTGTGTGGTTGTTTGGTTTTTCTCTGTTTATTTGTTGTCTCTTGCTTTTTTTTCCTCTTTCCTTCCCCCGTTCTTTTTAATTAGGTGCTGCTAGCTTGTCTCTTCTTTGCTGTGCTTCTTCTTCAGTAATTTCCCATTCTCTCTATATTGATTTTGTATTCCAAACTATCTCCTATCCTTCCTTCATCTTTCTGCCTTCTGCTTTCTGTTGTGGCTCTTATACGTATTTTCATATGCCCACAACTTAAGGGTGACCGTTTCTATACTATCTATTTTGTTTTCTTCTATTTTTATTAATATTAACTCTTTCCTTTCAGCCCTTTCTTCACTATTTCTCTCCCTCTTCATAATTCTAGCCTTCTAAATCACTATATATATATATTCCTCTATTTGGTTTCCCAGTCCATTGTAGGTACTCCACTTTTTTTCCTATTACTCTACACTGCCTACATGAGTTAAATATTCATTTCACTAACTCTTATATGGCCCCTCTTCTAACTTTTATCAATATTACTATTATCCTTCTTCCTTCCTCACATCTTTCGATTCCTCTGGCCCTAATCTTTTGCCTTCAAGGTAACAGAGAGAGAGGCAAGGAAATAAAATAAGAATAAAAAGTGTCAAAGAGACAACATAACACACACACAGAACCACCAGCTAAATAAAACTCTAGAGCAGAGAGAGAAGCTAATCAACTGAATAAACCCAACAAGATAAAATGATGACTAGAGGGCAACAAAAAATTACAAACCACACTGAGAAGCAAGAAGACATGGACCAGTCCAATGACCAAACTAAAACCAGGAATATATGCACAACATTGAACAACTAATCAAAGCTTTCCAAACAAATATCATGGGCCAACTTAATGAAGTGAAGGAAGAGATTAAGGATATAAAGAAGACACTGGGAGAACATACTGAAGAAATTGTAAACATACATAAAAAGATAATGGATATGATGGTGATCAGTGGCACAATCCAAGAAATCAAAAAGACTCTGGATTCACATAACAGCAGATTTGAACAGGCAGAAGCAAGAATTAGTGATGTGGAAGACAATACATCTGAAATCAAACAGATAGTAGAACAGATAGACAAAAAGATAGAAAAAATCCAGCAGAGACTCAGGGATTTAACCAACAACACAAAACACACAAACATACGCATTATGGGCATCCCAGAAGGAGAAGAGAAGGGAAAGGGAACAGAAGGACTGCTGAAGGAAATAATGGCTGAAAACTTCCCAACCCTATTGAGAGAGATGGATGTGCAGATCCAGGAAGCACAGCGCACCCCAAATAATATAAATTGCAACAGGCCAATGCCAAGACATATACTTGTCATAATGTCCAATGCTCAAGACAAAGGGAAAATACTCAAGGCATCAAGAGAAAAGAGAACCATCACATACAAGGGAAGCACAATAAGATTAAGTGCTGATTTCTCAGCTGAAACCATGGAGGCAAGAAGTCAGTAGTATGACATAGTCAAAGTACTAAAAGGAAAAAACTTCCAGCCACAAATTCTCTATCCAGCAAAACTGGCATTCAAAAATGATGGAGAGTTCAAAATATTCACAGATAAACAGAAATTAAGAGAGTATGTCAATAAGAAACCTGCACTTCAAGAAATACTATGGGAAGTTCTACAAGTTGAAAGGAAAAAACAAGGGACAGAGAGTTGGGGGAGAGTTTGAAAACAACGAAAAAGACAAAAACAGAAACAAAACAACATATGACATACATTAACCCAAAGAAAATATGGCTGAAGTAGGAAATTCATTGCGAGTAATAATTGCATTAAAATTCATTAACTGAATGTTAATGGATTAAATTCATTGCGAGTAAATAATCACATTAAAATTCATTAACTGAATGTTAATGGATTAAATTCACCACTCAAGAGACACAGATTGGCAGAATGGATAAGGAAATATGATCCATTTATATGCTGTCTATAAGAAACCCACCTTCAACCCAGGGATTCAAGGAGGCTGAAAGTGAATGGCTGGAAAACAATTTTATAAGCTAACAATAGCCAAAAAAGGACAGGAGTAGCTATTGTAATATCAGACAAAATAGACTTTAAATGCAAAACTATTGTAAGAGACAAAGATGGACACTATATATTAGTAAAAGGGGTAATCTCTCAAGAAGAGAGAACAATCATAAACATTTATGCACCTAATCAGGGTGCCTCAAAATACATGAGGCAAACTCTGGAAAAACTAAGTGGAGAAATAAATGCCTCTGCAATTATAGTGGAGGACTTTAATAAACCATTATCACCATTAGACAGAACATATAGACAGAGAATCAATAAAGAAACAAAGGCTCTGAACAATACATTAGAGGACCTGGACTTAATAGACATATACAGAACACTACACCCAAATACAGCAGGATTTACATTCTTCTCGAGTGCACATGGATCATACTTCAAGATAGACCACATGCTAAGCCACAGAACAACTCTCAATGAATTCAGAAAGATTGAGATTATACAAAGTAATTTCTCTGACCACAACGGAATGAAATTGGAAATCCCTAAGGGTCAGAGAAACATGTTAGGCACAAAGATATGGAAGTTAAACAACACACTCTTAGACAAACAGTGGGTCAAGGAGGAAATCTCAAAAGAAATCAGTAACTACCTTGAAACTAATGAAAATGACAACACAACATATCAAAACCCATGGGATACAGCCAAAGCTGTCCTGAGAGGGAAGTTCATAGTCATAAATACATATTTTAAAAAAGAAGAAAGAGCTAAAATTGAAGACCTAACTGCACACTTGGAGGAATTGGAAAAACAACAACAAACTAATCCTAAAGGAAGTAGAAAGAAGGAAATAAGATTAGAGCAGACTAAATGAAATAGAGAATAAGAAAGCACTAGAAAAAATAAACAAAACCAAAAGCTGGTTCTTCGAGAATATCAATAAAATTGACAAACCCTTTGCCAGACTAACAAAGAAAAAGAGAGAACAGATACAAATACACAAAATAAGGAATGAGCAAGGGAATATCACTAGTGACCCCATAGAAATAAAGAGTATCATAAGAGGATACTTTGAAAAAATTATACACCAACAAGAATGATAATTTAGAGGAAGTGGACAAGTTTCTAGAAACTCACAAACAGCCTACATTGATGAAAGAAGATATTGATGAACTCAACAGTCCAATTACAAGTAAAGAGATTGACTCAGTCATCAAAACCTCCCAGCTAAGAAGAGCCCAGGACCAGATGGCTCTACAGCTGAATTCTACCAAACATTCTGGAAAGGGCTAACACCAGTTCTGCTTAAGCTCTTCGAAAAAATAGAAGTAGAAGGAATATGGCCTAACTCATTCTACGATGCCAACCTTACCCTAATAACAAAACCAAAGATACCACAAGAAAGGAAAATTACAGACAATTTCTCTAATGAACCTAGATGCTAAAATCCTCAACAAAATACTTGCTAATCGCATTCAACAGCATATCAAAGGATTATACACCATCACACTGTTCGCAAGAATTGTTCCTGACACCCCTCCCCCTCCCCCTGCTGCATCTCACAGGTCCTCTCTAGGCATCTTTTGCAGGTGGGTTCACAAGGCAGAGGGAAGGGAACTTGCCTGTGTAGAAGGGATTTCTTTATTAGATAGCACTTGGATCAGGTGCCTTCTGATATCCTAACTGACTGAAAATAGACAGCTAACACTTACCTGACCAACTAGAGACAAATAAAATGTTTGCCTTGAAACTCAGAGGCCAACTAAAGCAGGAATCCCTTCTTCCTTTGCATCCATTGCTCCAACCTACTATATGAAATGGAATGTAGACAGTAAGGAGATGCTCTTCAAAAATAGGTAGAGATATACTAGATTTTTTGAACGTTTGCATTTAAGTTAGGTAAACTAATAGGAATAGTTTTTGATGTAAGTTTCATTGTATTGATAAAAAAATAAGCACGCTGTAAGAATTGCTAAATTAAAGATTTTCAAAAGGGCAAAATTAATGTTTGATTTGTTTGGAATTATTTAAATGCTTAATGAAGTTTTAACCCTCAGTCAAATTCTTCCTCATAGATCTTTTACACTATTATGGACAAGTCCCCAAATAAATCTGAATGCTAATGCAATATAGGCATTCTCCATAATTTTACACTTAAATGACTAGCTTATTAAAAATAGAATCAAACCCTGGGACTTATTGCATTCACACAGATCATCACTGTGCAATTATAAGTTGTTTTCTGCCAGTCTCCATAAATAAATTGTAGTTACAACTCATGTATTTTTTGATACTAACTTTTCATATAATGTGAATTTTTAATAAAATTTAATATTGACAATAAATTATAGAATAGTAGTAAAGGAAATAGGTTAGTTGAGTGAATAGTAAAGTAGAAATACACTACTAAGGGATGGTTAGGTGAACAATGTTTCCAATTTTACTTTGAACAGGGTTAAATTTCATGAAAAAATTATATTAGACATTTGAAAAAATGCTTTGATTCCCAGAATTGTGTTTTTGGTATGTTACTAAGAAAACTGAATGTATTTTTTAGAACTGTGGGAGTAGAAACCACATACCCACAACTTTTTTGTACTGGCAGTGTGCTCTTGAGTAAGTTATTTAACCTGACTTTCTCATTTGTAACATAGGGTAATGATACCTCATTGTGTTGTCATAAATATAATCTAAGTAACCCCAAATAAAATATGTGAAATCACATAAGCTTTTATCATCTGTGAGAGGTCCAGCACCTTGTCCAGTATTCTAAGAGATACCCAAGAAACTTAAAAGTAGTGAAGCTGTTTGGCAATTTGATGTAATTATGAATTCCAAAAATATAATTGGATCATGCTTGTAAACTGATCTGTTAATCTTGGCATGATTAAATTATGATTAGGGTGTTGAACTGGGCCACGTCAGTAGGGCATTGAGCCCCACCCCTTGGTGGGTGGTGGAATCGAATATAAAAGGCAAGGCAAGGGACAGAAGAAGTAGTTTTTGAGAAGAGTTTTGACGTTGGAGAGAAGGCCCCAGGAGAAGAGAAGTGGGCTGTTCGCCTGATAGTCTACATCTGACCTTGTGGAGGAACCAGAGCTGCTAAGTCTGGAGAGAAACGCAGCCCCAGGAAGAGGAACCCAAGAAGACTGAACCCTGGCAAACGTCGGCAGCTGTCTTGCTCCAACACATGGCAATGGACTTTGATGAGAGAAGAAATTTAATGCTTTATGGCCTGGTATCTGTGGACTTCTTCCCCAAATAAATACCCTTTATAAAGACCAACCATTTTTGGTATTTCACATTAGCACCCCTTTGGCTGACTAATACAAGTAGTTTCTTTGGAAATCTGCAGAGGTGCTTTGGAGGTTCTGCAAACATTTAATTTGAATATCATTTTAAAATTTAGTTTTTATTTATCAGGCACACTACTTTAAGATGTATAACAGAAGAAACAGTTCTCTTACCCGCCCTCCCTACTCCTACCCCTGCCCCAACTACTTTCAACTCCTTTGAGATTGTTCTCTTATTTTTCTGCTATATTTCTATATACCACTACTTCATGATATTTTAAATTTAAGACTATTTTTTATTGTTGTCCTATTATGGAAGGTGAGGATATAGCTCTCTTATAAAAACATCTCCCACGCACTACATACTTGTACCAGGCACACACATTTCTTCTCCATTTTCCCCATATACTTATATAATAATTTTTGGTTAAATAGGCAGAATCCTACATGCAAATTCAAGTGTGGGAGGTTATTAGGAATGCTCATGGGATCAATGTCTGTGGATGGGAATTGAAGAAAGCAGGTTTGGGCAGAAAGAAATGCTGAGATGCTATGATTTATCTTAACAGAGGCCTGAACTGACCATATGGGGAGTTCTAAAGATAGTATGATTGGGGTCGGATGTAGCTCAACTGGTTGGGCGTCCGTCTCCCATATGGAGGGACCTGGGTTTGATTCCCGGGACCTCCCGGTAAAAAAAAAAAAAAATTAAAGATAGTATGAGTTTGGGAGAAATGACTAGGCCTTTATATACACACATTTGTCAGTTTTTGGATATGGGACTCTTAGGACAGGGCCATAACTTTGACCAAAGTGGCTCTCTTCAGCTGTGGCAGTTCCTAAAGGGAGCTGGCAGCTTAGGGCTGTCTGCCAGAGCAATAGTCCCCAAAATAGGATAATAAATTCTTTATTTCTGAAGGGGGATCTGGATAGTGAAACACTGTGTCCAGCACTGTAGAAAGTTGGAAGCCTTTCTTCAGTTTGAGTAGACTTGGTCCCTTTTAGTCCAAGCTACATCCATAATTCTGATACAGACCTCTTTCTGGATGAAGATCAGGATGCTGCAAACAACATTCTTAAGATTCTTTATTTTTTATTTTTATTTTGTTGAAGTTTATCATTCATACATGAACATACATAAACAATAAATGTATAGTGAAAGTTGTGAACTTATAAAACAAACATGCATAACATCATACAGGGCTCCCATACATCATCCACCACCAATACCTTGTGTTGTTGTGAAACATTTGCTAGAAATTATGACAGAATATCGTCAAAATATTACTAAAGTACTAACTATAGTCCATACCTTACGTTTGCTGTATTTCCCCCCAACCCACCCTATTATTATTATTTTTATTTATTTATTTAAATTTATCTATTTTTATCCCCCATTTTTGCTGTTTTTGTGTCCATTCGCTGGGCAACTCTCTGTGTCCATTTCCTGCCCTCTCTGCTCCTCCTTCTCCTCCTGTCTTCACTGGGATTCAATCCTTGGGACCTCCAGTGTGGGAGACAGGCATCCTACCACCTGCGCCACCTTAGTTCCTGGTTTTTTGGTGTGTCTCATCTTGGCTCTCCCTTGTGTCACTCTCCTGTTACGTCATCATCTTGCTGTGTGGCTTGGCTGGGCCTGAAGGTGCACCCATGCATGGGGTCTGGGGGGCTCACCTGCTCATGGGGCCTGGTGGCACACCCATGCACAGGGCCTGGTGGCCCATGCACCTTCTATATTTTTCTTTTTTTAAAATTTTTACCGGGAGGTCCTGGGGATCGAACCCAGGTCCCTCCATATGGGAGACAGTCACCCAACCCTTTGAGCCACATCTGCCCCCCTGCATATCTCTTAAGGTTGACCAAAGATACCTAGCGATACAGTCATTTCCCATACAGGATGGCCATGTAATAAACCAGGCTTGGTTTATCACCAGCATTCTAAAAACCAGTCCTAGGTAGAAACATTAGGTCTGGGGACATATGCATGGTTTCTAATATAGTGAATGTTTAGCTTACCCTGATTATCACAAAATCAGGGCAGCGAGAATATTCACATCATCCTTAAGATTCTTAGTTGTCCTTTGTCTAGTTGAGGGTCTAGTATGCATCACCTTAAATCTTTCTGAGGTCTTATCAAAGTTTCTTAGGGTTACAGTTTTGATTTTATCTTTGTCTAAGGCCATTTCTTTCTTTTTGTTTGTTTGTTTGTTTTTGAGGTACTGGGGCCAGGGATTGAACCTGGGTACCCTGCATGTGGGAAGACACCACTCAACCCCTGAGCCACATCGGCTCCTCTGAGTTGGTTTTTTTCATTTGTTTGCTTGTTATTTTGTTTGTTTGTTTTTTAGGAGGCACTGGGGATTGAACCGGGAACCTCCCATGTGGGAAGCAGGTGCCTGTTCAACCGCTTGAGCCACATCTGCTCGCAAGGCCATTTCTTACTTTGAGAAACTTTTTTGCTGGAGATGCTTTGGATGAAAAGCAATTTGATATTTCAATCTGGCAAGTCCTGGGCCCTCTATATTTCCTGTATACTCTGTTTGCAAAGAGCAGTACCTTCATTATTTTATCTCTTTAATCCTATACCTTGTCATACATAGCTAAGAGAAGACAATGGACACTTTCAACAATGGAAACTTTCAACATTTTGCCTGAACGCTCATTAGCTGGCTCCACAAATTCCTTAGGTACATCATCTGGCTCCCAAGTTACTGCAAGTAACAGTTTTTGCCAAATATTCAACTACTATATGAGTTGCCATTTTTCCAACCTCCAATAACATTCATCACTGCATTTCAGCCCACTAATGATTTGTTTGCCATTCCTCCAGCCATCACCAAGAGTCTCCTTGCTGCTTTTCCAGCCTCTGCTCACTGCATGGCCACAATTCAATGATACATATTTCAGGTTTTTGTTGTCAGCATTCCACGTCTAGGTACAAATTTCCATATCAATTATTATTGCACAACAAAACACCTCCAAACTTAATGGTTTGCAAACAACAACCCATTAATTTACCCATGATTCTGCAATTTGGGTTGGGTTCAGCAGTACAGTTCTCCTGGTCTTTCTAGGGGGTACAATACTCTGGTTGCCTCACAGCAAGTATGTCTGGTTGTTGGCTGGGGCTTTTGGCTGGGAACTTTTTATTATGTACAGATGCTCTCAAAGCAAGTCACAAGACCAGCCCAAATTCAAGAGGATAGGATAGCCTAGGTTTCTTTTATACTGGTGGCACCAGTTCTACAGCAACGGTTCTTAACCAGGGGTCCACAAACCCCTTAGGGGTCCATGGAAAGATTTCAGGGGGTTCGTGAGCTTGAATTGAAAATTCAAAAATACATTATTTTTGTGGGGACATGTTGGTGTTGGTGTGATATATTTATTAAATAATATATAGTATAGTGTGGACTTAGTATGATTTTTATTTTGATGAAGCATGTTCTGAGTACAGTGGATAACTGCCTGCAAAAAGGTTAGTAAGGATGGCGGAGATGGTTTTATGATGCCATGGGAAAACTCGAATTTCCAAATGTTTGCCAAAAATGACTGAACAGATGTTGAACCGTATTAGGCTATCAGGTATTGAAATTATGGGAAAATTGTAAAACATAATTTTAAATGATCCTAAAGTTTAATTTAAAGACATTCCGATGTTGAGTGTCATAAAACTATCTGCTGCTACATTCTGAGAAGGGGTCTGTGGTTTTTACCTGACTGGCAAAGTACCGTGGAACAAAAAAGGTTAAGAACCCCTGTTCTGGAGTGCTGTTCTGCGTGGAGAGCTGGTACAGCAAGATGATGCAACAAAAAGAGACACAGTGGAGAGATGATAAGAGACGCAGAAGACCAGGGAGCTGAGGTGGTGTAAGAGATTGAGCGCCTCTCTCCCACTCCGGAAGTTCCCAGGATCAGTTCCTGGTGCCACCTAAAGAGAAAACAAGCAGACACAGAACACACAGCGAATGGACAGACAGACAACGAGGAGGGGTGGGGATAAATAAAGAAATCTTTTTTTTAAAAAAAGAACCCCTGTGCTATAGGGATCTCTAAAGTTGAGTCCAAGGTTTAGAAATTACACAGCATCACTGTTTTTTAAAAAAAATTTTGTTTTTTGGCTCCCTTGTCTGTTTCCTCATTATTTGCTCATTGTTTTTGCTTGTCTGGTCGTTGTTTTTGCTTGTTGTCTGCTTGTTGTTTTTGCTTGTTTTCTGTTTTTTCTTTAGGAGGCACCAGGAACCAAACCCGGGACATCCCATGTGGGAGGCAAGTGCTCAACTGCATGAGCCACATCCGCTCCCTGCTCATTTTGATTTTGCTCATTGTCTGCTCATTGGTTTTGCTTGTTGTCTGCTCATTGTTTGTTTGTTTTCTTTAGGAGACACCGGGAACCAAACCCGGGACCTCCCATGTGGGAGGTGGATGCTCTGCTTAAGCCGCATCTGTTCCCCGCAGCATCACTTTTGCCACATTCTTTTGGTCAAAGCAAGTCATAAGACCAGCCCAAATTTAAGAGGATAGGAAATAGATTCTATCTCTTAATGAGAGGAGTTTAAAAGAATTTGTGATTGAAGTGATGAATGTACAACTATGTGATTATACCAAATACCATTGATTGCACACCTTGGATGAATTGTATGCTTTATTAATATGTATCAATAAAATTGATTTGTTAAAAAAGAGAATTTGTGTTCACATTTAATCTCTGTGTTTTTAAATATTCTTGGTTGACTCTCTTACGATATCTTCATCCATTTCTTCATTCATTTTGTCACTTTCTTGTTAAATTAAAAGTTAGCAAATATTTATGCCAGAAACACTGGGGATGCAAAGATCTATAATTTGGAATCTGCTAAAATTGTAATGTTCTGAGACTTACACTGTGGTTTTTTATTTCTTGACTTTGAAAGTTTCACCATTGTGAAAAACGTATAATAAGATTCAATCTCGCCACTAAATTGCAAAAAACCCTTCTAAATGCTGAATGAAATGTTAAGATGAACAATGCCTTTCTGTGAATAATTTTTTTTCTAACTTCATTTTCACAATAGCTTGGTTTCAGACCACATAAATTAATAAAGAGCAAGCAGAGACTTGTTTTTCTCAACATGCGAAGATAAGGCTTTTTGTTTGTTTTGTTTTAAAGGGGCCTGGGTGGTTTTAAGATGCTGAGAGAACCCAGGAACATCCAAGCACCCTTAACCCAGGAACATCCAAGCACCCTTAACCCTTACAGAGCCTTGAAAGGCATGAGTGGAAGTAGTTAGCTCTCCGGATGGGGAGTTCATATTAATCAAGAGCACTCTTGGCACATATTAAACATGATTCCCTTCAGTGTTCTGCCTAGACACACCCTCCTCTTCCCCAAGAATTGGTTGCTTTTATGATCCCAAGATGCAAACTTGATCCCAAAAAGACAAACCTTTTGACTAGACTACAATTAGTCTGCAGTTGGGCACTACAAAGGAGCCAGCCAGGCAGGAATGTTAGCACCAGGTACCAGAAGAGACCTCTATGATCAGAAGCCAACACTACAACCAGTGGACAACCTAACAATTTCTCTACAGATGGGTACTGTCAAAGTTGCTTCCCAGAAAGGAATGAGTGTGTATGGGCTTGGATGGCAAGTGTATGATCCCAAATATTGTGCTGCTCCAAAAGAACCTTTATCATTCACAATGGAAGCCGAAGAACAGGAATAAATGGATCAGAAATCAGTGATAGCAATTATCAGGCAGAATATCCCAATGACTATCATGGTGAGTACCAAGATGACTTCCCCAAAGATTATCAATATGGGGACCAAGGTATTGATTATTAGATACACAAGAGGAGAGCTCAGTATTTAGTCCAGTTTTTACTCAGTAAGAACCAAGCTAGCCTTGAGTAATTTTTATCTTGCTTCCTAAAACACTATTATGCTTATTTACCTAGAAGAAATATTGTCTTACATACATTCCTTTTTCCTTTCCTGCCTCTTCCCTAAATAGTTGCCTTTTAGTGCTGTAACAGTTAAATCATACAGCATAATCAATAACTTGCATATGAAGTAAAAAGGAATACTGTGAAAGGGGAGTACTCTTGTACAGCCAATTCTTTTATTAAAGATCTGTGCATTTTTACAAACTTCTACTTAAACTGGTATTTTCAGACAATAGGAAGCTTCTTTTTTTTTTTATACAGTTTAGTACCTGGTTTTACATGGAAGACTAAACTCATGCTTATAGCAAAATGTGGTCTTTAGCAAACTAAATCTAAAATGCAGCATTTTAGGAATTTACGTATCAATGTTTTTACAGTATTGTTTGCTAACTTTTAAATAAAGTCATGATCAGTGTGCATTTGTGGTTATATGTGTACTCATTCTCTTACCCAAGGTGACAGCTTTTTAGAGTGGGTTTTCTAAAGGAGCATGTGCAAAACCAGCCTGCAGACATTTAGGTCTTGGTGGTGCATTTGCCCTTTCTGTTTGTGCCAATGTATCGATGTAGAATTGCTCTTTTATTGAACTGTATTTATTGCTGCATTTCTAAGCATAAACTTATCCATTGTATTTTTTATAAATAAATATTTGTTTGAACATTAAAAAAAGAGTTAGTTGCTCTTCTTTTGTGTTGCTCTAGCAATGTGTATAGCATTCATGATAAGGCATGTATGGCAAATTTTGAGCTCTGGCATATTTAACCTTCAATTGTGATATTCTCAAGAGCAAAGCTTTATTTATCTTTGGACTCTCAGCTTCTAGCACTGAGCCTCATAAATGGTAAGCACCTAATATCTTTGTAAAATACATAAATAAATGGTATGATAGCTTGGCATATATGAATCAGGATGAAGTTATAAATTATTCCAATTATTTTGTAAACTACTGTAGTGCCAGAATTACATGTTAAAGTCAGAGAAAGTCAATTAGAAAAGTATTTTGAGTCAATCAGAATAATTTTTTTTTTCATTTTTAAATAGCTGAGTAAAAAGACTCAGAGTTTAAGGAACTGCCTAAGCTGGTTAATTGTAATATTAGCACAAAAACAGAATATTTTGACCCCCCATTTCAGTGTTCTTTTCACTAAACTGATGTATTCTTTCATCCCAGGCTTTCTGGATTTTGGTCTCATTTTTAATTTGGCAAGAGCTTTTCCAGTATTGCCTAAACTGACTATAGCAGATTTGCTTAGAAGAACACTAATGGGTTCTTCTCAGCATAGATTTTCCCTTATCTGTTAGCTCCTTCAGTCTTAGTTTTCACTTTGAAAATCTGTTATGTTCTTAGGGAAGGAACTGAGGTCTTTCAGTGTGATAAATCTCTTCCACTCTGAACACAATCCTTGGTATATATATAATGCTAAATAAATATATGTTGTCAAATTTATTTATATTTTTGAAGTAAAACTAAGTTTTTTTTTTAGTTTTTCATTTGCTGTTACACTATAATATTTTTTTAAAAAATATATTTATTTTAAAGAAACTTTAGATTACATAAATGTTACACAAAAAATATAGGGGATTCCCATATGCCCCACTCCCCACCCCTCTCATACCTTCCCACATCAACAACATCCCTCATTAGTGTGGAACATTTATTACAATTGATAAACACATGTCGAAGCATTGCCACTAACCATGGATTAACCAGATCACACTCTGTCCCGTGTAATCCTGTAAGTCGTGACAAAATATACAATGGCCTGCATCTGTCATTGCAATGTAATGCAGGACAATTCCAATGTCCCAAAAATGCCCCCACACTGTACCCATTCCTCCTTCTCCTTTCCTTCAGAACCTCTGGTGGCCGCTGCCTCCACATTAATGATAAAAGTTCTTCCATTGCTAGAATAACAATAAATCTATAGTAGAATAATAGTAAGTCTAATTTAGTTCATTATTCATTCCCCAATCTTGAGGATTTTGGGGTGGTGATGACCACTCTGCCTCCAGTTGAGAGGGTATTTAAATCCCATGGGGTAGATAGATGGAACACTCTTGCTTACAGTTGCAGACTTTCTGCTCCTTGGGATGGGTGCCATTCATCATCATCACCCTGTTAATTGTCCTGGGTGAAGCCATTGAACTGGAAAGTAGGTGTTGCAACTCTGCTGAGATTCAGGGCCCAACTGCCACATGGATGGACCAAAGACTTAAGTCTCTAGGACACACACCTATCAAGTATAGTAATAATTATAGGTTCAAATGGAAGAGGCAGAAGAACCACGTGCAGGGAAACCACAAATGAGTCCAACTCCATCACACTGAGGAGCATAAATTCCAAGGTAAGGCCCACTGGCAGGGCACCAAACTCCTGAGCTGTCTGCCCTGCCCAAGTGTCTGAATGTCCCTAGAGCCCTCAGGAGCCCTGCTATTTGAGGCAATACTGTGGCAGTCAATGAGATCCTGCTGAGATGTGCATAAGCACAACCTCTGGAATGACTTCCCAACTCACTTTGAAATTTCTTAACCAAAAAGAATTCATTTGTGTTTACCATTTCCTCCTTATGGTCAAGGTCTTTTTCCAGGTTTATTGCTAGTCGGCGTTTGGTAGTAATCCCTCGGTGCTAGGGAGGCTCATCTCCAGAAATCATGTCCCACGCTGGGGAGGTAGGGAAGGTAGTGCATTTATATGCTGAGTTTGGCTTAGAGGCCACATTTGAGCAACAAGGTGGCCCTCAGGAAGTAACTCTTAGGCAACATATAATGCTAGGCTAAGTTTCAATTTCAAAAGAAAAGGTTCATAAGTACAATTATCAATATCAAGGGCTTGGTGCAATGGTCCGTTCTTGTTCACTAGGCACTGCCCCTGTACTTGGGGGATTCTTGCTGTCCCATTAGAGAATGTAGCAGAACTCCTCAGAATGGGAATTCGATATTCTTTCAGTTATTGTGCGGATCTCCACCCACGGTGGCAATGCCCCATAAACACTTGAACACTTTCATATGCCTTAGAGACTTGCCCCAGATGAATCCCCTCCTGTGCACGTCCCCATCACTGACACCCTGCAGCAATGCTCCTCCCCTGCAAAAGTTGTGACCCTTCTGTGATCCAAAACCTTTCCAAAGATGAAGCCAAGAAAGTAACCAAATAAAAATAATAAGAAAATGAAATAATAATAATAGTTTTAAAAATAACATAAAATACAATAAAATATCCACTTTGCTGTTCTATGAGATCCTACTGAGGTGTGTGTAAGCATTACCTCTGGGATGACCTCCCGACTCTCTTTGAAATCTCTTAGCCACATGAACTTATTTCTCTTTACCTTTCCCCCCTTTTATTCAAGGTCTTTTTCCAATCATGTTGCCAGTTGGCACTTGGTATTATTCCCTCGTTGCCAGGGAGGCTCATCTCCAGCAGTCATGTCCCATGTTGGGGGGAAGGTAATGCATTCATATGCTGAGTTTGGCTTAGAGAGAGGCCACATTTGAGCAACAAGGAGGCTCTTAGGTGGCAACCCTTAGGCACCCCATAACAGTAGGCTAAGTTTCAATTACAAGAGCAAAGACTCATAAGGCTAGTCATCAATAACAAGAACTCATCAGTGGGCCATCCTCTTGCCAGACACTGCCCTTGCACTCAGGGGACTGTTGCTGTTCCCTTGGAGAATGTGGCAGAGCTCTTCAGGCTGGGAATTAAGATTCCCTCATTTACTGAGTGATTGTCTACCCACTGTGACCATGCCCCATCCCTTGATCATTTGAACAATTTTATATATCTTTCATGTATATTCAGATGAACTTACTCCCATGAATCCCCCATCCCAGACACCCCCCACCAATGCTCCTCTTCAGCCCCCATTGTAACCCTTCTGTGATCTAAACCTTCCTTGAACATGAAGTCCAGATAATAACCAAATAAAATTAATAGGAAAAAGAAATTATAATGATAAGCTTAAATGTAAGAGATAAGTACAAGGAAACTCAGAAGAAAAAAAAAAACTAAACTAAAAATAAAATATAATTAGTGGATTGGGACATTCAAAAAAATGGGAAAAAAATAACAACAAAAAATTCTTCTATGAAACCATTTCCTACTACAGGATCTTGTAGATGCTTCCTTATATTATCTTCCAGGAGATTTATGGTCTTGGCTCTTATATTTAGATCTATGATCCATCTTCAGTTAATTTTTGTATAGGGCGTGAGATGGTGATCCTCTCCTGTTCTTTTGGATATGGATATCCTGTTCTCCAAGCACCATTTCTTGAAGAGACCATTCTCTCCCCGCTGAATAAGCTTGGTGGCCTTGTTGAATATATTGACTGTATATGTGAGGATATGTCAGAACTCTCAGTTCTGTTCCACTGGTCAGTATGTCTATTTGTGCCAATACCATGCAGTTTTGACCACAGTAGCTTTGTAGTAGGTTTTTTTTTTTGGTTTGTTTGTTTAAAGATTTATTTATTTATTCCCCCACCCACCCCCCACTCATTGTTTTGTACTCACTCTGCTCTCTGTGTGTTCTTCTGTGTCTGCTTGTTTTCTCTTTAGGCGGCACCAGGAACCAATCCTGGGACCTTCCAGAGTGGAGAGAGGTACTGAATCTCTTGTGCCACCTCAGCTCCCTGCTCTGCCGCATCTCCTATTGTCTCTCTCCTGTGTCTCTCTTTGTTGCATCGTCTTGCTGCGCCAACTCTTCAGGTGGGCCAGGACTCCTGCGTGAGCCAGCACTCCTGCCAGTTCCAGCACTCCCGTGGGGGCCAGCACTCCACATGGGCCAGCTCTTCACATGGGCCACCTTGCTTTTTCACCAGGAGGCCCCGGAAATTGAACCCTGGACTTCCTATATGGTAGACAGGAGCCCAATCACTTGAGCCACATCCACTTCCCTTTCTAGCATGCTTTAAAGTCAGGTAGTATAATTCCTCCAATTTCATTTTTCTTTTTCAATATGTCTTTGGGTATTCGGGGCCCCTTGCCCTTCCAAATAAATTTCATAGTTAGCTTTTCCAGTTCAGTGAAAAAATGCTGTGGTAACTTTTATTGGGATTGCCTTAAATCTGTAAATCAATCTGGGTAGGATAGACATCTTAATGATGTATAGTCTTCCTATCCATGAACAGGGAATATTCTTCCATT
Organism: Tolypeutes matacus; assembly: GCA_026826555.1. NCBI lineage: Eukaryota > Metazoa > Chordata > Mammalia > Cingulata > Chlamyphoridae > Tolypeutes > Tolypeutes matacus. The sequence goes on along the minus strand of JAKSZT010054458.1, from coordinate 17,501,405 downwards.
TATTTAGGTCTTCTTCGACTTCCCTTAACAATGTTGTGTAGTGTTCTGCCTACAAGTCCTTTACATCTTTAGTTAAGTTTGTTCCTAGGTATTTGGTTCTTTTTTAAATGGCATTTTTTTCTTGATTTTCTCCTCAGATTGCTCATTATTGATGTACAGAAATGCTACTGATTTTTGTGCATTGATCTTATATCCTGCCACTTTACTGAACTCATTTATAAGCTCTAGAGCTTTGTTGTAGATTTCTCAGGGCTTTCTATGTATAGTATCATTATTCTGCAAATAGTGAGATTTTTACTTCTTCCTTTCCAATTTGGGTGCTTTTTATATCTTTTTCTTACCAAAGTTCTTGAGCAAGTACTTTTAACACAATTTTATATAAAAGTGGTGATAGTGGGCATCCTTGTCTTGTTAGAGGGGAAGCTTTTAGCATTTTACCATTGAATAGAATATGATGTTAGCTGTAGGTTTTTCATATATACCCTTTATCACATTGTGGAAGTTTCCTTCTATTCCTATCTTTTGAACTGTTCTTATCAGGAAAGGGTGCTGTATTTTGTCAAACGCTTTTTCTGCATCTCTTGAGATTATCATGTGATTTTGTTCTTTCGATCTGTTTATGTGGTGTATTACATTGATTGGTTTTCTTATGTTGAACCATTCTTGCATACCCAGGAAAAAACCCCACTTAGTCATGGTGTATAATTTGTATGATGTGTTGTTGAATATGATTTGCAAGTATTTTGTTGAGGATTTTAGCATCAAAACTGAGGTGTTTCAGTGTGATAATCTCTTCCATTCTGAACACAATCCTTGGTATACAGATAATGCTAAAAATATGTATATGTTGCCAAATTTATTTATACACTTGAAGTATAACTAAGTTCTAAAATGTCAGAAGTAAAGAGCAAAGGTGGGAAGGGACAGGCCTGACAGGTATGAATGTCCATGTTGGTAATGATGAGAAATAAGATTTTGGTAGGATTTGGAGCCAGATTATGTTGAGGGTAAACTTATTGAAACAGTAGACCCTTTTACACTTATTTCTAAATGGCTATAGACTTGTTTTGTTTCTGTTGGATTAAAAAGAATTATGCATTTTTCACCAGGGATTAGTAGGAGAAAAGTAGTTTATTACCAAGTTAAAATTTCAGTGTAGGTAGCAAGAGAGACAGATGGTCAGACAGCAGTACACACACATACACACAGGATCTTATTATAATAATCCAAGTGTGAGATCATAAAGACATGGTCTAGGATAGTAGTAGGGGTGCAGAATAAATGACACATTTCAAATCTTAATTAATTAATGAGGATTATCCATTTGTTCAGGTGCCTCACTCGTTTTCAGAATGAATTCTATTTTCTTCTTAGCTAACTTTAACTTTGAAATGCTAATCATTTTCAGGTGCTTCTGAACCTGTGGAGGAAACTACCATGTATTCCAATGCAGCAGAGGAGAAATAGGAACAAAAAGTCTTCAAATATGCAACAGAGATTTCAATTTTTTTATTATAACTGATTTTTTCCCCCTTATACCAGTCATACTGGGAACCTTTCTTAGTTTCTTTTTTCCACAGGTTTGTCCAGTTCAGAAAACAAGGACAAGAAAAGAGTAAGAGATGTATATGCTTGGGGAGTGGAGGATGTGGATGGGACTGCAGATGCTCATGCTGTCTGTTTTCTGTGTCTATTTGCTGTGTGCTCATCTTCTCCTTAGGAGGCATCGGGAACTGAACCCGGGACCTTCCATGTGGGAGAGAGGCACTCAATTGCTTAAGCCATCTCAGCTCCCTGCTTTATTGTGTCTCTCATTGTCTTTCCTCTTTGTGTCTCATTTTTGTGTCAGCTTTCTGCACCTGCCTGTTGTGCCAGCTCGCTGTCTTGCTCATCTTCTCCAGGAGGCACCGGGAACTGAACCTGGGACCTTCTATGTGGTAAGTGGGAGCTCAATTGCTTGAGCCACATCTGCTTCCCTAGATGTTTTTCCTTATTCACTTTTGTTTTCCTTATTAGGACTCAAGAGTCCTAGATAGAGGGAAGGAATTTATTGGATAATAGTGAGCGTTCTGGTTTCCTGACCCACTTAATTCAGCACTCCAGAAAGTAGGATATGTGGATTCTTGTGGTCACCACTCTTTCTATAGGCTTTCAATCCTGAATAACCATTTCTTGGAGACTTTGAATGTAAAACCTTACCTTATTCCTTCTTACATCTTCAATTTTTTTCCTCTGCTTTCTTTTAGAAGCCTGGAACTGGTCCACACCTTCCCTTTATTTGGACCACCTATTTTGCTCCCCAAGTGCATCCTTCATGAAAAGAATATATAAATGATATATTTAAGATTTCTCATTTATTTGAAAAATGGGATTGTTTGGTTTTAAGTAGTCTTCACTTGACAAAGGAATTAACCATTAGATTACTTGCAATCATAAAGTTGCACAGTGCATTGAAAGTATCATATTAGATCTTCTGTTTCTACTCTTCTAAGTGATCAAAAGATGACATAGAGTACATTAGAGCTGGCAAATGCTTCCCTCAGTAGAGTGTCACCAGGTAGCAGTACTCCAAATTGGTGGCACTCCTGGGGCAACCCTTCTTCTGAGAATTTTACCTTTCAGCCCTTACTGATAAATAGACTCAGGAGATACTTTCTCTCTAGGTGTCATCCCCTAATGTTGAGATTATGACCAGAAATAGTGGCTCTTGGCCAACTTAGTAACACCATTTGAACCAGAGCCAGTACGATTCTGAACTGCCTTAACTTGGCTCTGTATACATAAAATCCCTGGTTTATTGCTGTTGAATTCTGCAACGAAAGGGCAAAGAGTATCTATCTGAAGGAGATTCTGGGAAAGGGCAAGAATAAAACAGAATGTTTCTTGAACCTATCTCTTACTGTAGTCCCCTCCAATCCTCTTCCCCAGGCTGTAGTCACTCATCTCCCCCCACACACATTTCAAGACAGTCTTCAGTTTCCTTATGGAAGTCTTCTGTGGTTTTTGTAATTGCTGCTAATACTTGGAAGCTCTATTTTCCTTTCTTGCTTTTATAGTTTCTCCAGTGTTGATTTTGGATGAGAGAGGCAGCAGCCCATGCTAATTTGTCATACTGAAAAATGTAGTTCAAATTTAATAGGGTTAAAACCCATTTATTTTTATATAAATCTTGAAAAATTAGGGTCATCCTTTTAAAAACAAAGCAAAATGTGAGCTTTTTTGTTTCTGTATTTGACCTAGAAAGGAGTTCATTTATGAGATACAAACACTCAGTAAAGCTTAAAAGGTTTAGAAAAAGTTATTCACCAGCCTGTGAAATACTCTATCCTCTGTATTATGGAGTATTATGAGGACAAATCTAAGTCTTTTTGAATTATTATAACTTTCTCTATATACTGGATAGCTCTTCAGAAAACTGGGTTTAATGTCTAATGCTGCCTCTTTCCAGCTGTTTAATTTTGGGATCCCTAAATGTGCGGGGGTCCACAGCCCTTCTTGCTTGGGAGTGCTGTGTCAGGAAGGCCACATGAGGGTCTGCAGAAGTGCTGGAGCTTATGGATGGAAGGTGAAGTGCCTAACAGAGTTGTGATGGGGTCTGACAAGAAGCAGTGTGCTTCTGTCAATTTATAGAGGAGGCACTATTATCCTAGGTCCCTTATATAGATTTTATAACTATGATTGTGTGAAATTTTCAATAATAAATTTATTTTAAGTGCCTTCTTAAAAAGTCCTACTGTATAAAGTAAGACTATAGATATTTGTAGAAAGTCTATAGATAAATAGCATATGGTGCTAATAAAAACAAACTGCCAGATTAGCAGTTGGCATACACTTTCACTTTATTGTAGTGGCTCTCAAAATGGGATACACATGGGAATCATAGGGAGTTTGAAAAAAAAAATATTGCTGTGTAGGCCCCATTTTAAATAAGTAAATCAGAATCTCTAGGTATGGAGATTAGGCATAAATATTTTTAAACTGCAGCTTAGGTTTTTCTAATTTGCAAGCAAAATTGAAAATAATAAAAGGCTAAAAATAATTGATGTGACAAAAGTGAAAGGGACTTAGTTTGCTTTGAATAAGGCCAAAATGTAAACAACAATTTTTTAGCAAATTATAGCAGCTTGGTGTTACTTATGAATTCCAAAAATAGATTTTGGATTATATTTGTAAATTGGTTTGTTCCTCTGGCATATTAGATTGTATTGGATTCAGAGGTTTCACTTTTACTTGATTAAATTATGATTAAAGCTTTGATTGGGCCAAGTCGGTAGGATGTTGAGTCACAAAGAAAACCACATGGTAGAGCAGACAGTGGAATTTTGATTTTGGAGTTTTGAGCTGGAGCACCGGGAAGTAAACATGCAGGAGAAGAACACAGAGGAATAGAGATGGCTCCATAGACACGGCAGAGGCTCCAGGAAGAGAGATGAGCCATTTGCCTGATAGTTTATAGTTGGCCTTATGAAGAGCAGAGCAGCTGAGTCCAGAGAGGAATGAGCCCAGGGAGAGACAAGATTTATCCCAACCTACAGCTGATATTGGAAGAAGCTGGGACCATGGAACCTTAAGGGGAAGAGGAAGCCTGAACTCTTGGCAAAAGTCAGCAGCCATCTTGCTCCAACACGTAGCAATAGACTTTGGTGAGGGAAGTAACTTATGCTTTATGGCCTGGTGACTGTAAGCTTCTACCCCAAACAAATACCCTTTATAAAGCTTAATAGATTTCTGGTATTTTGTACCAGCACCCCTTTGGCTGACTATACACAAATAAGGTTGTTGACAACTTGATAGAATTCTGGAAATACATGATTTGAAAAAAAGTTTTAAAAAAGAAAACACAGATTAAAACCTTTTGTGTAGTTCAAGTTTTTGACATATTTTTTACAGATACTGGATGTTATCTACATAATGATTTTTTTATCTCTTCAGACTTTTTTTTTTTTAATTTAAAACTGAATATATTTAATGAAAACTTTTTTTATTGTGGGTAAAAATAAAAAATTTCACAATACATACCAAAATTTGTAAAATGATATATAAATATATATGCATATATGTGCATTTGCTTACATGAATGTTATTTATTTATATATATATATATATATTTTAAAAGGTGCTTAGATTACCTAAATATTACACAGAAATTACAGGAATTCCCATGTTCCCCACCTCCCACAACATCCCACACAAACATCCTTCATCAGTGTGGCTCATCACCCTCGATGGATATACACATTCTGGGGCCTTGCCACCAAGCATAGACCACAGTTCACATCGTAGATCACACTCTCTCCCACACAGTTCTGAATGGTATGTGCTGATTTAAAATGGCCTACATCCGGCACCACAACGGCACTCAGGACGACCCCCAAGTCCTGAAAAAACCCCTGTATTTCAACTGCACTTCCCCTCCCTGCCCCGAAAGTGTCCAGTGGCCACCGGCAACACTCACTGTTATAATTTCTTCCATTGCTAGAATCACCATATGTGTACAACAGAATACCATTAAGTCCACCCTAGTCCATAGTTCTTCCCCCAAACCTGAGGGGACTGGGATGGTGATGTCTACTCTACCTCCAAGTGAGAGAGGGTTTATGTCCCATGGATACAGTGAGTGGGATTATCCTGCCTGCAGTTGCAGGCCCTCTCCATTCCCTGGGATGGCCGTTACCCATCGTTGTCTCCTCGCCAGGTGACTTGGATGAGTCCATTGAGCTGTAGGGTAGGAGTTGCAGCTCTACTGAGATTCCAGGCACAGCTGGCACATAGGTGGGCCAGAGGCTCCAGTCTCTGAAAGTACACCTAAAAACTCCAGCATCACATATAGGTTTAAATAGAAGGGACAGATGAACCATGTCCAGGGAGGACTTATTTGAGTCCAACTCTGTCACTCTCAGGAGCACAGATTCCAAAGTAGAGCCCACTGATAAGGCATTAGTCTCTGGGGCTAAGTGATATCCACTTTGGTGTTCTATGAGAACCTACTGAGGTGTGCGTAAGCATTACCTCTGGGATGACCTCCTGACTCTCTTTGAAGTCTCTTAGCCACATGAACTCATTTCTCTTTACCTTTTCCCCCTTTTATTCAAGGTCTTTTTCCAGTCGTGTTGCTAGTTGGCACTTGGTATTAATCCCTCGTTGCCAGGGAGGCTCATCCCACGTTGAGGGGAAGGTAATGCATTCATATGCTGAGTTTGGCTTACAGAGAGGCCACATTTGAGCAACAAGGAGGATCTCAGGTGGCAACCCTTAGGCACCCCATAACAGTAGGCTAGGTTTCAATTACAAGAGCAAAGACTCTTAAGGCTAGTCATCAATAACAAGAACTCATCAGTGGGCCATCCTCTTTTGCCAGACACTGTCCCTGCACTCAGGGGACTGTTGCGGCTCCCTTGGAGAATGTGGCAGGGCTCTCCAGGCTGGGAATTCAGATTCCCTCATTTATTGAGGGATTGTCCACCCACCGTGACCGTGCCCCATCCTTTGATCATTTGAACAATTTTATATATCTTTCATGTATATTCAGATGAACTTACTCCCATGAATCCCCCCACCAATGCTCCTCTGCAGCCCCCATTGTAACCCGTTCTGTGATCTAGACTTTCCTTGAACGTGAAGCCCATATAATAACCAAATTCAATCAACAGGAAAAAAAAACAACAATGATAAGCTCAAATGCAAGAGATAAACACAAAGAAACTCAGAAGAAAAAAAAAAAAAACCAAAAAAGAAAAACTAAAAACAAAATATAATTAGGGGATTGGGACATTCAAAAAAATGGAAAAAAAACAAAACAAAACAAATTTCTTTTTTTAAAACAAATTTATTCTTTTTCCCTTTTATCACTGTATTATCGGATGTCCAGTGTACTGTGACACCTTCCCCCTCTCATTCACCAGTGTCTCCCAAATTTTCATTTTATTTTCAAAGAAGTTTTAGGTCACAGCAAAGTCACACATGGGATACTAGAGACCTCCACATACCCAACCATCCTCCCTGTAACAGTTGGCCATTTTGATGTAATTATGAATTCCAAAAATATAATTAAATCATGCTTGTAAACTGATCTGTTAATCTGGGCATGATTAGGTTATGATTAGGGCGTTGAGCCCCACCCCTTGGTGGGTGGGGAATCGAATATAAAAGGCAAGGCAAAGGACAGTTGAAGCAGCCTTTTAAGAAGCAGTTTTGATGTTGGAAAGAAGGCCCCAGGAGAAGAGAAGCAAGCCGTTTGCCTGATCGTCTACAGCTGACCCTATGGAGGAAACAGGAGCTAAGCCCGGAGAGAAACACAACCCCGGGAAGAGAGGAACCCCAGAAGCCTGAACCCTGGCAAATGTCGGCAGCTGTCTTGCTCCAACACGTGGCAATGAACTTTGGTGAGAAGAAACTTACGCTTTATGGCCTGGTAACTGTGGACTTCTACCCCAAATAAATACCCTTTATAAAAACCAACTCATTTTTGGTATTTCACATTAGCACCCCTTTGGCTGACTAATACACTCCCCCTTCCCCACTCCATATTAACCCCCTCCCTTTTTAAATGGATGTTAGCATTGTTATAACTGTTATACAGATAGTAAAATATAGCACCTAAACACTGTCAATGGTTTACAGTATAGTTTACAATTTAGACAGTAGTGTTTAATAAGTTTTGATAATATTTACCATGTCTTGTGTCCATTACTGTAAGGTAATGAAAAATCTTTCCTATGACCACTAAATACCCCTTTTAATCTTAACTGTTCCTTCCTCCCACACCCTGGGGCATATGAAAGTTCCCTGTCTTGACTCAAGGCATGACAAGATTCATAGTTACATGCCCTTGGTATTCCAACCTGCCCTTCCTAATCTGTCAACCCTGCACCACCAAACCCAGTAATGTCACTACCCATCTGTCCTATCCTTCAATATGCAACTATACTCTATACCTTTACCATAGATTATATCCATATGGGTGATGGCTCAAAGCCTACTCTTCTCTTTCTCTCCCTTGTTAACCTATCTTTCAGACAATTGTACTCAGAGACTGCTCACTTTCCTCAGTTCAAATCAGTGAGGTCATATACTGTTCATCCTTCAATGTCTGGCTTGCTTCACTCAACATAAGGTCTTCAAGATTCATCCACGTTATTCCATGTGTTAGCACTTTATTCCTTCTTACAGCTGAGTAATATTCCATTGTATGTATGTACCACATTTTGCTTATCCATTCATCTGTTGATGGGCACCGGGGCTGATTCCAACTTTTGGCAATGGTGAACAATGCCGCTATGAACATTGGTGTGCATATATCTGTTTGTGTCTTTGCTTTCAGTTCTTCTGGGTATATACCCAGCAGTGGAATTGCTGGATCATACGGAAGATCTATTGTTAGTTTTCTGAGGAGCCACCAAACTGTCCTCCACAGTGGCTGGGCCATTCCACAGTCCCACCAGCAGTGGACGAGGGTTCCTATTCCTCCACATCCTCTCCAACATTTAGAGTCTTCTGTTTTTTTAATAGCTGCCATTCTGATGGGTGTAAGATGGTATCTCATTGTAGTTTTGATTTGCATTTGCCTGATAGCAAGCGATGTTGAGCATTTTTTCATGTGCTTTTTAGCCATTTGTATTTCTTCCTTGGAGAAGTGTCTTTTCAGGTCACTTGCCCATTTTTTAAATGGGCTGTTTGTCTTTTTACTTTCAAGGAGTAGGATTTCTTTATATATGCAGGATATTAGGCTCCTATCAGATATATGGTTGCCAAATATTTTCTCCCATTAGGTAGGCTGCCTTTTAATTTTCTTAATAACATCCTTTGAGGTGAAGTTTTTAATTTTGATGAGATCCCATTTATCTATTTTTTCTCTTGCTGCTCGTGCTTTGACTGTGAAGTTCATGAAACCATTTCCTAATACAAGGTCCTGTAGATGCTTCCCTACATTATCTTCCAAGGTCTTTATGGTTTTGGCTCTTATATTTAGATCTTTGATCCATCTTGACTTGATTTTTGTATAAGGTGTGAGATGGTATTCTTCTCTCATTCTGTTGGATATGGATATCCAGTTCTCCAAGCACCACTTGTTAAAGAGGCCATTCTCTCCCAACTGAGTGGGCTTCGTGGCCTTGTCAAATATCAGATGACTGTATATGCAAGGATCTATTTCAGAACTCTCAATTCAGTTCCATTGGTCAGTAGGACTATCCTTGTGCCAATACCATGCAGTTTTGATCACTGTAGCTTTGTAGTATGCTTTAAAATCAGGTAATGTGATACCTCCAACTTCATTTTTCTTTTTCAATATGTTTTTGGCAATTTGGGGTCTCTTATCCCTCCAAATATATTTTGTGGTTATTTTTTCCAGTTCCTTAAAAAATACTTTAAAAAAATACAATATTTTTATTGGGATTGCATTAAATCTGTAGATTAGTTTGGGTAGGATAGACATCTTGATGATGTTTAGTCTTCCTATACATGAACAGGGAATATTTTTCCATTTATTTAAGTCTTCTTTGATTTCCTTTAACAGTGTTGTGTAGTTTTCTGTATATAAGTCCTTTACATCTTTAGTTAAATTTATTCCTAGGTATTTGATTCTTTTAGTTACTACTGTAAATGGTATTTTTTTCTTGATTTCCTCCTCAGATTGCTCATTATTGGTGTACAGAAATGCTACTGACTTTTGAGCATTGATCTTATAGCCTGCAACATTACTGAACTCCTTTATAAGTTCTAGAAGCTTTGTTGTAGATTTCTCAGGGTTTTCTATGTATATGAGCATGTCATCTGCAAATAATGAAATTTTTACTTCTTCTTTTCCAATCTGGATGCCTTTTATGTCCTTTTCTTGCCTCTGTGCCTGCGCATGTACTTTTAAGACAATGTGAAATAGGAGTGGTAATAGTGGACATCCTTGTCTTGTTCCTGATCTCACAGGGAAGGCTTTTAGGATTTCACCATTGAAAATGATGTTAACTTTGGGTTTTTCATATATATCCTTTATCATATTCAGAAAGTTTCCATCTATTCCTATCTTTTGCAGTGTTTTAATCAGGAAAGAGTGCTGTATGTTGTCGAATGCTTTTTCTGCATCTATAGAGATGATCATGTGATTTTTTTTCTTTCAATCTGTTTTTGTGCTGTATAACATTGATTGATTTTCTTATATTGAACCATCCTTGCATACCCGGGATGAAACCCACTTGGTCATGGTGTATAATCCTTTTGATATGTTGTTGAATGCGATTAGCAAGTATTTTGTTGAGGATTTTAGCATCTAGGTTCATTAGAGAAATTGGTCTGTAATTTTTCTTTCTTGTGGTATCTTTATTTGGTTTTGATATTAGGGTAATGTTGGCATCGTAGAATGAGTTAAGCAATATTCCTTCTACTTCTATTTTTTGGAAGAGCTTAAGCAGAATTGATGTTAGCTCTTTCTGGAATGTTTGGTAGAATTCAGCTGTGAAGCCATCTGGTCCTGGGCTCTTCTTAGTTGGGAGGTTTTTGATGACTGAGTCTATCTCTTTACTTGTAATTGGTCTGTTGAGTTCATCTATTTCTTCTTTCATCAATGTAGGCTGTTTGTGAGTTTCTAGAAACTTGTCCATTTCCTCTAAATTATCATTCTTGTTGGTGTATAATTTTTCAAAGTATCCTCTTATGATACTCTATTTCTGTGGAGTCAGTAGTGATATCCCCTTTCTCATTCCTTATTTTGTGTATTTGCATCTGTTCTCTCTTTTCCTTTGTTAGTCTGGCTAAGGGTTTGTCAATTTTATTGATATTCTTGAGGAACCAGCCTTTGGTTTTGTTTATTGTTTCTAGTGCTTCTCTATTTCATTTAGTTCTGCTCTAATCTTTGTTATTTCCTTCTCTCTACTTCCTTTTGGTTTAGCTTGTTGTTGTTTTTCCAATTCCCCCAAGTGTGCAGTTAGGTCTTCAATTTTAGGTCTTTCTTCTTTTTTAATATATGAATTTATGGCTATGAACTTCCCTCTCAGGACTGCTTTCACTGCATCCCATATGTTTTGGTATGTTGTGTTGTCGTTTTCATTAGTTTCAAGGTAGTTACTGATTTCTTTTGAGATTTCCTCTTTGACCCACTGTTTTTCTAAGAGTGTGTTGTTTAAGTTCCATATCCTTGTGCCTAACCTGTTTCTCTGGCCCTTAGTGATTTCCAATTTCATTCCATTGTGGTCAGAGAAATTACTTTGTATTATCTCAATCTTGCTGAATTCATTGAGAGTTGTTCTGTGGCCTAGCATGTGGTCTATTTTGGAGTATGATCCATGTGCACTCGAGAAGAATGTAAATCCTGCCGTATTTGGGTGTCGTGTTTTGTATATGTCTATTAAGTACAGGTCCTCTAATGTATTGTTGAGAGTCTTTGTTTCTTTGTTGATTGTCTGTCTAGATGTTCTGTCTAATGATGATAATGGCGTTTTAAAGTCCCCCGCTATAATTGTAGAGGCATTTATTTCTCCACTTAACTTTTCCAGAGTTTGCCTCACGTATTTTGAGGCACCCCGATTAGGTGCTTAAATATTGATGATTGTTCTCTCTTCTTGAGAGATTATCCCTTTTACTAATATATAGTGTCCATCTTTGTCTCTTACAATAGTAAAGTCTATTTTGTCTGATATTACAATAGCTACTCCTGCCCTTTTTTGCTTATTGTTAGCTCATAAAATTCTTTTCCAGCCATTTACTTTCAGCCTCCTTGAATCCTTGGTTCGAAGGTGGGTTTCTTGTAGACAGCATATAGATGGATCATATTTCTTATCCATTCTGCCAATCTGTGTCTCTTGAGTGGTGAATTTAATCCATTAACATTTAGTGTTATTACTTGCAACGAATTTCTTACTTCAGCCATATTTTCTTTGGACTAATGTATGTCATATGTTGTTTTGTTTCTCTTTTTGTCTTTTTAATTGTTTTTAAACTCTCTTCCAACTCTCTCTCCTTTGTTTTTTCCTTTCGACTTGTAGAACTTCCTTTAGTGTTTCTTGAAGTGCAGGTTTCTTATTTACATACTCTCTTAATTTCTGTGAATATTTTGAACTCTCTATCATTTTTGAATGCCAGTTTTGCTGGATAGAGAATTCCAGGCCTGAAGTTTTTTTCTTTTAGTATTTTGGCTATGTCATACCACTGTCTTCTTGCCTCCATGGTTTCAGCTGAGAAATCAGCACTTAATCTTATTGTGCTTCCCTTGTATGTGATGGTTCTCTTTTCACTTGCTGCCTTGAGTATTTTCTCTTTGTCTTGAACATTGGACATTTTGACAAGTATATGTCTTGGAGTTGGCCTCTTGGGATTTATACTATTTGGGGTGCACTGTGCTTCCTATATCTGCACATCTATCTCTCTCAATAGGGTTGGGAAGTTTTCAGCCATTATTTCCTTCAACACTCCTTCTGTTCCCTTTCCCTTCTCTTTTCCTTCTGGAATGCCCATAATGCATATGTTTGTGTGTTTTGTGTTGTCAGTTAATTCCCTGAATCCCTGCTGGACTTTTTCTATCTTTTTGTCTATCTGTTCTACTATCTGTTTGATTTCAGATGTATTGTCTTCCACTTCACTAATTCTTGCTTCTGCCTGTTTAAACCTGCTGTTATGTGAATCCAGCGTCTTTTTGATTTCTTGGATTGTGCCATTGATCACCATCATATCCATTATCTGTTTAGGCATGTTTACAATTTCTTCAGTATGTTCTCCCAGTGTCTTCTTTATATCCTTAATCTCTTCCTTCACTTCTTTAAGTTGGTCCATGATATTTGTTTGGTAAGCTTTGATTAGTTGTTCGATGTTCTACATCACTTACTGATTTTTAGTTTGTTCATTGGACTGGTCCACGTTTTCCTGTTTCTCAGTGTCATTTGTAATTTTTTTTTTTGCCCTCTAGTCATCATTTTATCTTGTTGGGTTTATTTGGTTGATTAGCTTCTCTCTCTGCTCTAGAGTTTTATTTAGCTGCCTGTTCTGCATGTGTGTTAAGCTTTCTCTTTGACACTTTTCATTCTTATTTTATTTCCTTGCTTCTTTCTATGTTCCCTTGAAGGCAAAAGATTAGGGCCAGAGGAATCGAAAGATGTGAGGAAGGAAGAAGGATAATAGTAATATTGATAAAAGTTAGAAGAGGGGCCATATAAGAGTTAGTGAAATGAATATTTAACTCATGTAGGCAGTGTAGAGTAATAGGAAAAAAAGTGGAGTACCTACAATGGACTGGGAAACCAAATAGAGGAATATATATATATAGTGATTTAGAAGGCTAGAATTATGAAGAGGGAGAGAAATAGTGAAGAAAGGGCTGAAAGGAAAGAGTTAATATTAATAAAAATAGAAGAAAACAAAATAGATAGTATAGAAACGGTCACCCTTAAGTTGTGGGCATATGAAAATACGTGGTATATAAGAGCCACAACAGAAAGCAGAAGGCAGAAAGATGAAGGAAGGATAGGAGATAGTTTGGAATACAAAATCAATATAGAGAGAATGGGAAATTACTGAAGAAGAAGCACAGCAAAGAAGAGACAAGCTAGCAGCACCTAATTTAAAAAAATGAAAGAAAAAAGAAAGGGGTGAGGAAAGAGGAAAGAAAAGCAAGAGACAACAAATAAACAGAGAAAAACCAAACAACCACATAGGCAAGCAGTCAAACAGAGCTAAGGAGGATCCATGATTCCCCTAGGGTCTGCGTGGATCCTCTCTGCCTGCTTGTGTTTATCAATCAATTTCCCCACAAGGTTCTATATGCAGGTCCTGAAAAAGCTTTTAGCTATTAAACTAAATTAAAAAGAATTTATTTTTCATTTATTGAAGTGACCATCTCTCTCTCTTTTTTTTTTTTGGTGAAATGCAGGACCCAAAATAAATTCTCCTCTAGACCACCCCCCTCACAGTGGGGACCCTAACTGGGCTTTGGAAACTAATCAAGCATGTCCCACTTCCTGGACTCCCCAGGGGAGCTGGAGCTCTGATGTTATTCAGTGCAGAATGTTAAAGACGGCCGACTCCACCCCTTCTGGAGCCGAGCCCCAGCATCACTGGGTTGCTGGGTAAATCAGGTTTCCTCAGCAGATTCGCCTCTCCCCTCGGCCTGGTGCTGTTTCAAGCTGGCTTATCTGCTCCCCAAAGCTATGAGGAGGTCCAGGCAGCCAAATCGATGCCAAAAAAATTCCCCTCCCTGTCCTCCACCAGAACCCTCCTTCTCTCGGAGAGTGCCCCCTCTTCCCAGCTCTGCGGGCCAGGGCTTATCCCTGGGCAGCTAGGCAAATCAACTCCCTCAACAGATTCACCCCTCCCCTCCACCGGGTGCCGATTCACTCCAGCTGTTTTGTTCACCCAAGGTGCAAGGGGCTCCAGGCAGCCAAATCCCCAGAAAATAAAGTTCTCTCACCCCTTTGCCAGAGCCCCCCCACATCAGAGAACGCCCCCTCCCACTGGGCCCTGTCACCCCGTTGCCGAGCCCTGGGAGTCGCAGTTTCAACCAGCTTTTTTTTTTTTTCCCCCTAAGCATGGGGCTCAGCGGTCTGTGTTAACCACCACAGGCAGGCTTAAAACTCATGGATCTCTACTATTCAGTCCACACCATCAATCTGCGCAGATAGATGTCCCAAGCTTCTCACTCCACGTGCCCACAGCACAGACCCCCAGACAGGACCCTGTCCACAATCCGCCTTGCTCTGGGAGCTTGCAGTGAGTGCCCTCCTAAACCAATGCCATCTTGGAACTCTCTCCAAACTGTTGTTTGTGAATCAAATGACACATCCTTTTTAGCCACAGGCATTTTGTCATATTATCTCTGAAATGACTTTAGTTATAAAAACGGGTAAATGTATGAAAGTAAAGCTTTGGAAGGCAAAATGATTATTTGACTAAAGCTTATATAAGAGGTCATTGTTACCTAAGGATAAGTAATCATTAATACTAGGTGAATGTCTTCTATGGTGAATCTACTAAAATTGAGCAACAAATTTTTATAGTAAATAATGTATGCATGTGTTTGTGTGCAGGGGGAAGTTTAATGCAAATTTTCCCTGAAAAAAAAAAGAAAGAAATAAAAAATTATCAACACAAGAGAGGTTATAATTGTATCTATGTGCTATTTCTTTTTTTTTTTTTTTTTTTTATTGTGGGTAAAAATCAAAATTTTCACAATACATACCAACATTTGCAAAATGATATATAAATATATATGCATATATGTGCATTTGCTTACAAAAATGTTATCTCGTCCATCAAAAAAAAAAATGTCATTTTCAATTTATTTGTGATGCATTGTCAGAGTTTAAAATTAGACCATCAAATTCACCCTGCCATCATTGTGCTAGGGGGAGTGCTAGACATTCATGATGCAGAGATGAGTAAGAGACTCTTCTTGCAATCTAGTAGCCCACAGTCCAGTGAGTGGACAAAGAGCACATTTAAACAAATAAGCACAGTGCAATGTGATTCATGTTTGTGATAAATATTCAAACTGGAAATATAGAGGAAGTAATTAATGATTTATAGCATGTTGGGTCAGGGAAGGTGTCACTGAGGAGATGATGTGTGAACTAATCTTGAAGATTGAGTAGGAATTCACCATTTAAAATATTTTTAAATTTTGGAGATAACCTCTCAAATCTAGGAAATGCTCTTAGAATCTAGGGATAAGGGCAATATCAAGAAAAATTTGCTCCAAGATAAGCTCAAAATGTGATGCTAAAAAGAATTAGTGTTAAGATACTTAATGCTAAGATACTTAACTGTTTTTTTACGTTTTAAAAATTCTGTCACAAAGAGAATAAGAAAATAAATAGCTAAGTACTAAAATTTATAAAGTTATAAAATTTAGGCATACAGTGTTTCAGAGCAAGGAAAGAATAGTGTAGGGTGTTATGTTCTAAAAGTCTTCAGAGGAAATGAAACTTGAAACTAAGCCTAGAAGATGTGAAAAGGTGGGTGTTGGCAGAATGTTTTAGTTTGCTAAAGGCTGCCAATGCAAAAATAACAGAAATAGGTTGGCTTTTAAAATAGGAATTTATTATGGTAAAAGTTTACAGTTCTGAGACTATGAAAATGTCCAAATCAAGGCATCATCAGAGATGCTGTCTTACCAAATTGCAGCTGTGGGTGATATATGGCAGGGCATAACGGCAACCCACTTGTCGCTCTCCTCCCCTCTGGACCTTTCTCTTTCAGATTCCAGCTGCTTCATTGGGCCTAGCCTCTTGGGGGGCCTTGTCACTTCAGCTCCAACCTGCTCCGCTGATTCCAGCTTCTGGCCTCATTTTCAGCCTCTCAGGGTTTTGCTCTTTCTGCAGCTATAGACAATCCTGTAGTCCTCTCTCACATGGCAGGATAAAAATGTAAGCTCTCTTTCTCTATGTGGCTTTTTTCTTTGTGTCTCTGAATGTTTCTCCCATTTATGAAAGACCCCAGGGAAGCAGATGTGGCTCAAGTAACTGAGCTCCCATCTACCACATGGGAAGTTCCGGGTTCAGTTCCTGGTGCTTCTTGGAGAAGATGAGCTGGCATGACGGACAGGCTCAGTGAGCTGGCGCAACGAGATGACACAACAAAGAGATACAAAGAAGGACAGTGAGAGACACAACAAACCAGGGAGCCAAGGTGCCTCTCTCCCACATGGGATGTCCCAGGTTCAGTTCCCGGGCCTCAAAAAGAGAAGACAAGCAGACACAGAAAGCACACAACAAATGGACACAGGGAGTGGACTGCGAGCATAGACAATGAGGCAGGGGGGAATAAATAAATAAAATAAATGAATCTTAAAAAAAAAAAAAGATTCCGGCAAGATCAAGATCCCCCCTGGATCACACCTCATTCAAGTACTCCAATCAAATGCACCCAACTGAATTCAATCTAATCAAAAGGTTCCACACCCACAATCTAATCAAAGGCCCTTAACTGAAGTGACCTAATCAAAAGTGACCCAATCAAAAGATCCCTTAAGTGAATCTAAACAAAAAGCCCCACTACATACAATAAGTTTTTAGGCACAGGAATGGGTTTGCTTTAAGAGCAGGATTTTCTGGGGTCCACAAAAGACTCAAACCAGGACAGGAGAGGATGTGGATCAAATAGTGTCCAGGAACAAGAACATGTCACCAAGAAAGGACTGATTAACAGAATTTAATGTCATGGAGCCCAAGTAGGATAGGTCTGCAAAGAGACCACCCACTAAGAATCATTGTGGTATTCCACATACAGGTTTGGGTTTGGGGTTGGTACTTAGGCTAAGTGGATTTGCATTGGGTTAGGGATTGAATGGGAAGTAAAGACACTGAGGGCAAACAATCTATAGAGTCTGGAAATGAGGAGAAGGAGGGAAGGTGGGCAGTGGTTTGAGGGGAAGCAGAAAATATAGTTTTGGTTGCTTGTTTTTAGTATTAACAGAGACATGATCACATTTGCAGGCTGACAGCCAACACCTGAGGCTAGATATAGAAGAGATGAGGCCATTATGAGGACCTCTGGCCCCACTCTTTTTCACTCTCTGATAAAAGAGGAGAGACAGATTGAAGCAGTTTTAGATTAACCTTAGAACCCCCCCCCCACTCCCTTTCTAGCCTCAATAACCAGGATGGGTCCAGAGGAACTGAAATGAGACAACTTTAGCAGAAGCGATTCCCCCAATGTCAAAGGAAAGTATGAATTATGTCAAAAGGGAGCTGCCTGATAAAAGTTCCAAGTCCTTCCAACTTTGTGGGAGCATCTGGAAAGACCATCCTGTCAAAGATTACAGGGATTAGTAGAGAACAGTTAGTCAATGACATAACATCCATTTACTGCAGGGATCAAAGAATCTCAGAGAAATAAAAATGTATGTGGATTATCATTTGCTGAACAAATATATGAAGAGAAATACACTGTGTCCTGCATTGAGATGCCTTAAATTGCTTACTAGGGAGTCAGTGATTTTAAGTGATAGATTAAGGATTTATTAATGGTTGAGGAATATAGGGAAAACTTAGCTATTTTTTTCTCAATAGAATTTTTACATTTTGAGAAGAAGCCTCATGGTATTTCTAAGGCTTGAGGTACCTTTCAGCAGCTTATGGATAGAGTGCCAGGTAATTTAGTCTACTTGGAGATACCAGAGTACCCGCATCAGTGGCTTTCAAACTTTTTTGACTGTGATCCCCAGTAAGAAATATATTTTATATTGTGATCAATACTAACCCATATGCTTGAACATGTAACTAAAAGAGAAGTTTCATAAAACATGATTTCCCTTACTAAAAGGAAATCACTCTGATATTTTGTCTTTAATTTCATTTTAAATAATTGATAGTCATGACTTTTGTTATGCAGTGGACTCTAGCTTTGGCCTCTGGCAATTTGCGTTTTGGTTGTCTAAGCTTGTTTTTTGACTCTGGAGAAGATTATTTAATATATTTTTAAAAATCTTTTAAATATTTCTAAAAATGTTGTATTAGTCAGCCAAAGGGGTGCTGGTGCAAAATACCAGAAAGCTTTAAGCTTTATAAAGGGTATTTATTTGGGGTAGAAGCCCACAGTTACCAGGCCATAAAGTATAAATTACTTCCTCACCAAAGTCTATTGCCACGTGTTGGAGCAAGATGGCTGCTGATGTCTGTGAGGGTTCAGGCTTCCTGGGTTCTTCTCTTCCCAGGGCTTGCTTCTCTCCAGGCTCAGCTCTTCTATTTTCTCCATAGCTGTAGACTATGAGGCTCTCTAGGCTTTGCCTCTCTCCACAAGGCCAGCTGTAGACTATCAGGTGAATGGTTCTGTCTCTCTCCCCTGGGCTCCTGCCCTATCTAAGAGTCATCTCTATTCATCTGTGTTCTTCTCCTGTGTGTTCACTTCCCAGGCTCCAGCTCACAACTCAGCATCAGAACTCCAACTCTGTCCTTTGCCATGTCTTTTATCTGTGAGTCCCCACCCACCAAGGGGTGGAGACTCAACGCCCTACTGACTGGCCCAACCAAAGCCCTAATCATAATTTAATCACACCCAGGGAAACAGACCAGTTTACAAACATAATCCAATATCTATTTTTGGAATTCATAAACAATGCCAAACTGCTACAAATGTTAACTATTTAACTTATAATTTGTTTTTCTATTTTTAAATCTAATAATTTTTATGTAAAATAAAAATAACTATTTAAGGGGGCTTTTGATTTAAGTCATTGAATACAGCTGATGAGACTACATTTACTTAAACAATAAATCCCACTTACAAACTTAATTACATTTTCTGAAACATTTTAAATTACATTTAATAAAATTAGTATATATGATTTTTCTCTTAAATACTTCAGATGCCTGACTAGGCAAGCTATGACTTTAACAAGCAAAACTCCCTCAAGTTCTTAACTCTTGTAAATCTAATTAATTAAATTTATAAATGGAGCGAATCTCAGGTTCTTCTAAACATATTCATAATGTGAAAAAATTACTCCCAAAGTTAGTCTGGAACAATGTAATCTACTAACCTTTCTGGAAAGTAATTAACATTTCTGATTAAATGCTTGAACAATTTTTATGATAAATTTAAGAGCTGTTTCTGGGAAACCCACTCTGACTGTCAATCACAGGAGGACCTAAACAACTTTAAACCAGTTTTGCGAGCAGTTTAATGATCTTTAATCAGATGGTCTTTCCTCTATATTTAGTCTCACAATGATTTTTTAAAAATTCTATAAAATATCTCTAGTAGTATATAAATCTTTGTATGGTTCTTTTAGCAAGTTTGAAATAAAATATTTGTAAATTTTGTTAAATTTGTAACATGTTCATGTTAAAGGATAATTTTTAAAAAGAGGCTAAATATAAAATGAACACACATCAGATATTTTATTTAATTAAAGAGGATATCAGTAATATATAAAACAAAAACAATTGTCAATCATAAATTCAGAAATGCATTTGGTGATATATATAAAATAGATGTCTTCCTTGGAGTAAGGATAATGATGGTAGTGAAATCAATTGTATCTCTGCTGTTAAGACTTCGTTTGCAGCTCTATGGATAAGAATCACTGATATTGTAGTCAGGTTTTTACACTTCATAGAGTTGTAAAGTAGCTCAATTAAAGATAATGAAAGGGGCAGACCCCTATAGAATCAGATAACCTAGAATCATGCACTAGGCATTGCCTAGTGTTCCCTTGAAAAGATACTCAGTAAAGTTTTTTTTTGCCCATTTCAAGGTCTTTCACAGTTTTCCTTGCAGTTTCCTCTCCTGGTGATCATAATAATCACAAAGGTTTTTCTTAGTCACAAAAAAAGGCTGGTCTCATTAGGTTTGGCCTGATTATTTTATAGGTGAGACAGGAGTGTTAACAATATACATCTCCTTGAGTTTGCTTTGCAATCCTAGGGTCATACCATATTGAATTGTGCCTATTGAGGGCACAAAATACATTTCTGTCTGGAATCCTTATGGGATTCTTAAATTGGACCTTTTAAAATCTTGAATTTAGGAAACCAAGCCAAGAGGCTCTCTATACCATTTTGCACTTATAATATCTGTAAATTGAGACTAATTCCTCCCTTCTCAAGAAATAATAAATTTGGGTGAATTTATCTCTTTTTTCAAATTTGTTAAAGTTCTTGATCATCCAGGAATGACTTTCCTTACCTCCTGTAAGGCTGAGATCTTGTAAACTAGACCAGGTTTCCTGGGAGGATTTTGAAGGTATTGACTCCATAAGTAGTCAACATGTTTTTTAAAAGTGTCTTGTCATACTTGACTAAGTGAGAGTCAAATATAGCATTCTAGGTAAGGCATTGCTTGATTTGTCTAATTATATACTGGTAAAAAGGAAGACAGATTCTAATTAAATCTTTGAAAATAACTATATTGTCATGAAAAACAAGGACACAGAATTTTCAAATTCTTGGGGGTGAAGAGCATAATCAGTGAGAATCAGATATCTTTTTAAAAATGTCTCATCTCTGATAGACAAAAACAGAGTCTATTAAATTGTTGATTAGAGATAGCTAAAGAAAAATGAATTTTCTTATCTATCCAGAAAATGGGGCATTAAAACAACAAAACAACATTCCAAACAAACAAACTAACTAACTAAATAAAACCACCCACCACAATTCATTCAGTCTAAGTAATTCTTGTTCTGCTGGACCTTGGGTTAGGAATCTGCTTTGTGGAAAAATGTCCTGGAAGTCTTGGCTCAGTCCATTGGTAGTTGTCTAAGGAATATGAGGTCAGAAACCTACACCCAAGAATCTATTCTTTGAACTGTGAATACTTCAAAGTACTTCCTAGAGTCCCTTTCATGAGTCTCTGGGACTCTCCTTCATGGAAGAAGGCCTGTGATTTTGTTCTTTGTCTTTTCCTTAAATACTCAGAAACCTAGTGAAGTCAATGAAAAGCAGAGAAAATTATTTTGATAAGAGAAGTCTAACACATTTAAATTATTAAAACTTCAGTTTCTTGGAATTTTACATTTACTTAATTCATATAAGTGCCTATTTATCTCTATAAGCTATCAGAACAAAAGTACTTAACAAGACTTTATAATCTAATTGATTAATACCATTGAGAGACTGAATATAAAATGGACAATGACCAGGAAACTCTGACATACGGAACTACAGCAATTTGAATCCAGCCCCATTTTCGTTTCTGCAAATGCCAGGGTCTTGATTAAAGTAGTCCTGTCCTCCATAACCTAACATTAAAATAGGTTTAGTTGCTTAGTTGATAATTGAAGTGCCCAGTTTGTTTTGAACTGAAAATGAAGCCTGAAACGGTAAATGAAAGTTAAGAATTAACAAATAATTAAGAGTACAAAATCATTATATAGATGTCTTTATATTATAAAATAGCAAAAGATTAATGTCTGAAATTACTGAAACTGACTGGATTTAGCCTAGCCCTGCTATTGTGATGGTCATTCTAAACAGGTCTCACCCCTGTTTATGGTTACTCTAGGCTTAGCCTCTCCCTTGTGTATACTTACTATTGTGATGGCTATTCTCAACTGAACTTACGTTTGTTTATGGTTATTTCAAGACTAGCCTCACCCTTGTGTATACTTGCCATTGTGATGGTAACCACTCTACTCTCCCTTGTTTGAATCCATAAAAACTGCTGCCTGTGGTTTGGGGAAGGCAGATTTGAGACATCCCTGTCTCCTGTCCTTCCGCAGAAGTTAATAAATCTGCTTTCTCTCATGACTCCAATTCATCGGCTCCAGACAAGAACCCAGGGGACCCTGTGGGGTTTCCTTCACTACCATCAGCAGAAAATAGTCCAGGAAACTCTGGCCCCCTACCTGCAGCAACCAGTTCAGGAAGTTGGCCACTATCTACAGCAACCAGCCCAGGAAGCAAAACCACAATTCCTGTAGCAATCAACCCAAAATAGCCAGAACTTGGTCAATAACTGACAGCTTCCGTAAATTTTGCTCTGGCTTCCAATCTAGGACCAACCAGAAAAGACAAATATGCTCCTTAACCAATCATATAGGATGCCTCACTTCTAGTTTGCCTACCTCCATCTTTACCATACCAACAGCCTATAGTCAGGGCATATCTAAAGCCTTCCCTTTGTTTCACTAGAAGGCTTTCCCACTCCTTTGCCTGTCTGTGAGTCTCTGCCAAGTTCAAGTGGTGGTGGATGACTCCCTTGCCATAGCAAGCTCTGAATAAATAGCCTTTGCTTATTCTCATTTGGGTGTTGTTCATTTATTTCTTTACCCTCTAGAGATAGGAAAGCAGTTAACACTCATTCAATAAAGAGAAAAACCCTTTGAACTAAGTTCAATTCTTTCCATTTAAAAATCACAAATCTAAAGTCAGTTATACATTTTTCACCAGAATCATAAAGCTAATCTGTTATCTTCTCCAATATGCCAATTCTTTTAAAGGTTACAAGCATTTTAAATTACAAAAATTATTCCTTAACTCCAAAATATTAATACTGTGGTTTGATTTACTTCATTGTTTCTTCAATCTAAAATCATCTGGGTGTTTAACAGATACTTCCCACTCAGGGACCAATTTTGTCATCTCAAACAAGTTAAGGTTACATCAATAATTCATGTCCATGCTATTGTGACTGTTTCAGGCCAGACATTTGAGGCTGGGACATGGCACCTATTTTGGTAGATGTACAGGTATTTCTTCCCCAGCAATAGGTAAATGTTGTAGTCTCAATGACGACAGAAAACTCCAAATCCATGCACTTTAGATGGGTCTGGTTTCATAACATTCTTGGGATAAAGTTATACCTTTATTAAATTCTTCCCTTTGATTTGAAAAGGGAGAAGTCTGTATCCCCACCTAAGCTCAGGTAACTTTTACTTCTTGATGGGATTCTGCATTTCTTGAACTATCTTAAGATATATTAATATATTCTTCCCTGTTTTAAATGCATTTTGTTGACATTGCATTGGAGTTCCATTACCTCTTAAACTTTTGATTGCTGAAGTCATCCAATGATATCTTAATCCTATTTACTCAGGGCAAAACAAAATCAAACACCCAAGCCAAACCAACCAAACAACACAGAAAACCTGATTACAACCATTTCTTGTTAAATGAGCATGTCCTTTGTTTGTCTCAGTTCCCTCTCCAGACTATTTCTCAGAACTAGAAGACTTGTTGAACTAGCTATGGAGAGAATAAAATTTCCTGTTTTCCATTACACAAAGTAGAATTATATCCTTTCAACATATCATTAAAATTTTCAACAGATTCTACTGAAAATGACATCCATCCAAACATGATATAGCTTTAAAATGAGAAAACAGAAACAAACACACTATGTATAACTGGAATCTCTTCCTTCTTCTGACACTAGGGATTTTCTGCATCTCCCTACCCCGATCAGAAAAGTCCATTGCTCTACTGAAGCCAATTTTCTCTGTGTTCCTCAAAAGCACTAAGTTTATCAAGCTCCAGACTCTCATTTTCTTGGGATGCTCTCCTTAACCAGAAAGCCCCATAGTACTTCTAGAGATTTCCTAAATCCCACCCATCCTTCCTTTCAGGCTTTCCTAAAATACTTGTGTGAGACTTTTTGTATTTTTCCATCCCTTTGGATTATTCCACCCCTTAGAAACCTCTTTCTTTGAAATCTTATGGCATGGGGTCTTCAGCAAGTAAGTTAGCATAAGTATTAAGAATGTTTATTTCTGTTTCCCCAACTAGAGTCAAATTTCTTTAGGTAAAGAATCTGGCACATCTTTAATACCGATTACCAACAGTGTCAGGATATAAAAGGATATTAAAAGAGCCTCTTTAGACTCCAGGTACTTCAGGGGCAGGGACTGTGTCTTTTATCATTTTAAACCCTAGGATCTAGCACTGCACTTGACATTCATAAATATTAGTTGAATGAAACAATTTTCAGTAAATATTTTCTAATCTATAGACTTAAAGGTCAGTGTCTTAAAGATAAATGCAAAGTGATGTTGAGATAGTTGATTTTTCAATTTGTGGGTGGAAGGAACTGGAGGAATAGTCATGTTAATAAGTAGTAATAATCAGGAGTTAATGTTACTACAAGCTGATGAGCAAACATTAAATCAGTGTACATCAAATAGTTAGTGTCAACACCTTATTAGCCTACAGAAATACATCAAGTTTATTCAGCTATTTCTCAGGATATTCTAGACTCACAAGTATTGTTAGACATTCACAGTCAGAGCTGGAAAAAACTTGAGTGCTCAACAGTGTATTCTGATTTCTGGTTTACAATGGCAACAAAATATTTTCTGTTTATTCCCCTAACACCCAGTAATTTCATTCAAGTCATAATCTGATGCACTTAATTTATTCAGACTTGAAAAACTGTCTTCAGTAAAGTTAAACTTAAAATAAACCAGGTTTTAAAGTCCATCTCTACCTGTAGTCACCCACTAGGGATATAGCTTGTGACTTTAACGTTATATATGTAACATTCTCCCTTTTGACCTATTTCATTCCATTGCAGTAAGTAGGCAAAACCCTGTCACCCCCAGGCAAGTCTTCTTAAGTGTAATACAAAGGCTTTATCACAGGGTGTTGTATATATGAGCAATATATAGAAAGGCAATCATAGGTTCATAGTATATGCCTAATTGGCAGATATAATTGAAGTGTGACTTACAGGAATCTCTCATAAATTAATCCCAAATCATCCACCAAAAAATAATCCCCAAATAGCACCTAAGTATTAGTACACAGTGACCGGCAAACACAGCATGGCAGCGTACTTCTTCAAAGCTAACAAGAGAAATTCTCTGGGAATGGCACAATTCCTCTTTCAAAGACCTTCACTTGATTAAGTCAGGCCCAACTGGCATAGTCTCCCCTTTCACCTTCTCTTTTAAAATTTTTTATTAGCTAATTTGTGGTTTTATGGAAAAATCATGCAGAAAATAGAGTTCCCATATGCCTCAGCTCACATGTACATTTTTCTCTATTAACATCATGCATTAGAATGGTACCTTTGTTACAACTCATGAAGCAATTTTATTATAATTATACTATTAACTATAGTCCATAGTTTACATTAGGGTTCACTGTTTATGTTATACAGTCCTAAGTTTTTTGTTTTAAAATTTTTATTCTAGTAACATACATACAACCCAAAATTTCCCCTTTTAGCCACATTCAAATAATTAATACAATGTTAATTACATTCACAATGTGTTGCCATCACCATCATACATTACTAAAACTTTTCCATCACCTCAAACAGAAACTACCAATTAAGCATTAATTCCCCATTCCCTACCCTGACCTCGGTTGCTAGTAGTCTGTTTTCTAGTTTCTGACTCTTTGAATCTGCTTATTTTAATTATTTCATATCAGTGTGATCATACAATATTTGTCCTTCTGTGTCTGGCTTATTTCACTAAACATGATGTCTTCAAGGTTCATCCATGTTGTCACATGTATTAGAACTTCATTCCTTTTCAGAGCTGAATAATGTTCCATTGTATGTATATGCCACACAATGTTTATTTATTCATCTGTTGATGGACATTTGGGTTGCTTCCTTCTTTTGGCAATTGTGAATAGTGCCTGTTGGAGATTGAATCATGTCCCTTATGAAAGGCATATTCAGGTCCCAGCTCCTGGTCTTGTGGGTGTGGACCCATTAGTAAATAGGACTTTCGAAGGTGTCACTTCAGTTAAGTAACTGAATCAAGTTAGATTTTGTTCCTAAGATTTTTTTTTTTTTTTTTTTCAGGAGGTACTGGAGTTTGAACCCAGGACCTTGGGCATGGGAAACAGGCACTCAAACCACTGAGCATACCCACTCCTCTCAGGTTTTAATCCTATTACTGGAGTTCTTAATAAGCAGAATTGAATTCAGACAGACAGAGAGAGAGTGAAGCAACGGGGAGTGGTCAGAAGCTGGAATTCAAAGGGACCTGGAAGAGAAAGGAGAAGATGTTACCATGAGCATTGCTATGTGATGGAAAGCCAAAGAACCCCAAATATTGCTGGATAGCCAGAAGATACCAAACTCAGGAGGAAGCAAGTCTTCTGGCCTCTGAAACTGTGAGCCAATAAATTCCTGTTGTTAAGCCAATCCATTGTACTGTTCTTGTTTTTGGAGCCCATTGGGCACTTTTTCCAGTGCCAGAGGTAATCTGCCTGAGGCAAGGGAATTGTAGCTGCTGCCCAGTGGATATCAGGTGGCTTCAGCTTGGCCAATCCATCAGTGAACCAGTGCCAAGCATCTGATGGGGCATCCCTGAGCTGGGGTCTCTAGGATGTCAATGCAGGGAGAGAAGGGCCTTCATGATAGACATTTATCAAGTAATCACTCAAATATAAGTAGCAGGATCCTGTTTAGAGATTTTAAACTGAGGTCCCTGGCCCCTCCCCTTACCTGAAATTGTTCTTGTTGTCTTACGGCTTTTCATCCATTCCTTGCTTTTGGAAGAAGGCAAAGACAGTCTAAAATAATGAGGACATTGATAAATTTGAATTTACTGGTCTGTGAGATAGTAGTCTCCAAGGCCAGGCTTTCAAAGGCAAGAACTAGTTATCCTTAAGATTAAA
This sequence comes from Tolypeutes matacus, assembly GCA_026826555.1. NCBI lineage: Eukaryota > Metazoa > Chordata > Mammalia > Cingulata > Chlamyphoridae > Tolypeutes > Tolypeutes matacus. The sequence goes on along the minus strand of JAKSZT010054458.1, from coordinate 17,474,415 downwards.
GGGTTTCCTGAGGGAAGCAAGTGTAGCTCAGTGGTTGAGTGCCTGTTTCCCATGTTCGAGGTCCCGAGTTCAACTCCTGGTTCCTCCTGAAACTAAAAGGGGGAGTTTCCTGAATTCCAAAAGCTTTCCTTTAATAATCAGAATCAGAGCTTTGGGGAATAGGGTAGAAATTTACTATAAACCATAATGTAGGGAGGATGCAGGATATATTACACTGGGAGAAGATAAAAGCTCCCTTTGAAATGGCCAGAGGAGACTAAATGAGAAGAGGAACACAAATGAGGTAAGTTGCAAGTGAACAGTCTTCTCTTTGTTTACCTCTTTTTCCCACAGGTTAAACATCTTTAGGACAACAGAAGCCACAAGATGGGGGTTGATAAATCTAGAGCAGGACCTGTGCCCTGCTTCTCTTTTTCCTTAATCCAGGCAGGGTGAGAGCCTCTTAGAGAAGCCCTGAATTTAGCATGATGATGGAGCAACATGGCACTTTGGTAACAGTTACTCAAGCAGGTGACTAAGTGAATGGGCTTGATGCAGAGAAGGGACTCAAGAGTTCCAGATTCCTAGGGGAGGGAGTGGCGGGGAGGGTCAATGAAAGTAAACATATTATAGGAACTGAAAGAAAGTCTTGTTTATAGTTGTATCCCCATCATCTAGTACAGTTTACTTGCACATAGTAGAAGTTAATAAGTATTTGTTGAATAAATTGAATGAATTAAGAGTGGGAGAAGAGGGAGGAAATTTAGTTTTTATTTATTTTAAAGTAATTAGTGAAGGAAATTATCATTTTGATATTTGACATAAAGTCCTTAATTGGGGAATTGATCTTAATTCTTTACTTTCAGGAGAATAACACTACAACCCTACAACTGGGTGATAGTAGGGAAGTCATATAAAACTTATATGTTTGGTTCAACTTCATGGCCCCAGAATCCACCGATTGTCATCTTGGTTAAAAAGATGACAGCTTACTTGGTTTAATTTTTCTATAATATCTTCCATGTCTTTTATCCTTAACTTCTAATAATACTGTTACTATACAGTGTCTAGAACAGTATGTGGCACTTAATCAACACATAACACCTATTGTTGAGTGGGTTGTTGAAGAATTCATCTAATCTTCTGAAAACTTTGGAGGAAAGAAAGATTCCCTCCATTCTAAATTGTATTTAAATTAGTCATCAACATAGCATTTGGGATAAGATAGGTGCTCAAAAATATTTGTTTAAGGAACTGAATGAACAAAAAGGGAAAGAAGGGAAGGAAAATTTTAGCTTACTTTCATACTTCTGTCAAAGAGATATTTCTAGAGAACCTTTGTCAAGCTTAAAATTGTTCTCTCTGTATTACCTTCAATGTTATATTCTAAATTGATTTTGCTATCAAACCTTATGTTCGATCTTGTCATATAAGCATTATTGAAGGATATATTTTAAAAAATAATTAGCTCTTTCCAATTCCTCCTTTTATGCTTTTTAAGGAGGATGAATCCTAAGGAAGAACTTTTATTTGCTGTATGAGATTATATGTGGGTATGCAAGTTGTAGAAGCAAGTGAAGTCGATATTCCATACATAAGGGGTAGAAAGACCCAGGCACCGCGCATGTAGACATAGCCTACATTGTATTCATGTAGATACCTACATGGTGTCTTCCTTGAATGTGAATTGCTTACTGTCCATTGAGATATGCTTGGTCTGTTTCAATTCTTGTGTTCTGCTGGGGTCCACTTCTGACCTCTTTGGCTGGTAAACATGTGTTTTATTCTTTCACAGATTTGTCAAGATCTGACTCTGATTGCCCTTCCCTGTTGACTTGATCTCTCTTTTATCCTTGATAACATTGAGACTCTTTTGAATCTCCATGATATCACCCATCTGACCGTGGCCGAGGTTGTCTACTTTATAGAAGAGGCTGTGGATCACATTTACCTCCATTAGGGCAGATCCCACAATTGGCCTGTGGGCTTTCATCTCAGCATCTGCATCATTCAAGGACAAAGGGATGGCCCTGTCTCTGGTTGACTATTCCTATCCACGGTCTCACTCATACTAGGGATGGCCACTTGTTGGTCAGGGGTCCACTCTGTAATGGTCTCCAAATAGGTAGTGTTCTTCCTAATCTATGACATCCTCCTTCTCTCACAAAGCCTTGAAACTAGGAGGTTCTGACTACTTATCTCTCCTACCTCTAGCTCCCATTTTCTGCTCAAACCATCAGGTTGGAAAGTATAGGTTTGCTTTTCCTCCATCTGTCTGATTAAAATATTCTGTAACATCCTTCACTTCCCTGATAAGAATTTTTTTGCTCCTCCCATTTCCCTAAAGCTATAATTGTGAATGGATGAAGGGAGACAGAAAACTGCTACCAATAAGGAACTTAAATAGGAAGCCATTAAAAAAATATTATATTTGGTACATGCTGAGAATGGGTGACGTAGATGAGAGCCAGATGTACTCATGTTTCTATGGGTTCAGTAGATTACGAAAATCTGTAAAACTTCCTTATAAAATGGTAGACTGGAAATTAATATTTAGCCAGACTCTAACATCATGTGATTTCTTTATGTGTTCAGAGTCATTCTTGAAAGTGAAGATATATCAGTTTCACTTTGAGTTCTGGGGACACTTAACTCTAGTGTAGTGACTTAAGCATGTATCTTTGTACAATAGCACTTAATCATTCTACTGTAATATCTCTGCTTAAATGTCTGTCTCCCCCTTTAGATCTACATGAATTCAAGAGCAGGGACTTTTTTTTCCCTGTTACATTTCCTATCACTGTATCCACAGCAGCAGCATGGCACCTGGTACACAATAAATGTTCAAAAGATGTTTGTTGAATAATGGCATCTTTAAACCTATGGTCAACAAAAATATATTTAACTTTAAAAGTGGCAATATTATAAAAGGCCACAAGATGGGCTCATTACACTATGAAAGTTTGAATCACTTTCTGAAATGTGAAATTAACAACTTTCTCTGGTAAAGATTTCATATATGTTTCTCAATTTTAAGGAGGAATTAAATTGCTTTCAGTAACAAATCCTGGAAAATGTTAGCCATTTCTTATTCATCTAAAGAGTTCATATTAAAAGAGAAATAAGTTATTTAATTATCAATCCCTTTTGGTACTTGAAAAACAACAAGGTTTCATCTTTATCATTCTTTCCATATTTTCCTTATTATAAAACTGAAATATATGGTTTGCTGTTTATGAAGTAATAAATTATATTTCTTGTTTTTATACTTTAAAATGTTGATTGCCCTTTTTTTCATTCAAAAGATAAAGGTTCACTAAAGTGAATAGCTCTGTTTTTTTTTCTTAAACCAATGTTATTGAAAATTGACTATATGCTCAAAATTCCACATTATTATTTACTATTTATTAACCAGATGAGGAAACTGAGACATGAGTCACTCTTGCCAAAGTCACCTAATTAATATGTGACAGAGTTGTTATTTCAACTCAGTTCTAAGTTTGTGTTATTTCAACTCAGTTCTAAGTTTGAGTTCTAAGAATGATTTCATTCCCTCAGTCAAACTAATGAATGCCCTACTGATGATGTCTGACAGTGCCAGGTGCTCTAGACACGGAACTGAGTAAAGCACAATCTCTGCCCTGGAGGGCCTCTAGGTCTATGTGGAAACTATCTTGCAAACTGGAGACTGCAACAAGGTGTGAATAGTGCCCCAGTAGGGAGAGCACAGAGGAGGGACACCAACTAATTGGGCTCCTATCCTCTGTTTGCCTGGCTGGAACTGGATTCCTGGGCCTTGTTCATGTATTATAGCATTGTCTATCCAACTACACCCCACCCTTTAACTTACATTTGACATGCTTGTTTATTCATTCAACAGTATTTATTAATGTATGTATGTATGTATTTATTTATTTTAAAGATTTATTTATTTATTTATTCCGCCCCAACCCCCCCATTGTTTTGTACTCACTGTCTGCTCTATGTGTGTTCCATGTCTGCTTGTCTTCTCTTTAGATGGCATTGGGAACTGATCCTGGGACCTTCTGGAGTGGAGAGAGGTGCTCAATCTCTTGTGCCACCTCAGCTCCTTGGTCTGCTGTGTCTCTTATTGTCTCTCTTCTGTGTTTCTTTTTGTTGTGTCATCTTGCTGCGTCAGCTCTCCGTATGGGCCAGCATTCCTGCATGGGCCAGCTCACCAGGCAGGCCAGCTTGCCTTTTTCCAGGAGGTCCCGGGAATCGAACCCTGGACCTCCTATATGGTAGACAGGAGCCCAATCGCTTGAGCTACATCTTCTTCCCAGTATTTATTAAATATATACTATGTTCTAGAAGTTGGGAATATAGAGTTGAATAAGGAAGAAAAGGTCCCTCTTCTCATAGAGCTCAATTTTAGTGGCAAGACAAATAATAAACAAAGAAAAACAAAATAAAAAACAAAATCAAAGGATCAAAAGAATATCAGCTAGTGACAAAACAGAGAGATGTGATTGAGTGACTGAGGTAGTACTTTAGATTGGATGGCCTCTTTGAGAAAGTGACATTTACGGTAAGCCAGGAATGAGAAGGAGTCAGCCTTATGAAGATCTGGAGAAAAGCATTCCAAGCAGAGAGAACAGCTGGCACAAAGGCCAAGGCAGGGAGGGGTTATTGATCTCAGTTTGGAAAGAAGGAGAAAGAAGCTGTGTGGCACAAAGGGATTCCTCCAATATCACTATCAAGTCTTTGGCCCACTTGATATTAGACATTTAATGTCCTGACTTCCCTTGGAGAAAAGCAATTACTGGCATGTGTTTTTATAACCCACAAGGATTGTGTTCATTTTATACAATTGGCACATGTTACCAGGCAGAAGAAAGAACTGTGCTGAAATTGGCTGTTCTTTAGTTGAGGTAGTTCAGGATTATATTTTATTTGGATAACTCTAAAGCAAACAAGACATCTTGGCTGTGCTGATGCCATGATGGGATTGAGATCCTTTTCATATATTCTACATGAACAAGTATCTATTGCCAGGTACTGAGCAAATAGTGAACAAAAGAAGTCCCTGCCTTCAAGGAGCTTGTGCTTGATAACATTATGACCAGGTGTTGCAAAATGGCTCATGTAATGTACACACAGTTTATTACAATTCTCTTTAGTCAACCTGCTACTTCACTAAATTTAGAACTCTTTTGTTTATGGGTATTTGAACAAAGAAAGAATTGGCAGCAATTATCAAGATTTCCATTCTCCAGTCATTAAGTCCAATCGGAGTTTTTCTAATAGTGGGAATTCTTGCTCTGAGGATAGATATGGTATATGGTATAATATAAAGAGATGATCTTAGAGTATAGATTTAGTAGACTGATTCTCATTATTACTGCCTAGAAAGATCCAGAGCATTACTACTGTCATTTTTTTACCTAAGTGCCATTGAAACAAGACAGAATAGTTTATTTCTACAGCTCTGGTTTGTGAGGGTCCAGACTCCATGCACTACTTCCTTACTCCCTATATAGCTTCTGTCCATCAATTTATGGTCATTTATCAATGCCTCTTAAGTCTGTTAAAGCAGAAGTAGAAACTTTTTACTTAGTGGAAAATTTCTCTTAAAACCCAGTGGAGGCCTAATTATTATAGGCTCAACTGTCTTTTCTCAGATCTTTCCATAATTTAACCTACCTGGAAGAAAGTGTCAGGAGAAAAGAACAAACTCACTCATGCACTGACCTTTTGAAACAGAGGGACTACATCACCTGTGAACATGATATAATTTATGCTTTCCTATTTTATTATTCATAGAAAAATACTCTAAATAAAATTTGAGATTATTCTATCACAGTTCTTTTACATTATTTCCTTGTCTTTGGAAGCAAGAGATTATTAACAGACTGTGTGTGTGTGGTCTATTGTTCTTAAGCAAAGTTCTCTAGTTTCATACCTCCTTATTATAGTTTTCTATGGCTGCCTGAGCAATTACCACAAACTTAGTAGCTTAAAACAACACATTTACTATCTTTCAGTTCTATAGGTCAGAATTCAGACACACGTCTTATTGGGCTAAAATGAAGTTGTTGACAGGGTTGCGTTTCTTTATGGAGATTCTAGGGGAGAACCCATTTCCTTGCCTTTTCCAGCTTCCAAGACTTTTGCATTCCCTAACTCCTGGTCCCCCTCCTCCATTTTCAAAGTCATTGTCATATTTCTCTTTAACCATAGCTTGTTAGAAAGGTTCTCTGTTTTTTAAGTATGCATGTGATTAGATTAGGCCTACCTGGCTAATCCAAAAAATCTCTTCTCCTCAAGTTCTGTACTCTAAATCACATTGACTAAGTCTCTTTTGCCACGTATGGTAACATTCACAGGTTATGGGAATTGGGATTTAGACATCTTTGGTGACCTTTATTATGTCTGCCACACACTCCTCTTAAAAATAAATTGCCCCAAGAAATGTATACATGTAAACTTTTGTTAATTCCCTGTGTAGAAAAACTGATGACTTTTAGTTTCACTATGTCTCTCTTTAAATAAATGGAGGAAAAACTCCTCACTTGGTATGATAAAGTGAAGGGAAGCTGCGATTAATTTTTTTTTTTTTTTTTTTTTTAACCTTAAATCCCTTCTCTTCCTTTTCTACAGGAAAGATTTGGTAACAAAATGAGGTGAATGTCTAGGCTTTTGTCTACCCACCTTCTCTACTCTTCCCCTTGTAACAAAAATGCCCCCCTCTGATATTTTGGTAGGGTTTCCAATCATAGTACTCCTCTACCTACTTGCCTTAGGCTCGGCATATAACCCAGCCCTATACAATTAGATTTTCACATCCCCCTGGAAATTGTGATTGGTTCAATAGTGAGCATTTGACTCAAGCTGGGCCAATCAGAAGACTTCCCTGAGATTTCTTTTTTCCTAAGTGGTTCCATAGGGGAAATTTTCTCTTTCTTTCTTTGTTTGAAGAAAGCTGAAAGTATATGATTCATAGCTGTGGGCTTTATGTCTCTCACTACTTGGAGAAAGTGAAAGACTGATAAGAGGCAGCGAGAGCCGATCCTGGTGTGGTAGTCCTTGAATATATTCCTTGAGGTCTCCAAGGTTTTCATTCCTATAGCTTCTTTTTGACTCTGTGAGTTATCCAATTATCTTTCCAATAACTCACTCTTTTGTTTAAGCCAGTTTGGTTTAGGATTTGATTACTGCAATTAAAAGAGTCCTGATTAATATAGGTGGTGTTCCCTCTCCTAATGCCTACATTTTCCCATCTTTGTTATTTATCCTGTTAATTCATTTGGCTTAAAACCATATATAAAATCAAGGATGTTCCCATGGATGAAAAGATAAAAAATTATTAGAGGAGATTCTGAAATTCAACCACATGACATTCCATGTTAATCCTTAGGTCACACTCTGGAAAAAAAAATCCAATCTTGAATTATGCAACTCAGCTAATTAGAGAAGATTATGTCCAGATGACATGAATTCTAGTAATACAATGGCAGCAATATGAAAAGTTTAATATCTGAATACTTACTTTTTGCTTCCATTATCAAGTTCCCACAGTAAAAATAAAATCATCAAAATGAAATATTCCTTCTCATTTCTTCTTATTTTTTTTTAAATATATGTTTATTATCATGAGCATGTATGGAATTCCCATACAACACCCCTCCACCAACATTCTACATTGTTGTGGAACATTTGTTACAGGCTATGAAATAATATCATCAGATTTATTACTACTAACTACAGTCTATAGCATATATTTGGTATATTTTTTCCCCGTAATCCCCTATTATTAACATAGTATAGCTTTGGCATTGATGCAAGAATATTACAGTATTGCTGTTAACTATAGTCCTTAGGTTACATTAATTGCATTTTCCCCATGCTTCTCCACATTTTTACCACCTTGCAATAGTGATGTACATTTGTTCTAGTTCATAGAAGGACATTCTTATATTTGTACTATTAACCACAATTAACCTCTGGGTTCACTATGTTATTCAGTCCCTAGATTATTCTCTAGCTTTCTTTGAATTGATATTTACACCCCTAGATTACCCTTTTCAGCCACAATCCCATTTATAGCCCAGCTGTGTTAGTTCTACTAACTATAATGTGTAACTATAAACTCTATCCATTTCCATGCTTTTAGTCAAGTTAATTAAAATTTCCACACACATTAAGCAGCAGTATATCTTCTCAGCCCTCCTCTTTTCTCTTAATAACCTTTACTCTAGGGTTTAACTCCATGTGTTTATTCTTTCTATTTAGTTCATATTAGTGAGAGAATGCAATATTTGTCCTTTTGTGTCTGGCTTATTTCACTTAACATAATGTCTTCAAGATTCATCCATGTTATTATTTGTGTCCCAATTTCATTAGTTCTTACAGCAATGTAGTATTCCCTCATATGTATATACCATATTTTGTTTATCCATTCATCAGTTGCTGGACATTTAGGTTGTTTCCATTTTATGGCAATTGTGAATAATGCCATGATGAACATTGGTGTGCAAATATCTGTTCACGTCACAGTTTTTAATTCTTCTGGATATATTCCTAGTAGAGGAATTGCTGGATCATATGGTAGTTCTATATACAGCTTCCTGAGGAACTGCCAAACTGTCTTCCACAACTGCACCATTTTACATTCCTACCAACAGTGAGTGTTCTTATTTCTCCACGTCCTCTCCAGCATTTGTTGTTTTCTGGTTTTTTTTTTTTTTTTTGTTTGTTTGTTTTTTAATAATGGCTATTCTATGCAGTGTGAGATGATATCTCATTGTCATTTTGTTTGCATTTCCCTAATAGCTAGTGATATTGAACATTTTTTCATGTGCTTTTTGGCCATTTGTATTTCACTTTTAAAAAAATGTCTGTTTAAGTCTTTTGCCCATTTTTAAATTGGATTGCTTGTTCTTTTATTGTTGAGTTGTATGATCTTTTTAAATAGAATGGAAATCAAACCCTTATCAGATATGTGGTTTCCAAATATTTTCTGTCGTTGAATGGGCTACCTTTTTCACCTTGGTGAAGTCCTTTGAATCACAAAAGTCTTTAAGTTTGAGGTGGTCCTATTTATCCATGTTTTCTTTCATTGCTCGTGCTTTCAATGTAAGGTTAAAGAATCCACCATCTACCACCAGGTCTTGAAGATGCTTCCCTACATTTTCCTCTAGGAGCTTTATGGTATAGATTTTGATCCATTTTGAGTTAATCTTTGTATAAGGTATGAAATAGGAGTCTTCTTTCATTCTTTTGGCTATCAAGATCCAGTTCTCCCAGCACCATTTGGTGAATAGACTGTTCTGCATCAGCTGGGTGGGTTTGACAGGCTTGTCAAAAATCACTTGACCATAGATGTGACTGTCTGTTTCTGAACCATCAGTTTGGTTCCATTGGTCTATGTGTCTATCTTTATCCCAGTACCATGCTGTTTTTTACCACTGTAGCTAGGTAATATGATGTAAAGTCCAGAAGTGATAGTACTCCAACTTTGCTCTTCCTTTTTAAGATGTTTCTGGCTATTTGGGGCTCCTTACCTTTCAAATAAATTTGTTAATTGTGTTTTCCATTTCTACATGCTGGTGGAATTTTTATTGGGATTGTTTTGAATCTGTATATCAATTTGGGTAGAATTTACATCTTAATGATATTTAGTCTACCTGTCCATGAGCATGGAAATTTCTTCCATTTAGTTAGGTCTTTTTAAAATTTCTTTTAGCAATGCATTGTAGTTTTCTGAATACAAGTGCTTTATGTTCTTGATTAAGTTTATTCCTAAATATTTCATACTTTTAGTTGCTATTGTACATGGAATTTTTTCCTGACTTCCTCCTTAGATTGCACATTACTAGTATATAGAAACACTACTGATTTTTTTGTATTAATCTTGTATTCTGCCACTCTGCTGAAATCACTTATTAGCACTAACAGCTTTGTTGTAGATTTTTCAGGACATTCTAGGTTTAGGATCATATAATCTGCAAACAATGAAAGTTTTACTTCTTTCTTTCCAATTTAGATGCCTTTTATTTCTTTTTCTTGCCTGATTGCTCTAGTACTAAACTGAACAACAGTGGTGGAAGTGGGCTCCTTGTCTTGATCCTGATCTCATGGGAAAGCTTTCAGTCTTTCAACATCGAGTACAATGATAGCTGTGGGTTTTTCATATATGGCCTTTATCATGTTGAGAAAGTTTCCTTCAATTCCTATATTTTGTAGTATTTTTATCAAGAAAGGATGCTGTATTTTTTCAAATGCCTTTTCTGCATTGATCAACAGGTTCATGTGATTTTTCTTCTTTGTTTCATTAATGTGGTATATTACACTGATTGATTTTCTTGTGTTCAGCCATCCTTGCATGCCCAGGATAAAACCCACTTGGTCATGATGAATAATTCTTTTAATGTGTTGTTGAATTTGATTAGCAAGTATTTTGTTGAGGATTTTTACATTGTATTCATTAGGGGAATGGGTTTATAATTTTCTTTTTTCTTAATATCTTTACCTGGCTTTGGTATTAGTGTGATATTGGCTTCATAGAATGAATTTGGTAGCATTCCTTCTTGTTAAATTTTTTGGGGGAGTTTGAGTAAGACTGGCTTTAAATCTTCTTTGAGTGTTTGTTAGAACTCACCTGTAAGTTGAGTCCTGGGCTTTTCATTTTGAATAGTTGTTTGATGACTGTTTCAATCCCTTTACATGTGATTTGCTTCTTGAGGTCTTCTATTTCTTCAAGGTTCAGTGTAGTTTGTTTGTACATTCCTAGGAATTTTTAAAATTTCATATACATTGTCTAGTTTGTTGGTATATAGTTATTCATAGTATCCTCTTATGATCTCTTTTATTTCTGTGGGGTCAGTAGTAATGTCCCCATTTGAATTTTTTATTTTATTTATTTGCATCTTCCCTCCTTTTTGTCTTTGTCAGTCTAGCTCAAGGTTTGCCAATTTTGCTGATCTTCTTGAAGAACTAACTTTTGGTTTTGCTAATTCTCTCTAATGTGTTTTTTTTTGTTGTTGTTCTTCTCAATTTCATTTATTTCTGCCCTGATCTTTGTTATTTCATCCCTTCTGCTTGCTTTGGGATTAGTTTGTTGTTCTTTTTTTAGTTTTTCTAGCTGTATAGTTAGGTCATTTACTTTAGCACTTTCTTCTTTTTTAATGCAAGCATTTGGGACTATAAATTTCCCTCTCAGCACTGCCTTCACTGTATTCCATAGGTTCTGATATGTTGTGTTCTCATTTTCATTTGTCTCAAGATATTTATTGATTTCTCTTGAAATTTCTTCTTTGACCCACTGATTATTTAAGTGTATTGTTCAATCTCTGTATATTTGAGAATTTTCCCTTTTACTATCTGTTGTTGATTTCCAGGTTTATTCCATTATGATCAAAAGTGCTTTGTATAACTTTGATCTTGTTGAATTTATTGAGATCTGCTTTTTGACCCAACATATGGTCTCTCCTGGAGAAAGATCCATGAACAGTTGAGAAGAATGTATATCCTGCTGTTTTGGGGTTGCCATGTTCTGAATGTGTCTATTAGGTTTAGTCCATTTGTCATATTATTCACCCTCCCTGTTTCTCTTTTGATCCTCTACCCATAGTTCTATCCAGTGCTGACAGTGGTGTATTGAAGTGCCAACTATTATTGTAGAGACATCTATTTCTCTCTTCAGTTTTGCCATTGTTTGCCTCATGTAATTTGGGGCATCTTGTTAGGTGCATATAAATATATGATTGTTATTTCTTCCTGGTGAATTGCCCCTTTTATTAATATATAATGTCCTTCCTTGTCTTTAATAACAGTTTTACTTTTAAAGTCTATTTCATCCTATATAAGTATAGCTACTCCAGCTTTTTTTAAGTTACTGTATGAATATCTTTTTCTGGTCTTTCATTTTCAGTCTATTGATAACGGTGGGCCTAAGGTGAGTCTCTTGTAGACAGCATATAGATGGTTCATATTTTCTTATCCATTCCACCAGTCTGTGTCTTTTGATTCGGGATTTTAATCCATTAATGTTCAATGATATTACTGCAAAGGCAATTCTTACTTCACTTATTTTGACCTTTGAGTTTTATCTGTCATATTTTATTTTCACCACTCTTTTGACACTTTTCATTACTTTTACGATATAATCTTCATTTCCAGACTCTCTTCCAAGCCTCTCCTGTCTTTTCTTTTCAGGCTGTAGTACTCCCTTTAATATTTCCTGCCAAGCTGCTCTCTAAATTACAAACTCTCTCAGTTTCTGTTTATCTGTGAATATTCTAAACTTGCCCCCATTTTTGAAAGACAATCTTGCTGGATATAAAATTCTTTGCTGGCAGTTTTTTCTTGCAATATCTTAAATATGTCATACCACTGTTTTCTTGCCTCCATAGTTTCTGATGAGAAATCAGTACTTAATGTTATTGGATATCCCTTCAACATGATGAATCTCTTTTCTTTTGCTGCCCTCAGTATTCTCTTTGTCTTTGGCATTTGACATTATGATTAGTAAGTGTCTGAGAGTAGGTCTATTGGGATTTATTCATATAGGAGTATATTGTGCTTTTTGGACACAGATATCTATGTCCTTCTGCCTCTTTTCCCTTCTTTTCTCCTTCTGGGACATCCATGCACATATGTTTGCACATCTCTTGCTGTCATTTAGTTCCCTGAAACCTTGTTTAATTTTTCCCATTCTTTTCTTTATCTGTTCTTTTGTATGTTTGCTTTCTGAGGCCATGTCTTCAAGCATACTGATCTTTTCTTCTGCCTCCTCAAATGTGCTGTTACATGCCTCCAGTGTATTTTTAATTTCATTTATCATGCCTTTCATTCCCATAAGATCTGCTATTTTTCTATGTATGCTTTCAAATTCTTCTTTATGCTCACCCAGTGTCTTCTTTATATTCTTAATTTCTGTAGCTATCTCATTGAATTTATTAATGAGATTTGTTTGAATATCTATGATTAGTTGTCTCAAGTCCTTTATGATATCTGGAGACTTAACTTGTTCCTTTGACTGGGCCATATCTTCCTGTTTCTTAGTATGGATTGTAATTTTTTGTCAGCATCTTGGCATCTGGCTTACTAGATGTATTTATTCTAGGCACACTTTCTCTCTTTAGTTTAAGGCTTTCTTGCCCTTTCTCTCTTGCTTGTTGTGCAGTAGGATGTAGTTGATACATCTCTGGAGGCTGATGCCACCCTCATTGCCCCCAGCACCAATGAAGCTTCTCCCACCTTTCTCCTCTGCCAGGGGTAGGGATAGAGCTGCAGCTGTGTGTAGTAATCCAAGCTGTGTAGGCCAAGACTGTCTGTAGTTGTCTGGAGAGGCTGATGAAGCTTCATGCCCCTTCCTTCCCTGCCTGGGGCAGGGATATAGCTGCAGATGTGGGCAGCAAACTAAACTGTGAGGGTCAAAACTGCCCAGTTACCCAGGTAGACTGATATAGCACTGGTCCCCCTCCTCCCCTGCCAGGGGTGGGGATGGACTTTCTGGAGTACCCAATGATCTAATCCGTGTGGGCTGAAAGCACCTGAAGATGCCCTGGGTGGCTAAGGAAACACAGCTTCCCCTCTATCCTTTTGGGGGGTGGAAGTTGGAGCCACAGGAACCCAACAGTCTAGTCTGTGCAGAGCAAAAGTGCTTGCTGTTGCCTGGAGAGTCTGAGGAAACATAGCTCCCCTCCTATCCTATTGGGGGCAGGGATGGAGCACAGGTGTCCTACTATTCAGTCTGTGTGGGCCACAAGCACCTGTTGTTGCCCAGAGAGTCTGGGGAGACATGGCCTCCCTCTTGTCCTATTGGGGATGGGGTGGAGCCACAAGTGTCCAACAGTCTAGTTTGTGCAGGCCAAAGTGCCCGCAGTTACCCAGAGAGGCTGAGGGAACACAGCTCCCCTCCTATCCTTTTGGTGTGTGGGGATTTAGTATGCTGGCTAAAAGTGCCTGCAGTTTCTCAGAGAGGCTGATGCAGGTCCTCCCAACTTCCTCCCAGCTGGAGGTGGGGCTGGAGCCCAGGCTAGGGCTACAATCTGATCTGGGTGGAAAGAAGCCGGTCCTTACCTTCACTGTGATTTTCAATCAGCCCTGCTTCCCCTCATGCTGGGGGGGGGGGGCGGGGAGAGTTAAAATGGTGACTACTGGCTTCTTTCTGACTTGGACAGGTTCAAATTTAGCTGTTCTTAGGGTTATACTTTAGCCAGCCAAATACTAATCAGTAGCTGCAGTCAATACCCAACCTTCTCCTCTTCCCCTGTTTTTGGGTAATGGAGCTTCCAACTCCAGCCATAGAATAGCTCCCAAGGAGGGTTGTGCTGCCAGTGGAGGTTGGGTAGCAGCCTCTGTGGCGTGGAGGGCTCTGCTCATGAATCCTTACTGCAGATGGGCAGTCTTCTCCTTCCATTCTTTCAAGGATGTTGCAGGGTGTTCTTCTGGTCTTGTAGGAAATATAAATTAAATAAACAATATAAGATTGACTAAATCAAGAGTTAATTATTGGGAAAGACTAACAAAATAGATTAACTTCTTCCAAGATTGAACAAGAAAAGAAAATAGAAGGCAGAAATAAACAATATTAGACACAACTATATATAAAGTAGAGATTAAAAAATATAGGAGAAAAGTATAAACAGATTTTTGTTAGTGAATTGAAAAATAACTGCAATGAACATTTTCTAGAAAAATATAAATCACCAAAATTGATTTAAAAAGAATTAGAAAACCTGAAAAGACTTCAAAGCACTAAAAAAATCTAAAAATCTATACCTAACAATGGCACCCATCTGTGAACCTTTTACTTGTGAGTTTAGTGAAGTTTTTAAGGAAAATATAATCATAATCTGATACAACATGCCCATGCAATATTCTAAGAGATAGTTCTCCCCAATTCCTTTCATGAGTCCAGCTATTTGACACTCAAACCAAGTAAGACATTATGACGAAGGAAAATTAAAAGCAAATCTCATTTATGAATATAGTAATAATAATCCTAAAAAATATTTTTAAGCTAAATATATCACTGAGTAAAAAAAAAAAAAAAGACATTTTAACCAAGCAAGGATCATCTCAAGAATGTAAGGATGATTTGTTAACCAAAAATCTATAAAGCAATTTACCATAATCACAGATTAAATGATGTTAAAACCCAGCTGTCTTAATAGCCCCTCTATTAGTTTCTTATTGCCACTATAAATAAATTACAACAAAAGTAATGGCTTAAGACAATGCAAATTTATTACCTTACAGTTTTGGAGGTCAGAAGTCTCAAACCAGTTGCAGTGGGCTAAAATAAGTTGTTTGTCTGGCTATGTCTCTTCTAGAGAGTTTAGGGGAAAATCTGTTTCCTTGCCTTTGCAAGGAGGTTGCCTTCTATCTTCAAAGCTTACAGTGAAACATCTTCTAATCTTTTTCTCTGATTTGACCCTCTTGCCCTCCTCTTATAAGGACCATTGTGATTACACTGAACCCACCTAGATTGTCCAGGATATCTCCCCATCTCAAAATCTGTAATCACATGTGCCAACTCTTCTCTGGGAGAAGCAGAGGAATATCTAGTTTATCCACTATTACTTGTGATTTAATATTTGCATTTTAACTTCTCAGATTGTGAGCATGTATCAAAGTTTTATTTCAAACTTACCGTAAGGGAGAAGGCTCCTGAGAAAACCAAAGATTTCCTTTTGGTCATTTTATTGGGAAATAAATGATTTGGTAATCATTGTTATATTAATTTTTATTTTAAAAAGCATGTCTCATTAAAGATCATTAGGCTTATTGCATGATGACTGTAAACTGGGTGGAGTTAATCTAATTTATCAAAAGGGGTCTGAATCTCACTATAGTCTGTCAGAAAATTGCTCCTTTATCATGAATACTTCCCAGAAGGTGCTGCTAATTACATCACACTTCAGAGTTCTGCCCCAGCTTAAGTATGAGCCAATTTTCTTTTTTAGTCCTTTTTAAATTGAGAAATTCTTATAGAACTGTTTTGGACAAGAAAATATCTGTCACATTGCAATTTTGCCCTAAGTGTGTTAATTGAGTTTGTTGCTTAGTCACTTTTACATTTTTTACAAACGGTGGAAGTTGGATTAGGTATAGATTTAATTTATGCTATCAAAATTGTCAGTAATGTTTGTATCCATGTTGTTATTTCATTAAACCAACATTCCAGTTAATATTTCTTAAATCAGGATATTTCTAACAAGTGAACACATACACACACACACACACATCTCCCCTCCAGTAAAGCCATTGTTGAATTGATTATATGTCTTAAATAAATCTTAAAAACACATATAACATTATACATATTGGCACATGCTGCTTTCAATTGTTAGTTTCCTGAGTGCAGATCCATTTTTTGTTTCTTCATCTTTTTATTCCCCTTATTATGCCTTATATATCAGAAGGATGAGGCAATACAGTTCAGTCCCCATTCTGTGAGAAGCTTTCACTGTTGGTTGAAATTTTTTCCTCCTTGGGTCGGAAAAAAGGAGTGCCTGTTTAGCCTGATCCAGATGGTAGCCTGCTTTAGTTTACTAAAGGCTGCCAATGCAATATACCAGAAATGGGTTGGCTTTTATAGTGGGAATTTATTAGGTTAAAAGCTTACAGTTATGAGGCTATGAAAATGCCCAAATCAAGGTATTCTCAGAGATGCCAGTTCACCAAAGGTTGGCTGCTGGCGATCCTGGACTCCTGCCATGTAGCAAGGTGCAATGGCAGCTCTGCCAGTCTCTGCCTTCCCCTCCAGGCTCATTTTCTCCCCCAGCTCAGCTGTAGGCTATCAAACACGTGGCAGGGCATAATGGTGGTGTTGGCTCACCTTTCCTGGCTTCTCTCTGTCTCTGCAGATTTTACCTGTGTCTGTAACTTTTATTCTTCTGTTTATAAAGGGCTCCAGTAAGAGGATTAAGACCAACCCTGGGCTGTGCCTTACTGGAGCAATCTAATTAAATGGCCCTTCACTGACCTAATCTAATCAACGGTTCACAATAGATTTAATTTAAGAACATAATTTTCTGGGGTCCACATAAAAGACTCAAACCAACACATAGCCCTTCCCCAACTTCCTGGTTGCTTGGGAAACCTTTTTTCATTATAGGCTTTTCCCCATCTCTGATTTGAATTTCAAGTAGTTAATACTTCTATATTTCTTTGAGGGAGGTGGCCTGGGTGTGCTTTTAATCCATGTGTGTGGAGGAGGAGAAAGTTGCTCTCTTTGGTCCAGTCTTGAGGTCAAATCTTAATGAGAAAAATCAGATTTTACCTTACTAAAGGTGACAGATTCTCTTAGTAGTGCTTCTTGTTGTTATTCTGTTAAAGGAATCTCCATATCTTTTCTCCTGTTTGAATTATATTACAAAAAATTTCCTTCTATAATACACTTCAGCCCAGATCAGGTCCTTGAAGGAAGGATATGAGGGCTGATTAAAACCCTACAGTTCCACTGTTGTATGCCCCATAGTATTTAGTATGGTACTTGGCACTTAGTGATGGCATCATTTTGATGTTGGTGGATGTCTATGGCCATTCTAGCTGGTTCCAGACAGGGATTCTCAGCAATATCATCATTGGCAGGGACTATTCCTCCTGCAATTCTTGCAATTCTATAGTCTGGGACTCCTCAGTATATTCAGAAATAATTAACTGCTCCATGACAGACTTATGTTGACTAAATTCTCATGATTTTTAGATAAAACAGAATTTTATCTCCTTAGTGTATTTTTGAGTTTACTTGTCTGTAGTATCTGAAATGCTCATAATCCTCTCTCCAGGGCACTCTCCTTCCCAGCATCAAGGAATCTGAAAAATTGAACTATTAACTGGAGTGTGTAAATTAATAGTAGTAAATTAAAAAAAATTACTAGCTTACAACAGAGAAAGTTTCTTTACTGATTGTGGTTGGACTAAAGTAGTTAGTGACAATGAGAACACTGGAAGTAAGAAGTGGATAAAAGGCGGTTAAGGAGGGAGTCTATTTTACATCACAATTTTTATTAGTGATTGAGATCCAAACTGCCTCAAAAATTATTAGTTAATGATAGAATTTTTAAAAACTCTGCCTGGGCCTCAGATTTAAAATATTAAAAATACTTATTCAAAGAAGTTAATCATGTATAGAAATAAATTGTAACAAGAAACTACCTCAAAGTTATTAGAAATGTGAAGAATTTTTAAAAGGGGTATGACTGAAAAAAACATGAGAGAACTAAAATCCTATTTTTTTTTTTTTTTTTTTACCAAAATAGGAACTATTGCAAATGAATCTGTGCCAAATTTGTTTAAAACACCTACTTAAACAAGCGGGAATGTCAGTGTTCCTGTAATTACTGTCTCTGAATTTCCTGTGGAGTCTATTTTGTAATACTTTGTGTGGAAAAATTTTATCCCAGTTTGTAAAGAGATGAGGAAAAGAAGTAATTAGGCATAAAAATTTTTAAAAAGGCTTTAAAATGTGAGTTGCACAAACACCCAGGATCATTAATAAATATAAAAGTTCTGTGCCATAAGAATGTCATATCTGAGCAGATAGACAAAACAATGTATTCTTTTTTTGTTCTGAACATAAAATTATCATTAAGTGTTTTGATAGATAGTCATTGGGCAAGCTATCTGAATGAAAACACAGGGAGGAAAAGCAAACCAAGGCCCTTAAGAGAAAAAAGAAATAAAAATAGGCACTGTAATTTTGGGAAAGAGAAATTGTATAAAAATCCAGAAATGTGGACTATATTGGTGACTTGCATTATATTGGATCTTGTTGAATGAAACCTCTAGTTATCTCTAATTATAACAATGGGAATAAACATAATATCTTTCCATTGGATACTGGAATGTAAATTCAGAGATTATGGAGAAAACTCTGAATACTTCAGAAAGGAACTTAGAAGAATATAAGTATATTAATAGCAAGTAGATGTGCTCCTTGGGCATGTTCATTTCATTAATTATGCTAGTACTAACAATTTTATTAGTGTCGACCATATTTTAAAAAAATAAATCAACTTTATTGAAATGTAGTTCACATATGATAAAATGCACCCATTTAACTTATGGTCCAATGAGTTTTGATAAATATATGCACTTGCTACCACCACTATCAAATCATAGAATATTTGCCCCTACAAGCTCCTTACTGCCCTTTTGCATTTATCAACATTTGATACTGTCAGTCTTTAATTTTAGCCATTCTAATGGAGGTATAATGGCATCTCCCTGTGGTTTGTAATTTACATTTCCCTGATAATTAATGATAGCGAACATTTTTTTTCTTGTTTTTTCTTTTATTTATTTTTTTCTTTTTTCTTTTTCTTCTATTTATTTTGTTTTTTTTTCTTTTTTTAAATTTTTTTGTTTTTGTGAACATCTTTTTATGTGCTTTGCAACTATTCCTGTATTTTCTTTGGTTAAGTGTCTGATCAAATATCTATATTGGGATTTTTTTTTTCTTATTGAGTTATATGAGGTATGTGTTATTCTGGATATAAGTCCTTTACCCGATAAATGTTTTGCAAATAATTTCCCACTTTTGGCTTGCTTTTTCATTTTTCATTTTTCATTTTTCTAAGAGTGTTTCATTTTTTGAAAAGCAAAAGTTTAAATTTTGATGAAGTCTAATTTATCATTTATTTTATTTTATGATTTGTAATTTTTGTGTCCTACCTAAGAAATCTTTCCTACACAAGGTCACAAAGATTAATCTAATATTTTCTTCTAGAAGTTATATAATTTTTGCTATGACATTTAGTTCAATGAATTTTTAAAAAGATTTATTTATTTATTTACTTTTTATCCATTAACCTTCCCCCCCGTTTTTTTTCTGTTTTTGTGTCCATTCATTGGGAAATTCTGTTTCCTGCCTTCTCCTCTCATCCTTTTCCTTCCAATGTGGGAGAGAGGTGCTTTGCCACCTGCGCCACCCCAGTTCCTGGTTTTTTGGTGTGCCTCCTCTTGGCTCTCCCCTGCATCTCTCTCCTGCTACGTCATCCTCTCGCTGAGTGGTTCCGGGGGGCCTGGGGGCTCACCCTCTCGCAGAGCCTGATGGCGCACCCACGCACCTTCTATATTTTTCTTTTTTTTCACTGGGAGGTCCTGGGATCGGACCCAGGTCCCTCCATATGGGAAACGGGCGCCCAACCATTTGAGCCACATCCGCCCCCTATGAAATATTTTCAGTTAATTTTTGTGTTGGTGCGAGGTATGGGTTGAGACTTATTTTTCCATATAAATATGTCTATTTAGTTGTTCCAACACCATTTATTCAAAAGCATATTCTACCCTCCTTGAAATACATTGACACCATTGTAGAAAATCAGTTGATCATGCATGTCTATTTGTTTATTGACTCTTTATTCTGTCCCTTCTGTATCTATGTGTCTAACGTTGTGCTAGTATCACACTGTTTTGATGTGGTAGCTTTATAGTATGACCTGAAATCAGTCAGTGTAAGCCTTCCAATCTTGTTCTTTTTCCCACAACATTTTTTGACTATCCTAGGTATTTGCCTTTTAATATACATTTTAGAATCATTTTGTCAATTTCTACAAAAATATCTCCTTTTTTATTTTGGGTAGTATTGCACAGAATTCATAGATAATTTTAGGGAGAATGGCCATCTTTTAAAACAATATCAAGTCTTCTGATCCATGAATATAGAATATCTCTCCACATATTTTAGACATTCTTTAATTTCTCTCAGTGCATTGTGGTTTTCAGTATAGAAGTCTCAGACATTGTTTTCAAATTTATTAAATACTTCATGCATTTGGATGCTATTGTAAATTGAATTGCTTTTTAATTTATTTTATGATTGTTCCTAGAAAACAGAAATAAAATTCAGTTTTCATATTGATTGTTTATTCTCCTATCTGGCTAAATATACTTAGCTCTAATGGCTTTCTTTTAGATTCCTTTAGGATTTCCTAAATTGACTTCCATGCCATCTATGACTAAAAACAGTTTTAGTTCTTTCTTTTTCATCTTTATATTTTTAATTTATTTTTCTCATCTTAGTGCACTGGCTGGGACCTCCAGCACAGCATTAAAAAGAAGTGGTGAGGGTGGACATCTGTGACTTACCTTCAAACTTAGGTGGAAGCATTCAGTCCTTTATCTAAGTAAAATTGTAGCTGAAAACTTTTCAATGATTCTGTTAATCATGTTGAGAAAGTTTCCTTTAATTCCTAATTTGCTGAGAGTTTTTTTATAATAAATGGGCATTGGATCTTGTCAAATACTTTTTTTGCATTATTGAAATGAATATATGAGTTTTCTCTTTTATTATGTTAATCTGGAAAATTACACTGATTGATTTTTCAAATTTTATATCAACTCTTTTTATTCCTGGAATAAAACTTGCTTATGATGCATTATCTGTTTTCTCTAATACTGGATTCTATTTAAAAAAAAAAATTTTTTTTTTAAATTTTGCTTCTGTATTCATGAAAAATATTGGTCTATAATTTTCTTGTGATGCCTTGCTTTTGGCATTATCTTATACTGGCCTCCTAGTATTAAATGAGTTCAGAAGTGTGTTGAGATGCCAAGACCATGCTCAGGCTTGTTGGTTTGCTAGAAGAATTCATAGGACTCAAAAAAGCTGTTTTCCTCATGGTTATGGTTTATTACACAAAAAAGGGTACAGATTACAATCAGCAAAGGGAGAAGGCACATGGGACAAAGCCCAAGAGAAACCAGGCACAAGCTTCCAGGTGTCCTCTCCTAGTGGAGTCACAGATACACTTAATTCTCCCAGAAACTATATGTGACAACACATATAAAGTGTTGCCAACCAGGAAAGTTCATCTGAACCTTGGTATCCCAGGTTTTTATTGGAGACCAGTTACTTAGGCATGTAGCACCTGGGTGACTGACATCAGTTACACTTAGAATCAAGCCTTCCAGGGCAAAAGCAAGTGGTTATGGTAAATGACATTGGTAGCATAAATTACCAGATCAAACTGGTATTGCTTGGCTGAAGGTTGCAGGCATACAAAAACACATTTTAAAAAAATTTCTTTATTAGTGAAGTTGTGGGTTTACAGAACAATCATGCATGAAACACAGGATTCCCATATATTACCCCACCACCAACACATTGCATTGGTATGGAACATTTGTTACAATTGATGATAGCACATTTTTAATATTTGTACTATTAATTAAAGTCTTTGGTTTAACTTAGGGTTCATTGTTTGTGAACTATAGTTCCATGGATTAAAATTTTTTTTTATTCTGTTACCATATATACAATCTAATATTTCCTTTCAATCATTTTCAGATATATATTGCAATGCTGTTAATTGCATTCACAATGTTGTGCTACCATCCCCACCATCCATTACAAAGCATTTCCATCATTCCAAATAGGAATCCTGCACATTTCATGCCTTAACTTCCCAGTCCCTATACCCACCCCATCTCCTGGTTCTTATATTCTAGATTTTGACTCTATGAATTTGATTAATTGTTACAAATCAGTGAGATCATATAATATTTGTCCTTTTGTGTCTAGCTTATTTAACTCAGCATGATGTGTTCAAGGTTTATCCATGTTGTTGCATGTATCAGAACTTCTTTTCTTTTTACAGATGAATAATATTCCATTGTTTGTACATGCCACATTTTATTTATCCATTCATCAATTGAAGGACACTTGGGTTGCTTCCATATTTTGGCATTGTGAATAATAGCTGCTATAAACATTGGGGTGCAAATATCTGTTTGATCCACTGCTTTCAATTCTTCTGGGCATATAGTGGGAATGCCAGGTCAGGTGGTAGTTCAATACTTAGCTTTCTGAGTAACTGCCCAACTGTCTGCCACAGCAGCTGCACCATTTTACATTGCCACCAGAAATTAATGAGTGTTCCTATTTCTCTATATCCTCTCCAACACTTATTATTTTCAGTTTTTATAATAACAACCATTCTAATGGGTGTGAAATGGTATCTCATTGTGGTTTTGATTTGCATTTCCCTGATTGTTAATGATGTTGAACATCTTTTTGTGTGCTTTCTGGCCATTTGTATATCTTCTTCGGTGAGATGTCTGTTCAAGTCTTTTGCCCATTTTATAACTTCATTATTTTTCTTTTTGTTAAATTGAAGGATTTCTTTATATATACTATATAGTAATCTTTCATCGGATATGTGGTTTCCAAATATTTTCTCTCATTGTGTAGGTTGTCTTTTTACTTTCATGACAAAGTCCTTTGAGGAACAAAAGTTTTTTATTTTGATAAGGTCAAATTTATATATTTTTTTATTTGATTACTTATGCTTTGGGTGTAAATTCTAAGAAACTGTTGCCTAACACAAGGTCCTGAAGAGGTTTCCCTATGTTTTCTTCTAGGAAGTTGATAGTTCTAGCTCTTATATGTAGATTTTTGGTCCATTTTGAGTTGATTTTTGTATATGGTATGAGGTAGGGGTCCTTTTTGTTTTGTAAATGGAGATTCAGTTTTCCCAGTATCATTTGTTGAAGAGGCTATTCTTTCCCAGTTGGATGGACTTTCCCACCTTATAAAAAATCACTTGGCCATAAATGTGAGAGTTGATTTCTGAGGTTTTGCTTCTATTCTATTGGTCTCTATGCCTGTTCTTGTGCCAATATCATGCTGTTTTGATTACTGTGGCTTTGAAATATGTTTTAAGATAGGGAAGTGTGAGTCCTCCAACTTCATTCTTTTTCAAGATAGCCTTAGCTATTTGGGGCCCCTACCCTTCCATGTAAATTTGATAATTGGCTTTTCCATTTCTGCAAAGAAGGTTGTTGGTGTTTTGATTGGGAGTGCATTGAATCTATCAGTTGCTTTGGGTAGCATGGATATAAAACTATGTTCAGTATTCCAATCTATGGACACAGACTGTCCATTTATTTAGGTCATCTTTAATTTCTTTTAGGACTGTTTTGTAGTTTTCTGCATACAAGCCCTTTACATTCTTGGTTAGATTTATTCCTAGATATTTGATTGTTTAGTTGCTATTGTGAATACATTTTTTTTTCTTGGTTTCTTCTTCCAACTGTTCATTAGTTGTAAGGGAAAGTTTTGCTTCTACCCTTCTAATTTGGATGCCTTTTATTACTTTTTCTTGCCTAATGGCCCTGGCAAGAATTTCCAGTACAATGTTGAATAAC
This sequence comes from Tolypeutes matacus, assembly GCA_026826555.1. Lineage (NCBI taxonomy): Eukaryota > Metazoa > Chordata > Mammalia > Cingulata > Chlamyphoridae > Tolypeutes > Tolypeutes matacus. The sequence goes on along the minus strand of JAKSZT010054458.1, from coordinate 17,450,310 downwards.
AAGTGGTGACAGTGGGTATACTTGTCCTCTTGCTGATCATAGAGGGAAAGGTTTCCGTCTTTCACCATTAAGTAGAATGTTAGCTATGGGCTTTTCATATATACCCTTTATCTTGTTGAGGAAGTTTTCAGCTATTCCTACTGTTCTAAGTGTTTTTATCAAAAAAAATTGTGCCGTATTTTGTCAAATGCCTTTTCTGCATTGATTGAGATGATCTTTTTTTTTTTCCTTTCTTCCCTACTTTCTGTTAATGTGGTGTATTACATTAATCGATTTTCTTATGTTGAACCAATCTTGTATACCAGGGATAAATTCCACTTGATTATGGTGTATAATTCTTTTAATATGCTGTTGGATTCAGATTGCTAGTATTTTGTTGAAGATTGCTGCATCTCTATTTATAAGAAATATTGGTCTGTAGTTTTCTTTTCTTGTGGTATCTTTATCCTGGTTTGATATGAGGGGGATGTTCGCCTCATAGAATGAGTTAGGGATTATTCCCTCCTCTTCAATTTTTTGGAGGAGTTTGAGCAGAATTGGAGTTAAGTCTTCATGGAATGTTTGTCAGAATTCCTCTGTGGGGCCATCTGATCCCAGGCTTTTCTTTGTTGGGAGGTTTTTGATATGATTCAGCTTCTTTAGTGGTAATTGATTTATTGAAATCTTCTATTTCTTCTTGAGTCAATGTAGGTAGTTTGAGTGTTTCTAAGAATTTGTCCATTTCATCTAAGTTGTCTAATTTATTGGCATACAGTTGTTCATAGTATCCACTTATAGTCCTTTTTATGTTAGTGGGATCAGGAGTAATGTCCCCTTTCTCATTTCTGATTTTCATTATTTGTATCCTCTCTTTTGTCAGTCTAGCTAAAGATTTTGGATTTTGTCAATCTATTAAAAATATCAAGATTTGGTTTTGTTGTTTACCTCTATTTTTTCTCTAATTTATGTCTGCTCTAATCTTTGTTATTTCTTTCTTCCTGCTTGCTTTGGTTTTATTTTACTCTTATTTTTCTAGTTCTTCTGGTTTTGAGGTTAAGTCTCTGATTTAAAGTCTTTCTTCTTCTTCTTTTTTAGGAGGTACTGGGAATTGAACCCAGGACTTCATACATGGGAAGCAGGTGCTAAACCATTGAGCTACATCTGCTCACCAATGAGAGAGTTAGTTTTTTGTTTGTTTGTTTTGTTTTTAGGAAGTACCAGGGATCAAACCTAGGACCTTGTACATGGGAAGCTGGCGCTCAACCACTTGAGCTACATCCACTCCTCCTTTCTTCTTTTTTAATGTAAGCATTGAGTGCTATAAATTTCCCTCTCAGCATTGCCTTTTGCATCCCTAAGTTTTGGCATGTTTCATTTTCATTTTCATTTACCTCACAATATTTCCTAATTTTGCTTTTGATTCCCTTTTTAAGCCATTGGTTGTTTAGGATTATGTCATTTAATTTCCACATATTTGTGAATTTTCTCTTTCTCCCTCTATATTGATTTATAGCTTCATTCCTTTGTGGTCCCAGAATATACATTGAATGATTTCCATATTTCTGAATTTATTGAGACTATAACATATAGTCTATTGTGGAGAATGATTCATGTGCACTCAAGAACATGCATTCTGTTTTAGTTGGTTGCAATATTCTATATATGTTTGTTAGGTCTAGTTGGTTTGTTGTATCATTCAATTCCTGTATGTCTTTATTGATCTTCTGACTAGATGTTCTATTCATTATTGAGAGTGGTGTGTTAAAGTGTTTTGGGGCATTTCTATTAAAGTAGAAACATCAGTTTTTGCCTTCACATCTGTCAGTATTTGCTTCATATATTTTGGGCCTCTGCTGCTGGGTGCATATATATTATAATTGTTATATCTTCCTTTTGAATTGTCCCCTTTATCAGTATGCAATGGCCATCTTTATACCTTGTGTTTTTGACTTAAAGTCTATTTTATCTTTTATTAGTACAGCTACTTCAGCTCTCTTTGGTTATTACTTGCATGATATATATATTTTTTCCATCCTTTCACCATCAGCTTACTTATATCTTTGATTTTAAGGTGAGTCTCTTGTAGACAGCATATAGTTGGGCCATGCTTTTATTTTCTTTTTTTGGGAGGTAGTGGGGATTGAACCCAGGACCTCATATATGGGAAACAGACACTCAACCATTGAGCTACATCCACTCCCCAATGAGAGTTGGTTTTTTCATTTATTTGTTTGTTTTGTTTTTAGAAGGTACTGGGGATCAAACCTGGGACCTTATACATAGGAAGCAGGCGCTCAGCTACTTGAGCTACTTACACTCCCCTGGGTCATGCTTTTTTATCCAATCTTCCAATCTCTGCCTTTTGACTGGAGAGTTTAATCCATTTGCATTTAAAGTCACTACGGATAATACACATCTTACTTCTACCATCTTGCTTTAGCCTTTGGAAGTCTTATACCTTTTTTTGTACCCCACTTCTATTAAAGCATCCTTTTAAAAAATTTTTTAGAGCTTTAAAAAAATATTTTTATTAGAGAAGTTGTGGGTTTACAGGGCAATCATGCATAAAATACAGGATTCCCATATACCACCCCACCACCAACACCTTACATTGGTGAGGGACATTTGTTACAATTGATGATAGCACTTTTTAATAATTGCACTTAAGAAAAAAAAAACAACAGTAGTAGCCAGTATTTATTGCAATATTCTATGTTTTAGGTACTATGTGAAGCAATGTAAATGGATTATCTCATTTAAAACACCAAATACACAGGCTTGTGAAATAGGTCCTATTTTTTTTTTTAATTAGAGAAGTTGTAGGTTTAAGAAAAACCATGCAAAAACACAGCATTCCCATATACCTCCGCCCATTGTTGACACCTTGCATCAGTATGGCACCACTGCAAAGCTGATGAAAGAACATTAAAATAGTATCACTAACTATATTCCGTAGTCCACACCAGGAATATTTCCCCCCATATATCACTTTATTTTGACACCTCTTATTAGTATCAGACCTTTGTTATAAGTCATGAAATAACATTCTTTATACTTGTACTATTAACTACAGTCCACTGTCTACGATGGGGTTCACTGTGTTATACAGTCCCATGCTTTATCTTTAGTTTTTTTAATATCAATGTTATAAGTTACTCTGTTAACACAAGATAACTACAATAACAATAAATCTGCTTTAGTCCATGATTACACTCCACCATTATTTATTTTTTGAAGATTTATTTTATTCATATATTCCTTCCCCCACTTGTATTTTGTCCTCCCTGTCTGCTCTCTGTGTCCATTCACTGTGTGCTCTCTGTGTCTGCTTGTCTTCTCTTCAGGAGGCCCTGGGAACTGAACCTGGGACCTCCCAGGTGGGAGAGAAGTGCTCAATCGTTAAAGCATCTCTTAATATTTATTTGCTTTCTTGTGTTGTACTATATTGAGTAACTTCTCATTTCTATCCAAATATATTTTTTTACCTGTTTTCCATGGCATTAAAATTTAACATCCTAAATATATAGCAATTATATTTGGTTTAATACCAATGTAACTTCAATAGCATCCACATATACTTTTCCTACACCTCTGTGTCCCTCCACCATTTTTTGTACTTGTTAACATTTATATCTTTATACATTGTAGTCCAAAAACCTAGATTCATCATTACTTTTGCTCATTTGCATTTTAACACTTGTAGGATGTAAGAAGTGGGCTTACATACTAAACAATACAATATAATAAAGATTCAAATGGTTACCTATATTGTAGGGTTTTAATTCTTCATTCTGCTTTGAACCACTGTCTAGTGTCCTTTCATTTCAGTCTGAAGAACTCCTTTTAGCACTGCTTGTAGGGCAGATCTAATGGTGATGTACTCCTTCAGCTCTTGCTTATTTGAGAATTTCTTAATCTCTCTCTCATTTTCTCTCTCTCCCTCATTTTTGAAAGAGAACCTTGCCAGTTGGAAAATCTTGGCTGGCAGTTGTTCTTCCTTCAGCACTTCAAGTATTTCAACTCACTGCCTCCATGCCTTCATGGTTTCTGATGATGGGACTCCTTTGTATGTAACATGTTGCTTTTCTCTTGAAGCTTTCAGAACTCTCTCCTTGTCCTTTGCACTTGATGGTATAATCAGAATATGTTTTTTTTTTTCCTTCATGTTTTTTCTTTTTGGTGTTTTCTGAGCTCTTGGATATGCATATTAATGTCTTTTGCTAAGTTTGGGAAGTTCTCTGTAATTATCTCTTGACTATTCCTTTTGCCCTTTTCTTTCTTTATTCTCTTTCTGGAATTCCCATAATGCATATATTGGTGTGTGTAATGATGTCCCATAGCTGTCTTAGCTATGTCTTTCACTTTTAATATTTCTTTTTTCTTTCTGCTCCTCAGTCTGACTCATTTCCAGTGTACTGTCTTTGAGTTCACTGATTCTTTCTTCTGCTCAGCTCCATTCTGCTCCTGAAACCCTCCTGGGCATTTTTTCATTTCATTTATTGTGGTCTTCAACTCCATGACCTCTGTTTAATTTCTTTTTAGAATTTCTATCTCTTTAATTGGACTCTCATATTGTTCATTCATTGTTTTCCTGAAATCCTGTAGTTCTTTCTCTGTACTTTCTTTTATCTTCTTAAGCATTTTTAAGATCATTTTTAAAAAAGGCTTTGTTAGTCATGTCCACATTCTCATCTTTTTCGTTGGTATTTTTCTGTATTTTTATCCTTTATCCATTAGATGGGCCATTCTTTCATGTTTCTTTGTTTATCTCATACTCTTTGGTTGCATACTGTACATTTTTTGAAGGTTTTAAAAATAACTTTTTTTTTGATCTTTTAAGTTAATTGTGAAATATGGAAAAATGAAAAGCACAAAAAGCTTTTACAGTTTTACAGTTTACAGTTTGAAATATCCTTCTAGTTCCTGTGTGTGTGTATCCACACAACTGAGCATACAATTTTATGTGGTCAAGATCACACAGAATGTATCATGCTTTTTTCACACATCATGAATATTTACCAATTCAAAACCCCAAAGCCATGAGGTATTGTGATAACTAAGAATACATGACACCAACTCAATCAGGGGATAAAATGTATTCCTGCTTTTCTTGGGGACAAAAATTTCATAAGAGACAACAATGGCAACTGGCCTCTATAGATATTGCAGAGTTACAAATACTGCATCCCCTTAATGCTCAACTTAAAATGAGACATAAAACAATAGAGTACAATAATTATAATGCTTCTAAGAGAATTCATTATCAGATCTATATTGAATTATTAGCAAGAACGTACATTTCCATTGAATTATTTAACAATGTTTTCCTATGGTATAGCCAAGAGTTGTGCACAGACATTAATGGTTATTATCAAAATGGAAATATGAACATATGCATCCATGCCTCCCCTTGCATCTCCTTCTGCCCATCTGCAGCCAATTTAATGAACAAGTCCTGATGCATACTGATCACAGGTAGTTTTGCTTCTTTGTCTACTAATTTAACAAAAAGATATTTATAAATTCACTAATTCACTAGCTCTACTTTTTATCATACATCGTCACTTCAAGATATCTGAAAAGCTTAGACATGAAGTAAAGAATGACACTTATCTGCAAAAAACACAGGTATTTTACTAAAAATGCACATATAGAACTATGGCTAAAATCTAAAATCTAGATAGATATAGAGATACTAGCAAAGAGCCATTCCTTTTGCCCTTCCTCTTCTTCCTTGTTCACCATTTCAGTGACTAAGTATAGGACTATGTCCAGCTCCAAGAGGTGGATTGACAGAGGTTACTCTCAGAACACAGTCCTTCCTAAAACTAAAACAAGGACTTTTATATAAGGATATTTTTTTTTATTCTTCTTATTTTTATAGGGATTATTTTACTACCTTTATTTTAACATATTTTGGACATTATTACTTGACTTTTAATACACAGCAATAACTAAAATGCTTATATAGAACAATGCTTAGACAATCTGAACTTGTCTTACAACACAGGCAAAGAACATTTCTCTGTGTACTTTCTTCCCTGCCCCGCCCCTCCACCCCATCAGCACACTGCTGCAAGACATCTAGTTTAACAATCCTGCTCTTCAAATACAGCCATTCCTATGTATTAACAAAAAGCATATTTAAAGTATTATTTTACACTCTTTACTTTAACATGTGTTGTATACCTCTAAACATCTAGAAAGTCCTTCAAATAAGGACTTAAGTTTGTCCATGATACATATAGTAGCATTGAATAAACCACACGTATGTAACAAAGGATATAATATGAAAGTGTCTTCTAAATAGGAACATTCTGGCCTAGAATCCTTCCCCTTCTCATCTCTATCAACTCAGTAGTTGCATCCGCAATGCCTAGAGGAGATTTTTTTAAAAAACAATTTTGCTTCCACAAATAAAATTCTGTCATTTTCAACACTCTTCCCTATGAATTTTAACACAAAATGTACAAAATGTATTAGTTTAAACAAAATGCACAGAACATAAAGAAGGATGGTTTATCTTGCCTAACTACAGACTTTCTGGCTTAGAGCCCTTGGCACTTCCTTCTTCCTTCTCCCTGAAACAGCACAAACATAATATGTACTGCTCTGGAGGTGGTTTGACCATTCCATTTCCAAAAGATATTTCATATGAATTTTAACAAAATGATATCTACAAAATGTGTTATTTCACTACCTCTACTGTTAATATACTTTGTACAATTCTAAACATCTAGAAACACTAGATGTTTCAAATAAAGACTTATATTTGTCCACTAAATACACTGTAGTGTTGAATAAACTACACACATATAAAAATGGTTATATCTGAAAGTGTGTTCTAAATAGAAACTCTCTGGTCTAAAGCCCTTCATTTTTCCCAATCCCTTTTCTTCACCACAAACCCAGTGGATTAGTTAGAGACATATGCGTCACTTAGATGTAGTTTTACAATTTCATTTTCAAAAGTCATTTTCAGAAGACAGCTTTTCTTTTCTATGACTTTTAACACAAAGTGTACAAAATGTGTTAGTTTACTAACTCTACTTTCGTCATATATTGGCAATCTCTTTAGTAACTAAAGACTAGATATTCTAAAATTAGGACTTATTTGTCCAGTATATACAGAATATATACAGTACAGCAAAGTTAAATGAATGCACATAACATACAAGGCAATGGATGATCAGAAATTTTCTAGCAAACACCTTTTGCACCTTTTTCCCTCCTACCTGCCTCAAACCAATGAACAAGTGTACAAGTCTGCTGAGTTAACTCTTTGTTCACAGGTAGAGTACTCATATCCTTTATTTTCTGAGAGTTTAGTTAGTATTGGCCTTATTTCTTATTAAATGTTTACTAGAATGCACCTCAACTTGCTCAAGAAGTTCATGCTGTGATTGCAATAAAGCATGACCGTTTATTAGAAGTCCTATGCACTATATTTTAGTTACCTCTTTTCACGTCTGTCACCCCTTCATTTCACAATAAGCTGTTAGAATATGGAGATTGTGTTAAATTCTATTTTGTATCCTGAACACCTAGAACAATACCTGGTACATACCAGGGTCTTCATAAATGTTTGTTAACTAGCTGAATAAAGTTTTAGCAATGACTCTTACCTGGTATCTTCAGAAGCACCCAAGATCATTATGCTGCTTATGCACAGAAGGATGTATAATTGTCGGAATGTGTTGTGTGAAGGAATTGTAAACATGCACATAACAAGTAAAATGGGGCACTCTCTTAGAGAGCCATGGTTCAATAGAAAGGGAGGTGGGATGTCAGAGAAGGGTGAGGCTGAGCAGATCAAGAACTGACTGTGAAAAAACTCCTTGGCAAAGAGGTCAAAATGAGGTTTTCCATAAACAAGTTCTAGGAAGACTAAATTTGTGTTCATACTGAATATAAGAAAACTGAAGTGATCTTTGTTTTCCTGGGACCCATGAAGCAGAAGCTAACTATCACTATTTTAAAATAGCAAGCAAACAACACCTCTATATCCATTACTGTCAAAGAAAACTTTACATATATTAAAATATTTATGCTATTTTTAATGCCATATCACTGACAAACCTTGCCATTGTACTGGTTTAGAAATAGCAATAAAATAAGGGCAAAAATAGTTTTATTTCTTTATTTTGGGAGGTAGGCTAAAGAAATTTTTATCATTTGTCAAGGTCTAATTTAAAAGCTTATTATTTGATGTGAGGTTCACATAAAATAAAGAAAAAATAGGGTTTCCATTAGTTCATTTAAAAATTAAGAACAGATGAAAAATAAATAACATATGCCATAGTTACAGCTTATGGAAATTTAAGAAGAAAACAAATACCTAGATGAAAGAAAAGTAAATCCACACAAGAAGGAAGACTAGGAACTTGTGTGTGGGGAAGGGGGTGTGAGAGTGGGAAGGAACAGGGCTCTTTGTTCCTGTGGGAGTAGGGCATTTTGTAGCCAGATCTTTAGTTTGTTTTCAGGATGTTACTGAAGTCTGGAACATTAAATCTTATTTTTAAATGTTGACCCTTATTGCAAAATTTATAAAACTAGAGCAATCTTTACCAAAAATAAACAAATAAATAATAAAATAAAAGATTTCTAGGGGTTGAATTCTTTAAGGCAAAGAGAAAATGAAAAAGAATGGCATAGGAGTATATGGGTAAGAATGGAAGAAAAAGGGCAAGGAAAAGTAAAAATGAGAAAAAGGGAGGGACTAAGTGATAAATGAAGTCCTTATCTCTTACCCACCCTGCCAATCCTCCATCTCAACCCACTCCCTCAAAACTTGAACAGTATAAACCCTTTCCAGGGCCTTGATTTCTTACCACTGTTCTTTTGGGACAGTGCCATTTCCCTCTTCTTTACCAAGTTCTTAGGTGAAAATGTACATTATGGACTTTAACTTGTCCCACCAGTTCCTCAGATGGCTTTCACAAATTCTGCTGATGATTTGGGACATTCTTTCCAAGGATCCACACAGTTTTTGTTTTTAATTTTCTTGGCATTCTTCCTAGGTTTCCTTGCTCTCTTTTGTTGAGCCAGCTTCCCAGTCTTTGAAAGATTCCATTCATTATTCTTCTTTCTCTTCCTTTCTTTCCCTTTTCTCCATTCTTCCCATCCTCCCTATTTTCCTTCCTTCCTCTTTTAAGAAAATTCTTTCTTAAATAACTCTATTAAATGGGAAAATCTGCTTCCATAATCCCTTTACCTTGCCTGGGGATTCACACAGACACACAGACACACACACACAGGCTTGGTACTTTGAAATTTGACATATATTTATCTTGAGTTTTCAATGAAGTATTTGCAATTGTTTTCCAACTTCTTGTGGTTTACTGACTTTTAAATACTATCATTCAGTTTTCCCACTAACTAACTTTTATTGAGTTTCCTGTTTCTTTTTTCTAAAATTGAATCAAATTGGCATCATTACAAACATTTAACTAGGACCTACACTCTGTAAAACACTGTGGTAGGGGATGGGGATCCAAAGAATACGACATGACATTGTTGTTGTTCTCAAGTTGCTTATCATCAAGATGAGAGATTAGATACCACAATGAAAAAATAACAATAGAAAAATCACATATTCTAGGTGACAGAGAAGTAGTATAGATAAATGCTATAGGAATTCAGCAATGGGAAAGATTATTATAGGCTGAGATAATCAGGGAAAGAAGGGTAGAAGCAAACATTTACTGAGTATTTATTACATTCTAGGCATTTCCCATGTGACGTTTCTCATTATTTAATTATTTCAAGAAACTAGTCAGGTTTGTAATGTTACCTCTTTTTCAAAATGATGAAACCAACACCCAGAGAGATTCAGGTGACATTCCCAAGGACACAGGGCTAGTAAATTGCAGCTTCAGGATTTGAAATGAATGTTTGAGAAGTAGAGTATTGGAGAAGTGGAGAGTTTTTGAAGGCTATAGCCAGCTTCTTTAGTGTGTACTTAATGTGTACTAGAATACTGTTCTGATCCAATTAAATATCCTTTGTTACCTTAGAAAGGTAACATAGCTACTAAAATATTCCTATGTCAAAAGATTAGAAAATATCTGTTATTTTTCCTGCTAGAAATTCAAATCTAGATATCTTTTCTACAGATATATGGGAATAAGTGCAAAATGATACATTGAGAAGGTATTTATCATACATTATTTTTAATAGTTAAAAAATAGAATTAAATATGTGACAGAGACTGGCTAGAGGCTCATCGAACCTATTTCCATTTCCTGAGCACACAGCTAAACCAAATTTCTCAGCCTACTTGGTGGGACCATATGATTAGATTTTGCCAACAGAATGTGAATAGAAGAGATAAAATATTTCCTGTCTCAGGCAGTGAAGAGTGGATATGCCTTTATACTTTCTCTCTCTTACTTATCTGCTGGGTGACTTGAAGAAGGAAAGAGCCTGTCCCAGAGACTGTGTGAAAGAGGACACCCCCTACTGACCCATTGGACTGTGACTTTAGTTCATCCATAAAACTTTACTAGGTTGAACAATTGAAATGCCATCATTGCTTGTTACAGCTCTTATCCTATCATAATTAATTAAATCTGATGTCCATCAAGGGGAATGGCTTAATAACTTATGGTACTTCCATATTATGGAACACTAAGTGACAATAAGAGTTGGGTAGATTTTTGGTAGTGTCATAGAATCATCTCCAAGATAAGCTATTAAAGTAGGAAGAGAATTTCACAAAATTGTGATATGATATGATATGATATGATATATGATATGATATGATATAATATCCCATTTGAGAATACCTACCATCCCAAACTGTGTGTGTGCACACATAAGGAAATGGTTGAGAAGTTGCTGGGCTTGAACAAGGTGAACCTTCACATTTGACTTTCTGTATTATTTTAATTTTTAATAATAAAAAAGCATTACTATTATAATTTTTAAAAATAAACGAATTTTCAGACTTTTGCAGGCTAGCTGTGAGGTTCAATTGATATAATAGTTGTAAAAATTCTTTGGAGAATGTGTTAAATGTATATGAGATATTTTTATTCAAAATATCTCACCTTGATATTTTTATTATGAGAAAACCTCTTCAAATATCTATTGCTAAAATGTCTATTTAGATTCCTGACCAAGCTGTAATTTTTGTAACATAGGAATGTTTTTAAAAGAGGCATGTTGGGGGGAAGCAGATGTGGTTCAAATGCTTGGGCGTCTGTCTCCCATATGGAGGGACCTGGGTTTGGAACCTGGACCTCCCGGTAAAAATAAAGAAAAATATAGAAGGCTCACAGGCTGCCAGTCCCCGTGCGTGGGTGCGCCATCAGGCCCCGCCGAACCTCGCAGCAAAATGATGACATAACAGGAGAGTGACACAAGGAAGAGCCAAGACGAGATGCACCAAAAAACCAGGAACTAAGGTGGCATAGGTGGCAGAACGCCTCTCTCCCACATCGGAGTTTCCTGGGATCGAATCCTGGTGAAGAAAGGAGATGGATGAGAAGAGAGGGCAAGAATCAGACACAGAGAATTGCCCAGTGAATGGACACAAAAACAGCAAAAATGGGGGGGGGTTGGGGGGGTAAAAATGGATAAAAGTAAATACATAAATATATATTTTTAAAAAGAAGCAGTTTGCTGGCTATAATAGCTGCTTAATAAAGAATCACTGTGGTTACAATTTAATATGCTTCCCTGTCCTCTCATGCTTTTGTCTTACTCTTTCACCTCTTCCATCCAGTTCTTCAAGATATAAAATATTTTGGGGGGAAGAGGAGATTTCTCTTTCCTTTGAAAGTGGTAGAGTAACTTTTTTTCCCAATGAAATAAAAAGCTTCACAAATGGAGTGAAGAGGAGCCCATATGGCAGTAATTTTTGGTTCTCTGCTTTAGGAATTGAGGTAGTAAAAAATGTGGATATAACAATATGAGAAGGAGCAATAGATATTTCTAGTTGATAAGGATACCTGAAGGCAATCTAAGGTGTCCCTTTAATTAACTTGAACAGGAATTAATTCAAAGGCAATCAGTCAATAGACCAGTCTGTAGACATGAACGAAAGTCTCCACTGAAAATAATGCGGAAGAAACAGCATTCTTTGCTTTGGGACTAGCCTGGGTTTGAATCTATTTAATTTTTTTTAATTAAAGAAATTTTTTTAATTAAAGAAGTTGTGGGTTTACAGAACAATCATGCATAAAATACAGGATTCCCATACACCACATGTGGTGGTTTGAAACTGTATATATCTCCAAAAATTATGTTTTTAAATTTAATCCTTTCCTGTGGGTGTGGACTCATTGTAATTGTATCTTTTGATGAAGCTACCTCAGTTCAGGATGGGTCTTAATCCTCTTACTGAATTCTTAATAAAAGAATTAAATTCATTCAAAGAGAGGGAAAGCTACAGAAGCAAGAAGCTGAAAGCAAGGAAACAGGAAGAGAAGGGAAAGACCAGCAGATGCTGCCATGTGCCTTGCCATGTGACAGAGGAACAAGGATCGCTGTTCCCTGGTGTTCAGGAAGAAAGCTTCACCTTGATAATGCCTTGATTTGGACATTCTCAAAGCCTCAACTGTAAGTGAATAAATTCCCATAGTTTAAAACCAACCCATTTTATGGTATCTGCTTTAAGCAGTCTAACAAACAAAAACACCACTCTACCACCAACATCTTGCATTGGTATGGAACATTTGTTACAACTGATGATAGCACATTTTTGTAATTGTGCTATTAATTAAAGTGTATTAATTAAAGGGTTCTGAGTTTGTGTATTGTAGTTCCATGGATTTTTTTTCTGGGTTTGAATCTTGATTTAGCTAATTACTTCATATGCAGGTTGACAGGGCAATATGTAATATTTTTCAAATATCTGAGATAGTTTCTGATGCCTACAAGGCACTCCATCATTTTATTTTATTAGAGATATTGTGAGCTTACAAAACAGCCATGCAAAATGTACAGGATTCCTATATATCACCCTGCCACCAACACTTTGCATTGTTGTGGAACGTTTGTTACATATGATGAAAGAACATCATCAAAACTATAGTTCATAGCTTACATTTGGTGTATTTTTCCCATAAACCACCCTATTATTAACATTATATATTAGTATTGCACATTTGTTATAGTTCATGTGAAAATGTTCTCATATTTGTACTGTTAACCACTGTTGGAGTTTGATATTATTGATGAATTCCAAAAAGAAATACCGATTATGTTTGTAAACTGGTCTGTCGGAGGTTTCACTTTTACTTGATTAAATAATGATTCAAGCTTTGACTGGGCCACATCAGTAGAATATTGCGTCCCTGACCCCTTGGTGGATGGGGGCTCACAGAGAAATTGCAAGGCAGAGAAGGGAGGTTGGAGTTTTGATATTGGAGCACCGGGAAGTAAACACAGATATGTGAGGAAGGAGAGAAGGCTCAGTTAGAGGTAGAGGCTCTGGGGAGAGAGACGAGTCATTTGCCTGATAGTCTATAGCTGGCCTTGTGGATTGAGCACAGCAGCTGAGCCCAGAAAGAAACGAGCCCTGTGAAGAGAGGAACCCAGGAAATCTGAACCCTTGCAGATGTCGTCAGCCATCTTGCTCCAAATTGTGGCAACAGACTTTGGTGAGGGAAGTGACTTATGCTCTATGGCCTGGTAACTGTAAGCTTCTACCCCAAATAAATACCCTTTATAAAAGTTAACAGATTTCTGGTATTTTACATCAGCACCCCTTTTGGCTGACTAATACAATAACAATAAATCATCCACCATAGGACTCCCTGGGTTATACAGTTTCATGCCTTGTACAGTCCATCCAGAGTGTTCACTCAGTGGCTCTCAGTTTCACCACAGAGTTTTCATCAGCTCAGTCAATTTCCAAATGTTTTCATTACTCCAAAAGGAAAAATCCCATACCCCCTTATACCTCTCTATTGTTGACCTTTGGCGTTGATATAGTACCCTATTTGCCACTGATGCAAAAATATTACAATATTACTGTTAACTATAGCCCATAAGTTACATTAGTTGTATTTCCCTCATGTATCACCATATTCTTACATCTTGTAATAGTGATGTACTATTACATTTGCTCTATTTCATAGAACATTCTTTGTTTTGGACTATTAATCACAATCCTCATCTACTACCAAGTTCACTATATAATACTGTCCCTAGTTTATCTTCTAGCTTTCTTTCAATTGATAATAACATCCTTAGAATACCCCTTTCAGACACAATCACATTTATAAATCGGTAGTGTTAGTTATCCTCACTGTAATATATTGTCATCAATACTATCCATTTCCCACATTTACAATCAACTTCATTAAAAATTCCACATACATTAAGCATCACCTCCGCCTTCTCAACCCTCATGCTATCTCCTAGTAACCTATACTCTAGATTTTTACTCCATATTACTCACCATATTTAGTTTGCATTAGTGAGACCATACAATAATTGTCCTTTTGTGTCTGGCTTATTCCACTCAACATAATGTCCTCAAGGTTCATTCATGTTGTCATATGCATCTGACTTCATTTTTCTTACAGCTGAATAGTATTCCATCGTATGTATATACCACATTTTGTTTACCCATTCATTCGTTGATGGACATTTGGGTTGTTATCATCTTTTAGTAATTGTGAATAATGCCACTATGAACATCAGTGTGCAAATGTCAGTTTGCATACTTGCTTTTAGTTCTTCTGAATATATTCGTAGTAGCGGGATTGCAGGATCATATGGCAGTTCTATTATATTTAGTTTCCTAAGGAACCACCAAACTCTCTGCCATAGAAGCTGCACCATTCTACATTTCCACCAATAGTGATAGAGTATTCCTATTTCTCCAAATCCCATCTAGAAATTGTAGCTTTCTGCTTTTTAATATTGGCTGTTCCATAAGGTGTATCTCATGGAAACTATCTCATTGTAGTTTTGATCTGCATTTCCCTAATAGTGAGTGATGTTGAATATTTCATGTGCTTTTTGGCCATTTTTATTTCCTTGTTGAAAAAATGCCAATTTCAAGTCTTCTGCCTATTTCTTGATTGGGTTTCTTGTCTTTTTATCATTGAGTTGTATGATATCTTTATATTGAAGTTTTTGATCAATTTTGAGTTAATTTTTGTGTAGGTGTGAGATTAGGGTCAGTGTAGGTTTCTCATGTGCTTCTAGGTATTTGCCCATTTCATCTACGTTGTCCAATTCATTGGGGTCCAGTTGTTCACAGTATCCTCCTATGATCTTTTTTATTTCTGTGAGTTCAGTAGTATTGTCCCTCCTCTCATTTCTGATTTCATTTATTTGCATCGTCTCTGTTTCATTCTTTGTTAATCTGCTAAGAGTTTGTTGATTTTGTTGATCTTCTTGAAGATCCAACTTTTGGTTTTGCTGATTCTCTCTATTGCTTTTTTTCCCCCCTCAATTTCATTTATTTCTGTTCTATTCTTTGTTATTCTTTCCTTCAGCTGCTTTGGGATTAGTCTGCTGTTCTTCTTCTAGTTCCTTATGGTACACAGTTATTTCTTTGATTTTAATTCTTTCTTCTTTTCTAATGTAAGCATTTAGGGCTATAAGTTTCCCTCTCTGAACTTCCTTTTGCAGCATCCCATATGTTTTGATATGTTGTATTCTCATATTCCTTCATTGTGAGATATTTACTGATTTCTCTAGCAATTTCTTCTTTGACTCACTGTTTAAGAGTGTTGTTTAAGCTCCATGTATTTGTGAATTTTCACTTTTTCTGCCTGTCATTGATTTCCAGTTTCATTCCATTATGTTCAGAGAAAATACTATGTATAATTTCAATCTTTTAAAATTTATTGATATCTGTTTTGTGAGCCAACATATGGTCTATCCTGGAGAAAGTTCCATGAACACTCGAGAAGTATGTATATCCTGCTGTTTTGGCATGCAATGTTCTATATATGTCTGTTAGGTCTAGTTCATTTATCATATTATTCAAGCTCTCTGTTTCCTTATTTATCCTCTGTCCAGATGCTCTATCCAATGCTGAGAGTGTTGTATTGAAGTCTCTAACTGTTATTGTAGACATTTACTTGAAAATACTTGCCATGGTGCTGAGAGCAGCTGTGTCAATGGCAGATATATCCTGCAATTTCTATAAATTCCTATGTTTCTGAAATCTGTTGGTAACTGAAAATTAGTGCTGTTTTTTTCCGACCTCTTTTCACCAGTTCTTCAACGATTTTATAATTATTCTGTTTGCTGTATGTAACATCCTCTTGCTTGAAACATTTAGAATGGATTCTGTTTTTATGATTGAATCCTGACTGATTAAGGAAATAAGCGTTAACATAAAATAAATGATTGAAATGACTGTTTCATTATGTTCCCTCAGACTATCTTTCAAATGATCAAGCCCATCAAAACCCACCCATCCTCTACCCTTGACCACTGGCCTCCAATAGCACCATATTGGATTAAGGCAGGCAAAATGATGTTCATCCATAGTCACATTTCATGGTCATAATATATTTTTTGTTTCTCCCTTCCTAAGGAGACCTGCTCCTCTACCTAGGGTGACCAGCAGTGATGACATAAAATTATAACACTTGCTTTTACATTTTTGGAATTGAAAATTGAGCTGGATCTCTTTTCTACTCTTCAATAGAAAAAGTAGCAAGTGCTAAAAAATTCTCATGTTATCAAGGGATTATGATAGATATTTTAAAATGTATTTCCTGTTAATTTCAATATCTTTGTAACTGGTTTTCTCCTGGTTATGAATCAGGTTTTCCTTCTTCTTTGTATGCCTAGTACTTTTTATAGTGTTCAGGGCATTATGGATGTCATGTTGTTGAAAGTCTACATTATGTTGTCTGTCTTTATAGTGTGTTGAATTTTGTTTTGACAGGAAGTTAATTTACCGATGATTCAGTTTGATTCTGTTAAAGCATTGTTTTCAGTTTTGATTGGGAGTTTACTGTAGCCTCTATCTTATGCTTAGATATGACCTACTCCTTAGTTGTGGCCTTTTTCAGGTCACATAAGAAATTGTTGAAAGGATACTGAATGCCTGGAAAGTTCTGTGAGGTCTATAGGTGACCAGATTCCCAGCATTGCGTGATCTCTGGAGTCTCCATTTGGCTTACAGACCCCCAGAAGTTGACTACTGTCAGGTATTGAAGAGTTCCACTCTGTGCGTACATAACTAAGGATATGGCCAAAGACTCAAGAGAACTCCTTTGTGTTTCCTTCTCTGCATAGGTCCCTACCTCTCTGGTCTAGAAAATTCCTACTATCTCAGAAACTACAAACTCCAATATTTATATTCTATACCCAGTAAGACTGATATTCTCTGTCTGGGCTCTACTTCTCTCAGAAAGGCAGTTTGAAAATGTGTCAGAATGAAATTTAGAGTGGATGTAACACTTGTTTATGTTCTTCCCTTCTCTCAAAGATCACAGGCACATGTTTTCTTTGGTTCAATGCCTGAAAACATTTGCCTCATTTATTTGTCCAACTTCGTTACTTTTTGCTGCAAGAGGATAAGTCTGATACCCATTAACCCATGTGACTGAACTATTATTTTTCCTTGTGCCATTCTTATGTGTGAATGTGGTACAAGGAACCACTGCAGCCATCTTGTTATTAACATGGAAGAAGTCAAAGCCAAAAGAAATGGAGCCCAAGATACTGGGTCTAGTCAGTTTTGAAGAGCACCCTGTCGCTGGATTTCTAGTTACGTGAAGAAATATACATCCCTATTGCTGTTCTTTTGTTTGTTTAAACCTTTTATTGTGGTAACATAATTTTTATGACTAAAAATTCCCTGTTTTAAACACTTTCAAATGTACAATTCAGTGGTATTACATTCATAATACTGTGCTACCATAATAAACATTCATTACTTTATGTCCTCATTGTTGAAGGTAATATGAATGACATTTTCTTTTATTTGCAGACAAATCACCCCAACTCATATAAGCTCACAAATACATTTTTTTTTAAAATTAAAAGTTAAAGTGTTTCATAATGAACTGTGAAAGGATATTCAAATTATTTTTTGTACTGAATTTTTTATGTGTCAAACATTGTATGAAATAGAGGCTTCATTGGTTGGGGCTGAATATGATAGAGATTTTTCATAAAATTACATTTTTTCACTAATTAATTCCTAAATTTCTTGAATGCTTTTTTTTTTTTTAAACATTCCACCAGTATTTATTTAACACTCTGCTAGGCATTGGGGATAAAATGGTGAATATGTGAGTTTCTGTCTATGAGCACTTACGTATACATATACCTAGATAAAGTCTAAAAAGACAGAAGGAAAAATGTCAAAAGCAGTTAACAAAGGATCACAGGATTATAGATTATTTTCAATAATTTTATTTTAGTATTTTCTCTTCTGTTTGAATTAAAAAAAGAATCCCTGATACTTATAATACTATATGTATTAGGCATCGTGCCAAATCATTTACATTCATTTTCTCTTTTAATTTTCACAACAAAGGATAGGAATTATACCATTCTCATTTTATTGATGAGGAAATATAGGCTTTGATTTTAAGTAAATTGTCCAAGATGGCATAGCTAATAAATCGTGGAGGATATATCACATTTGTAGTTAGAAAACAACAAGAAAGCTATTTCTCCTTAAGAAAAAATTGTGATATATAAATATATTTAATAGCATGGAAAGATGTTTATGGTATATTAAGTGACAAAAAAACCCAATTACAGTGTAGCTGTCCCAGAAGACACTTATACTAACTTGGTTATAGTCTGGGGAGATTTTTGACTTGAACATGTGACAGATTTATCTTCTTCTGGGAGAAAAATGTGACCAAAAGAATTGACATTAGCCTGTTTTTGCTAATCTGTGCTCATAATTTTTTTCTAATGAATGTTATTACTTATGTAATAAGAACACATATTACTTTAGAATTTTTTAAAACAAATCCATTTTAAAGGTGCATATTAATAAAGCATACAATTCAACCAAAGTGTATAATTAATGGTATTTAGTCTAATCACATAGTTGTGCATTTATCACTTCAATCATTATTAGAGCATCTTCATGATTTCAATAATAATAATAATACTTTAGAATTTTAAGGTTGCAATGGGTCTTAGGTATTATTTAATTTAAACCCTTTCCTCCCTTTTATAGATATGGACTTGAGGCCTAGTGAGGTTAAATGTCTGTCTTACATGGAACTGTGTAGTGGTACTGAAGAGTAGTATTAAACTTTTTTGCTAATACACTATCAAAAGATTTATTTATTTCATAGCACTTTCTCACATGCTGATTGGAGGGCTTTAGATTTTTTTCTTTTAATAAAGGAGGAATTTGAACCATTTTCAACTGTATTAGAAATCTTTAAGCCTTATAAAAACATTTGAAAATTTTTTAAACTCTAAAGCGATTTCCCTGTTAGATATTTAACTTGGGTATTTTGTAACATTTTCTTCCTGCCATTTAAAAACATTGCTGCTGTAATCTCTGGCCAATCCAAAGACATACCTTGTAGCTTTTCCATCCTGCGAGACTGCCCTGAAGTGCTCTTTCAATTCTGTTTCATGAATAAGATCTTCCAATGTAAGAGCAGTTTCTTTTGAAAGGGGACTTTATCTGAGTGGTTTACAGTTTCTTAAAATCTTTGAAGATATTGGCTCATGAAGGTCAAGTGCTTTTTGTAAAAAATGGCATTTCACTGAATGAGATCTTCATTAACTTTAGTATCTCTTTTGCCTTTGATTCCTCTTGGCAACTTGGTTATGATATGTAGCATAGACTGTTTTCTTCACATGTATTTTTCCTCCAAGAACATTTTCTAAATTTAAATCCTTTTTTTTCACTATCCAATTTTTCGTCTTCTCCATGTGTATCCTTCAGAATTTCTTTTGATTGCAAGAAACAAAATACAAGGATAAGAGCTGCTTAAAATGTGGATTTATTTTTGTCATGTAACAAGAATCCAGAGGAAAATTTCTGTGTAGGTTTACTCAGGAATGTCATTAAATACAATAGCTCTCTCTATATTTTTACTGCACCAACCTTAGTTGGTTGGCTTTTTCCTAATGGTTGAAGGATAATTGCTGAATGAATTCTGTCTAATCCTGAGTAAATTTTTTTGAATTCACTCCTCCTTTAAGAAAACAATGAACATTCAGTAAAGTGGTAGTTAGATTTCAGAGAAGACTTTTGAAAAAGTACTTAAAGTAGTGCAAAGATTTGCTAGAACTTTCTCCCTTATGACATTCATTCTTTTTTCTTTTCAATAATTGACTTTCTAAAAAGTTTATATTTTAGTAACATATAGAAAACCTAAAATTTCCCCTTTTTAACCACATTAAGACATATAATTCAACAGTTTTAATTACAGTCACATACCTCTAGCACCTGGTAACCTATATTCTAATTTCTGACTCTCTGAATTTGCTTATTCTAATTATTTCATATCAGTGAGAACACGTAATAGTTGTACTTTTGTGTCTGGCTTATTTCACTCAACTTGATGTCCTCAAGTTTCAACCATGTTGTCACATGTATCAGAAATTCCTTCCTTTTCACAACTGAATAATTTTCCATTGTATGTATATAGCATATTTTGCTTATCCATTCATATGTTTATGGACACTTGGGTTGTTTCCTGCTTTTGGCAATTGCGAATATGGCCCTGTGAACATCAGAGTAAAAATATATTTTGTAGTCTCTGCTTTCAATAGTTTTGGGTATATATCTGGAAGTGGAATTGCCAGGTCACATGTTAATTCTGTAGTTAACTTTCTGAGGAACCGCCAAACAGTTTTCTACGACTGCACCAATTTACATTTTCACCAACAATGAATGAGTTTCCTAATTCTCCACATCCTCTTATACACTTGTAATTTTCCTTTTTTTAAAAAACAAAATATTATCCATTGTAGTGTATGTGATAGGGTATCTCATGGTGGTTTTGATTTGCATTTCCCTAATAGCTCAAGATATTGAGTATCTTTTCATGTGCTTTTGTCCATTTGTATATTTTCTTTGGAGAAATGTGCAAGTCTTTTCACAATTTATTGATTGGGATATTTATCTTTTTGTTGTTAAATTGTAGGATTTCATTATAGATCCTGGAGATTATACCCTTATAAGTTATATGGTTTCCAAATATTTTCTCCCATTTTGTAGGTTGTCTCTTTACTTTCATGATGATGTCCTCTGATGCACAAAGGTTTTAATTTTGATGAGGTTCCACTTGTCTAGTTTTTTCTTTTGTTGCTCATGCTTCAGGTGTAAAGTTTAAAAAATCATTGCCTAGAACAAGATATTGAAGATGCTTTCCTACATTTTTTTCTAGGAGTTTTAGAATTTTGCTCCTTTTATTTAGGTGTTTGATCAATTTTGAGTCAATTTTTTATATGGTGTGTAATGGTGTATTACATGAATTGATTTTCTTATGTTGAATCACTACATTCTTTTTGTATGATATCCAGTTTTCCCAGAATCATTTGTTGTAAAGACTATTCCTCTCAGTTGAGTGGACTTGGCACCCTTGTCAAAATCAATTGGCCATAAATGTGTGGGTCTATTTCTGAACTCTCAGTTTGATTTCATTAGTCTTTATGTCTGTCCTTATGCCAGTAACCATGTTGTTTTAAACACTGTAACTTTATAATAAGTTTTAAAATTGTCCCATGTGATGCCTCCAACTTCATTTGTCTTTTAAACTATGTTTTTGGCTATTCAGGACCCCTTACATTTCCATCAAATCTAATGGTTAGTTTTTCCATTTATGCAAAGAAGGCTGTTGGAATTTTGATTGAGATTATGTTGAATCTGTAAACCGCTTTGGGTAGAATTGACATCTTGATAACATTTAGTCTTCTAATTCATGAGCATGGAGTGTCTTTCCATTTATTTAGTTCTTTTTTTATTTCTTTCAGTAATATTTTGTAGTTTTCCATGTATAAGTCCTTTTCATCATGGTTAAATTTATTCCTTACGTATTTGATTCTTTTAGTTGCTATTGTAAATGGAATTTTTTTGTCTTGATTTCCTCTTCAGATTGTTCATTACTAGTGTATAGAAACACTACTGATTTTTGCATGTTGATTTTATACCCAAACACTTTTCTGAATTCATTTGTTAGGTTTAGGAACTTTCTTGTACATTTTTCTGAATTTTCTATACATAGGCTTATGTCATCTACAAATAAGGAAATTTTTGCTTTCCAATTTGGATGCTTTTTATTTCTTTTATTTGCCTAATTATTGTGGCTAGAACTTCCAGTATGATATTGAATAACAGTGATGACAGTGAGCATCCTTGTTTTATTCCTAATCTTAGATGGAAATCTTTCAGTCTTTCATCACTGAGTATGATGTTAACTGTGGATTTTTTCATACTATGCTGAAGAAGTTTACTTCTATTCCTAAGTGTTTTCAATAAGGAATGTTGAATTTGGTCAGATACCTTTTCTGCATAAATTGAGATGATCATGTGTCTTTTTTTCCTTTCATTCTATTAATGTGGCGTATTATACTAATTGCTTTTCTTATGCTGAACAACCCTTGCATGCATGGAATAAATCTTTTTATGTGTTGGTTTCAGTTTGCTAACATTTTGTTGATCATTTCTGCATCTATATTCATAAGGAATATTTGTCTGTAATTTTCTTTTCTCATGGTATCTTTATTTGGCTTTGGTATTAGGGTGATGTTGGCCTCATAAAATGAGTTAGGGATATTCCCTCCTGTGGTAGTTTGAGTCTTATGTGGACCCTAGAAATTTATGTCCTTAAGCTAATCCATTCTTGTGAGTGTAAACCTATTATGGATGGGAACTTTTGATTAGATGCAGCTAAGGGAACCTCTTTTTGATTAGATGACTTCAGTAGGGCATGACCCAGGGTGGGTCTTAATCTTCATACTGTAGTTCTTTATAAGCTGTAGTAACAGGAAGAGAAAACCACAGGAACAGAAAGAACACCACAAGAGCAAGACGCTGAAATCACTGGAACTCAGGAGAAAGAAAGCCAGCAGCAGAAAGTAACAAGGCTGAGAGGAGAATGCAGAGACCAGCAAATGACTCCATGTGCCTGAATGCCCATAGCTGGAGTTCAGGGAGGAAGCATCTCCTGAGATGCCTTGATTTGGACACTTCCATGACCTCAGAACTGTAAACTTTTAAATTAATAAATCCCCATTGTAAAAGACAACCCATTTATAGTATATTGCCTATGTAGACCTTAGCAAACCAAACAGAAATTGGTACCAGAAGTGCTGCTATGCAAATACCAAAAATTTTAAAAAAGGCTTTTAAAATGGGTAAGGGGAACATTCAGGAAGAATTGTGAGATGCTTGATAGAAAAGGCCTAGATTGCTTTGAAGAGACTGCTGGTAGAATATGGATGCTAAAGTTACTTCTGATGAGGCCTTACTTAGAAATGATGATTGTGTCATTGTGCACTGAAAGAAAGGCAATCCTTGTTTTAAAATGGCAGAGAACTTGGCAAAATTGTGTTCTGATGTTGGATGGAAGGTAGAATTTGAAAATGATGAGCTTAGATATTTAGCTGAGGAGATTTCCAAACTAAATGTGGCAAGTTCAGCCTGTTTTCTTCTTAAAGCTTATAGTAAAATGTGAGTAAACTGTGGGATAAGCTGAAAACTGAATTTCTGGGCACAAAGAAACCAGAAACTGATGGCTTGGGAAATTGTGAGTTTCCAGAAAACAAGTCTCCAGAGAATAGTGCCCCATATGAGGACTTCAGTGACCATGGAACTAGTCAGACATCTCATTGCAACTCAGAATTGGAAATGCAGTTATCCAGAAATGATTTGTGGAAAGTCTTACTGTCTGATGGCTTGGACCCCTGTTTCCTGTATGTGAAACCAAGTTTTTTGCAAGATCTGTATGAACAGAATCACTGGCAACGTGGATTAAAAGAGATAGAAAAGGGAGAGATTGAAGGAAAAATGACTTCAAAGGCAGAACCATGGATGCTGAGGTCTAGATTGAAGATATCATCTCAGGCCCAGAGAGTGAACTCACCCATGTGTGTGGAAAGGGTGAGTAAGCTCTAGAGTTTTGAAGGGGTAGGCCTTCCACCCTGTTGTTCAGGAAGAGTTTTATCACCCCAGACTTCAGAGAGGATGGGGCACATTTCCTGGAGTTTGCAAAGAGTGTGGCTGTCACCCCATTGTTAAAAGGGGGTGGAGCTTGTGCCCCAGAGATTGGTGAGAGTTTGGCTGTCACCCCAGTATTCTCAGAGAGTAGAACCACCCCAATGCTTGATGAAGGTGGAGCTGAGATCATGGCCACTGGATAAGCCCTTCGAAAGGATGGGGCTGCCACTCCATTGGGACCCAAGCATGAAAAGAAACCATGGCTCCATAGATGATTGTCAGACTTTGAAACCTAATGCAGTATGCCCAGCAGGTATTTGGACCTGTTTGGGACTCATGACCCCTGTCTTCCTTCCAATTTCTCCCTAAGACAATGGGAATGTTTACTCTATGACTAACCCTCCTTTGTATATTGGAAACAGATACTTTGTCCTCAATTTCATTGGTCTACAGCCAAGGGAAATTGTGCCACCAGAGAAATATGCCTACAACTGGTTTTAATGAGACTTGTATTTAATACTGCTACTGAAATGATTTAAGGTTTTTGAAATATTATGCTGGAAAGAATGCATTTTGCATATGGAAAGAACATGTATTTTGGGGTCCAGAGGATGGAATGGAAAGCTATGTTTTTTTTTTTAAAGATTTTATTTATTTATCCCCCCCCCGAGATGTTTCCCTTGTTTATTTGTTCATTGATTTTGCTATTTGCCTTCTTGTTGTTTTTGCTCATTGTTTTTGCTCGTTGTCTGTTTCTTCCTTAAGAGGCACCAGGAAATGAACCTGGTACCTCCTATGTGGGAGGTGGGCACCCAACTGCTTGAGCCACATCTACTCCCTGCTCATTTTTGTTTTTGCTTGCTGTCTGTTCGTTGTTTGCTCATTTGTCTTTCTCATTTTTTTTTTTTTTTTTTTTTTTGCTTATTGTCTGCTCATTGTTTTTGCTCATGGTCTGCTCTTTGTCTGCTCGTTGTTTGTTTGTCTCCTTGAGGAGGCAGTGGGAACTGAACCTGGGTTCTCCCGTGTGGGAGGTGGGCACCCAATGGCTTGAGCCACCTTATATTCTTTTTAAAAAATTTTTGTTAGAGAGTTGTAAGATCACAAAACAAATATGTATAACATACAAGATTACCATACATCACCTCACCACCAACACCTGCATTGTAGTGGAATATTTGTACAAATGATGAAAGAACAATATCACTAACTATAATCCATAGTTTACTTTTGGTGTATTTTTCCCATAAATCAGCCCATTGTTAACAACATGTGCCAGTATTGTATAGTTGTTATAGTTCATGAGAGAATGTTCTCATATTTGTACTTTTAACCACAGTCCATCATCCACCAAGGGGTTCATGGTGTTATATGGTTCCATGGCTTGTACAGTCCATCCAAAGTGTACACCCAGTGGCTCTCCACTTCATCACAACATTGTGCTGTAATCATCTCTGTCAATTCTAGAAAGTTTTCATTACTCCAAAAGGAAAAATCCCATACTTCCTTGTATCACCCTATTGTTAATCCTTAGCACTGATGTAGTACCTTATTTGCCATTGATGCAAGAATATTACAATATTACTATAGTCCATAAGTTACATTAGTTGTATTTTTCCCATGTATCACCATATTTGTACACCTTGTAATAGTATACAGTACATTTGTTCTAGTTCATAAAAGAACTTTCTTGTATTGTACTATTAACCACAATCCTCACCCACCACCTAGTTCACTATGTTATACATTCCCTAGATTATCCTCTAGTTTTCTTTCAATTGACATTTATGTTCCTAGAATAACCCTTTCAGCCACAATCACATTTATAAATCAGCACTGTTAATTAAACTCACTCTAATGTGATGCCACCAACTTTATCCATCTTCATACCTTTACAATAAATCTTATTAAAAATTCTACATACATTAAGCATCACCTCCCTCTTCTCAACTCTCATTCTATCTCCTAGAAACCTAAACTCTAGATTTTAACTCCATGAGTTTACTCATTGTATTTAGTTCATATTAGTGAGACCATACAATATTTATCCTTTTGTATCTGGCTTATTTCACTCAACAATGTCCTCAAGACTCATCCATGTTGTCATATGCATCCCATCTTCATTACTTCTTACAGCTGAATAGTATTCCATTGTATGTGTATACCTCATTTTGTTTATCCATTCATTGGTTGATGGACATTTGGGTTGTTTCCACCTTTAACCAATTGTGAATAATGCTACCAAGAACATCAGTGTGCAAATATCTGTTTGTGACTCTTCTTTCAGGTCTTCTAAATATATTCCTAGAAACAGAATTGCCAGATCATATGGCAGATTCATATTTAGCTTCCTGAGGAACCACCAAATTGTCTTCCACAGAGGCTGCACCATTCTACATTTCCACCAATAGTGAAAGAGTATTCTTGTTTCTCCACATCCTCTCCAGCACTTGTAATTTTCTGCTTTTTAATATTGGCCATTTTATAAGGTGTGAAATCATATCTCACTGTAGTTTTGTTCTGCATTTTCTTAATAGCTAGTGCTGTTGAACACCTTTTCATGTGCTTTTTGGCCGTTTGTATTTCCTTTTTGGAAAAATGTCATTTAGGTCTTTTGCCCATTTTTTTGATACTGTTGCTTGTCTTCTGTGTTGTTTGTTTGAGTTAATTTTTGTATAAGACATGAGTTAGGGGTCCTCTTTCTTTCTGTTTGCTGTGGATATCCATTTCTCTCAGCACCATATTTTGAATAGACTATTCTGACCCAGATGGATGGGTTTGATGGCCTTGTAAAAAAATCACTTGACCATAGATGTGAGGGTCTATTTCTGAACTCTCAATTGGATCCCATTGTTCAATATATCTATCTTTATGCCAATACCATGTTGTTTTTCCACTGTTGCTAAGTATTACGTTTTAAAGTCAGGAAGTGAGAGTCCTCTGACTTCATTCTTCTTTTAGGAGCTATTTTTGTGTGTTCAGGGCTTCTTACCCTTTCAAATAAATTTGATGATAGGCATTTCTGTCTCTGCAAAAAAAAGCTTTTGGGATTTTTATTGGGACTGTGCTGCATGTGTAAATCAATTTGGATAGAATTGACATCTTAATGTTATTTAGTCTTCTAATGCATAAGCAAGGAATGTACTTCCATTTATTTAGGCCTTCCTTGATTTCCTTTAGCAATGTTTTGTAGTTTTATGAATAAAAGTCCTTTATGTCCTTGGTTAAGTTTATTTCTAAATATTTGATTCCTTTAGTTAATATTGTAAATGGAATTTTTTCCTGACTTCCTCCTCAGGTTGCTCATTAGTAATGTACAGAAACACTAATGACTTTTGCATATTACTCTTGTATCCTGCCCGTGGCAGTTTGGTATTGTTTATGAATTCCAAAAATAGATATCGGATTATGTTTGTAAACTGATCAGTACCTGGGCATGATTAAATTATGATTAGGGTTTGATTGGACCACATCAGTAGGATGTTGAGTCTCCACCCCCTTGGTGGGAAGGAACTCACAGATAAAACTATATGGCAGAGCAGAGGAGTGAGTTGGAGTTTTGATGCTGAGTTTTGAGCTGGAGCCTGGGAAGTGAACACACAGGAGAAGAACCCAGAGGAATAGAGACAGCTCCTTAGACATGGCAGAAGCCCTGGGGAGAGAACGGAGCTGTTTGCCTGATAGTCTACAGCTGGCCTTGTGGAGAGAGCACAGCAGCTGAGCCCAGAGAGAAATGGAGCCCCAGGAAGAGAGGAACCGAAGAAGCCTGAACTCTTAGTAGATGTAGGCAGCCATCTTGCTCCAACACATGGCAATAGACTTTGGTGAGGGAAGTAACTTATGCTTTATGGCTTAGTAACTGTAAGCTTCTACCCCAAATAATACCCTTTATAAAAACCAACCGATTTCTGGTATTTTGCATCAGCACCCCTTTGGCTGACCAATACACGGTCATTTAGCTGAACTTGTTTATTAGCTCTAGTAACTTAGTTGTAGATTTTTTTCAGATTTTCTAGACATAGGATCATATTATCAGCAAACAGCGAAAGTTATATCTCTTCTTTGCCTATTTTGGTGCCTTTTATTTATTGATTTTTGTTGCCTAATTGCTTAGCTAAAACTTTTTGTAAAATATTGAGTAACAGTGATGACAGTGGGCATCCTTGTCTTATTCCCTGATCTCAGTGGGAAAGCTTTCAGCCTTCCAACATTGAGTACAATGATAGCTGTGGGTTTTTCATATATGCACTTTATCATTTTGAGAAAGTTTCATTCTCTTCCTAACTTTTGTAGTATTTTTATCTAGAAAGGATGTTGCACTTTGTCAAATGCCTTTTCTGTCTCAATCAAGATGATCATGTGATTTTTCCTTCTTCATTTTATTAATGTGGTGTATTACACTGATTGATTTTCTTGTGTTGAATCACCCTTGCATACCTGGGATAAAACTTGATCATGATGTATAATTATTTTAATGTACTGATGGATTCCATTAGGAATTATTTTGTTGAGCATTTTTGCATCTATATTCATCAGAGAAACTGGTCTCTAAATATTTTTTTTCAAAGTATCTTTTTTTTTTTTTTTTTTTTTTTTTACCGGGAGGTCCCAGGGATCGAACCCAGGTCCCTCCATATGGGAGACAGACGCCCAACCAGTTGAGCCACATCTGCCCCCTTTTCATAGTATCTTTATCTGGCTTTGGTTTTAGGTTGATGTTGCCTTCATCGAATAAGTTTGGCAGCATTCCCTTATTTTTATTTTTTGGAATAGTTTAAGCAAGATTGATAATAAATCTTCTTTGAATGATTGGTAGAATTAACCTGTGTAGCCATCTGGTCTTGGATTTTTCATTTCTGAGGGGTTTTTGATGACAGTTCAATGTCTTTAACTGTGATTGGTTTGTTGAGGTTTTCTATTCCTTCTTGGGTTGGTGAAGGTTGTTTGCTTCTTGGAATTTGTCCATTTTATCTACACTGTCTATTTGTTGGTATCCAGTTATTTATAGCATCTTTTTATGATCTCTTTTATTTCTGTGGGGTCAGTAGTAATGTCTCCCCTGTTAATTTTGATTTTATTTGCATCTTCTCTCTCTTTACTTTTTCTTTGTCAATGCTATTATTGTAAAGTCTAATTAAGGGTTTGACCATTTTGATGATCTTTTTGAAGAACCAACTTTTGGTTTTGTTGATTCTCTCTATTTTTTTTTTGTTCTCAATTTCATTTATTTCTGCTCTACTCTTTGTTATTTCATCCCTTTGCTTGCTTTGGGATTAGCTTGCTATTCTTTTTTCTAGTTCCTCAAGGCATGCAGTTAAGTCTTTGATTTTAGCTCTTTCTCCTTTTTTAATATACTAATTGAGGGCTGTAAGATTCCCACTTAGCACTGCCTTTGCTGCATCTCATAGGTTTTTATATTTGCTTTTATTTTCATTTGTCATGAGATATTTACTGGTTTTCTTTTGCAATTTCTTCTTTGACCCACTAATTGCTTAAGAGTGTTTTGTTTAACCTCCATATACTTGTGAAATTTCTCTTTTGCTACCTTTTATTTATTTTCAGATTTATTCCATTACCTCGTCTATCCAATGATGAGAGTGATGTATTGAAATCTTCAGCTATTAATGTAGAGATGTCAATTTCTCCCTTCAGTTTTGTCAGTATGTGCCTCCCTTGGGTTTTGGGACACTCAGGTTAGGTGCATAAATATTTGTGATTGTTATTTCTTCTTAGAATTGCCCCTTTTGTTAATACATATTGACCTTCTTCATGTCTTATAACAGATTTGCATTTAAAATCTATTTTGTCTGCTATTAGTGTAGATACTCCAGCTCTTTTCTGGTTACTATTTGCATGAAATATCTTTTTTCAACCTTTCACTTTCAGCCTATCTGTGTCCTTGCTTCTAAGGTGAGTCTCTTGTAGATACTTTATTGATGGCTAATTAAAAAAAAAAATCTATCTGCCAATCTGTGTCTTTTTATTAGGTATTTTAACTTTAGACTTTGGTTATTAAATCAGAGCCAGGGATTCACTAATGGGCCACAGGCCAGAACCAAGGGAAGAGGGACATGAAAGACTCCAAAAAGTTTTTTTAAAAAAGACTTCTGGGAAGATGGCATCAGAATAGGGAGGCAGGGCTCAACTTTCTCACAGAAACAATAGAGGAAGGGCAAAAGCTATCCAAGGGAACTGCTTTTGGGATTGATTGACCAGGAGAGTGCGGCACATCCCCCACGAGGACAAGGGATAACAGAGAGATGAAGAAGCCAAAATGAAAACCATGAGTTACTAACCTCTGCATCTGGGAATGGCACCCATCCCCCGCCCTCAAGGCAAACAGCCTGGATAAAACCCGTGGCTTATTGAACCAACTGATAGGGAAACAGACATCTTCCTACCCGAGAATAGGTAGGGTGCAGTGGACAGTGGAGAGTGGTTTCTTGTCAATGAGTTTGGCCAGCAGAGCCCATTTTGAAACTTGGCTATGGCCAGACCAGAATCATGGGCAAATGGAGACTGAAGGAGACATCTCTGTGGAAAGAGTCACCAATAAGCGTCATCTGCTGGCCATCTGTGAAACTGCACAGAGAAGAACTGCTTTTGATTTTATCTCATCCCCAACTCCTGGGACCAAATCTGCATCCCTTTTGTGAGTCTTTGGCCCTATTTTGATAACTTAAGCTGGGCAATTTTAAAGACTTAGAATAAGTCAAAATAAAAAATCAAAGAAGAGCCATGAAAACAAAACACTAGCCAAGAGAGAGAAATTGACCCTCATAGTAAATTCACCAACATATTCAGATGCCTAGACATCTAGAAAATATTACAAGCCATACTAAGATTCAAGAAGAGATGGCCCAGCCAAAGGATGAATTGAAAAATCCTTACAAGTCACAGGATTTAAGACAACTAATCAGTGGTAATCACACAAATCTCCTAAATCAACTCAAGGACTTGAAAGAAAATATGACTAAAGAGATAAATGATATTAAGAACACACTGGATGAGCATAAAGAACAATTTGAAAGCTTGTAAGGAAAAGGAACAGACCTTATGGGAATGAAAGACACAGTGGGTAAGATTAAAAATACATCAGAGACCCATAACAGCAAGTTTTAATTAATGGAGGACAGAAATAGTGAAATTGAGTACAGAAGATCTGAGCTTGAAAATACAGGAGAACAGAAAGAGAAAAGAATTGGAAAAATGGAAATGTTCTCAAGGAATTGAATGACAACACAAAATGCACAAAATACCCATTGTTGGTGTGCCAGAAAGGGAAAAACATGGGAAAGGATAAGAAAGAATATTTTAGGATATAATGACTGAAAACTTCCCAACCCTTATGAAAGACATAAATATCAATATCCAAGAAGAACAACACATACCAAACAGAATAAATACAAATTGACCTATTCTGAGACACTTACTATTCAGAATGACAAATACTAGAGATAAAGAAAGGATTCTGAAAGCAGCAAGAGAAAAGCAAAGCATCTCATACAAGGGAACTTCAATAGGACTAAGTGCCAATCTCCCATCAGAAACCACAGAGGTGAGAAGAAAGTGGTATGATGTATTAAGGTACTGAAAGAGAAAAAATGCCAGCCAAGAATTCTGTATCTGGCAAAACTGTCCTTCAGAAATGAGGGTGAGTTTAAAGTCTTCACAGACAAGAAAAACCTGAGAGTGTATGTTTCCAAAAGACCAGATTTACAAGAGATCTAAAGGGAGTGCTGCAGCTTGAAAGGAAAAAACAAGGGCAAGAGATTTGGAGAAAAGTATAGAAATGAAGATTATTAGTAAGGGTAACTTAAAAGGTAAAAGAACATACAATAGTAAGATATGACAATGGAAAGCCAAAGGATTAAATAGATGAAGTAAGTAATGCCTTTACAGTAATAACATTGAATGTTAAAGGATTGAACTCTCTAGTCAAAAAGCTTTTTTTTTCACTTTCCTGACCTGCCAGCAGATGGCACTCTTCAGCAAACTTCTAGTTCCTTCAGGTATGCAGTGAAAGATGAATTGATCTATTAAACATAATAATATTTGCTACATACAAGTAAAAACACAACTTTGTGTTTTT
Organism: Tolypeutes matacus; assembly: GCA_026826555.1. Taxonomy (NCBI): domain Eukaryota; kingdom Metazoa; phylum Chordata; class Mammalia; order Cingulata; family Chlamyphoridae; genus Tolypeutes; species Tolypeutes matacus. The sequence goes on along the minus strand of JAKSZT010054458.1, from coordinate 17,418,166 downwards.
TGTATGTACACTTATTATCATTACTATTTTAAAAGATTTATTTTATTTATTTCTCCCCCTCCCCTCATTGTTTGCATTCACTGTCTGCTCTCTGACTTCTTTTTTGGATATACCAGGAACTGAACCCAGGACCTCCCATGTGGGAGGGAGGCACCCAATCACTTGAGCCACCTCCACTCCCTGGTTGTTGTGTCTCGTGTTTTCTCGCTGTCCCTTTGTTGCGTCATCTCACTGTGTCATCTTGTGTCAGTTTACTGCGTCATCTTGTTGCATCAGCTCGCTGCATCAGTTCACTGTCTTGCTTGTCTTCTTCAGGAAGCACCGGGAACCAAACCTGGGACCTCCCATGTGGTAGGTGGGTACCCAACTGCTTGAGCCACATCCACTTCTCATATTTGGAAACTTTTTGACTTTTTGTTGTATTTAAGAAAGTATACTATAAGTTGATTATATGAAAATTTTAGATAAAAATCTTTTTATTAAAATAAAAACTTAAAATTATATTTTAATGTAGATAAAAGGAGAAATTAGAAATATAAAGATAAAAGGGAGAAATACATAAAAGGGAAAGGTCAATAGAGATGGAAAGTTCTTCAATCAAGGGGAAAAGGGGTGCAAATTAGTAGAATTAAACAATTCATGTCACACCTTAGATTTTACTTGGCTTATGTACTTCTGGGCAAGATATTTCAGCTACTTTTTTTCCTTAAATCTTTGGATTGGGATAAGTAACATGAAACATTTAGGTTGCTATTTCCTTCTCCTGAATCCATGGCACACATTGCTAACCCATCTTGTCACTCTATTCCTCTGAATATTCCTAGAATATTCTTGAAAAGTTGCTCTAGGTAGCGACAACTGATCAATCAGAATTGACATGAAAAATTGAATTTATTTGCTATCCTGATCTTAGATGCTAAATATTACTGAGATATATAGGATTATGTCATGGCATATATTGGGAATACCCAATGCATTATTTATTAACTTGAGAATGGATAAACTGAATTTAGAGTTGGGTGGGACCAGTCTATAACATGGAGATTCTTTACTCATAAAAGATTGTTCCATTCACCCTGAACTGTTTTGGAGCAGTTAGATTATTCCATTCCAGACCTGTGCCAGGAGAACATTGGTATAGCTGGCATTTCTTGCCTTTTCAAATTACAACTGAATAGTGTTCATGTGTCTGGTTTTGGCAACTGCACAGTGTTCATTGTAATTTCCTGACTCTGAACTAAGTGAAGGCTGTTAAAATTGATTAATTTGAAATAAGAAGAAAGATAATGTTACCCAAATTTCTGTTTTCTTTTTGTAAAGTGGTTGATTAAAATTTTTAGCAGTTTTCATTTGGAATAGAAAAAGCAACCAAAAAAGTAGGAAGCTGAATATTTTAAATCAATATTTAATTAGTTGGAGAATAGAAAAAAGTGATCACCAAAGAAGTCATAATTGCTAAAAGGGTAAGAAGCATGAACTGCAAAACCACTAGCAGTACTTAATAAGTCTTTGTTTTATTATCTTCCTACCCTTACTTAAATGTTAATTTCAGGTAAATATCTTTTGCCTCAAGATTTGCACCTTGAGTCATTAATGCTCCATTTCCTCTAAATTATACGTATTAGGTGATGTATCAAAAGTATTAATCTGATTTTTCACTTACACAAAAACCCATTTACTTTAGGGCAATTAATATAGAACATAGAGAAAAGCATGCCAGAGTTTCATTAAAGATATATGATGAGCAATAGGTAATATAAGAAGCTTCTATCAAATTTTTCTGAGTATCTGTATAAATATATTTTAAGACACCAATAATTTTTTTTTTATGTCAGTACTCCATGGTTTTAAATTCCTTAGTTGAACATAGGAATTGGAAATTAAAATTATCAAGTAGCTTCCAAAAGTATGACTTCTGTCATTTGAAGTGATGAAAATACTAGGTATGTGAACTAATACAAAAATAACTAAATGCTTATACCAATGGTCAAAGAATGAACCCACACTAATTATGAGGCTGGAGGGAGGAACCAATCCCTTTAGTCTCCTTTTTATGAAAGCATGTTCTTTGACTGAAGTGCGTGTGTATAACTACTCCAATTGGAAAATCAAAGATGCCAAAAGTAACCAAGAACCTGCACACCATTGAAAGTTAGACCTTATAATTTTCCTATGGTGTGTATGTTCTTAATTATTTTTTTCTTGTAGATAGATTCTTTGAGAATCATAACATTATTTGAGTGATATACATAGAAAACTCCTATAGCCAGTGTTGGTAGAACTAAGCGCACTTCAACTCTGGCTTTAATCCAGGCTGACCCGCCCACACATGATGTGGCCAACACACACTGGAAGTCTTGGAACTTTGCTCATTTCCTGCATCCTGCTCAGTTCTGTGCTTATCTGACCCTGAAGTTTTGGCATTATCTCCTGTTCTTTATCTTGTACTTCACCTTGGTTATGATTCATGATTTAGCTTCTTGGCTCTGAATAAGCATTCTTCATGAACATTTTTTTTTACCGAGTTGTCACAAGGGCCCTATAGCAGTTTGATATTATTGATGGATTCCAAAAAGAAATATTGGATTATGTTTATAAACTGGTCTTTTCCTTTTGCATATTAGAGTGTATTGGATTAAGAGATTTTACTTGCACTTGATTAAATAATGATTAAGGCTTTGATTGGGCCAGTCAGTAGGACGTTGCATCCCTGCGCCTTTGGTGGGCGGGGACTCACAAAGAAACCACACTGCAGAGAAAGAAGTTTGGAGTTTTTGAGCTAGAGCCTCGGGAAGTAAGCACACAGAGGAGCTTGGTCATGAGGAAAGAGAAAAGGTCCCAGGAAGAGAAACAAGCTATTCACCTGATAGTCTACAGCTGGTCTTGTGGAGATAACAGAGGAGCTGAGCCCAAACAGAAGCAAGCCCTGGGAAGAGAGGAATCCAGCAAGCCTGAACCCTCAGAGAAGTTGGCAGCCATTTTGCTCTAACACGTGGCAATAGACTTTGGTGAGGGAAGTAACTTACGCTTTACGGCCTGGTAACTGTAAGCTTCCACCCCAAATAAATACCCTTTATAAAAACCAACTGATTTCTGGTATTTTGCATCAGCACCCCTTTGGCTGACTAATACAGGCTCTTAACTACCAGTTGTCCCTGAGGACCCAAGTCCAGGAGATCCAACTGAGCTCCAATAAGTCTTTACTTATCAGGGCCTGGATAAGCCCCCACAAAGTGTGAACAGAAAGATTGCCATTCCAAGGTATGGTGGCACATTACTCTGGCTCCCTAGGCATAAACTTGCTTAAGGAGATGAATGAAGTTCTCCTTTAAACTGAGGACATGCATTTATGAATAACTACTAAGATATAGGTTCCATTAATGACATATGTGTAACTCCCTTGGAGTATGAGACTTTGCAAATTTTGTTGTAATTTGGGAGGCCTTGTTTGGAAAGAACTGAGAAGATGGGTGATATGAAACATCAGCTAAGAATGGAGAGTAAGTTCAGATTCTATGGTCAGAGTGAGACTAAGATATTTTTGAAGGATTAGTGATAAATACAGGGGATAGAGGAAGAATTTTGAGTCAAGCTTAGGAACCAAGAGTTCAGGTTATATCCCTAGTCTTGTAATAGGTAGCAGAAGGAAGGGAAATGGCAAAAGTGTCAAGGAGCATGGCATAATAAGGAACTATAGACAAATAGGGATAGGATAAAGAAGAATTTATTCAGAATGGGTCTCTCCCAAAGTTTACTTTTTATGAGTGATCCTCTGTTCCAAAGAGGATAGCTGATGCTTTCGTAGTAATACATAGTTATTGTAAAGTAGTTAATTTTGAACCTGTATCATTAACATTGTAATTATAACCACTGGCAAATCAAAGTAATGATATATTTGCAGAATAAAGTTCTAATTATTTATTTTTAATAGTGTACACAAAATATGGGGATGCACTGAATTTTACACATGGAAGTTGGTGCAATACTAAAATCATAAAACTTTTGTTATTTCTGTATTTGATCCTTTTCTAATGTATGATTAATATTCTTCATATTAATAAAACCATAAGAGGTTTTATGTTGTTTATTGTAGGGATCTTCTGTTTGGGCATTTCATGGATTTGATTTTTTATAAGGAGAAAAAATACACCATAAAAATTAATTTACTAGTCCTTCCCCATCATGTTCACACACCCACACACCCATATACACACTGGTTCTAGAACTGAAGTCTTGCATAAAACACTGAATATGTAATAGTTTTCTTAGTCATTCAGGTGAAAAGTAAGATAATTTGGATCAATTTCCTAAATGATAGCTGAGCTAAAATTTTTCAGTTTCTAACTACTCCCAATTAACTACACAATCATCATTCATATTCCTCCAATATTTAAAAAATTTGTGAAAAAATGACTACAGCAATATGCCAGTAAGCCACAAATAATGTATAATGAAATATATGAACAGATTAATTTTGTCATCAAATACAATGTGCCCCAAAATAAATTTGACATATACTTGGGATTTTCATAATCCTTGTGTTGCATGCTAATTAAGCAAGCCATGGGAAATTGACTTAATTGAGTGAAATTACTATTGCCTTCCTACAGTCAAACAAAGAACATCTGAGGTCACTGGTAGTGTTGGGCATATACTTTCCCTTTGAGATCATTAAGGTCCATAACCCAAGGGAACTTGGTTGTCCCCCTCTGAGGAATATGGTACCCCTTTAAGGATAGAACACTGGACATGGAATGGTGCATGAGATCCCAGAAGCCTGGGTTAGGAATGTGAATTGTAGTTCATGGAGCTGAGATGAACTATCCAAGAGGGAAGATCTTGAGGAGAAATTCAAATAGGCAATTTGTCCAACTGCATCTTAAATACAAAGAGGGAAAGTTCAAGTTAGCTAAAGTGGGATAAGTATTTGGGAGATGAGGTGGCAGTGAGAAGACTCAATGTGCTGGGTGGATATTTAAGATTGCTATTTACCTAAATATGAATTTGTACACAAAAATGTTATAGATCCACAAAAAGAACAAACTACCCACAACTTAGGCCTTTCATATGACTAAAAACAGAGGATTTTACAAACCTTAAATACTTGAATGCAGAGAAATAGACCTTTAAAACGTCTAAGTTCTGTAGACTACTGCTGTGGAGAAAGTTGGGTAGAGTCAGTGGGTTGGGTACAGTCTGGGGAGGTTATGGAGGAAAGGGGATAGAGGTAAAAAGTCCTTATGGGTAATGAAACAGATGAAATCATCCTCACGAATAAAAAAATCTGAATGGAAAAAGACAAAATAAAAAATGATAACCAAACATTTTAGCTGATGAAAATTGTCTCCCCCCAAATTATTTCAAAGCAGAATACTGTAACCTATATATCAGATTAACAAATACTCTTAAACAAGTATTATTTTTAGATATAAAGTCTTTGAGTCAGAAATTTCAAAAATAAGAGTAGAAATGGGGAAAAAAACAGAACACCTCAAAACAAAAAACACAAAAAACCACCAAAAATGAACCAAAAAATAACAAAAAAATAAAAATTCAAAATTCAAAACTTAAAAAAAAGCAAACAAACAAACAAAAAATAGAACCAAAAACAACAACAACAACAAAATCCAGAAAACATGAAGATATGAAGCAACAGTTGACCAACTGCAGGAAAGAAACTAAAGAAAAAGACAAAAGATCATCTTTGAAATTAAGAGTAAATGACACGGTACTAAAGAGATAATAGATTGAATTGCAAATTCAACTAGGGAATGAGAAAAGGCACATAAATGTTCAAGAGAACAGGTACAAAATAAAGAAAGTAGAAAAGAATAAGAAAAAAAAGTGATATAGAAGATTGGCAAAGAAAATCCAATATATACATAATTATAGTTCTGATGAAGAAAAACAAAATAATGAAATAAAGCATACTATTTACCTTGGTGATGTCTTTTAAATTATAGAAAAATGTGCTTGAAGCCTTTTGGGCACAAATACTAAATCACTTATAAAGGAAATAAAATCAGGTTAACATTAGTCTTCTCTATAGCAACATATCAAGCAAGTCAACAGTAGAGCAGCATTTTTAAGAAACTCAGAGAAAGTGCAAGCCAAGGATCTTATGTCCGTCAAAGCTGTTTCTTGAGTGTGAGGGCTACAGAAAAATGGTTTTAGAAATGCAAGAAATCAGAGAGTATTGACTTATGAGCACTTCCTGAAGAACCTACTTGACCAGGGGTTGGCAAACTTTTCCTGTAAAGGGCCAGATTGTAAGTATTTTAGGCCTTTTGAGACACATATGTTTCCATGTCTTCCTTTTCTTCTCATTTTGTCCTTCTTCCACCTTCTCCTCCTCCTCCTCCTCCTTCTCTTCTTCTTTTACAAACATTTGAAAATGTAAAAACCATTTTTAGATCACGAACTGTACACAAGAGCCATACAAAAGCAGGCCACATGTCAGATTTGACCTTTGGGCCATGGTTTGTTGACACTCATAGTAAGGATGAGATAATGAGGGAAACTTCAGTGAATTGATGGTAAACACTGAATATATTTACCTGTAAATTTAGACTAAAACTAAAGGGAGGACAAAGGTATAAAAATAATATGGGAATATTATGTGGTCTGACAAATTAGATACTTAAAACATGGGAGGAAAGATAGGGGGAAAGTAAAATAAGCTGTCATATATGATGGTTGCATGGACAATAGTTGAGGATTAAACGATATTTCTTTAACCTGAAAAAATCAAAATAGTAGAAGATTTAAAGAGAACTAAAGACATTATAAAAGGTATTAGCATAAAAGTTACCACTAGAACAAAATGACAAATTTGTGCTAAAACTAGGAAATTAAAAGCAAAGAAAACAGTCCACACAGAGAAGGCAGCAAATTTAACACAATGCATAGCGCAGTTATAAAATAATAAGACAGACTTGAGGCCAAATCTATCAGTGATATCATTAAATATGAATGGACTGAAATCACCTATTAAATGAAACACTTGAAAACTGGCTCACAAATCTAAATATAACAATGCTGTATATGAGGAGCATGCTTAAAACAAAGTTATACAGAAAGGCTAAATAAAAGATGGTGTAAAATTGGAAAACAACAACCACCACCAGAAAGCAGAAGTGATCCTCATATCAGATAATACAAAATCCATATCATAAAGCAAGAGTTGGCAATCTATGGTCCACAGGCCAACCTAGCCTGCCATATGTTTTAGTATGGCCTGCAAAGCTAAGGGTAATTTTTACATTTGTAAATGTTCGAAAAAAATGTTTGAATAATATTTGGTGATGCATAAAAATAATTTGAAATGAAAATTTCCATGTTTTATTGGAACACAGTCACAGTCATCGTATTATATATTTTCTGTGAATGCATTTATGCTACAATGGTGAGTTGAATAGTTGCAACAGAGATCATAAGGCCTGCAAAGTCTAACATACTTACTCTCTACCCTGTTACAGAAAAAGTTTTTCAACTCCCGCCATAAAGCATTAATTATAACAAATAAGGGCACTATGAAATATTTAAAATCAGAATTCACAGTGAAGTTATCATAATTACTAATATCTATTCATTAGTAAAATAGCAATTGCCTTAATAAATCAGAAATTACAAGAGAGTCAAGAAAAAATAGACAACAACAGAAACATAATAATAATAGGAGACCTTAACACTCCACTCAATTCAAAAATGATCAAGAAGACCAAAAATACAATGGGACATAGAAGATCTAAACAGTATAACAAGATAGCTCTTACAGCTATATACCAAACTTTATATATTAATTAGTTAGGATATATTTTCTTTTCTAAAGATCACATGAAACACTGAGAAAAATCCATCATATATTAATTAACAAAAAAGCTTCAAGTTTCATAAAGTACAAAGAATACAAATATTCTATGACAGCAATGAAATAACAATAAAATCAATTAAAATGTAAAAAAGTCTTTCCATCAGGAAATAGAAAATATATATCCCTTTCATTTCTCTCTTGTAATTTGGCGAAAGTCTGAGATGGTCATTTGGTCACTTAACCTATCTAGCCACTTCTTCCTTCTATCTAGGCACTTCTTCCTTCACCTGGCTATGGTCTTACTGCATAACCTGCACAAGTTAGCCTCTCTGAGCCTCAGCTTCCTCTTTATAAACTGCAGATAATAGTAGAACCAGTCTCTAGGGTTTTTAAAAGTCCCTTTCTCGTAAATAAAACTTTAGTTAGGGAAAAATAGAAAACATAATTGAAAATAGAAAACATTAAAATGATACATATCTGAAAATATGGGAAACAGTACAACCTGTCTTTATAGAAAGAAATCATTGCTTTCACCACTTACATAAATGAAATAAAAGAATACAAATAATTGGGAAGAAGATATGGCTCAAGCAGTTGGGTGCCTACCTACCACATGGGAGGTCCCAGGTTTGGTTCCCAGTGCCTCCTAAAGCAAGACAGCGAGCTGACGTGACGGGCTGGTGCGGCAAGATGATGCAACAAGATGGCATAATGAGGAGACACAATGAGAAGATACAATGAGAGACACAACAAGCAGGGAGTTGATGTGGCTCAAGTGATTAAGCACCTCGCTCCCACATGGGAGGTCTCAGGTTCAGTTCCTGGTGCCTCCTAAAAAAAGAAGATGAGGAGACATAGATAGCACACAACAAACAGACAGAGAACAGACAGCTAGCGCAAATGACGGGGGTGAGGGGGGAGAAATAAATAAATAAATCTTTAAAAAAATAAATTAATTCCATCCCACTTGAATGCTTCAAAACAATAACAAAGTAAGGCAAAAGAAGGAAGAAAAAGTGGTGATAAAAACAGTATTAAAATAGAAAACATAAAAATTTGAAAGTAATTAATGAATCATACTGGTTCTCTGGGAAAAAACCAAAATAAACAAACCACTAGCTAATCTAGTCAGGGGAAAAGGGTTAAAAAACACAAAAGGAAATAAGGGAGGAATAACCATTGAAATAGATGATATTAATAAAAATCATGAATCCACCTTTGTACAGTTTTATGCAATGTTTGGAAAAATAGATAAAATAGGTAATTTAAAAGTGTATATAGTTTTCAGTATTGCCTTCAAGAGAGATTAAAGCATAAATATAATATTTTTTGCATAAAAGAAATAAAGTCATTAAAGAAATACTCCACCTAGAAAAAACATTTCCAATGAGAACAGACTGTTTCCAAATGGATTTCAACCCAGCTTTTAAAATCAGATAATTCCACTGATACATATACTTCCATTGTTGAAAATGAAAATTAATCCCAAATTATTTATATGAAGCCAATATATCTTTTACAATTAAACCTCATATATAAAGCACAAAAAAAGAAACTTGAGCCCTATCTCACTCACTTATTTTTTTAAACTGGAAAGAATCTGTTCCAATTTTTTAAAAAATTTATTTTATTAATTTATTTATCCCCCCTTGTTGTTTGTGCTCACTGTGTCCATTTTTCTGTGCATTTTTCTGTGTCTGCTTGTCTTCCTTTGTTGTGTCATCTTGCTGCGCCAGCTCACCACACAACATTGGCCGGCTTGCCTTCGCCAGGAGGCCCTGGGAATTAAACCCAGGGCCTCCCATATGGTAAACAGGAGCCCAACCACTTGAGCCACCTCTACTTCCCACTCACTTATGAATAGTGATTCAAAAGCTTCAATAGTTAGCCAACAGGTTCAACACCACACTAAGAAAGTGATACATCATGACCAAGTGGGAACTATTTAAGGAATTCAAAGATGATTCAATATTAGGAATATATTAATTTAATCCACCATATTAATACTTTTAAGGAAAAAATCATTTGATTATCTTTACAGATGTTGAAGTCTTTCAACAAAATTTTATACCCATCCTTGATAATAGCTCAGTAAAATAATATTGATGCATACTTTCTTAACATATGAATATATACAAATATATATAAATATGTATGTATATATATATATGTATATTTGTGTATATGTACATGTGTCTTAAGGCCAGCATCTTATCAAATGGGGAAACAATACGGGGAATTTCCACTCAAACCAGGAAGAAGGCAAGACTTCTCACTCGTTCCAGTATTATTTAACATTGGCATTGGGTGGGCTAAGACTTTGCCTAATTGCTAGTTTACATTAACTCAGACTTCCAACAATCCTATTCTAGAAATGTACCCTGAAAATACACTTTGAAAAGCTTAAAATAAATATTTCTTCATTATTTGTAATAGTAAAATGTTAGAAAGAACCTGAAAGGCAAAATCAAAAAAGTTGACTGGATAACCTATGGAGCATTATACTGCTGTAAAAAAAAAGGATGAAAAATATCTTATTAATTGATGTGGGGTGATTTACACATTTATAATCAACTGAAAAGAAAAACAAGGTGCAAAAGATGAAGAAGAGCATGATATTTGTTGCATAAGAAGGAAGGGTAAATAAGAATTTATTTATGCCTGCTTATTTTTGCAAAAATAAGAATGAGTAACCAAACTTAAAATTGTTTTTCTATGAGTGGGTGAAAATAGAATGCAGAGATAGGAAATAAAATGAAATTTCTCTTAATATTCCTTTTAAAGTAGTTTTGACACCTAAAATATGATAATATTTTAAGGTATTAAAAAAATAAACTCAAAGAAATAGAATGGAGGAAAATCGCTAAAATTAAAATCAAACTGTTTTGAAACAAGCCTAATTCCATTAGCCAAGTAACTGTTCTTTGTTTAAACTTTTTATTTTGAAATGACTGTAGATTAAAAAAAGCAGCTTGTTAGAAATAATAATGAGAGATTCCACACACCCATTACCCAGTTTCACAATCAGAAAATTGATATTGACCCAATCCACTGATCTTGTTCACTTTCCCCAGTTTTACTGGTATTCACGTGTGTGCATGTGCACGTGTGTGTATGTGTTTAGTTCTATGCAATTTAATCACATGTGTAAGTTTGTGTATACACCATCAGAATCAAGATACAGAACAGTTCCAGCACCACAAAGGTCAAAGATTTCTTGTTTTGTCCTTTATAACCACACCCACTCCCTCCCTGCCATTCCTAACCTTTGGAAACACTAATCTGTTCTACATTTCTATGATTTTGCCATTTCAAGAAAGTTATATAAATGAATGAGTACAGCATGTAATCTTCTGGGATTTGATTTTTTTCACTCAGCATAATACCCTGGAGATTCATCCAAATTTTGTTTATATCAATATCGATACTTCATTCCATTTTAGTGCTAAGTAGTATTCTATAACACGTTTGTACCACAGTTTAATTGTTCTCTTGTTGAACTTATGGGTTGTTTACAGGTTTATAGTTTTTGGTTATTATTAATAAAAGTGCTATAAATATTCTTGTACAGGTACTTGTGTGAATATAAATTTCCATTTCTTTAGAATAAATGCCCAAGTGTGCAACTGCTGGATCATACGGTAATTGCATGTTCAGTTTTATAAGAAACTGCCAAACTTTCTCAAAATGGCTGTACTATTCCACTTTCCCACAAGTAATGTTTGAGTGACCCAGTATCTCCATATCCTTACCAGCATTTGGAGTTGTTGCTATATTTTATTTTAGCCATTCTGATAGGCTAGTAGTGATATCTCATTGTGATTTTAATTTGTATTTCTCCAATGCCTAATTAAGTTGAACATCTTTTTGTGTGAATCTGTGTATCCTCTTCAATGGAGTGTCTATTCATGTCTTTTGTCCATTTTCTAATTGGTTTCTTCAATTTTTTATTGTTGAGTTTTGAGTGTTTTTTTTTTTTTTAAATATATATATATATATGTTCCGGAAACAAGTTCTTTGTTGGATATGATGTTTGCAAATATTTTCTTCCATTCTGTAGCTTGTCTTTTAATTCTCTTAGCATGTTTTTTTTTTTTTCAGAACAAACATTTTAAATCTAATTTTTTTCTCTTAATAGAATGATGTTTCTTTTTCTTGGTGTTGATAATTTTCTTTAAACAAATCAATTTTATTGAAACATATTAATAAAGCATACAATTCATCCAAAGTGTACAATCAGTGTTATTTGGTATAATCAAGAGTTGTGCATTCATCACTTCAATCATTGTTAGAGTATTTTCATTATTTCAATAATAAAAAACAGACAAACAAGAAAATTCTTCACTTCTCAATCTCTCTATGCTTCCCTTGCTGCACATAGCTTCTATTTCTGGCTATTCTTGCACAATTGTTTATTTGTTAAGCAGTTTTATTTAGATATATTCACATACCATATGATATATCCAAAGTGTATAATCAGTGTTTTTTAGTATAATCACAATGCTGTGCATTCATCACCACAAAAAATTTTAGAATAATTTCATTACTCCAAAAGAAAAACTCTTCATCCCTTAGCAGTCCTTCCCCAACCCTACATAACCACTAATGTAATTTCATCTTTATAAATTGATTTATATTTACATTTTATATAAATTGAATCATGTAATATGTAGCACTTTGTGTCTGGTTTCTTTTTTTTTCTGACATTAACATCTTGTAGTATTAACATACATTTGTTCAGTTTCAAAGAAAGATGATCATAAATATATGCAATTTTACCCATATTCATATTTAACATGTGGTTTTACTATGCTATACAGTCCCATGTTACATTTTTTAGCTTTCCTTCTAGTAACACATGACCTTAGGCTTTCCCTTTGAACCACTTTCATACCTACATAATAGTACTGCTAATTAGAAATATTATGTTGGACTTTCACCTTTTCTACTCATTTCCAAAGAATAACACACATCCTTTCTACCAATTCTGCCCAAGTTAATCCTAGGCTTTCCATTTTTTAACCTTATTCTGTTTTCTGGTCACCCATATTCAAGTTGTTAACTCCAAGAGATTACACAGTATATTTAGTTCATAGTAGCACAATCATACAGTATTTGTCCTATTGTGTCTGGCTTGCTTCTTTCAACATATAATGTTCTCCAGGTTCATCTATGTTGTCATATGTTTTATGACTTCATTTCTTTTTACAGCTGCATAATATTCCATCATATGAATACACCACAGTTTGTTTATCCATTCATCAGTTGATGGACACCTGGGTTTTCTCCAACTTTTGGAAACAATGAATAACACCATTATTAACATCAGTGTGCAGATGTCTGTTCGTGTCACTGCTCTCAGTTTTTCTGGGTATATACCCGGTAGTGGTATTGCTGGGTCACGTGGCAAATCTATATTCAACTTCCTTAGGAACTGCCAAACAGTCCTCCACAGTGGGTGTTCCATCCTCCATTCCCAACAACAGTGAATAAGTATTCCTATCTCTCCTCATCCTCTCCAACACTTGTAGTTCTCTCTTTTTTTTTTAAAGATTTATTTATTTCTCCCCTCTCGCTCCGTTGTTGTTTTGTGCTCACTGTCTGCTCTCTGTGTCCATTTGCTATGTGTTCTTCTGTGTCTGCTTGTCTTCTCTTTAGGCAGCACTGGGAACCGATCCTGGGACCTTCCAGCATGGGAGAGAGGTGCTCAATCTCTTGTGCCACCTCAGCTTCCTAGTCTGCTGCATCTGTTATGGTCTCTCCTCTGTGTCTCTTTTTGTTGTGTCATCTTGCTGTGCCAGCTCTCTGCACAGACCAGCACTCCGTGAGGCCAGCATTCCTGTGTGGCCAGCACAGGCCAGCACTCTGCGTGGGCCAGGTTGCCTTCACCAGGAGGCCCCGGGAATTGAACCCTGGACCTCCTATATGGTAGACCAGAGCCCAGTCACTTGAGCCACATCAGCTTCCCTCTGTCTTTTTTAATAATAGTCACTCTAACAGGCGTGAAATTATATCTCATTGTAGCTTTGATTTTCATTTCCCTAAATTCTAGTGAAGTTGAACATTTTTGTATTTTTTTTTTTTTTTTTTTTTTTGCCAGTCTTGGTAGAACTTCTAGCACAATGTTGAATAACAATGGTGACAGTAGGCAGCCTTATCTTGTTCCTGATCTTAGAGGGAAAGCTTTCAACCTTTCCTCATTGAGTACAATGTTGGCCGTGGGTTTTACATATATGCCTTTTATCATATTGAGGAATTTTCTCTCTATTCCTACCTTTCAAAGTGTTTTTATCAAGAAAGGATGCTAGCTTTTGTTGAATGCCTTCTATACATCAATTGAGATGATCATGTGTTTTTTTCCTTGAATTTGCTAATGTGGTATTATGTTAACTGATTTTCTTATGTTGAACTACCTTTGCATAACAGGAATATATTCCACTTGGTCGTGGTGTATAATTCTTTTGCTATGCTTTTGGATTTTATTTGCAAGTATTTTTGCTGAGAATTTTTGCATCTATGTTCACAAGAGAGATTTGTCTGTAATTTTCTTGCAGTGTTTTTGTCTGGCTTTTGTATCAGGGTGATGATGGCTTCATAAAATGTGTTGGGTAATTTTCCCTCCTCTTCAATTTTTTTGAAGACTTTAAACAGTTTTGGTATTAATTCTTGAAATACTTGGTAGAATTCACCTGTGAAGACATCTGATCCTGGACTTTTCTTTGTTGGGAGATTTTTGATGACTAATTCAATACCTTTAAATGTGATTGGTTTGTTAAGTTCTTGTATTTCTTTTAGCATCAGTATAGGTTGTTTGTGAATTTCTAGGAATTTGTCCATTTCATCTAGGTTGTCTAATTTGTTGGCATACAGTTTCTCATAATATCTTCTTATGATCCTTTTTATTTCTGTGGGGTCAGTCATAACTTCACCCCTTTCATTTCTGATTTTATTTATTTGCACCTTCTCTCCTTTTTTCTTTGTTAGTCTAGCTAGGTTGTTGTTAATTTTATTTATTCTTTTCAAAGAACCAGGTTTTAGTTTTGTTGATTTTTCTCTATTCTTTTTTTGTTCTCAATTTCTTTTAGTTCTGCTCTAATTTTTATTATTTCTTTCCTTCTGTTTACTTTGGGAGTGGTTTGCTGTTCTTTTTCTAGCTACTCTAGTTGTTCAGTTAGATCTTTGATTTTTAGCTCTTTGTTCTTTTTAATATAGATTTCCCCCTCAAGACTGCCTTTGCTGTATCCCATAAGTTTTGATAAGTAGTGTTCTCGTTTTCACTTGTCTCAATATATTTACTAATTTCACTTACAATTTCTACTTTGACCCACTGATTATTTAGGAGTGTGTTGTTCAGCCTTCACACATTTGTATATTACCTCTTTCCCATCTATTGATTTCCAGTTGCATTCCATTATGGTCTGAGAAGGTGCTTTGCACAAATTTCAATCTTTTTATATTTATTGAGAAACCTGCATTGTGACCTAACATGTGATCTATCCTGGAGAAAGATCCATGAGCACTTGAGAAGAATGTATAATCCAATGAGTTTGGGTGCAATGTTCTGTATATGTCTGGTAGGTCTAGCACATTTATTATTGTTCAGTTTCTCTATTTCCTTGTTGATCTTCTATCTAGTTATTCCAACTAATGATGTGATTGCTGTGTTGAATTCTCCAACTATTATTGTAGAGATGTTTATTTCTCCCTTCAGTTTTGCCAGAGTTTGCCTCATGTATTTTGGGGCTTCTGGTTAGGTTTATAGATATTTATGATTGTAACTTCTTCTGGTGGATTGTCCCTTTTATTAATATATAATATCCCCCTGCATCTCTTATAATCTTTTACATTTAAAGTCTGTTTTTTTCCTGATATTGGTAAAACTACCCGAGCTTTTTTGTTGTTGTTGTTGTTACTATTTGTATGGAGTATCTTTTTCCAACTTTTCACTTTCAGCTGTTTGTCACCCTGGTTCTAAGATGAGCCTCTTATAGGCAGCATATGGATGGCTCATGTTTTGTTTTTATCCATTCTGTCAGCCTATATCTTTTGATTGGGGAGTTTAATCTATTCACATTCAATAAAGGATCTTGCCTGGAGGCATTATTTACTTCCATTTTGTTCTTTAATTTTCATATGTTATATCTTATTTTTGAATGTCTTTTTACTCTTTTGGTTATCCTTTCTGCTATTGTTTCTTCTGTACTCTCCTCCAAACCTTTCTCTCCTGTCTTTTTCTTTCAGGCAGCAAGACTTCCTTTAATATTTCCTGCAAAGGTGGATTCTTTTTTGCAAACTCTCTTAGTTTCTGTTTGTTTGTGAGTATCTTAAACTCACCTTCATATTTGAAGGACAATTTTGCTGGATAAAGAATTCTCAGCTTGAAGATTTTCTCTTTCAGTATCCTAATTGTATTATACCACTATTTTCTTGCCTTCATGGTTTCTGACGAGAAATCCATTTTAAGCTTTATTGGACATCCTTTGTATGTGATGGTTTGCTTCTCCCTTGCTGTTCTCAGAATTTTCTCTTTACCTTTGATGTCTGACATTCTGTATAGTATGTGTCTTGGAATAGGTCTTTTTGGATTTATTCTGATTGGGGTATGCTGCGCTTCTTGGACAAATAAGTTCATTTCTTTTGTGAGAGTTGGGAAATTTTCAGCTATTATTTCCTTGAATACTCTTTCTGCCCCTTTTCCCATCTCTTCTCTTTCTGGAGCTCCCATGACATGTATGTTGTTGTATTTCATGTTGTTATTCATCTCCCTGAGGCCCTGCTCAATTTTTTCCATTCTTTTCTTTCTGTTCTTTTCTTTCTTCTATTTCAGCTGTTCTGTCTCCTGTATCACTTATTTGTTGTTTTATCATTTAGAGTCTGCTGTGTATACCTTTAATGTGATTTTGATCTCACCTACCATGTCTTTCATTCCCATGATCTCTGTTACTTTTCTATTCAGATTTTCAAATTCTTCTTTGTGCTCGTTCAGTGTCCTCTTTTTTCTTTTTAAGATTTATTTTTATTCTTTTCTCTCCCCCCTCATTGTTTGTGCTCACTGTCTGCTCACTGTGTCCATTTGTTGTGTGCTTGTCTTCTTTTTAGTAGGCACTGGGAACTGAACCTGGGACCTCCCATGTGGGAGGGAGGCTCCCATTGGCTTGAGCCACCTCCGCTCCCCACTTGTTGTGTCTCTCATTGTGTTTCCTCATTGTGTCTCTTCATTGTGTCATCTTACTGCATCAGTTTGCTATGCCAGCCCATAACGTCAGCTCATTGTCTTACTTGTCTTCTTTAGGAGGTACTGGGAACCAAACCCAAGACCTCCCATTTTGTAGGTGGGAACCCAACTGCTTGAGCCACATCCACTTCCTTCAGTGTCTTCTTGATGGCCTTTATCTCTTTAGCCATATTGTCTTTGAACTCATTAATTTGATTTTGGAAATTTGTGTGCATCTCATTTATGAGTTATCTCAAACCCAATGTCTCTTTTGGGGTTTTGATATATTCCTTTGCTTGGGCCATTTCTTCCATATTCTTAGTATGGCTTGCAATTTTTTGCTAATGTCTAGGCATTTGATTAGGATGGTGAGATTACTCAAATGTTCAATTTCTCTCTCTTTCGTAGGGATTTAGTGGTGGGAGGCTGTGTGTTACTGCTGTTCTTTGATTCTTGGTTCAGTCTGTTCTGGGTCTTTAAGATTGTCACTGTTAGTTGCTCAAATCTGGGCCTTGGACCCAGTAATGCATTGCAGATCTGCTTCCTAGGGCCTTGGGGAGGGAGGCTGTAAAGGCTGGAGAAAAGCCTCTCATTTACTTCCCTTTCTTTGGTCCACCAGCGGATGTCACTCTTTGGCAGCCCTTTCAGTTCAATGCCTGATCAGAGTGTGTTTACCGCAACTTGGACAGGATCAATGTGATAAAGGATCTTGCCTGGAGGCTAAGAGCCTTGTAATTTAAACTTTCTCAGAGGCAGTTCTCCAACCTTTGCTGGAACTCCCCTCCTTTTTCCCAGGTTGGAAATAATTTCATTCCCCTCTGCATCTTCAACAGCTAGTCCCAGTCAGTAGAGAAGGAGATTGAAAGAGTTGGATCTCTTTAGTCTTTTGTCAGCTTTCAAGGTAAACAACGGCGTGTTGTCCAACCCCTGGGGGCCCCCCCCCCCCCCCCCCCCCGCTCATGGGACACAGAAAACCACATTTGTGGGTCAGAAGCTCAGTCAGCCTTAGGCTGTGTCCCTCTCTCTCCCCTTTCCTGGGGAGGTGGAATCCTGGGATCCCTGTTGTCTGTTGAAACCAGCCCCGAGGTCTGAGAATTCAAAAGTGTCTATAGGGTGGGGAAGGATACCAGTAGTTGCAGTTGCAGTTTTTAACTCACAGAATTTAAAGAATTGCCATTGCGATTCTTTTCCTTTGCCCCTCTCTCTTCTAAGCAGTGTCCAGCCTTCCCCTGGTGTTCTGAACCCTAGAATATTTTTTTCCAGGCTATTTCTCCCTGTCCTTTAGGTATTTTTTTGAGAGAGAGGATAGTACCATGTCTTTCTAGTCTGCCATCTTCCCAGAAGCCTTAAATTTAATTTTTAATTTTAATGACATCAAATTTTTCCTTTATGGATGATACTTTTGTGTCAGGTCTTTGTCTTTGCCTCGTTCTAAATCCCATAGATTTTCTCCTATGTTTTACTTTAGTAAATATTTTTATAGTTTTATTATGCTTTACATTTAAGTCTATGATCCATTCTGAGTTAATTTTTAATAAGTAAACTTTAAGTTGATGTGTATTTATTTATTTATTTATTATTATTATAATTTTGCCTATAGATGTCCAATTGAGTCAGCACAATTTATTGAAAATGCTGACCTTCTTCCTTTCAATTGCTGTTTCACCTTTGTCAAAAATCAGTTAGGTATATTTTTGTGGATATATTTCTAGGTTCTGTATTCTGTTCCACTGGTCTATGTGTCCATCCTTCTGGTAATATCTTACTGTCTTGATTACTATAACTCTATGATAAGCCTTAATATTAGATAGAGTGACCCCTCCCATTTTATTCCTCTTTTTTCAAGGTTGTTTTAGCTTTTCTAAGACCTGTGCTTTTCCCTATACATTTTAGAATTCAATGGCAGTGTTTATCAAATACTTTCCTGGGATCTTAGTATGAATTGTGTTAAACCTATTGATCAATTTGATATTGATGAACTTGATATTGTTACCACATTGAATCTTCCCATGAACATGGTATGTCTCTTCATTTGTTTAGAACATTTTTTATTATTTCATCAGTATTTTGTAATTTTCACCATACAGATCCTGTACATGTTTTGTTAATACCTAATATTTCATTTTCTTTGGAATGCTTGTAAATGGTATTGTTATTTTAAATTTGGCTTCTGCATGTGTATTGTTAGTATATAGAATTTTGATTAGTTTTTTTTGTGTGTTGACATTATATTTTGTGAACTTGCAGTACTCCTTTATTAGTTCTAAGTTTTTTTTTTAGATTCCTTGGAATTTTCTACATTACTTTTGACATCTACAAACGGGGACTGTTTTATTCCCCCCTTTCTAGTCTGTATTACCTTTTATTATTTTTAGGTGGTACTGCAGATTAAACCCTGGACCTCATACATGTAAAGCAGGTGCTCAACTACTGAGTTACACCTGCTCCACTAGTCTGTATTACTTTTACATCTTTACTTGCCTTATTGATGTGACTAGAGCTTCCAAAACAATGTTGAATAAGACTGTTGAGAGTGGACATCCTTGACTTGGAATAAATATTAGGGGAAAACATTCAATCTTCCACCATTAAGTATATTAGCTGTAGGTTATTTCATAGATATTATTCACTAGGTGGCAGTGATTTCCCTCTATTCTTTTCTATTTTAAAAAAATTATATCAATATTACAAGTTATTCCATTAACACAAGATAATAACTACAATATCAATAAATTTGCTTTGGTCTATAGTTACAGTCCCCCTTTTTGTTCATTAGTCAATCTTGAGGGACTTGGGATGATGTCCACTCTGCTTCAGGCTGAGAAGGGACATAGATATTATGGGACAGAGGAAAGAGATTCTTTTGTTTGCTGTTGAAGATACTCCTTGTTTTGGGGATGGAAATCACTGTTTTTTTAGTTGTTTAGGTAAGCCTGACAGTTGTAGGAGTTGGCCACAACTCTACTGGGTTTCAGGGTTCAACTAGCATATGAACAACCAAAAGATTTAAGTCTCTGAGAAATATACTTAAAAGGTACATTGAAAATTATAGATTCAAATAAAAGGAGTAGAAGAATCATGAGTAGTGGAATTATAAATGAGTATAACTATGTTATATTGGGAAAATAGATTTTCATATATTCCCAGATAGGGCTTGCTGAAGGGGTGTTGATTTCAAGAGGTTGTGTGCCTTGCCTTTCATGTCCAGACATCCCTAGAGCCCTTGGGAATGCTCTTGTTTGAGGCTTTGTTTTCTGTGGCAGTTGGTGAAATCTGCCTGAGACTTGCATAAGTATAAGCTCTGGAATTACCTCCTGACTCACTTAAAAAACTCATAGTCATAAAAACTCTATTTTAGTTAATATTTCCCCCTTTTGGTCAAGGTATTTTCCCAAATGCATTGCAAATTATAAATTCTGCACAAAGTAAGCATCAGCTCATCATTTTGTATCCCTATTCTATCTCTGTAACCTATCTTCCAGACTCTCCTCCATGAGTCTGCTCACTATACCTAGTTCATATCAGTGAGATCATACAATATTTGTCTTACTTCACTCAACCTAAGTTCTTTGAGGTTCATCTGTGTTGTCACATGCATCAACACTTCATTCCTTCTTACAGCTGAATAATATTTGATCATATCTATATACCACATTTTTAAAATCCATTCATCTGTTGATGGACATCTGTTGCTTCCATTTTTGGCAATTGTGCATGAATAATGCTGCTATAAACATTAGTGTGCATGTATCTGTTCGTATCCTGCTTTCAGTCCTTCTGAGTATATACTTAATAACAAGATTGCTGGATCATATGGCAATACTATACTTAGTTTCCTGAGGAACTTCCAAACCGTCCTCCGCAGTGGCTGTACCATTTTACGTTCCCACCAGCAGTGAATGAGTTTCCCTATTTCCACATCCTCTTCTAGACTTGTAGTTTTCTTTTTTTTCTTTTTTTTTTTTTTTTAACAGCAGCCAGCCTAGTAGGTGTGAAATGATAATTCATTGTAGTTTGGATTTGCATTTCCCTAATAGTTAGTGATGTTGAGCATCTTTTCATGTGCTTTTTAGCCATTTGTATTTCCTCTTTGGAAAAATGTCTGTTCAAGTCTTTTGCCCATTTTTTAATTGGGTTGTTAGTCTTTTTACTGTTGAGTTATAGGATTTCTTTATATATTCTGGGTATTAGACCTTTATCAGATATGTGGTTTCCAATTAATTTTCCCATTGAATAGGCTGCCTTTTCACTTTGTTGACAAACTCCTTTGAAGCTCAAAAGTTTTTAATTTTGAGTAGGTTCCATTTACCAATATTTTGTTTCTTTACTATGTTTTGGGTGTAAAGTTTATAAAACCATTGCCTACCACAAGATCTCATAGATGTTTCTCTACATTTTCTCCTAAGAGTTTTATGGGCCTGGCTCTTATATTTAAGTCTTTGATTAATCTTGAGTTAATTTTTGTATAGGGCATGAGCTAGGGATCCTCCTTCATTCTTTTGGTTATGGATATCGAGTTCTCCCAAGACTATTTGTTGAAGAGTCTATTTTGTCCTAAATGAGTGGTCTTGGCAGCCTTGTCAAATATGAGTTGGCCATAGATGTGCAGGTCTATTTCTGAACTCTCAATTCAGTTCATTGGTCTATACATCTATCCTTGTACCAAACTGTGCAGTTTTGACCACTTCATGCTTTGTAATATGCTTTAAAGTCAGATAATGTGAGTCCTCTAACTTGATTTGGACATTTCATGGCCTCAGAACTATAAGCTTTTACCCTAAATAAAATTCCTCATATAAAAGCCAACACATTTCTGGTACTTTGCATTGGCAGGCCTGTGGCAAACTAAGACAATTTTTCATAGTATCCTCTTATGATCCTTTTTATTTCTGTAGGGTTAATGGTGATGTTCCCTTTCTCATTTTTAATTTTATTTATTTGCATCTTCTTTCGTTTTCTTTGTTAGTCTAGGTAAGGATTTGTAAATTTTATTAATCTTATAAAGAAGCAGCTTTTGGTCTTGTTGATTCTGTATTTTTAATTCTCAATTTCATTTAATTCTGCTTTAGTATTTGTTATTTATTTCCTTCTGCTTGCTTTGGGATTAGTTTGCTGTTCTTTTTCTAGTTCCTCCAGATATGCAGTTAGGTCTTTGATTTTAGCTCTTTCTTCTTTTTTTAATGTAAGCATTTAGGGCTGTAAATTTCCCTCTCAGCACTGCCTTCACGAACCCCATAATTTTTTTTTTTTTTTTTTTTTTTTTTTTTAACGTACCAGGGCTGGGAATTGAAACTGGGAACTTGTATGTGGGAAGCTGGCACTCAACCACTGAGCCACATCGGTTCCCCTGCATTGGTTTTTTGTTTGTTTGTTTGTTTGTTTTTGTTTTTAGGAGGCATTGGGGATTTAACCCGGGACCTCCCATGTGGGAAGCAGACACTCAACGGGTCCCTGAATCCTAAAGTTTTGATCTGTTGTTTTCTCACTTTCATTTGCCTTGGGATATTTACTGATTTCTCTTGCAATTTCCTCTTTGGCCCACTGATTGTTTAAGAGTGTGTCATTCTACTTCTATATATTTGTGAATTTTCCAGTTCTTTACCCGTTATTGGTTTTCAGCTTCATTCTCTTGTAGTCAGAGAAAGTGCTTTGATTAATTTCAATCTTTCTAAATTCAATTAGACTTGTTCTATGACCTAACATGTGATCTATCATGGAGAATGATCTATGAGCACTTGAGAAGAATATATATCCTGCTGTTTTGGGGTGCTGTGTTCTGTATATGTCTGTTCTGTCTAGTTTCTCTCACATATTATTCTCAATCTTGGTTTCCTTATTGTCCTCTATATAGATGTTCTATCAATTGCTGAGAGTGGTGTATTGAAGCCCCCCCACTATCATTATACAGAATGTAAATTTGCCCAATTAACATCGAAGATCCAACAAAAGTTTCTTTCTATAGGTCAAGATATTCTCAATTGATATTATAAGAATGTAAAATTAAATCTCATAGAAGGTTTGAGCACACATTATTTACTTTCTTCACTCCCTGCTTTCCTTTTTTTTAAAAGCAGTATTTCTTATAGGTATCTTATTGATCACAAAGCAGTTACAAGAATGTCAGTTACGATGATGCATACAATCTAAATGACAGGTCAATTAAAAATTTTTATAATGTGATAAAAGCATGCATATTCAAACTTAGCGATGTGGACAGATGCGTGCACTGGGAGGAGGAGGTAATAGGTACTGCCATATAGAAGCTTTTTTTAAATTTGCTGTTGTTCTTTTAGTTTTGTTGCAAAATTTTGTAGAATATAAATAAAAGTATTTGTAAAATTTGAAAACTTTAGCTTCTTTTTAAACTGTTAGAATACCATGGCATATTTGAGTGTGGCTATGAATTATGTGTGCACCAAAACCAATTGTAAGTATATTTCTGTATCATAGGTTTTTAAAATTACTTTTAAAAATTCTATTAGAGAAGTAACAGGTTTACAGTAAAATCATTCATAAAATAGAGTTCCAACATACCACCCTGTTACTAACAGCTTGCATTAGTATGGTACATTTGTTGCAGTTAAATGAAAGAACATTTATATGATTATACGATTAACAATTGTCCATGGTTTATGTTAGGATCATTTATATTGTATAATCCTATAGATTTAAAAAATTCTTTTCTAATAACAATATGCAACTTGAATTTCCTCCTTTAGCCACATTCAAATATATATTTCAGTGTTGTTAATTATGTCACAAGTTTGTGTCACCATCGCCACTACCCATTATCAAAAATTTTCCATTATCCCAAGTAAAAGCTCTGTTCATTTCAAGCATTAACTTCATTCCCTTCCCTCACCCCATTCCCTGATAACCTATATTCTAGTTTCTGATTCTATGACTTTGCTTATTCTAATTATTTCCTATCAGTGAGATCATGCAATATTTGTCCTTTTGTGTCTGGCTTATTTCATTCAAAATGATGTCAAGTTTCACCCATATTGTTGCATATATCAGAAATTCATTCTTTTTTACTGCTGAATAATATTCTATTGTGTGTATATACCATATTTTGTTTATCCATTCATCTGTTGATGGACACTGGATTAGTTCCTTCTTTTGGCAATTATTAATAATACCACTATGAATTATCTCTTCGAGTCCTTGCTTTCAACTCTTTGGGTATATAACTAGAAGTGGGATGACCAGGTCATATGGTAATTCTTTATTTAACTGAGGAGTTATCAAACTGTCTTTCACAGCAGCTGTACAATTTTACATCCTCACCAACAGTGAATGAGTGTTTCTATTTCTCCATACCTTCTCCAACACTTGTAATTTTATGATTTTTTTTTTTTTAAGTAGCTATTGTAGTGGGTGTGATACACAATGGTATCTCATTGTGGTTTTCACTTTTTTTTTCTTTTTTTTTTTACCGGGAAGTCCCGGGGATCGAACCCAGGTCCCTCCATATGGGAGACGGACACCCAACCATTTGAGCCACATCCACGACCCTCTCATTGTGGTTTTGATTTGCATTTCTCTAATAGCTAATGATGATGAGCATCTTTTCATGTACTTTCTGGCCATCAGTCTTTCTTCTTTGGAGAAATACCTGTTGAAGTCTTTTGCTTATTATTTTTTAAATCAATTTTATTGATACATATTAATAAAGCATAAAACCATCCAAAGTGTTCAATCAATGGTATTCAGTGTAATCACATATTTGTGCAATCACTTCAATCATTCTTGGAGCACTTTCTTTATTATAATAATAAAAACAAACAACCAAAACTCATCAATTCTCAATCTCTCTATGCTTCCCCTGCCATACATAGCTGCTATTGTTTCATTCTCTCTAGTATATTTATATTTATATTTTGTAAAAACAGTCTTATATATGCAATATCACCCATATTCATGTTTTACAGAGGTTTTACTGTCATATACAGTACCATGTTATAGTTTTTTAGCTTTCCTTCTAGTAATATACATGACTGTAGACTTTCCCTTTCAACCACTATCATACCCATACAATCCACTGCTAGTTACAAACACCATGATATGTTTTCACCATTTCTATTCATTTCCAAAAATTTACAAACAACCTTTTAAACAATTCTGCACAGATTAAACCTCAGTTTTCCATTCTCTAACCTCATTCTATTTTCTGGTGACCTATATTCTAAATATTAACTCCATGATTTTACACAATATATTTAATTCATAATAGCACAATCATACACTATTTGTTCTTTTGTGTCTGGCTTGCTTCACTCAACACAATGTCCTCCAGCTTCATCCATGTTGCCATATGCTTCACGACTTCATTTCTTCTTACCACTGCACAATATTCCATCATGTGTCTACACCACAATTTGTTTATCCATTCATCAGTTGATGGACATGTGTTGTTTCCAACTTTTGACAATCATGAATAATGCTGCTATGAACATTGGTGTGCAGAAGCCTGTTTGTGTCTCTGCTTTCAGTTCTTCTGGGTCTATACCTAGTAATGGTATTGCCAGGTCACATGGCAAAACTATATTAACTTCCTTAGGAACCCAATGTCATTTTTTTAAAACAAGAATTAATTTATTTTATTTTTAAAAATTTATTTTTATTTTATTTACCTTCCCCCCCCCCATTGTTTTGTGCTCACTGTCTGTTCTCTGTGTGTTCTTCTGTGTCTGCTTGTCTTCTCTTTAGGAGGCACTGGGAACCAATCCTGGGTCCTTCCAGAGTGGGAGAGAGGCACTCAATCTCTTGTGCTACCTCAGCTCCATGGTCTGCTGCATCTCTTATTGTCTCTCCTCTGTGTCTCTTTTTGTTGTGTCATCTTGCTGTGCCAGCTTCCGTGAGGACTAGCTCTCCTCCGCGGACTAGCACTCCACATGGGCCAGCACTCTGCATGGGCCAGCTCTCCAATTGGGCCAATTCACCATGCAGGCCAGCTTGCCTTTCATCGAGAGGCCCTGGGAATCGAACCCTGGACCTGAATATGGTAGATGGGAGCCCAATCACTTGAGCCACATCTGTTTCCCTCAGCATCATTTTTGAAGAGACTCTTCTTTCCCATTTGAGTAAACTTGGAACTCTTGTAAAAAAAATCAGTTGGCCATAAATGTGAAGGTTGAATTCTGAACTCTCAATTTGATACCATTTGTCTATATGTCTGTCCTTATGCCAGTACCATGCTGTTTTGATTACCATAGCTTTGTAATATGTTTAAAGATCAGGAAGTGTGATTCTTCCAACTTCGTTCTTCTTTTTCAAGATGGCTTTGGATATTTGGGGCCACTTACCCTTCCATGTAAGTTTGATGATTGCTTTCCATTTCTGTGAAGGAGACTTGGAATTTTGATTTGGATTGTGTTGAATCTGTAAATTACTTTAGGCAGAATTGTCATCATAACTACATCTAGTTTTCCAGTCCATGAACATGGAATGTAATTCATCCATTTAGAAATTTTTTATTTCTCTTAGCAATGTTTGGTAGTTTTCTGTGTACAAGTTCTTTGCATCCTTGGTTAGATATATTCCTAAATATTTTAATCTTTTAATTGCTATTGGAAATGGAATTTTTTTCTTGATTTCTCCTTTAGATTGTTCATTACTAATATATAGAAACATTGCTGATTTTGCAGTGTTGATTTTGTGCCCCTCCACATTGCTAAATTCATTTATTAGCTCTTGTAACTTTCTTGTAGATTTTTCAGGATTTTCTGTATATAGGGTCATGTCATCTGTAAATAGGGAACATTTTAATTCCCCCTTTTTGGGTGTCTTTTATTACTTTTTCTTGCCTAATTGTTGTGGATACAATGTCGAATAACAGTGGTGATAGTGGGCATCCTTGTCTTGTTCCTGATCTTGAAGGGAAAGCTTTCAGTATTTCACTATTAAGTATGATCTTTGCTGTGTGTTTTTTGTATATGTTTTTTTATCATGTTGTGGAATTTTCCTTCTATTCTTAGTTTTCTAAATATTTTGATCAAGAAGGGTGCTGGATTTTGTCAAATGCCTTTTCTTCATCAATTGAGATGAGCACGTGTATTTTTTCCTTCATTCTGTTATTGAGGTGTATTACTGTAACCTTTGGGGAATTTGATGTAATTATGAATTCCAAAAATATAATTGGATCATGCTTGTAAACTGATCTGTTAATCTGGGCATGATTAGGTTAGGATTAGGGCGTTGAGCCCCACCCCTTGGTGGGTGGGGAATTGAATATTAAAGGCAAGGCAAAGGACAGTTGAGGTAGTCTTTTGCGAAGCAGTTTTGATGTTGGAAAGAAGGCCCCAGGGGAAGAGAAGCAAGCCATTTGCCTGATCGTCTGCAGCTGACCTCGTGGAGGAAACAGGAGCTAAGCCCGGAGAGAAACGCAGCCCCGGGAAGAGAGGAACCCCAGAAGCCTGAACCCTGGCAAATGCCGGCAGCTGTCTTGCTCCAACACATAGCAATGGACTGTGGTGAGAGAAGAAACTTAATGCTTTATGGCCTGGTAATTGATTTTCTTACGTTGAACTATCCTTGTATACCTGGGATAAAACCCACTTGATCATGGTGTATAATTCTTTCAATGTGCTGTTGGATTTGGTATGCTAATGTTTCATTGAGGATTTTTGCATCTATGTTTATAAGAGATACTTGTCTGTAAATTTTTTCCTGTTGTATATTTATCTGGCTTTGTTTGTAGGGTGATTTGGGGCTCATTGAATGAGTTAGGGAGTGTTCCCTCCTCTTCAATTTTGTGGAAGAGTTTAAGCAAGATTGGTATTAATTCTTCTTGGGTTGTTTGGTAAAATCCCCTTGTGAAGCCATCTGATCCTAGGCTTTTCTTTGTTGGGTGGTTTTTGATGACTAATTCAATTTCTTTACTAGTAATTGGTCTGTTGAGGTCTTCTATTTCTTCTTAAGTCAGTGCAGTTAGTTTGTGTGTTTCTAGGAATTTGTTCATTTCATATAAGTTATCTAATTTTTGGCATACAGTTGTTTTTTCTGTGGTGTTGGTAGTAAGGTTCACCTTCCGTTTCAGAAGCTAACAAAACCAAACAAACCAATGCAAAAAACACCTTTCACAGTCTTTGCCAATTGGCTTTGTGTTGGCTTGTGCTCTCCTTTAGAGTTCAACCCTCTTATCAAGAAGGTCAAACCATGGTGAATACAAAATGCAGGATCCTCCCTGTCTTTTCTGGACTGTGTCTTGTCCTGGGCTTGTGCTTGTAGTAGCCTTAGGACTTTCCCTGTTTACTGGAATTTGAATGCTTTCTTTACTCCATAGGAAACAGACTTCTCTCTCTCCCAGGTGCTCCCCCTCAGGATTTAAAGCAGACAAATCTTTGCTCCAGGCTCTCCACCTCACTTGTTTCTTACACCACTTTTACTGTTTCAAGCTGCTTTTGCCTGGAGGGCAAATTCTGGGAAGGGGACCAAGTCAGAGAGGGATTTCCTAGGTCTGTCTTTCCCAGATGGAAAGGGCTTGGGGTCCACAAAAGGAGCATCAGATAACTTCACAGGGTAAGGGAGGGGCCAGCAAGGGTGTCAGGATCTTATTTTATGGCTCTTTAAAACTGTGGTTTCTTGATTCAGCATTTGCCAGTAAATGCATCCTTTTGACTGTTTTCCTTATTTTTGAGGAATAGCACTGTTGAGGAATAGCACTGTTTTTAAGACTCCTCTGCTGTTTTTGCCCAAGTCATGTTGGAACAGTGGCTGCCCCCAGCAATTGAAGTAGCTGACCAAAAGCAGTGGCCAGCTATCAGATTATACACACTTGGATCTTGGGGGAAATAGCTCTTTATATTCTACCTTGGCACCACTGCTGCCTGCTGTGATGCTGGCATGGGTAATGGTAATCGCTGCTAAGGAGAGTGAAATTTACTGGTGTTTACTATAGTTTACCAGCCTCTTCTTCCTGCTCATCTCTGGATGCTTGACAGTATTCTATTTGACTCTGAAATTTCCAAATATTTGATTCCTACAGTTTCTGCCTGGACTGATTCCCTGACCTTCCTGCTCTGCCATATTCCCACAATGTGCCATAGGTTTTTAATTTAGTAAGAACAATTTTTACTATGATGTTATGCTCAGTCAAAATTTGTTTGTATGCCATCACTAAAAAAAACAATTACATTTTTACTCAATAGCATTGATAATGATGCCAGATATTTTACCTTTAATGGAATGATTTTTCAAAAGTTTTAGTTTGATTCCCTAGGTTGTATGAAAAAAAAAATCAAACCACTATTATAATTAACTCATTTTCCATTTGAAGAATCTGATGATACAGATATGAAACTGCAATAGTTAACTGTGTGATGTTTTGTTTCTGCTAGTGGAAACAACATTAACAGCTATCACTTCACTTTTTGTCCAAGTACAAGGAAATATGACCTAGAAAATTAGCTAATTAATATAGAAGTGCTGTCATTTGATCTAAATGCAAAGTCATGCTTCATAGAGTTATATGTAAATGCATTTTCTGCAACTACACATTTTATATTATCTCTGGGCACAGTCTTATTAAAATAAATACTCAATTTTGAAATAGGTGATGGAGTTTCTTCTTCAGATTTTGAGTTGTGGTTTTATATTGTCAATGATATCTCTACTGCCCCTATAGAGTATAGTGAACATTTTTGGCAAGTTATACATTTATCATCATTTCCTGAGAGACAGAAATTCAGTATATCATTTTTTATTTAATGTTAACTTTCATTTTTGAGGTATTGCTGCTGAAAGAGTATGTAAAACTGAAAAAGCATCACCAATTAATAAAATAAATAATTGTGGATAACACCATGTAATAAATGACTAAACTGCTATAACAAGAACATTCATGCTTTTCTTTACATGTTCTACAGGAGAACTGCTTTGCTTCTTTTTCTTGCATATATTTCATATTTGCCTAACCATGTTTTACACTGACCCACTCCCCTTTACCGAGCTGGTGGCCTGGTGGCTTCATGCTTCTTGCAGGCCAGGGCATAGGCCATGCATGACTGGCTGATATACCAAAAGGCTGGCAGGTATAGCAGTACAGAATAATTTTTCTGATACTACCTGAAACTTGAAAGAGATGACTGTCCTAGGCCATTTGTGTCAAAGGATGCTTTATTTCACAAATAAGAATTGTCTTGGAGAGGATTGTTAGTTGAGTTTGGAAAAGTTAGTGAAAATAGTCAGGTCACTGCTGATTGTCTTTCCGATTTAACTATGTGTTAAGGTGAGAACTCTATTCATTAAACATGTTTTCACAACCTATTAGATAAAACTATGGCAGAAACTCGAAGGTCAAGGTGGAGGTCTGCTAAACCCAACACGGCTAGTATGATTGCAAGTATTAAGAATAAAATCTCATTAAGAGTGGGAAATCAAGAAAAATTCCTAAATTGGATAGGCGGTTGGAAAGGCAGGTATAAACTAGGACTGTTCTGGGCAAACTAGAATATATGATCACCCTACTTATCATCCCATAATCCAATTGTGTCTTTTGCCCATGTCCTCCTTCATTTTCCCAACTTTTTATATTCAGGGCAATTGCTTAACTATTTTTCAGCTGTTTTTTCTTTTTTGATATTTGCCTCTATAATTTAAAATATGTGCATACTGTTTTCTTTTGATTCATTAGTTTTTAGACATTATTTATTGACTTCCTATTAGTTGAGAATCTATTTATCATCATCTATATAATATGCATTTTCTCTCACTGCTGAGCCCAAGTATGGTAGCATGATTACAGTTTCTTTTCATACCTTTTCCCTTTGGAGTTAATTGCCTTATTCTCTCTCCCTTCGTGCCCATCGCCTGCATGTATTTAGCTTTCTTTGAATAATGCACAGTTTTTCTATATTATCTAAAAGCTCTGTAAAATATACTGATTATAATTTTGCAAGCATACTTTTCAGATAATCTGCCAGTAACTGTACCACTTTCTTTTCTCCCCCCCAAGAAAATCCTTTCTGTATATTCCATTTTCCTGTTCCATGATAATTTGCTCTGTCTGGTGCTTCCTTTTTTTTTTTTTTTTAATACACTTAAAAAATTTTTTTTAAAGATACTTAGATTACATAAATATTACATAAAAAATATAGGGGATTCCCATATGCCCCATTCCCTACCCCACCCACATTTTCCCACATTAACAACATCCTTCATTAGTGCAGTACATATGTTACAATTGATGAACACATTTTGGAGCATTGCCACTAAGTGTGGATTATAGTTTACATTGTAGTTTATACTCTCTCCCACACAATTTTGTAAATTATGACAAGATATATAATGGCTTGTATCTCTCTTTCTTTTTGACATCATTATACAAATTCCTTAAACTTTTTCCTTTCTTGGATTCTCTGTTTCCTTTGTCCCATATCGTCTTTCTTTATTATTTCATTTAATGAGGCACTTTCTTTAGCAGCTTCCTAAGAAAGGTGCATGGAAAGTTAACTTTTTGAGACACATGCTTTTTTCTTCAGAATTGTGAAAATATTTTTTTCTAACTTCTAATATTGCTGTTGGGAAATCACTGCCACATTTATCACTGGATTGATGGAAATTAGTAAGAAAGATTTTAATGGCTATTGAACATTTGCATGTTGATATGTGAGTAGTCTAAGCATTGCCTGGTAATATATACATATATGAAAAAAATATATGAATATATGAAAAAATACTATAGAAACTAGTTCTTGTGTTCTTGTCAGAGGTTCAATGGTATGTAAAAATGCCATCTTTAAATGTATGTTTTTGATCAAAGTACCTTGAAATATTCCTAATATACTTAAATTAATGAATGAAATTTCATTTTATGATGATTGCACTTAACATTTTGTAGAAAGAACCTAATGGTTTCATTGCTTGTATCTTGAGCTTAAGTAGCATCTTTTCCCAGCAGAACACACATACTAACTATGCTCTCCAAAACATATTGCTAGCGACAATTTTATAATAATAAAATCTTTCTGTTAAAAACAAAGTAAAGTCATTAGAGATGAAAATACTAATGAAATCTCACACATCTGAGTGATATTACAATATTGAGAGTGAGTTGTATTTAAATTGTAATTAAAACAATGTAAAGTCTATTACAATGGTATAAAAAAAGGCTCATAGGTGAAACACTATTAAAGGGATTCCAGTGAATATTTTGTCTTCATATCAGAATGGCAATGGTAAGGCTTCCTGTGATTTCAAGTTATTAATATTAAAGTCAATTTATTTGAAAAAACCTCAAATCAAAAAAGCATGAAATGAGAAGACCAGTTAGAATACTGCTTTTTAAAACTGGAGCTGGAAAGTAATATGTCCCTATATATCTGGTTGTGACAAACTTAACTTCAATGACATTATAAGAATATCTGAATACTGATTAATGTCCCGGTTGCTGTAGCACCTTACCCTTAAAATAGCAGGCATTGGTCTAAAATATTTTAACAATAAAAATGCAGATGCTCTACCCAAGGTTTTTAAAATAGTGTAGCCTTTTTAAAATGCAGTGATTCATGGAACTAGTGGCATAGAGGTTTCTGGGTCTTAGTATATTTCCCATACAGATTTCTAGGTACAGAAATAAAGATGGAAATATGGATGTGAAATAATGGATTTAGTACATGCATATTATAGTGAACACATTGAACATCCCTGTATACATGACGGCCTACCAGGCATAATGAGAAAAATTAAAATTAATAATAATAATCCCTGCTCTTTGAAGTAGCAAAGGACTTAGAACATGAAATATTCCAAGAGAAATATTTGAATTTGGTTGTATCTAGTATAAGCCAGTAATGTGACATTAAATTATTAAGAATAAAAGAATAAAGTCTACAAATATCAGTCATATAAATGACTGTTACAGGTTAACTGCTGAATGCTCCTACTGGGAAGTAAGTATTGGTTAGCTTCTCAAAGA
This sequence comes from Tolypeutes matacus, assembly GCA_026826555.1. NCBI lineage: Eukaryota > Metazoa > Chordata > Mammalia > Cingulata > Chlamyphoridae > Tolypeutes > Tolypeutes matacus. Next base: position 17,385,220 of record JAKSZT010054458.1, on the reverse strand, counting down.
AATGACGTTGGTTCACCATAATGACATTACAGGCACATAGGATGCTTCTTTATCACTTGGTCTTCCACAGTATTCCAGTCAATATAATTATACTTTACAGGGAATAATATTACTGTTAGCAACACTTACTGATAGTTAATGAATTTGGGATGATTTCTTATTTATGAAAGCAATGCTTGTGGAAAAACCATTCATTATAAGAAATATCAGGTCACTAAAAAATATTAAGTTCTTTTTATCAAAATTTATAAAAATGTTCTCAGTACTTTTGTGTTTGGAATGGAAAATATATTCACTTTATGGAATTCATAACTCTGTATTCTGGTGGTCAGTACTGCACTCAGTTCTCCAAATGGGAATGAAAAGGTGCCTTATCCTAGAACGCTATGCCCCATTTTGATTTTTTATTTGTCCCTTCAGCTAAGAATAACCCAATACCTCATTTTCTTTTCTTTATTGCTGTTTTGCATGGGCTGATTGTTTCAATAGTTTTCCCCACAAAAAAACAGTCACATCTTTTTCCTGTTCACTGTACTAGATGATCGTCCTACTTAGCACATATTTGTTAGCTTAATTTCTTGTTTCTGGACTAATTATTTTACAAGGTGCACTGGCAAAAGAAACAGACTGTTAGTCTAAAACATTTACTATAGGTTCCATTACTTACTGTCTCTATTTCACCACCAACAAACACATTTAGATAGACAACAGCAGCAAAATCTAACACAAGTTTTCAAATCAGATTGCATATTTCCATGCTTAGAACATTTCAGACTATTTCTCCATTAGCCATTTTCTCCTTGTAGTGGGCACTTGTGGGATTGCTTGTTCTGCTCATTTTGCTCAGAACATTCCAAACCCCTCATCTACTCCATCCACATGGTTGTAGTAAGAACAGCCATGTTAGTCCAACAGGACTGGCATCCTGGCCAGGCCTATGAACCATGCTGGCCCAATCAGTGCTGCTCTAGGAATTTGGAATTAAGCAATGAAACTTTGATATCACTCTGGCTGAGCCTTTTAATTTTGAACGCTAGAGTTATTGTTGGCCATGTTTTATACTTATGGGTTAGAAAAGCAGGGAAATCTGGCTGCAGCCAGTGAAAGAAGACTAGAACAGACTTATACTAATGAGTAGTGGGGAAAGATGAAGGAAGAGTCATAAAGGCATTTGAAATCCTGGTTTCTGTTTGTCCTGAGGCCCAGCTGCATCTATGCCTTAAGAGACCCTTACATTCTTATGATAGTCTTTCTTAAAATAAAAATATGATACCCTGGTTTGGGTTTTGCTACTTGCCAAGAAGAGTTCTAACAAGTGCATTTCTCAAGAACCAAGATATTTTATGTTAATATTGTCTATACTTGTCTATGTTGTTACAAAACAAAACAAAATCTAAAAATATTGATATTTCAATCATTCAAAATAGAAAGGTTTTTCAGATTTTGGTCCTTCTTAGATGATATTAAAAAATATTACTAAACTCTTATAAATTTGATAACAGGGTGTGATGTAGGTGAGGATATATCAGTGTTTTTCTGATCTGTTGTAGATAACCTTTTTTATTATGTGACCATATTTTGCATATTAGATTTATTCCTGAAAAAATGTTCCTATATTGGATAATATTTTCCTTCTGGCTTTCTTTATATTTTGACTGTTTCCAAGGAGAGGGAATTAACTTTATTATTTATTTGTTTATATATAAGTATGTGTGTGTATGCATGCATGTACATATGAACATATATATGTATAATAAATACATATGTACATATGTGTATAAATATGTATATTATATGAATGAAAGTTGTAACAAAAGTTGAGTTTTATAAACACAAAACTATGAATGTGCACAAATATATGAATGTATATTGTACATATATGTATATAGTATGCACATATATAACATATGTGCATATGATGTTTATATATATAAAACTTAATCTTTGTTACAACATTCATTTAATTTTACCGTTTATCCTCATAATGATAGCAAAGACTTAATATACATTAAAAATGTATTCAAATTTTAAAGATATCAAAATATTTTCATTTGTGACTTCTCACTTTCCTCAGAAGTCTTGGAAATATAAGCAGCCTTAATAATTCTTCTTCTTTTTTATTTAAAAGAATTCTGATTGAAGCAGTCACAAAAAAGTCTTTTCCAAAGGCTTTCAGGAAATGTAAGCCTTCCTTAGTTTATAATTAAAAGTTTCACTGTACCTTTAAGTGGTGTTCTGGGAACTGGCCTGAATTTTTATTGTCTTAAAAATTGACTAGTTATTGGGGGAGGACTGTGGGAAGATGGTAGTGTAAGAAGCTCCAGGAATCAGTCCCTCTAGCAAAACAACTATTGAACTGGTAGGAACTGTCTGAATCAACTATTTTGAAACTTTGGAGTCTGGTGGAACACTGTGCAGCATCCAAGGAATTGCTGGAGGGTGAGGATGACGAGTTGCACTAAATACTAGTGAATTTCACCCTCCCTACAGTGGCTACCATCCTCTATTCCCAGCCTCATGGCAGGCAGCAGTGGGGTCTGCAGCCCAGGCTCCTGGTACAGCTTTCTGGTGCCAGGATTTGGAGTATCTAGTCCTCCAAACTCTGGGGGTAGGTGGTCTGATTGTTGATCACTCCTTTTGATCAATTACTTCTGATTTCCCGGGGCTGGCTCTGAGGGTGGCCATGGTTGTAACGTCCCTCAGGCACAAGCAGCAGATGAATCTCTTTAAAGACCTTACCCTCTTCCAAAACAAAAACAAAACAAGACAAAAAACAGTTAAAGGGCCACTGTAACTGGATGAGTGCTAAATCAATTAATGCAGCTTCAAAACCCATAGGAAAAGTTCCTAGAGCCCCTACTGATCCCTCACCCACCTGTTCTGCAGGACTCATTGAGAGTCTCAGGCTGCACCCATTGAGAATCTCTTGCCCGGTTCTAGGAGGAGCAGAGTACATACCTAAAGCACATACTGGAGTGCCTGTATATAACTGACAGTCTATTAGATGGGATTCTGAAAAATTGAACCAAGAAAATATCCTGGGCTCACCCGCCCAGAATCTGTTCTAAAGGCAGAAAAGCATCTTGCAGACAGCTAAAGCAGGGTAAAAACAATTAGGTTGAAACAGCATGGGGAAAAGGACTACTTGTATCCAGTCAGACAGTAGAGCAACTAGGAGGGGATGATGGTCTATTTCAAAGGGAGTAGAGGGAACATGCAAACTGTAAACTGTAATCAGGGGAATTTCTTAGGTCATTAACAAGCACAACCCCAGAGAAAGAAGCAGGCTCCTCAGTTCCATGCAAGCTAAGAGAAGATAGAGAGAACACTGTACTTCACATTTGCCTTGTGCTAATATTCTTGATAGGAGGGCTAAGCTATGAAGACTACCAGCCAAATTAGAGCCAAGTTGTTAAGTCTGTTAAATGTGCTTTTTTCTTTGGTTTGTTTGTTTTGGTTAGCTCCTGGCACTCAAGAAAATCTCTGTCATATCACTAGCTGGATACAACCTTGAGGATCAGGCAGCCTCAGGGACTAAAATTCCAGAGTTAACACTTTAAAATATTAAATTATACAGTGTTCAAAAAAACATTACAAGACAATCAAAGAAACAGGAAATGATGGCTCATCCAAAGGAACAAGATAAAAATCCAGAAACCATTAATGAAGAAAATCAGGCTTTGGACATACCAGACAAAGACTTTAAAAATGTAACAAAGGTTCGACACTAATGCAGAACTGAAACACTGTCCTTTCTCCAATGAAAAGCCTTTATTCCTTTGTCAAAGATCAGGTGACTCTATTTGTGTGGGCTCTCCATTCTATTCCATTGATATATTTGTCTATTTTTTCAACAATAACATACTTTTGACCCTGTAACTTTATAGTAAGTATTGAAGTCAGTTAGTATCAGTACTTTGACTTTGTTTTTGTTTTGTATTGTATTGGCTATTCTGGGTCTTGTGTCTTTAAATATAAACTTTAGAATCAATTTGTCAATATCCACAATATAATTTGCTGTAGTTTTGAATGGTATTGTATTGAATCGATATATCAATTAGGGAAGAATTATATCTTAATTTTTCACCTATTTTCCAAGGCAAATTATATCCCTTAGGTTTTTTAAAAATTTTATTTTATTATT